>CM067541.1:57661819-58892083 GCA_034509755.1 Anisodus tanguticus | reverse complement strand
ATCTTTGACAAGTGAAGCTGGATCAACAAAACCAAAATTTTCTCCACCAACACTGTCAATAGAGCCTTGAGGCTCATCCAATACACTAGAATCAAGCATAGAAGAATGATTTTTGTCATAGAATGCAAAAAGACGTTCCAATACATTCATTACCTTACTAACGATCAATTATATTTTAGCATCATCAACACCAATCCTTCTACAACTCCAATTCAGAAATCTCAACTTATATCGAGGATCTAGTACTACGGATATCAACACCATCATGTTTGTTTTCTCAATACTCCCATAATACTTGTCAAATTTGGCTCTCATTTTTGTTATGACTTCATTTTTGTAGCCATTGCTTTACCAAAATGCTCCCAAACCTCAGATTTTGGTGCCTTCTTTTTCGATGGTGCACGAGTTATGGATGTCGTGCTAGCCTCAGTCGTCTACCAAAAAAAAGTATCAAAATAAAATAAAACAAAACAGCAACTCCAATAAATTGAGCATAACAAGTTAACAACAAACAATAAAAGGGAAATATCAACCCAAATACTAGCTTTTCTAACAGAAATCAACCCAAATACTAACAACAAACAATAAAAAATAAAAAACAGTAACATTATAATACAGAAATAAAAAACAGTAACATTATAATACAGAAATCAACCCAAGAAATGCAAAAATCTAATGTTCTTCACTATGCAACAACTTTAAGGGTTATTCATTACCTTTAACAAAACCGAGAGGAATTCGAGCATAATACAACAACCTTTGTCAAGCTTCTGTAGTGAGAGAGGAGACTGGCGATGGTGATGGGTTGATGGCGATGGCAAGGCTACTGCGAGGCGCGAGCTACGTAATGACGACTGGCGATGGCGATGGTGAGCTGCGTAGTAGTGCGAACTGCGAAGTGAACCTGTGAGCGAGCTGCGTAGTAGTGCGAAGTGCGAAGTGAACTGTGAGTGTGAGCTGCGTAGTGAAAATTTTGGAAATTAGGGCGAAGTGAAGTAGTGAACTGCGAATGACTTAATTCCGTATAATTCCTTTTAACCGGACTGGACCAAAAATTTAAACGCCCCAAAGCCCAAAAATAAATAATTTAAATGGGGGTAGGTTCATAGGGTACGGGTATCGGCTCCGGGTCCGGGTACTCGGTTTCTATTTACCGGAACCGGACCCGATATTGATCGGTTCCTAATTTTAATACCCGAAACCTACCCGTTATTATAATATATCTACCCGGAACCTACCCGATAGTATCAGTTCCAGTCGGGTATCTGGGTACCGTGTACCCGTGCTCACCCCTAAGCGGAAGTGGCAGTTTAGTTCCATAAACTCTTAAATGAAAAAAAAGATAGAGATATTGTGCTGGGAGATCTGGAGCATTCTGGTAGGCACCGAGATTTTGGGTATTGTAGACGCATTAAGGTTGAGGAGGTTAAGGGTGTTGTTCGCATGATGCGCAGGGGACGAACGACCGAGCCTGATGACATCCAGTCGAATTTTGGAAGAGCGCATGCAGGGCAGGCTTGGAGTGGCTGACTGAGTTATTTAACGTCATTTTTAAGACGGCAAGAATGCCCGAAGAATGGAGGTGGAGTACAATGATTCCCCTTGTACAAAACAAAGGTGATGTTCAGAGTTACAACAACTATAGGAGTATCAAGTTGTTGAGCCACACTATAAAAGTTTGGGAAAGGGTCGTGGAGATGAGGGTGAGAAAAGGCGTGTCTATTTCCGAGAACCAATTTGGATTCATGCTGGGGCGTTCAACTACTGAAGCCATTAGGGGTGGGCGTATATCGGTTCGGTTCGTTTTGTATCCAAAAAATATGAACGGAATAAAAATCGTTTTTAAGCAAAAAATCGAATACAACTTTTTTATAAAAAAAAATGATGTGTTCGATTTATATCACCAAAAGTATCGGATTATATCGGTTTTTTCTAGTGGGCCGGGTCGGATAGGGTCGAGGAATTTTTTATTTTTTAAAAAAAAATAGAATTTCCAAAACTGAAATTGACATTCACACCTACACTACCATGAAATTTCGACATTGAAATCTATTGTGTATCGTTAGATGTTTACTAAAGAAAAAGGAAAATTAGAAACCGATTTGGCGGAAAACACAAATTGATTGGAAAACGGACGTTTTCATAAAAATTGGCTGCGCCAAACCGCCTTGTTGCAGTTTGGGCCGGCCCCGTCTCGAAAAAATACACAAAATCAAAAACAAAATCGGGTAAAACGGACATCCGAGCGCAGAGTTATGACCATTTAAAGTTTCACCAATTTACAACTATTTTCTCTCCCTACATTTTATGTCAATGCTTCCGTGATATGTTAATCAAGTTCATGTCGCATTCGACTTCCATAAAAGCTTCATAGATTGACTTCAATGGCTATGATTCAAGAGATAGTAGTAGCCTAAAATAAAAATAAGAATAATTATATTTTAAATTCAGTTTTTTCGGTTCGGTTCGTATCCAAAATTTAAAAACTGAACTGAATCACTAAATCCTGATTCGATTTGGTTTTTCAAAAAATTGGTTTTTAAAAAAAAAAAGCGAACTGAATTTCGGTTCAGTTCGGTTTTTTTCGATTCTCCGGGTTTTTTGCCTACCCCTAGAAGCCATTCATCTTATTATGAAGTTAGTGGAGCAGTATATGGAGAGTAAGAGAGATTTGCATATGATTTTCATCGACCTCGAGAAGGCATACGACAAAGTCCCTAGGGAGGTTCTATGGAGATGTTTGGAGGTTAGAGGTGTACATGTGGCATACACTAGGGCGATCAAGTATATGTATGATGGAGCCAAGACTAGGGTACGGACAGTAGGAGGAGACTCAGAGCACTTTCCAGTGATAATGAGACTGCACCAGGGATCATCTCTTAGCCCATTCCTATTTGCCTTAGTGATGGATGAACTGACACGAAAAATCCAATGGGAGGTGCCATGGTGTATGTTATTCGCAGACGACATAGTCTTGATTGATGACACTCGCAGCGGAGTGAACGCCAAGCTGGAGTTTTATAGACATACTCTGGAGTCTAAAGGGTTCAGGTTGTGTAGGACCAAGACAGAATATTTGGAGTGTAAGTTCAGCAACGGGAGCGACCCTGAGACAAGCGTGGTGGTGAGGCTTGGTACTCAGGTCATTCCGAAGAAAGGAAGATTCAAGTACCTCAGGTCTATTATCCAATGAAATGGAGAGATTGGTGACGGTGTCATACATCGTATTGGGGCAGGGTGGATGAAATGGAGGCTCGCATCTGGAGTCTTGTGCGACAAAAATGTGTCACCAAAACTTAAATGCAAGTTCTATAGGGTGGTGGTTAGACCGACTATGTTATATGGGGTGGAGTGTTGGTCAGTCAAGACTTCGCACATCCAAAAGATGAAAGTTGCGGAGATGAGGATGCTGAGATGGATGTGTGGGTATACAAGGAGAGATATGATTAGAAATGAAGATATCCGGAAAAGAGTGAGAGTGGCCTCGCTGGAGGATAAGATGCGGAAAGCGAGGTTGAGATGGTTCGGGCATGTGCAGAGGAGAGACACAGATGCCCCAGTGCGGAGGTGTGAGAGGTTGGCTATGGACGGGTTCAGGAGGAGTAGAGGTAGGCCGAAGAAGTATTGAGGAGAGGTGATTAGACGGGATATGGCGCAGGTGCAACTTACTGAGGACATGACCTTAGATAGGAGGTTGTGGAGGACACGGATTAGGGTAGAAGGGTAGTAGGTAGTCGAGCGTAGTCCTACTTACGCTTACCAAATGATAGTTGTATTGTTATTATCGTAGGCCCGATTAGCCTATCACACTAATAGGAGCAATGCTAATATTGTTTTGTAGTCCCCTGTAGTTTGATTTCTGTTGCTATGTGTTCTTTAGTGTACTTTGTTTATCTTATTTATTTGCGTTAGCTATTGCTTCCTTTTGTCAGAATGCGATACCATAGTGTATTCGATTTTATCATCGGCATGTTTATACTGCTTTAATTTCTTGTCTGGGTCTGACCGTTTCTATTGCTTTGCTTGCTTTGTGTGTGATTATGCGTTGTCTTGAGCCGAGGGTCTCCCGGAAACAATCGCTCTACCTACCAAGGTAGAGGTAAGGTCTGCGTACACTCTACCCTCCATAGACCTCACGTTGTGAGATTTCAGTGGATATGTTATTGTTGTTGTATTGTAAATGAACATTGAAGATCATTTTCTTAAAATGTAAAAGTAACTTACGTGGTCCGACATAAATGGTTTATTTATCTTGATGATAGCTTAAAGGTAAAGTTATACGTTTGAATAGAAAAGTTAACTTTTTTTCAAGTATATGATTTTGAGTATTTTCTTTAAAGTACTAATTTCAGTGCACATGCGTTGCACGTATTGAAAAAAAAAAAAAATATATATATATATATATATATATATATATATATATATATATATATATATATATGTCAAAATAGGTGTGACATTTATTTATGACAAAATAATGCCATACCTTGACACCAAATATTTTGTTTGATGCATCTAATGTAACTATCCCTTTATAGCTATAATTAGATTATTGTGTTCAAAGTAAAAAGATAATATTTTTAACATTCAAAATATAAATAAAATAAGGTTAAAATTTTTCTTGTATTGTGTTTGATAGTTATTCACAAACATGAACTTTTACAAAATTATGTGATATTTATGTGTTATTATTTTTAGAGAAAAAAAGAATTCTACACCTAAAAATTTTAAAAATGATCAAAAATATGTTATATTACAAAATTTAAATAATGAAGGATTTAGTACGCAAAATCTAGTTGCCCTTCATTAAAAGACTTTACAATATACAAAATTGTCATTTAATATTTTTTTAATATTTGGGATTTCGGTTATTAATCTTCCCATTTGAACTATGTAGAAAGTGCTAATATTTAGGAGTTAAATTCAAATAAAATTTATCTTATAAAAATTCTCTCCTTGCTTGACGAACTTTATGGACTTTAAAAATGCGTACCTGAAAATTAAGTTTTTTTTCTTATTGTTAGCCTTAAGGTATATAATTATTTTCTTAATATTTAAGAGTTTTGAAACAAATTGAGTTATGATTATTAAATGAATATTTCGTTATTTGAATTATGTAAAAGTAACTTTAAATTAATTAAGATTTTACTTCATTCAGTGTCTCACAAAAAGAACAACACAAATCAAAACAAAATCTATATTGATAGTTCCGTTTTCTTGGTTTTGTTATTTCTCACAGGAACATCTGTTGATATATAACATATATATGTGATGTAGGTAGATGGTTCACGAGAAAATTTGTACAAATCAAGTGTAGAGAAGTCCTATCTAAATTAAAACTTTAAAAGAGTTCGAATCAATCACAAATTTATATAATTGTTGTCAAAAAAATATTGTGCAACTGGAAACTAAAACTATACGTGAATGCAAGTTCATTTCAATAAAATATTAATGGCTTCGAATTCCTAATTATGAGTTATGTTACAGAACTTTAATGAAAGGCAAAACGTCCAATCAATATTTTTTTAAGATCCTCCTTTAATATAATATAAATAATATTTATAGTATTAATAATTTATAATTTTCGATGTATAGGTTATAAGAAACAAATTGAGATGATGAAGTATAACATATTTTATATCATACAAGTGAATATGTCCGCGCTTCACGCGGTTATAAAATAAAATAAAAATTATCAATAAATAAATGAAATATAAGAATAAATATTATTGCCTACATTAAATTTAAAGTGTTTGTTTCATAACTTCTCTCTAAAAGTGTTGATACAAAATAAAGGAAATCAATTTTTTTAAAATAAAAATATAATCCCATTAGCACAAAATTCAGAAAGTTATTAAAAAATTAAAATTACCTTCCGATTAGCAAAATGAAAGAAAAAAATAAAAGCGCAAAATAAAATTAGTCCTTCTCAAGCAATGATTTTAAAAACTATCAATTTTATTTGTAAATTCTCTAATATAAACATACAAATGCATTGAATTAAATGGAAAGAAGAAATTTTCATTACATGCCTAATAAAGTTTGATTACCATTTGAGCATTGTGATTTTCAAGATTTAATTAGTCTTTTCCTTAAGTTATAATTAAGACGATTAAAAGTCACATTTGTTTGAAACTTGAGCGTCATATTATCACCATACTTTTATATTTCTCACAACTTATACTTTATAACATAATTGAATAATAAATGTAAAACGACAAATCAAATGAGAAAATATTATCATTAATGAAATTGATTGTCGGATGAAAAGCGATCACACAACTTCTTTGATCTTAATCCAAAAACTTGGTAGGTTAATATAAATGCTTGGCAGTGATTCTTTCACAATATTTTCAGATCCAAATATAAAATGAAAGGGATAATTTGGCTAGGGGATATTCATGAAACAAAAATATGAATTTATATATAATTCACAAGAACTATTAAAATACTATTTATGAGCGCAAAAGATTACACTGAAAAAAAAAAAGCATCGATAGAAAATTTACTCTTAATATGATGAGGGAGAGAAATTATGATTAACTCTGTAATGCATGTTTTTTTCTGTAAAATGTGTGATTTATACATGAAAATTACTTTTCACTTTGAGAGTTATTTGTGTTGAAATAACACTTTGTTCCATTTATTGAAAGCTTGCACCTTCCAAGCAAATGCTTTTTTGGCTGGTCATGACTTCGCAACCGCGGGACATTTTACACGAAATTTCCCTCTATCTAAAAAGTTCATAAAGCTTTTTTTTTTTTGAAATAGCAGATTATACTAACCTAAATTTTATCGTAGATGACGATTTTGAATCAGTCTTTTTCATTAATGATAAGCCGCAACAAATTACCCGAACCTCTAAAATCTACATACAAGAAAGAAAATAATATTATTAATTTTAATAAATCATGTCATGTGATGATAATTTCACAAAATGAAACTGAAAATATGCATTAACAAATAGAATAAGGAACCATAGCGCGTAAAACTTCTTTTGAATATTTAGTGTCCATAGATAGATCAACAAATACACAAAATATTTAAAAAGAAGATGGGATCAAAGATAGGATAATACTGTTGGTGCTCTATCGTACTTTATAAAGCAGTACGGGATGTAAATAACTATTACAAATGTTCGAAAGGATAAATAAATGGTCAATCTTCAAAACTGCCGCAAGTGCGTTGTGTCTTGAATCTTGATCACCTTGCAAAGCCAACTTTGAGAAGCTACGCAAGTATGTTGTGTCTTGAATCTTGATATCCCGAAATCAAGAAACAACTAAATCTGGAAGGTTACAACGTTGTGTGTTGAGTCGAGGATAGCCCTCTATCCTTAAGACAAGATTGCCCCGTATATATGCTTTTACGTTAGCGGGCAATAGTCTCCCAAGATAAAACAACACTTTAATCTCAACACTACAAAGCCATAGGTTGAGCTGTCGAAGAAAACAAATATGACTCGACTTCTTTGAAGATATGGAATAGGAAGGAAGAGTTTCTCTTTACTCTTCTCTTTTGTCTCTGTGTATATAGTGTGTCTCTGTAGTGTATATCTTGTGTATACGTGAGGGTTTGGTCACTTTATTTTTGGTGATTTTCAGCCACTTGTTTTGCTGATTTTTCACCCACCGGTTTGCTTGATTTTTTTCGGTGTCTTTTTCGTCTGTTTTGTGGCCTTGTTTTTCGTCTATATTCTCTTGCCACCGAATTGAGCCAAATGAAGCTCAATATATAGCATAGAGAAGGGCTGTCCAACTGCCAAAACATGGTGTTAATGGCCATTTAGGAGGGCATTAAAATAGCCAAGTAATGGTACATTAATGGCCATTGAAAGGTTGCCCAATCGCCCAAGTAATGGGTTGTTAATGGAGGAGTTAATCGACCAAGTAATGGCTGATTAATTCCTCAAAAAACATCCCAACGGTAGGCGAGAAAAAGTCTCCGAAATTTCGGGACCAAACGTAAATATTGAAACTTCGGGGACCAAATCGTACATATAAAAGAATTCGGTCCAAACGTACATATGAAACTTCGGGGATCAAACGTACATCCGGCGAGTTCTCTGGTCCAAAAAGATAATATCAGAAAGGCCCACAGCCCACAGCCCGCGACCCGAGACCGGACGGGACGGGCGGGCGGCGGCGGCGCGCGTGTGGGCTTAGCCTTGAACCCAAGCACATCTAGGTCTTCCCTCCTTTAAACACATGGGATACCCCTTGGGGATCCAAACCCTTTACCACATTAGAGACTTATATAGAGAGCAATTCTTCCTATTCCCACCGATGTGGTAGATTTGTCCCACACCACATTTCCATGTCTCAAACACCTTACTTCGTGGACCAATATCTCTTTCATTTCTCAACGAAATTAGACGATTCTTGGCCCTACGGTCATCTACTCACTTCGTAGATCATGCATGTGCGAAGAGACAAGGTCTCCAATATGCGAAACACTAGTGTTTAATTCATCAAAGATGGGTGGACGCATCTCCCCGCCAAAGGCTAATTTCCAACAATCCCCTCTATGAAAGAGAGATTGTGGCGCACGCACAAGGTGCCTACATTTCAGCAATCTTTCAGCGAATCGATATTGCATCAGGAGAGGTAGCTTTCGCTTTGAACCTTCCCTAGTTGAAACCATCGGACTTACTTCTTTGCGCGGTGAACGTGATGTCTTGAACCGTCGGTGTTTAGTGTAAGCCAAGACAACGATATCAACACAATAACTCTTCTTATTCATTTTCCTTCTTACGTTTCGTCCGTTGTGGCCATGGACACACTTGGATTCTTAAGTGCGTTCATTTGAGTCGGCCATCCTCGCACTTAAATAGGTGATCTCCTACAAGGTATCTGCTATACCCCACTTCACAAGTGTTAGGAATCATTAAAAGTTCCCCAACCTTAACCTCAACCGTTTGAGGATCTTTTAAAGGTTTGGAAGCTTAACCTTTACCCACCATGCGAGCGGCACTTTAATGTCTATCGCGGGAACGACTTTGGATTCATGTTTCCGTACGAAATCATCATCCGAAGTGCTTCTTGCTTCCACCGAAGCGCTCAACCGAACCTTTTGCCGCTTAGTTTTCCCATTGAACCACATTCTTGGGATCTCCAATCGGTATGGTTGGGTTTCCACCGCAAAGGTTCGTATTGTTTGGGTTTTAAGCCAATTCCCCTAGACAGGCGAGAACACTTGATCTCCGGTAGTCCCTTAGTTAGTAAACAAGGATGTGACACCCGTGATGATCAACCGTCATACGGTCTTATGTCTCCGACAGATCCTAAAAGATATGTCCGGACGCCGTCATCCGTGTCCTTCCGAAGCCGACCGGCTAGCCACGATGTATAACTACGAAGGCACGGGTTTCTCCCAATAAGGGACGTCCTCTAAAGAGTCGTGAAGTTACTCAACTTCTTTCATGCTTTGTATAAAGCGATAAACCCCGATTCCATCATGAATCGGCCGATGCAAGTTTGCTTAGAGGATTTTCCAAGAACCACCATACACATTTACTTGTGGCTTTGGTGTTCTTCATATACGATGTCCGGTTTGCATCACGGTGTTCTCTCGAACCGCTGGACATCCGAATACTATAATCCGTAGATAAGTGAATAATTCAGATATCGTCATATCCGACTTAACGCCTTTCAATTGATCATGTATTGAAATCATCAGTGAACCTTAGTTCAACTGATCTGCTTTGGAAGATGATACCAGGTCGGTTGTAGTGTGTACAATACATTGAACTACACGTGACACCGAGCATATCGCTCCTTGTCTATGGGTGCACCATGATTCCAATCGGTTCTATGATTCATATCCATTGGTGGCTTCAACGAGGCCGTCAACTATCGACCGATCCGTTAGATGTCTTAGAAATCCAATTCCAAAGATGGCATCTGTGATACCCATATCTTTCATATCGAGACTTTGTTTCAATATGACTTTTACTTTTAGGCTGTTGATTCTCCAACTGTTGGCATTCTAACTTCGAGTCAATGTTTCGTGGTCGATTCATTGTTCTGTTTTATACGAAACTTTCGGGACCAAAATGTAAACATTTCGGGGACCAAAATGAAAGTTCGGAAAGAAGCCCAACGATCCGCAAACCAAGTCGATTCTCTTCTTCCAACTCTACGGTTGGGAAGGCTAATTCAACATTCATGCCACGCAAGACGCAATGGCCCTGGATGTGAAGCTACTCACGAGGGGAGCACATCTTACAACCCAAAGGTTCTTTTCCGGAGGAAGATCAACCATTACGCAAGTATGGTTCTATATGATAGAGTCTATTTCTCTCTTTGTAGCTTTTTTCCAAAGCGGCGCTTTTGGAGATGACAATTATTTATTAATTGTCCATGGTTCGTTCTCAACCATACAAGCTAGAAGGTATGGAACAAGTCTTTGTCCCCTCTTTGCTCCTTCTCGGTTCAACATCTAGAATCCCGAGTTTTGCGGATGGAATATTAAGTTTCGGATAGCCGCAACTTTCGAGTCCTGTAGATACGGAACGTCCGATTCCGGACGATCGAGCCCTCGCGGGTTCTTGTTAACCTTGAGCAATTACTCCCTTTTTCCTTTTTCAAGGAAAGCGATCTTCAAAGAATTCAGTATTCTTTGACGCCAAGAGGCGATAAAAACTACTGTTATTTGCAGATCCAGTGGATATGCAATCTACAGTCTTAGGTATGAAACCACCCCACATCACAACATTTGTATGTGAGATCCTTTCCATGTCTCACACGGAGGGTTTTCCTTATCCTTATGCGGAGTTCTGTTGAGAATCGCATTAGCGGTAAGGATCGCCTTGCCCCACATAATTTGGGAGTACGGCTTTGCGCTTGGCTAACACCGTTGGGCGAGGTGAGTAGTGAGCGGTCGTTTAATAAACGATGCTTCAAATTCTCCCCTCTATCGCTATGAATTTCGCAATCCATAGGCTTAGTTGATTTCCAACTTCGCTTTGTAGCGTTTATCCGCTTCAACAACTTCATCTTTGCTTTTCAACAAACAAAGGATTATATACGTTGTTCCCATCATCAATGAAGATCACAACGTACTTGTCTCCCCCTCTATTTTGTATAAACTTCAAATCACCCATAAAGGTGTGACTAAGCTCTAGAGGAGCGGTGCTTCTTTCGCTATTCCCTTGACGGAATTTGGAAAGGTGATTTTGCCTCTTCGCCTACCTCACATTTATTTTGAGGGTTTATGTTGACAGAAGGCAACAATCTCAACATCGTTAGCTTTTGAATGAGTTGCTATTTAACGTGTCTTAATCTATGATGGCATAGATGCACGGATTACAAATATATCATTCATTTGGCTATAGACATATTGTACCATTCTTAGTTATTACAGACACTGTTGGACTAGTCTCAAACCAAATTGACCAACGGCGTCCCTTTAACCAAGTTTGGGACATGTATCACCTCATCTTAGAGTGATCCCATTCCCTGAAGTCCTATTGAGGACAACCTCTCTAGCCCCTTTTACTTTAGAGGTGGCGTTGTTTCACATGAACAACCTCTTGCCCGTGGTTAGGGCGTAACCGGATCATATGTGATCTCGATACTCGAGCCCACTCTAGTTGTTTTGGCGGTGAGTGTCCAATTTCTTTCTTGCCTTTCTTTAGGCCTTCGGATCATCTAGGACACCGGAAACTCGGCCCACCTTACTAGGTGTCCATTACTTTTCCTATGAAATGAATTACGGCATCACTCCGGTCGCCGGAGGCTTTATATGACCGAGTGTCCAATATCATCATATCAAAGGAATTTTGGCCCACTCCGGTCGCCGGAGGCTTTGTATGATCGAGTGTCCAATATCATCCGATGAAGGATCTTCGCAAATAATATGACGGGCTCAACGTCATTAACTTTTAGACTTCTTCCGTTATGATTGGTGCCCGATAATTCTTGGCGCTTACTTAAGAGTGGTAACAATTTTCGCACAGTCAGTGGATCTTTCTCACTCGTATGTGCGAACATACTTTACACACTTTTAATTTTTACACTTAAAAGAACGGATCTTTTTAAGTCGTTTACAAAATCCAATTTTTAAACGGAAAAGAAGATGAGATTAAACTTCTGATTTGTTAAAGCGTAAGGAATATAAATTATTTTCATATTCCTCCTTACTTTAATCCATTTTTAATCAGACATCATTTAATCTTTATTTTTGACAAGTAAGAAAAATACTTATCATTTAATCTTTATTCTTGACAAGTAAGAAAAATACTTATCCCAATTTCGGATTCTGGCTCACTTCAGTCATTTCATTAGACTGAGTGTCCAGTTCCTTCTCACCATTATTCGGTTCTTTTGTCTGGGACAGATATAGGCCTTCTGCTACAAGATAGAATAACATCTTCGGTCTTCTCCTCTTGTCCCAGTTGACATCCTCGGCTCTCGTGAGCGCTTGTTCCCACCGATCTTGGTAGCGGTGACACCATGAACACGTTCATCATCATCACTCTCTTCTACCAGAAAACCATTGCCATATCCAGATTTGGTCACATAACTTTTGACCGACATCTTTCGAACACTAATAGTAATACTATACAATCTTGTCTTAAGTTGTTGGTGCTCTATCATACTTTATAAAGCAGTACGGGATGTAAATAACTATTACAAATGTTCGAAAGGATAAATAAATGGTCAATCTTCAAAACTGCCGCAAGTGCGTTGTGTCTTGAATCTTGATCACCTTGCAAAGCCAACTTTGAGAACTCGCAAAGTATGTTGTGTCTTGAATCTTGATATCCCGAAATCAAGAAACAACTAAATCTGGAAGGTTACAACGTTGTGTGTTGAGTTGAGGATAGCCCTCTATCCTTAAGACAAGATTGCCCCGTATATATGCTTTTACGTTAGCGGGCAATAGTCTCCCAAGATAAAACAACACTTTAATCTCAACACTACAAAGCCAATAGGTTGAGCACTGTCGAAGAAAACAAATATGACTCGACTTGCGAAGATATGGAATAGGAAGGAAGAGTTTCTCTTTACTCTTCTCTTTTGTCTCTGTGTATATAGTGTGTCTCGTAGTGTATATCTTGTGTATACGTGAGGGTTTGGTCATTTGTTTTTGACCGATTTTCACCACTTTTTTGCTTGATTTTTCACCACCGGTTTGCTTGATTTTTTTCGGTGTCTTTTTCGTCTTTTTGTGGCCTGTTTTTCGTCTATATTATGCCACCGAATTGAGCCAAATGAAGCTCAATATATAGCATAGAGAAGGGGCTGTCCAACTGCCAACACATGGCTGTTAATGGCCATTTAGGAGGGCATTAAAATAGCCAAGTAATGGTGTTAATGGCCATTGAAAGGCCGCTGCCCAACCGCCCAAGTAATGGGTGTTAATGGAGGAGTTAATCAGCCAAGTAATGGCTGATTAATTCCTCAAAAAAAAAGTCCCAACGGTAGGCGAGAAAAAGTCTCCGAAATTCGGGGACCAAACTGTAAATATTGAAACTTCGGGGACCAAGCGTACATATAAAAGAATTCGGTCCAAACTGTACATATGAAACTTCGGGGATCAAACTGTACATCTGGCAGAGTTCTCTGGTCCAAAAAGATAATATCAGAAAGGCCCACAGCCCACAACCCACGACCCGTGACCCGAGCCCGAGACCGGACGGGACGGGCGGGCGGCGGCGGCGGGCGGCGGCTTAGCCTTGAACCCAAGCACATCTAGGTCTTCCCTCCTTTAAACACATGGGATACCCCTTGGGGATCCAAACCCTTTACCACATTAGAGACTTATATAGAGAGCAATTCTTCCTATTCCCACCGATGTGGTAGATTTGTCCCACACCACATTTCCATGTCTCAAACACCTTACTTCGTGGACCAATATCTCTTTCATTTCTCAATGAAATTAGACGATTCTTGGCCCTACGGTCATCTACTCACTTCGTAGATCATGCATGTGCGAAGAGACAAGGTCTCCAATATGTGAAACACTAGTGTTTAATTCATCAAAGATGGGTGGACGTATCTCCCCGCCAAAGGCTAATTTCCAACAAATACCTGATGTGATTAATTCTTGTTAGTGCGGGCAAATGTATACATTTTCTACTCTTTGGAAAACTTTTCAAGTACCATGGCACCTATTTTTTCAAGAGATGGAAAAAACTTTTATTTAAAAGAAAAAAGAAAAGCAGCAAAATAATATTCTAAGAAATAGTGAGAAAAAAAGTTCTGCATTTGTTCAAAGCTTTTGATATAGACATTACTTAAATAGGACATAATTCAAAGAGCCCAATTGGGTTATTCAAAATACTATTTTGGGTGAAATTCCTCAAGGATCATGTTGGGCTTGTCAAAAGTGAATTTCGTGACTATTTGACATTTGTTTCGGGCTGGGACAGCTGCTACGTTTTTGCACTTTGTTTCGGAATTTAGTCACTTTTTCTCACAAGTTTGTGAGCTCAGTTTAAGATGATTTCAAGTGAGTTTTGCTCGTCTAAGCTCGGGGGTAAGAATTTAACCTTTATTTCATCATTACTTATTGATTCCTTCTATTAATTAGTAATAAAATCATGTTTTTGGATTGAAAAATAGGGAGTTTTAGCCCTAACTTAATAATTGAGTTTTTCTTGAAATTGAAGGTCAATTCATAATTAGTTCTAGATAATTTTCTGGATTTAGCTTATCAAACTATGGGTAAACTATTTTTGAAACAAAATTTCAGTTTTACCTTTGTGGGCTCAAGGTCACTTTTTGGGTTCATTTTTGAGTTCTGAATCAGAGTATAGTAATATGAGTATCATTAGACTTGTTTAAACTCATATATTACTGTTTTGACTATATTGAACTCAATTTTGCAATGAAATTATAGTTTTTACCTTCGGGGCTCGAAATTGCCTTTTTGGGCTACATTTAGGGTCCGAAACTATAATACAACAAATATAGATATCTATGAATTCATATTATTAATGTAGATTCTATATTTGATAAAGTTCGATTGTTCGGAGACACTTCGGTGGAAAAGGCTCCGGCTTCAGAGTTCGTGGCTTCTGTTCGGCCTCGAGGTAGGTTACAACTTATTTGAGTTAGACTTTGATTAGAGAATCGAATATATTTGTAGAAATTGACGTGGATAACATGATAGGCCTTCGATCATGGAGATGGTGATAAATTCCACTGATTTGATATGGATGTTGTTTACGTGGGCTTGTCGCCATATGTGTTATATTATGTGATTATTGCTTGTTTCTATCACATACTAGCTCACTAGTCTCATAAAAAGAAAGAGTAATATTGATTAATTGAAATCATGTATGGCATGCTTTACTTATTACTCTGATATGATCATGATGGTGAGGTGAGTGATCTAGAGATTTCAAGGTCTTTGCCAGAGATTGAGAGTAACAGAGATACTCAAAGGTTTCTGCCGAAGATAGAGTGATTGATACTCCGAGGTTTCTGTCGAAGACAGAGCGATTGATGCTTTAGAGGTTTTGCTAGAGAGCCCGAGTGGTACATGAACTTTGTGGGTCCCCTATGGGTCATGGCTTTGAGACTTTGTCCTTAGCATGTGTGTACAAGAGTGGAGTGAGAGAGGTGACTATTGCATTAAGTTGCACTCATCCATTCTTATATTCTCAACTGCTCTGTTGGTGACTTATATATGTCTTTGATTTATTACATGATTTCCTTGATATGGACTTGTTTATGATACGTGATCTTACTTGTTGCTCTATGTGCTACTTGTTAGTTTCTACTTCTTTTTGCGTTATTAATCTTAGTCAACCTATGATACTTACCATTACTAGTGTTGTACTGATACTACTATTGTTGCACTTTTTGTTGAGTGTAGAGTACGATCCCGGTTCCAGCTTTATGCCCCGTGATTGATTCGCGATTGTGACATCTTTGGTCATTCAGAGTGAGCTACATGGTCATCCGTGGCTCCTGAAATGACTCTCCTGTATTTTCTTTTCATCAGACAGTATGTAGCCTTCAGACAGTTCAGACTTATATTTCTTACTATATTATAGCTCTTATACTTTTTTGACCATATCTTAGAAGGATGTTTGGTTACTCTACTTGATAACTTATTTTTACTTAACTTCCGTTTATTTAACTTGTTATTTTTAAATGTTGGGATGTGATTCGCCTACTTGAAGGATAGTGTAGATGACACCAAGATCTAGAATTTGGATCGTGACACAATGTTTACAATGTTGTTAATTTGGACGCATCATATATTTATGGAAAATAGACATAGATATCTCTAGCTTCTGCACTAGAAATACAAGTTTGTACTTTGGAGTTTGGACCACCTTTTATCAAGGCTGTTTCCAAAGTAGTACTAATACTATACAAATTAATGAGGAATTTTTTATAGTTTATTTTGTAGTATATGTATAGTGAGATTGTCCCAAATCGGAGGGCAAAAATGACTTTGAAAGCATTATATGTTTAAAATGCTGCATTTTAAATTTTATGTAAGATTAGACTTTTCTATATTATTATTATTATAGAACAGAGGGTTTCAACATGTGTGCTTAGAAGAATTAAATTGCTAATTGAGGATACTATAGTCATTTACTTTAATCTATTAATCTCTATATTATTTAAATCTAAGAGGGTTTCAACATGTGTGCTTAGAAGAATTAAATTACTAATGGAGGGCACTATAGTCAGTTAATTTAAATCTATTAATTTCTATATTAATTAAATCTTTTAAATTGATGAATCAATTGTTTTAAGCTATGTGCCTTACAGCTTGCCATTGAATAGACACGTAGCATCTGATATATTTACTTACAATCTATGGATAAGTTTCAAATTTGGAAATCACAAGGATTATTCATCCGTAAGGATTAATTCATGACTTGTATAAACATGACTAATTTAATATCAATCACAAAATAGAATTTAACAAAAACAACAAATTCAGAAGATGTGTTAAATCAAGTTCCATTAATTTTTTAAATCTGAAATTTTTGTTACATTTTAAATCCACACAAAATAGTCTTAAAGTTATAGCGTGTTTAGCACAAACCACAAAATTTTGCTATTATTAGATTAACATATTGCTCGGTTACATCATAATTCATCAATTTGAGCTTAATGTTTTGAGTAATCATTTCATGATTTCATCTAGCCAACTGAACTTGATAAGTCGAATTCGCACTTGATCGATTTGAGTTTTGATTGAGTTGAGTCAAACCGAAATTAAAATTTGAGTCGAGCATCAAATTGACGCATCTATGGGCTGAGGTCTTGTAGCTCTTCTATAGTTATTCTAAAGAATGGAGAAACTTCTAATAAGAATATTTTCTCGTTTAATGAACTTTACACGATGTAAATTTAGATATAATTGAATAATGTAGTTAGTTATGAATTGAGTTTTTTTCAAACTTCTAAAGAATATACATAATATCCTCTAATGTTACCGTGTTAAAATGTTGCCAAAATTCAACGATTTGACATTTTGTCACAAGAGATGATGATTGTTTGAAGGTAATTTTTTCCTTTTCTCGTGTTGATATGTAACAGTGAGTTGTTTAGTTACGGACTTAAATAATATTATTACTTAAATTTTATGTAAGTAGAGCTAATTATATGACTCAATCAATATTTGAAGTCAAATAAACATTTATTATTATTATTATAAAATTTATTTAAATATGTTTTTATTTACTAATGACGAAATATTTCAAATACATTGCCCTTTTTTTACAACGCAAAATCTTCAAATATGCACTTGAATTAGGTGAAAGTGAAAATGGTCTAGACTTATCCCAGAACTGTGAAGAAGGATCACTGTTAACATCATTTTTTCACACTTATAACCTTGAATAGAAAAGTTTAATTACTCCAATATCAAATTAACTACCCTGAAACTTCAAATCATCACAAATGAAACTCAAACAACGAACAATCGCACCACAAACCTAGATATATGTATTTAGCTTCTAAATAATTTGCAGCAATATTATATCACTAAAATTGGAATTATAGTAGTTAAGGGTCCATTAGAGAGGTAAAATAGTACTCCAATAGAAAAAAAAATATAAAAATGAAGATGAGATGTGATTTTTATGTGGAAATTATGTGAGTGTCGTTCGAGAGAAGTTGTGGTGAAATAATGGTGGTCTTCAAGTGATATTTTTTTTTGGAGCGAAGAGAATCAATTGTCATGGTGGTGATTGATTTAGAGTGATGATGAACCGGCTAAATAAAATAAAATTTTCACAATTTTGCAAAATTCAGCAGAAATTTTGAACCATTTAATTTAAGAGCAAATTTGATCATTTTCCCTGGTAAGAAATCTCATGTGTCAGAAACTTCTGACATTATTATATTTAATAAAAAATTTACTATTTACATTTTCATATATTAGGACAATATCGCTTTAAGGACAGGGGCGGGGCTAGGTGAAACGAAGAGATTTATTCGAATTTTCTTCGTCGAAAAATTACACTGTATATATAAGGTCAAATCTGATTTATACATGCACTTATTACAAAATGAACCTCCTGAGCACAATTGAAAAAACTTAGCTCACTGGTTGTGGGGTTAAAATATTTGTAAAGGTCGCGTGTTCAATTATGTCTGACAGCACTTTTTCCTTTTTTACCTTTGGTCACAGCTTTAAAAGCTACTTAAATTCCCATTTCTTTCCCATCATTAATAAAAAGTAAGCTCCGTTACTTATATTTGCCTCTATTCTTTTATGCGTAACTAGTATTAATGAGAAAAACATTAATGATAGTAAAATATTTTATTTATTTGCACACATCAAATTTAACTGGCATAACAATATTTGAACTATATTTTTATCTCTCTACACAGTGTTCCCCATAACAAAAAGTTTATAAAACAAAATGAGTCATGTGGTTAGTAAATAATTTTGGAAAAACATAAAAATATATCATATCCATATAGTTACATTACAATATTTGTCATTATCTTTTCAAAAAAATATTTTCTTCAATTCAAATTAAAAACAAAAAAAATCTTTTCAAATCAAATTAGTTGTAATATGAGTACTCACTTAGTCATTTGCACACTCCTTAAGAAAATACTACTTTCTAAACAAAAAATAGATAATTTAACTAAAATGCTCCTAATTAAATAGGTATTGACATTTGGTCACCTAATAAGGGAAAATCTGGAAAAGTACGGTTATTTTTTTTTTAATTTGGTAAGTGAACACTTTTTTTTACTAAAAAAAATAAAGACTAATTGGACAATCTTTTTTATCCAGAGGAATATTATTTTAAAATTGTAATAAAGGGCAGCTCGGTGCACTAACCTCCCGCTATGCGCGGGGAGTCCGGGAAAGGGCCGGACCACAAGGATCTATTGTACGCAGTCTTACCTTACATTTCTGCAAGTTGTTTCCACCACTTGAATCCATTACCTCTTGGTCACATGACATCAACTTTAAATTCTTAAATTATAATATGTTTTTTAATTAGTTTCCACTTGTTTAATTAACCAGCTATCAATACACGACGTCTTCAATTCAACTAATGACTTTGGACATCTCAAATATAGTTATGAATTCCATCAAGATTTAAATTTTTTTTATATCCTACACTAGTTTTAGAACTAAGTTTTGAAAGATAGGAGAAATTTATAATAAAAAAATTCCTTCTTTTGCTCTGGGAATTTCCCACAAATTTAACGAATTTTCTGTGAAAGCTATAATATTTACTAAAAATTTAAAGATTCTCAATGAAAAATTTGTGTTTTCATCCATAGGATTTAAAAAAATGAAAATTTCATTTTCTGAAGAAGATCCCTCCATTTTTAAAGTGATTTTTAGTTTTTTAAACGTGTTCCAAAATAAGTGATTTTTAAAAAAAATGAAGAAGGTACTAATTTATTTTTATAATAATTCTGACCTAAAATGCACTTTTTACAAACAAAAAAAAAAAAAAAAAAAAAAAAAAACTCGACAGAGCACGATAAAAATAGAAAAAAATGTTAAAAGGACATGTGTAACATGACGAGTTAAAACTTAAAACTTAAAATTAGGGGTTAAGCTTAGTCTTTTTCGGCGGCCCCAACCCCCAAACCCCCCGACCCCCGACCCCCCACCCCATTTATTATCTCGCGATATTTTCGTATTTATTTTTTCATATTTTAAATTCCTTTGATAAGAATCCGCCACTGTTTACGCCTTTAAGGACAGTAACTCATTCACGGTTCAAATTTCAAAATCGTTTTCAACTGTCTTTTTATATTTATTTTTCCAATAACAGCCATTACCCCATTGATTTGTTATCTTATCTGTACGATTTTGATTATCTACTTTCCACGCGTATGGTCAGAATATTTTTGCACATGCTTTAATTGTTTGTTTCAACTCAATTTATATGCTATTTGTCTTTAAAAAAAAATTAATACTCGTACAACCATTATTAATAACAATAGTAAATTTCAAAATCATAAAAAAAACAATCAACTATTCAATAAAATTTCATGTTACAATTTTTCTTAAAATTTAATTTTCAACATCAGGCATTGTAAGTGTATTGGACATCAAAGTAGGAAGGTTTTGGCTAAGCTTATAAATTGGTTAAACTGATTTATAAATATTTTTTTAATTTATCTACGCTTGATAAACTCTCTTAGCACTTTAGTTTGTCACCCCCTAACTTATTAATGGTCTTTCAGTCTATAAGCACTTTTAATTTAACCAATTCTTTTCTATTTTATCCTTAATATTTTTTCTAATTCGCAAAATACTTTTTTCAAAACCAAATCTAAAACTTCCTCCTCATTCCATACATGTCTTTCATCCTATTCCTTATAAAGATACTTTTAAAATTTATCAAAAAATATATAAATAAATTAAAGGTATTTTACCAAAAAAAATATTTTATTTTTCTTGAGTCGAGAGTCTATCTGAAACCGTCCATTTACCCCTTAAAAATATGGGTAAGGTCTATATACACTTCAGTTTTTTCATGACCTCACTTGTAAAAATATAATGATTATTTTGTTGTTGTCGCTCTACCAAAAAGATCAAGTTTTTATCATTAATTTTACATTTATAATCTCTTTATAATCAGCTAATTGTTTGGCTCTTGTCCTCTCTAGCTCTCTTTTTCTCTTTGTCTCACACACATTTTTTGTGTAAAATGTAAATGCGGCAACAAGAAATTTATATTGGAGTCCCATCAATTCCTTCACGGTGCACATTCAACTATCCTTTGTCTCATTTATTTCGCCAACTATTACCCATCATTTTAATTTATCTTGTTCAACTTCCATTAACTACAGAAGATAAGCAAAAATTATCACTAATAAAAGTTTTTAAGATTTTAGTACTACAATTCTGAAGGAACAAACGAATATACTTTGGAATACCAAACATTTTGTCAGAAAGAGTACAGCAAGGCAATTGATTGAGTACCAGTTGTGTAGAAGAAATTTATTTACACTTAAGGGGAAAAAGCATATAGTAATAATCAATAATTATACTCGATAGAGATAATTAAGTAAAAAAAAAGTAACTTATACGCGTGGCAAACGGACGATTTTTGGTGAAAATAGAGAAATGGGGTCCAGTGGACCATTTATTGATCCTAATTCCCAACTAGTCGCGGCTTCCCATTTTACCTTTATAATAATATGACGTACATCCTTTGTCATTTCTTCCACCAAATTTTCGTACCACTCATTTAATACTATTAGATAGAAGTTATATGGTGGCCATTTGTCGAGTTAAATTGACCTATAATAATATTTGAAAGTTAAAACCCTTTAAAACTTAAATTCATCTCCAAGTATTTCTACATATGAAGCTTAATATAATACGAAGTGACATATTATAGGCACCCAAATGTGTAGCCCAGACTCCCTAGTAGTCAATGTAGTGAGATTCAAATTTCAATTCCAATTTCCAACAAAGACAAAATAGACTTATTATTTTCTATTCATATATTTAAGCCTAGCGAATAAAGTGATCGGACACCTAAATTGATGAGAAATAGCATATACGTAGTAATACATAGTAACACTAGTTTGAATTGCTCAATTGCCCCAAGGTGACTTGAACACTATAGTTATGAAAATTTTATTGATCAAATTACATTTATTATGAAAAATACTTTAAGAGCCGATGAATATGTCTCAGCTTTGACAGATAGAGTTATTAAGTAGTTGTGTTGATAATTTCCAAAAAAAGAGTTGTGCTGATGGAAGTAAGTCCGATGGTATTCAACTATGGAAGGTTCAAAGCTGAGGCTACCTCTCCTTATGCAACATCGATCCGCTGAAATATTGCTGGAAATGAAAAGACACCATGTGAGTGCGCCAAAATCTCTTTCAAGAGGGGATTGTTGGAAATTTGCCTTTGGCGGGAGTTGCGACCGACCAACTTTAACGGCTTAAACACTAGTGTAACGTATGTTGGAGAATCCGGTTCTTCACACATGCATGATCTACTAAGTACGTAGATAACCGTAGGGCCAAGAATCGTCAAATTTCATTGAGAAATGAAAGAGATATTGGTTCACGAAGTAAGGTGTTTGAAGCATGGAAAGTGTGGTATTGTGTGTAATTCTCCCTCATCGGTAGAGGAAGAAAGAATTGTTGTGTATATAAGATTCGAAATTGGTTTGGGGTTTGGGACCCCAAGGGTATCCCATGTGTTTAAAGGAGGGAGGACCTAGATGTGCTTCGGTTCGAGGAAAGACCACACGCGCGCGCGCCGCCGCCCGCCCCGTCCCGTCCGTCCGGTTCCGGTTCATGGGGGTCGTGGGCTATTATCTTTTTGGGCCGAAAAACTTTGCCGGAAGTACGGTTTGATCCCGAAGTTTCGGATATACGATTTGGACCGGAATTCTTTCGGATGTGCGCTTTGGTCCCCGAAGTTTCAAGATGTACGCTTTGGTCCCCGAAGTTCGAATTTCGACGGTGACTTTACTACCTCCATAATGGACATTATTTGGCTATTATGGAGGCGATTTTCAGCGATGTGCCCCTCCCTCTCCTATATAAACACCCCATTACACCATTGTTGAGGACTAACAAGAAGCTAACGAAAATGAGAGGCAACACACGAAAATACACAAGCGAAATTTCTTCTTCCTACAACTTCCAAGCATCATTTCGTTACTCAATATTCTTCACGGTAGCTCTTGATTTTCCTTTGCTCAAGGGTTCCATTGCTGTTTTATCTTGGGAGACAAATTGTCCAGGACGTATAAAGGATACATACGGGGCAATATTGTCTTAAGGACAGAGTGCTACACTCGACTCAGCAAAAACAATTTACATTTTTCCGTCTTCTACAAAACTGGAATTTTCAGTTTTTACTTATGTAACGATTGTAATTTCGATTCCATGTTGAATTATTGAAATCTTTGTTTATCCTTTCGAATACTTGTAATAGTTAAATACTTCCCGTACTGCTTTATAAAGTACCATAGAGCAAAACTCCCAACAGCAAGTAGCAATGACACTAGTCTAGTTGTGCATAATTTGATATGGAAATTATTGTTATAACAAAAAACTAATATTATAAATGAAAATACTTTAAAATATAAATCCATATATAACTTAAAATTCAATGGACATGACTTTTCAGTAAACTTTTGACGTGGAAATGGGCTCATATTTCATCGACAGGCCCGTGAAATGGGACTACAAAACAGAGCAAATCTGTGTACTTCATAAATTACGTGTCAAAATAACCCTGTCCACAGCTCTCCCATTAATAATTACTACTGTGTCTAAAACATATCTGCTTGTTCTTTGATCGTATATTGTTCAAAATAACATGGAGTGCCAATGATTTCGTAGTACAAGGCAAATTATTTCTGGACATTAGTTGTAAATATTACTACAACGATAAGTGTTCATAAATACTTAATTTCAAGTTAAATATTACAATTTCCAGGAATCGCAGTAGGATGTATAAGATTTTATTTTCATTATTAAGGAGGCGTTTGGACATGATTTGAAATTAAAATTTTGTTTGGACATGAAATTTGAATTTTTTAAGTTGTAATTTTTTTTTCTTGACATAAAAATCTCAGAAGTTGGGAAAATCATCAAAACATTCCTAATTTTTATGCAATCTTATCAAATGACCAAGTCATAGTTTATAACAAAATTAATACGCGGTTAGAAGGTCTTTCTAAAAAATACAACATCAATTGATCAAACTTTAGTTCAATAAAAAAAGAAAATTAAACATGAATAATAGTGTAACTACTCTTTAAGATAATCCATAATCCTCCCACACGGTATGGACAATCCTCCCACTATTTACTATGGAATTTTAAGTCATTGCAGTGAAGGAATTGAGTCTCAATGGAAAAAGAATTTCATATTGGACAATAATATCCAATACAATAAAAAGTCGATCAATTGGTATATATCTACTAATTTATGAATCTTCTTTTATAAAATATAAACGTATGTGTCAAGATTAATATTTTTAAAAATTTAAATCATGATTTGAAATCCCAAATCACACCTTTTTGGATGAATTGAGATTTCAAAGCGTGACATGAAGTTGAAATTATTATCAAATTGCATAAACAAACGGTGATTTGAAATCAAATTATGAAATCATGATTTGAAAACTCAAGGTCAAACCCCTACTAACTAGATATCTCTAATTCGAATTGAGAGAATGAAAAAACCCAGGTAAAGAACACTTTCGTCTTTAATGAGTCTTAAGTAACGCGTACTTAAATTAACATAAATTGACTATTTTTTTCAACTATACCCTTAGACATAAACTGACAAGTTCTCTATTCAAAAAATATTTATTGACAAGTTATCTATTCAAGACATAAACGATTGCTACTCATGCATGATCTTATCAATAGGAAAACATAGTTTATTTTATTAAATAGTGGTAATTTGATAAATTTTACCTTGCATGATTGGTTTTTTAATATATATGTTTTTTACTAAAATGACACTTGTAATGAGATGGAGGGAGTAATAAGTAAACACACGAAAATTAAAGAAATATAAATCGAACTATGGACAGAAACTGTGAGTCCCAATCGGATTTTGTTGTCTTCCAGAGGCCAGAGCTACTAAATAATGGAGTAATAATAGTATCAATCATATAATATTAAAATATTTAAAATAATATAAGAAGATTGAATCCAATATTTTATTATTAATTAAATAGTACTAATCAACTGTGGAAACATTAATTGTCACGTCGTCAACGCACGAAAGAATCATGTGTTTATTTTAAAATGGAATATCATTACTATTATACTGTACAATTTGACCGAGTAGTATTAATACCAGTACTCCCCAGCTTCAAAGTCCCAAATGAAAAGATAAACACGCAAAAAACAGACCAAATATATAGAGAGAGAAGAAAAAAATACTACTGTTATTGAACAGAGAAAAAAATGGGGAGATCTCCTTGCTGTGAGAAGCTAGGATTGAAAAGAGGTCCATGGAGCAAAGAAGAAGATGATTTACTCATCAATTGCATTAACAAAAATGGTCACCCTAATTGGCGTGCACTTCCCAAACTTGCAGGTGTGGTCCGACCCGCATTATTATCTTCGTCCTAAGGACGAAAATCATAAATGTTGAGAATGTTCTATTACTCATTACGTTTAAATCTTGAATATGTTCGTATTTAACACTACATTGTGTGTTATTTTCAGGTCTTTTAAGATGTGGAAAGAGTTGTAGACTTCGATGGACTAATTACTTGAGACCTGATATTAAGAGAGGAAATTTTACTCCTGAAGAAGAAGACACCATTATTAAGTTGCATAAAGTTCTTGGAAATAGGTGTGCTTTTTTTTTGCCCTTTGATTTGCAAATGGAAGTATACAACAAATGTAATTAATAGAGGATGTGGATCATGAAGAATGTAGGAGTTGATTTCTAGCTTAGAACATCAATAATGATTGGTGGAGAGGTGAATTTAATATTTAAATTTAATAAATTCAACGTTTACTGTTTATTGCCTATATAAACTCATTACACTTTAGAGATAATGAATTTCGAATTTAATATTTTTGTAATTTTTTCACACTCCTATGTTATATCATTTACGTAAAATCACTGAGTCCAGTTGAACCCACCCATAACAGATAAGCTACCACTATAATCCCAAACACAAATCTGCTTATGGAACAAATTATTATGATATAATGGCTCGGTAAAAAAATGTTTGATTTTGACATAATTTATTTTGCAGGTGGTCTGCGATTGCATCAAGATTACCAGGAAGAACTGATAACGAAATAAAAAACATTTGGCATACTCGTCTGAAGAAGAAAATGAGTAAATCTGAGGCTCAAGAAACCCCGGATATACAAGAAGAAACCCCGGAGATACAAGAAGAAACCCCGGAGATACAAGAAGAAACCACGGAAACATCAAAATCCGAGGAAAATTTGGACATACATTCAGAGTCCGAAAATTCTAATTTGGATATAATACATTTGGAGCCCGAGAACTTTAAGGATGATTCAGAAATAACGAGTCCTAAAATAAATCCCGAGATTCAGCAGCAACCAAGTTCTTCCGTACATTCATCATCATCAATGTCATCTAGCGAAGATTCATGTTCAAAGTCCATGGATCAAATAATGTTGAATAATTTGCTTGAAGTTGATGACGATTTTTGGTCCGAGGTACTATGGGCACCGGTCGATGACTCTAATCATAATAATGACAATAATCTTGATTTGTCATTAATTTCACTGGAGGAAAATTACCAGATTAATTCAAGCTTAAATGATAACTGGTTTTGGGATGATCTTTTTTCAAGATCCAATGAGTTGATGTTAGAATTGCCTGAATTATGAGCCAAAAAAAAAAGGAAAAATGATGAGTTTTTGTCCTTTTTATTATTTTTTAGTTGCCTTTTTTGGTGTACAATAAATGAGAACGTGTATTACTCCTATTTTTAAAGCTTAATGGCCGACAGTTTTGTGACAATACGTCAGATAAGTTGGATGATTGTTGAAAGTTGGATAATATTACTCCTACGAAATATAAAATAGATAACGATTGAAGAAATTAATATGATTCGTTTTGTACCTTGTAACGTTTACATAAAATATTCAGACAGAGTTGCTCATGATAACATTCACCAACACTGTAATTTCCTTGTCGATAAGGAAAATACTTATTTTATAAATCAAAGAGTAATATCATAACACAAAAAAGCTATAGAAGAAGGTTAACAATTTTGAATAAAATTATGTTTATAAAAATATTATCGAAACTCGACGTTTATACTAAACTATATTAGTTTACTATGATTAGCCTTAAAATGAGGTGATCGAATGGATACACGTCATATATTTATTTAGAATTATAAACATCTGACTTGAATAAATATTTTTATTTTTTCTCGCATTTAGAGTACAAAACACGTACAGTTCTCTCCTGGTGTTATGGTAGAATGTTCCTTCATTTTTTTCTTTTGTAATTCAATTTGTACTGTATATTTTCTTACTCTGATTTAACTTTTCAATTTTCTTGAACAATTACGTACCTTCTATTCAGACCCCACGTTATAAAATTTTACTAGATATATTATTGTAGTTACGTACCTTCTATCGTATGTGTAAAATGGATATTGGACTAACCAGGCGACTTAGCCTCATGTATATTGTATGCAATAAATACCAGTACAATTGTGGTTGAGAATATTTTCACGTTTTAATTATGTAGTACTACTTAATTTAACCAAAAAACAAAATAAAACGGACCGCAAGAAGGAAAAAATTTCTAGAAAGAAATGTTATTTGCAGAACGACATTGCACGGAGCATTTAAAAATGAAAGAAATAATCCCTTGATTATTTTCATTGATTGAAATGCTAGATATATAAGTTACATATTTTCATAATAGGAGAATCATATTCATATTCTACTCCTAAAATCTTATTCTACTTGGATACTAAATATACAATTATGGTAATACAAATATTATGGTAAGTGTACAATACTAATTACACTACAACATTACCTAAACTAATAGACTAAATTATATCCTATGTACCGTGTATATTTAACACACCCCCGCAGTCATAGCGGGTGGTCTTCGAACTCTGAGACTGTCCCTAAAATCTTCAAAAGGACCGAGGGAAGACCCTTTGTAAAGATGTCGGCAATTTGATATCTTGACGGGACATGGCAGACGCGTACCTGACCACGAGCAACCTTTTCGCGGACAAAGTGAATGTCCATCTCGATATGCTAGTGCGCTGGTGCTGAACCGGATTACCAAAAAGGTAGATGACACTAATATTATCACAATAAACCAAGGTCGCTTCCAAATTGTCAATCTTGTTCTTTAGAAAAAATTGTTAAGTTACCATTTGTAGACTCAAAATCTCATACTTTAATGTCATTTGATATTATTCATAGCGACTTATGGACGTCTCTTGTTCTTAGTTCTGTGGGTCATCGGTATTATGTTCTCTTTCTAGATGATTATTCTAAATTTCTATGGACGTTTTCGATAGTGAAGAAATCTCAAGTTTTTTCCCATTATTAGCACAGAATTTCCGAAACACCCCATTGTCATATTCTTTGCCATTATCACACTGAATATTTTTGATTTCACGGTCGAATTGGGTTCTGATGAATGCTCTAAATTTTAAGAAGATGTAAAATTCGTTCCATAAATAACATTATCCGTCCTCTATTAATTCATGCTTCCGTACCCCCATATTTTTGGCATCATGCTCTTCAAATGGCTACATATCTACTTAACATAATTCCATCCAAAGGTTTGACATATTCTTCTCCCCTTCAAATTTTATTTAATAAAATTCCTTCATATTCACATCTTCGGGTTTTTGAGGGTTTGTGTTATCCGTTATTCCCGTCCACCACAATTAACAAACTTCAGGCCCGGTCGACTCCGTGTGTGTTTTTGGGTTTTCCATCTAATCATCGTGGCTACAAATGCTTTGATTTATCCTCTAATAAAATCATCATTAATCGCCATGTCATTTTTTATGAATCCCAATTTCCATTTGCTAAAGGTCATACTCTTGTGCCTAGTTCATATAATTTTTTGGATGAACAAATATCCCCATATATTATTCAGCGTTTTTTGGACATCTCCCGCACCCAAAATTCTCCAGCATGCCCACTGTTCGTTGGTCCCACTGGTCCGTCACAACCCTCTCTGCCTAGTTTTGTCACTGGGCCAGTTTCAACAATTGGACCAGTCCAGCCCAATACTGGAACTGGTCCAGTTCCTGCATCCGCCACTATTACTGCTTCCCGGATTGGGCCAAGCGGGCCACTGCCCTGCCAGCCGCGTCCGTCCCGAACCCAGCAAATTCCCAAAATTGGTCCAATTCTCCCTCCAGTCATAGATCGGTCACTCGTAGTCAACGAGGTATTTTTAAACAAAAAAGACATTTTAATTTACATTCTAATGTTCTTAAATCACCCATTACCCCGAAATTCCATGTCTGTGTTAAATGACCCAATTGGAAAATTGCTATGACCGACGAATTTAATGTTCTTATTGATAATAAGACGTGGATGTCGGTACCTCGTCCATCTGGTATTAATATTATTCGGTCTATGTGAATTTTTGCTCATAAGGAGAATTCAGATGGTTCATTTGCTCGACATAAGGCGCGACTTGTGGGTGATGGTAAGACTCATCATGTTGGTATAGATTGTGGTGAGACATTTAGTCCGGTGATCAAGCCGGCTACCATTCGCACGGTGCTAAGCTTGGCTATTTCGAAGGCATGGCCTATTCATCAGTTAGATGTAAAGAATGCTTTCCTACATGGGGATCTCAAGGAAACAGTCTATATGCATCAGCCGCTGGGATTCAGGGATCCTAACCATCCTTATCATGTCTGTTTATTGAAGAAGTCCTTATATGGGCTTAAGCAGTCTTCCAGGGTCTGGTATACAAGGTTTGCTGACTATGTTTCGACTATTGGGTTCACTCACAGCAGGTTAGATAATTCCTTGTTCATCTACCGTCGTGGTTCATTCTTGGCCTACATTCTGTTGTATGTGGATGATATCATTTTGACTGCCTCTTCCGATGCCTTACGCCAGTCTATCATGACCATGTTCAGCTCTGAGTTTGCTATGAAAGACTTAGGTCCCTTGAGTTACTTTTTGGGGATTGCCGTCACTCGTCATTCCGATAGATTATTTTTATCTCAACGGAAGTATGTAGCTGAGATCATCGAGAGGAGGGGATGTCATCTTATAAGTCCACTTCCACTCCAGTTGATATGAAACCCAAGCTTAGTGTCGCAACCAGCGTACCCTACGAGGACCCGACCCGCTATCGCAGTCTTGTAGGGGTCCTTCAATATCTTACCTTTACAAGATTGGATATTACATATGTTCTCCAGCATGTGTGTTTGTTCTTACATGATCCTAGAATTGAGCACATGAATGCACTCAAACGCATCATTCGGTAGATTCATGGTACACTGGACTATGGGTTGCATTTATATCCTTCCTCGACATCCACACTTGTCTCGTATACGGATGTTGATTGGGGTGGCTGTCCAGACACCAGACGGTCTACGTCTGGCTATTGTATGTTCCTTGGCAACAACATGGTCTTTTGGTCTATAAAGCGACAGTCGACTCTGTCCCGCTCAAGTGCCAATGCTGAATATCGAGGGGTAGCAATGTGGTCTCGGAATCATGTTGGTTACATAATTTTCTTTTAGAGTTTCATTGTCCCATCCAAAAGGCAACCTTGGTTTATTGCGATAATATTAGTGACATTTACCTTTCTGGTAATCCAGTTCGGCACCAACGCACTAAGCATATCGAGATGGGCATACACTTTGTCCACGAAAAGGTTGCTTGGGGTCAGGTACGCGTCTGTCATGTCCCGTCAAGATATCAAATTGCAGACATCTTTACAAAGGGTATTCCCTCGGTCCTTTTTGAAGATTTTAGGGATAGTCTCAGCGTTCGAAGACCGCCCGCTATGACTGCGGGGTATGGCCCGCTATGACTGCGCGTGCGTGTTAAACAAGGTATTTACCCGTGATATACACTTGATATACATAAGTGTATATCGCGGGTGCTTTCGGTAACAACCCAACATGGAAGAAGGCAGCAATCCCATCTCGGGTTGGCCCATCACGGGTTGTGTATATTTGGTATGTATATTGTTGTAATATTATAGTGTAAAGGTTACCTTAATTAGTCTTGTACACTTACCATAATTGTATAGTTAAAATTATGGTAGAATAAGGTTTTAGGAGTAGAATAGGAATAAAATTCTCCTATTATGGAAATATGCAACTTGTTTATATATACCTTTCAATTAATGAAATTAATGAAGGGATTATTTCTTTCAGTAGTACTACTTAATTTAACCAAAAAACAAAATAAAAAGGACAGCAAGAAGGAAAAAAATTTCTAGAAAGAAATGTTAATTGCAGAACGACATTGCACGGAGCATTTAAAAACAACAAAAAAGGATATTTGTATTGGGTGACAACGCCATCGGGATATCTGATGCATCCGGGGAACTCCAACGACCCGAATCTCTATATAGTTGTCTCTCACTCTCAACAACTCACATCACATCATCCCTCATACAATAGAGCGCCGCGACGTTCATGGACACAATGACATCAGCGCACTCACGTCATCATAACTTTAGGGGTCATAATAGTCTAGTTTTGTCTTATATATACAAGACTTAGAAGGGAGGGAAATCACGTTGTATTCTATAAGCTTACACTTGTAAGTAATCAATATTCTCTCTCTCGGATCAATATAGCAGAGCACATGTTCATTATTCACTCCGGATCAAGTATATTTACTTATTATTTTACTTACTAAATTTCGTATTATTTAATCATATAACCTAGCTTGAGATATCGGAATCATTAAGGAGCTCTCTGGATCGGATATGACCTACTTGTCTTTAAACTCTAGAATACAAATCTCTAACTATGTTTTTAGTTAGAATTAATTTTACCGAAAAACAATTTGGCACCGTCTGTGGGTATAGACAGTTGTGGGGTTGTCTCGATCTGTTGTTGATTCCGAAAACTGCTTATTAGCGACGGAGTTAAAAATCTGGTCTCTACAAGTATACTTTCAGGGACGAGATTATTTTGTAGTCCCTAATACATATTTTTTATTTTCTAAATAAATGAATGACGTCCAAAAAAATTAGAACCCTGTCTATAGAAACCAATATTTGAGCGGGAGCTAGAGGCGCTAACCTAATAAATTTTCTCTCACCGTAAAATACCTAAGAGGCAACTCAGAAGACTCAAGCTCCAACATCTCTCTCAATGCTTCTTGTCTACCATTGGGATTATCTGGCCAATTAATCAAGAGTAAGTATAATTTCTTTATCTTCTTTTATCTGATTCGTGCCCTTCTTCTTACTTTTTTTTTGTCGATTGAAACAAGAAAAAATATGTTTTTTTTTCGATCTTTCTGACTGAATGTTATGCTATTGGGTTGCTTAGAGTAGTGATTGTTGTTGCGTGAGGAGAAACTAGAGTGTTGAATGATTGCTGATTAAAAAATGTGCATGCCTTCTATTCTTTTTTGGATTTCTTTCCAGTTTGTTTTCCCCAAGTTTTACACTCTAAGATAAATCATTTGAGAATTGATTTTGTGGGTTATTTCTTTGAGTGCGTAGTTTTACTTCTATTAAGCTATCTAAACTGGTTGGTGCCTTTCTATTCTGTTTTTAGCCCACCTCTTGCTTTGACTATTAATTAGTTTTTTAAATCTTAAAAATAGATGGTACTCCTGTTGGATATGTAAAGCAGTACGGAAAGTAAATAAATATTACAAGTGTTCGAAAGGATAAACAAATAATCCAATATTCAGAACTGCCGTAAAGTTGTTGAGTCTTCAATCTTGATAACCTGAAATCAAGAAACACTAAATCTGGATTGTTACAACTGTGGCTTAGTCGAGAGATGACTCTCTGTCTTTATTGCCCTGTATATATGCTTTTACGTTAACAGGCAATAGTCTCCCAAGATAAAACAACAACTAATCAACACTACAAAGCATATATGTTGATTCTGACGAAGAAAATAAACCCGAAACGACTTGCTGAAGAATAGAAAAGGAAGGAAGAGTTTTCTGTTTTCGTCCCAACGTTTCTGCTCACGTTTTGGACTACTTTCTGTTTCTCTTCTTGTTTGTCTCTGTGTATATATGTTGTCTCATTTTTTTTTGTCTTTTTTTTCTACACAATTGAACCAAAAGGCTCCAATATATAGCATAAGGGAGGGACTCCTCAACTGCCAAATAATGGTAGTTTATGGCCAAGTAATGACCATTAGTGAGTGAATTAATCAGCCAAGTAATTGATGATTTAATGTGCATCTTGAAGGAGCCTTTAGGGAGGTGATTAAGTGCAGATTAATGGTTTAACGTTTCAAAAACCAACCCAAATGGTAGGCAGAAACTTTATGTCTTCCGTCATTCCCAATTTTACCTTTTCAGAAACTCCAGGGATCAAACTGTAAATATTAAATAATTTGGGGGTCTATCAGAAGACGTCCAAGACCACGAGCCCGGACGAGAAGGGCGGGCGGCGGCGGCGCGCGTGTGAGCTTAGCCTTGAACCCAAACACATCTAGGTCCTCCCTCGTTCAAACACATTGGTTACCCCTTGGGGTCCCAAACCCTTAGCCAATTTTGAGACTTATAAAGAGAGCAATTCTTCATTTTCCCACCTATGTGGTAGATTTGTCCCACACCATATTTCCATGCCTCAAACACCTTACTTCGTGGACCAATATCTCTTTCATTCTCAACGAAATTTGACGATTCTTGGCCCTACGGTCATCTACTCACTTAGCAGATTATGCACGTGTGAAGAGATAAAGCCTCCAACATGCGAAATCCTAATATTTAATTCATTAAATATGGGTGGACGCACCTCCCTACCAAAGACAAATTTCCAACAACTCCATCAGTGTTCTTCCTGTTCTGCTAATGCCTAATTCTAGTTTTTTTGGTTAAAAATAGGTACTACTTTGAAAAACACCATTTGTAGTAATATTTTTCTTCTATTTCTGTTATTTAGCATTTTACGCTTATTTTTAGTATTTTTATAACTGATGCCTGAAGGAAGTAAAACACGTGTTCTTTTTCATTAATACAAATATATATAATGTGTACAATGTTGAATCATAATGGAATAAGGATCCTATATTTACCATAATTATACACTACTATTAATTTCAAGCCACATTGGTTTATTGTGATAATATTATTGCCGTCTACCTTTCTGGCAATCCGGTTCAACACCAACGCACTAAACACATCGAGATGGATATTCACTTTGTTCGTGAAAATGTAGCTCGTGGACAAGTACGCGTCTGTCATGTCCTTTCTAGGTATCAAATTGCAGACATCTTTACTAAGAGTCTTCCCTCGGACCTTTTTGAAGATTTTAGGGACATTTTCAGCGTACGAAGACCGCCTGCTATGACTACTGGGGGGAGGGGGAGGGGGTGACAAAATATATCGTGATATACACCATATACAGTAGTGTATATCATGGTAATACACAAGTATTCGAAACAGTTTTAGCCGTGATATACACGGCATATACAGTTGTGTATATCACGATTTATGGAGTATAATTTGGTAACTTAGTTTGTATTTAATTAGCATTGTACACTTACCATAATTATAATACAAATAACACAAGGTTTTAGATGTATAATAAGAATATGATTTTCCATATTATAGAAATTGTAAATTGTATATATATTCATTCATTAATGAAAATAATCAAGTGATTATTTCTTTCGGTTACCGTTTGAAAATGACATAATTTTACTGTATGTTTATAGAGTATACTAATAATAATAAAACAGACAAAATATAGGATTCTTACTTTTGAACAATCTCGTTATAGCTCACTTCAATACTCCCTCTCGATAGAAAAGATTGTACACTTAACTTTTAGTTTTTTGTTTAAAAAAATATTTACTTATCAAATTAAGAAATAATTAATTTTATTTTTTAAAATTTGTTTTTATTAAGTGTTAGATGACAAATCTCAATACTTATTTAATTAGAGATATCTTAATCAAATTACTTATTTTTATCTAAATTTAATATTTTCTTATTAAATATTCAAATGACTAAGTGGACACTGTTTTTGTTTAAAAATAATTTTAAGTCCCACAGTCTCTTTAATTCTTTATGACCTACTTAAAAGTTGAATGTAATACTACTACGTAGTTTTTTGGGTCCCTTTGACACACATGTTAAACGTGTAACTAATTATTCCAATGAAGTGTCTCCATAGTACATTCACCAAAATTGTAAATTTAGCTTTTAGTGCTGAGTACCAATTGCATTTACTATTCGAGAAATATCTACTACTTTCTCTCTATCAAAAAAGAGTGTTCACTTAATTTTAATTTTTTTTATAAAAAATATTTATTTATCAAATTAAGAAATATTTAATTTTATTTTTTCAGATTTATTCTTATTAAATATTAGGTAATCAAATCCCAATATCTATTTAATTAAAAATATTTTAATCAAATTATACATTTTTATCTAGAAGTTAGTATTTTTAAAGATTGTATAAATAGCTAAATGGACACTTAGGGAGGGAATAATATGTTACAAAAAAAAAACTCATCTAGGAGATCAAACCGATTTTCCCCATTTTGTGAATTTTTAGACATGTAAAACGTGTAATTAGAGTTATTAAATACTCCATTCGGATAAAAAAGAGCGTTTACCATTTGCACACCCCTTTAGAAAATATTAACTTCTAGGCAAAAATATATAATTTGACTAAAATACCTCTAATTAAATAAGTATTGGGATTTGATCGTCTAATACTTAAGAAATATAAATCTGAAAAAGTAAGATTAATTCTTTATTAATTTAATAGATAAATATTCTATTTTACTCAAAAAATAAAGCTAAGTGGACACTCTTTTTTATCCCGCGGGAGTAATGAACTGAAAAATTCCAACCACACACAGTGGTCATGAGAATCGAAGACCGCGTACGGTTTGGGGATGGGATTCCCTCCAATAGCTTTGTGTCCAGTAATGCTCAATACCCTATTGGATTCATGCCACATGTCCAAAGGAATATTAGATGGTTAGGATTCATTATCGATTGATGGGTTATTAAAAAATGAAAAATAATCCTTAAAAATTAACGCCTGTTAACTCTGTCAGCTTCAAGACCACTTTCTGTCATCCTTCATTTTGTTCACAGTTAGAGATGTCAACGATCGGATTTGAATCGGATCCTATAAGATCTAGATCCGTTTTTATATCTGGATCCAGATTCAGTGAGTCCATAAAATTAAATTTAAATTCGGATCCATCGGATCAACTGGGTCCACGGATCGGATCTGGATACACATATAAAAAAATTTGTCTTGCTAAGAATGTAACCTTGCTAAGATTTTTTTTTGAACTGACAAACGATTTTTACTTGGCTAACAATTTACTGTGTTTCAATTTTGAAATGTTCATATGAGATATTTTGTTCGTTGTCTCGTTTTGATTGTGAGCTATTAACTGAAAATGTTGGACAATGATAATAGTTGTGAAAAATGATGACTAGTATTTTCACAATGCAGAACTTGCATGTGCTTGGAATCTTCACAAATGGAGTGAATATAATTTTAACTACTTGTCTATGGAGATGTTAGTCATTCACTAATATAACATTGATTTTATTATCGAAGTTACCTCTTTATTTTTTGGTTTTTGAGTTAACGCGGGGATAAATTAAACTTGTTTTGAGAATTAAACTTGCAAGGATGTGGCTAGCAAATTTAAGAAAATGCTTATAAAATTACATTCTAGGTTATGAATATATTTAATAAAAACAGATTCACGGGTCGGATCTGGACCGGATACGGATCTCAAATACAAGATCCGATCCGGATCCGTCGGGTCCAAATTTTGAAAATTCATATACTATAAAATGAATCTGAATCCACCGGATTCAGATCGAATCCAAGATCCACTGCCATCTCTACTCTCAGTTGTAGACCTCTTTCCATTGTTCTTTCAACTAACAATTTTCAGCATTTGTGATGATTCATCCTCAATAATTTATAACGGTCAAACATTTTTGCAACCAATTTTTGTTGTTATATTCTCTATAATAATATTTCACAATATCAATTAAAAATTATCAAAATAAATAATGCTAGAGAGGTTTTTCTATACTTAAATATCCACTCAATTTATTTCAATTTTTTAACTGTACACTTAAATTTTGCGGGGGACCTATAACTTCTGTACATTTTTTGTATTAAATTCTAAACATACTTTTTCTTTGATCGGACAGAGTATGTATTTATCTATACTTAAATATCTACTAAACTTATTCAACTGCACACTTAAATTTTGTGAGACCTATAACTTCTGTACATTTTTGCTATTAAATTCTAACATACTTTTTCTACGTATTAGCTATTTCCTCCATTTCAAATTATTTGTCATTGTTATTAAAAATAGCTGTCTCAAATTATTTATCGTTTTAGAAGTTCAAGACATAATTTTTTTTCCATTTTACCATTTGTCATTAATGAAGAAGATACATAAATAGAGTAAATATTTAATAAAGAAAGATTATAATTTAAACATAAATAAGGGTAAAGTAGGTCAAATACTCCTCCTAATTAATATTTCTTAACAGGAGTATAAAAAAAACGATAAATAATTTGAGACGGAGGGAGTATCAACTTAAACTCGGATGCATGAGAGACTGGAAAAAAAAAAGTGGGCATCTTATGGCCGACAAACATCATATTTTTAGACCAGGCACCATATATATTTTTTTAAATCAAACTCATATATACATATACTCCCCGTCCCAAATTAACAGTAACTTTAGCTCAAAAATATCATACAAAAATAATTTTTCTTTTAGGAATTCAAAACTAAAATAGGTAATTATTTCTAACTATACCCTAAATGATATGTTATTTAAGAAGAATAAATCAATCTATTTTTATTAAATAAGAGTAACTTAAGAAACTATAGGGAGATTATATACTCCATCCAAGATAAGAAACAAAGTTTCCAACTGGCGGCTTTGAATTCATCAAGGTAAGTTTGTATGCAAACTGGCCTAATGAAACGGACTATACATCTTTTAGTACGGTCCCATTAATTGCTAATAAATATGTGTGCAGTTAATTGGTGTAGCAAGAATTAGTTAAGGTTGGCCCCAGGGGCACAGATGAGTTGGTAAGTGGCAAGGTGATTGTGGTACAATTACTCCGACGTCGCCGGTTTGAATCCGTGTGGTGACAGTCTTTGCTGAAATATTGCAAGGGCTATTGCTAGGTTCGTGTCCCGTTGGTCCTCTCCCTTGCACGGCTGCCACTCGCACATATCCCTCGATTTACATTCCACCTGACCATCGATTTACATTCCACCTGACCAAGGGGCCTCTGATACAAGTGGGGAGTTTCGCCTTCGGGACTTTCCCCTTCACAAAGAATTAGTTAAGGTTGTGAAAACTTCATCTCTATGTGCCAAAAAAAAAAACAGAGATACTTTATTGTTACTATCTTATCCTCTCAAACCGTTATATACCACTAGTATATTACTATTAACTTTGTGTGTTTTTTCCAGATTTTTCTAGATGGGTGCGATAGGAAACCAATACTTATATATTCATGTGATGCACGTATGTCTATCTTGAGGTGATCAGATTTTGATTGCATACATTATATTAATACATATTTTTTTGGGTAAATATATGATTATATTACCAAAGTGCACGTTTGAGTACATGATCAAAACTGATTAAGTACTGGACAATTGTCTCAGTACTACAATCACAGCTAAATTTCTATCTTCCTACTGATACCACAGTGAGCAGAATCACTCCAACAAAGCACAACTAATGAGCATTTCATACAGTAGACTACTAATCATCTAGGAAGGGTAAAAAATATAATCCGCCAACCATCTTGCCACTGAAATCCTCATAGTACCTCTACTGTGAACGTCCTGGATAACTTGCTTGACAATACTATCAACAAGTTAAGTGGATGCCTGAAAAATTCTCCTATTCCTCTCTGTCCAGATGCTATACACAGCAGCTGCTATTGTCATCCTGAACACCTCAGCCTTAGCATATCTTCCCTTTGCATATTCAATAGCATTGCAGCTCCTCAGCCCACTCCTTGGGATTCCTTTGTATTCCTTGACATCTGAATAACCTCTGCCATACATGAGATGAATATGAACAAGCAAAAAATAAATGGCCATGATTCTCATCAATCTCTACCCTCCCCAGACCCCACGGTGTGGGATCTCACTGGGTATGTTGTTGTTGTTGTTGATTCTCATCAACCTGCTCACACAAAGAACAAACAGTACTGGTAGTGATCCCCCATTGAGCTAGCCTGTCTATGGTATATTTCCTAGCATGAGCAGATAACCTCAAGTATAAAGATCCATTTAGGAAACCCCAGATTATTATAAATCAGTCTTCTCCAAGCTACTTTCTGGAAAGTCCCTCTAAGTTTTAGGTAGAACTGCTTGGTGGATAATTGTGTCAGTTTTCCTAACTTCTCCATGTTGCTCCCAGCTGCAAGTACATACTTGTTTGCCTTCAATACTCTTTGAACAATCCATGAAGCTTGTTTAGGGATATCAGTAAAGAAGTCCCTATTCTTCCCATAGTAGCAATGAATTCATCTAACCCACAGCTTGTCTTTCTTCTGACTTAGGTTCCACAATAACTTGATCATAGCAGGTTTATTCCATGTATGAATATCCAAAATATTAAGTCCACCAGCAGTTTCAGGTTGGCAAATTCTATCTCATGCTAGCAAGGCCTCATTTGATATCTCAGCGCCCCATGTCCAAAGAAAGTGTTAAGAGTCCTACATCGGAAATGGAATGGAACATGAACTCCTTATATGGAATTGGACAATCCTCACCCTACAAGCTAGCTTTTGGGGTTGAGTTAGGCCCAAGATTCATTCTTTACATGGTATCAGAGTCAGACTCATTCCAATTCTTTGTTCATCGATGTTGGGCCCCCAAATTATATTGTCCACGCTCCAGCTAACGAGGTCTGGACGTGCGGGGGAGTGTTAAGAGTCTCTCGGAAATGGAATGGGAACATGAACTCTTTATATGGACTTGGACAATCCTTACCCTAGAAACTTATGAAAATCTCTGAAACTGATCAAATAGGCACTGGACTGAGTTATATCCCCCCTACAGAACAACATGAAATCATCTGCAAAGGCAAATCCAGTAAGATTCAACTTAGAGCATTTAGGATGGTACTTGAACTGAGGAATCTTCCCCAGCTGTTTTAAAAGTTTACTTAAAAAAGGGAGACATTGGATCTCCTTGTGTCAATCCTTTCTTAGCTTCAAAGGGCCTAGATGGTTTCCCATTAATGATGATAGAGCATGACACATGTCATTACATCAAAATTTGCTCCAAATAAGGCCATTCAACTGAGTCGTAAGCCTTTTGATTATCAATCTTTAGCATGCATTTAGGTGATATTCCTTTCATAACCCTTGATCAATTCATGATTAAGTAGAATATTGTCAGTGATAAGCCTGCCTGGGACAAACCCTGCTTGACTGTCATCTACTAGAAAACCTATAACCTTCTGCATCCTACTTGTAAGAATCTTGGAGATCAGCTTGTATAAGAACGGTACAACATAAAATCCGTAATAGAAGATGGATTCTGCAACTTAGGAATCAAAGTAACAGTATTGGAATTTACAGTTTAAATTTTTAAATAACCATGTCCTTTGAAAGACTCAGATCACTGCTTCTGAGATCTCCTCTCTAATAACAGGCCAAGTTTTTTTTTTTGAAAAAACATGCATTGAAGTCATCACACCACTACTTCTTTTGTAACATGAGCAATCCCTCCAGCTTATTGATATGTGGATTAATCAAGGCCTTATGTATATTACTTATATAAAATAATTTAACATTTTATGATTTTTCTTTTAGTACCAAAACTCATTAATTTGACTAATTCAGATTTACATTGTGTAAGCTCCACCAATTATAAGGGGTAAACTCATTAATTTGACTAATTCATTCCCACCGCTCTCCTAGCCAGATGATAATCGTAATATAATACTCGTTTTATTTTATGTGTTCTAGTTACTCATAGAGTGTGAACTTTAAGAAAGTAAATAAGAATTTTGAATCTGGTAATTTATAAAGATGTCGGGTTAAAATAACAAATAAATACTTTTAATATGATATAATATTAAAAATTCTAGATAAAAATATATTATTTTTTTCTCAAAAAGACTAGCACCATTAAAAATATTTAATGTGTTATATAACTTCTTCTTGTTTTCTACTGACACTCGGAGAGCATAGAAAAGAAGAGGCCTGCATAAATCATGTGGCTTTTATTTTCAAATTAGGTGGGGTCCATGCCCCAGACTGATTAGATGTCCACCGTTAATTATGTGCACCCCCTCTAAAAAGAAATTGATAAAACTATTTTTATTATTCTTTAATTTTAATTTATTGCTATTCTCTTTTTACCATATTAATCTCTCTAGATTTATTAATATACGTAAGAGTTAATAATTAATTATATCATAATTTTAATAATAATTATTTTGTTATACTAGAAAGAATAATCAACCCATTTCATTTTAAAATGACGTTTTTAGCTTGAACACACCCTTTAAGAAAATATTTACTCGTAAAAAATAAAAAGTATTTTTATTAACTTATTCTTAATGAGATATCTTTAAAAAGAAATAATTTTTTAAATAATTTCTTAATTATATAAAATTTTATTTATTTAAACGATGAAAACACCGAAACGGAGGAAGTATTCTACAGGAATAACTAAAAAGAAATTACATGAAAAAAGAAACTAAAAGGAGTGATTTTTCATTGGAGCCCGCTATCAAATTTACACGCCTATGTGGTGCTATTTAGAATCGTGGAAAGGTCTCTTTTAAAATTAATTTAATATATCGTTAGTATAAATTATTTAATACTCCTTAAATTATTATAAATATAATACACATAGTATCACAAATTGATATATAATACTAATTTTAAAAAATATTTACTATGACAGTAAGCTTTTAAGATAAGGATGCGACGATCAGCCGTGACTAATAAATTTCACATCTTGTCAATTCGCTAAGCTACTCACTCTATCAACGACAACAAAATTTGAAATCTTCTTTTTGTTTGGTCTAATAAAAATATGTGTATATAATTTTAAAAAAAAATATGTTTTGACTATAAAATAGTTTTATTGTTCAAATGAGCACACTTCTCGTTGTCTTTGTTTTTTATTCTCTCGGTCGCATTTTAAAACATTGGAACATGAATTAAAGTGTCAAATGTCAATTCATTTTCAACACTTCTTATTAGTCATATCTTTATACTGAATACTAGTATTACGTAAATTATTTACTGGTGGGTTCAAGGTATGTTAGAGTTTTAGTTAATACAATATCATATGCTATTGTTGAATTTATGGACGTTATTTCACTTTCAAATGATGTGATGAGATGGATGACATTCATCAAAATTTATTTTTAATTAATAAATGCAAATTGAACAAAGAGGTGTAAGTAGAGGTTCTTTAGGGGATGTTTGGTTTAAAGTTGGGATATTTCCAAAATTATAATTCTGAAATTATAATCAGGACTAATATTTAGATATTTTATTCATATTCTATATGGGATAAATGGTCGAGATTATAGTCCTGATTTTAATATCGCTTTTAGCTAATACTTCTAATTAATTATGAAATAAATTTAATCTAAATTTCTAAACCGTAATAATCCACATAAAACCTCCGACCAAACAACCACTTTAAGGATGGAGTTTTAATATATACTTGTGAAATGAATATGCTTTAAGATCATGTTTCACGTCCTCACCACAAATATAAAATTAATTAAAATTAAAGCATATCCTTCATGGGACAAAAAGCATGTGAAATGAATATGCTTTGAGATCCTTTTGATGATTAATGGTCATCTACCCTTTTAACACGTGTAAATTCAATATCTTTGACCTAAATCATGGAGTATATATTTTAAGTAATTTATTCATATAATATGTGTTAAGATTAAATTTAAAACTTAATTACTCTTTTAAAATTAAAAATTCATAATATACTAATTTTGAATCTGCGTCTGTTCGACATCATGCTACTATGTAATTAAAGGCGGATTCAGAATTTGAAAATGACGGGACACCATAAAAAGAGTTTAAGGGCGTGCTGACCTACCGACCTAAAATAATAGATATGTTTAGAGGGATTCTTTAATTATATATTCACATTTTCAATGTATATACGTATGTATACGTAGTTTTTTTTTGGAAGTTAACGGGGGCACGTGCCCCCACCATACCAGGTAAGTCCGCATTTGTACTGCAATGTTGATTTTTATAAGAAGTTCTCTATTTAGCGATAGTGACGAGAATTATTTGACATTATTATGTAACTGCAACAGCAGATTGTATAAAAGGTTGTTCTATTTTACTATTTAGCAACAGTGACAAGAAATATTTGACATTATTATGTAACTGTATGTGATTGTCCTTGTTCAGGATGATGAGCCTATTAGCTCACCTCTTGCCACTGCATGTGAACTCTATTCTTTTTTTATTTTATTTTATATCCAGTTTTCCGACTTATGTCAGATTATTTTTGAAGATAATAATTACGATCTCTCAGCACTACTATTAGTAAATCGAGGAATGTGTCTGAATGACCAGGGTTTGAGAACAGAGTAATTGATATCACCTACAAGATCCTACCCCAGAAGAAAGCAAATTGCTTTCACTAGGGTTCGAACCTACGCTGCAGGCCTCCAGCTGAATTTTAAGTTCCACTCCTTTGTCATCCAACTATGCCCGGGGACCATGTGAACTCTATTTTCCCCGTAAGAAAAGAGAGTTATCAACTTTGATCATTTGTTTCATTCATAACAATGTCATCATCCTACCATCGCCGACGCGAATTCAAAATTTGAATTTTATGAATTTAAAATTCTATTGCGAATCCAATTGATTTACAGAGTTTTAAATTTGTTATTCATATTTGTTTCCTGAATTTTCAACTCATGTACATTGAGCTAAAACTACTGGGTACGGATGAACCCAAACTTTTACATTACATTGGCCCATGGTGAATCAATTGTGATTCGTTCATTTTTAACTAGAAGTTTTAGTTCGAGTCACGAGAACAAAAAGCTTTTTGATAGTGAGTTTTTTTCCCTCTTGATGGACCTATCTGGCACGGATCCTAATTAGTACGACAATGTGTTTAGTATAATATAGAATGGTTAAACAAAAAAACAATATAAAATCATCATCCTTATTCTTCGTACATTCATCATCACAATGCTTTTATGAAAAAACAAGTAGTAGTGCTATTTGGAAAGTAATTCATATTCTACAGCTGATAATAGCCCTTTATACTGTTAAAATAATAGGTTGCTATATGATTGGACACCTTTAGGCTTTACCTACACAGTTTGATAATGACAACAAAAAGTTAACAACTTCATGATCACTTTTTTGAAGTATCCAGCAAAATTCTTTTATGTTGTGCTAAATATAGAAAGACCAACATTAAAGAGTTTCTCCCTATTTTATTGATTAAACTTGTAGACCTGATTCGGTCCTAATAATGAAGAGGAAGAAATAAATCCACAAGCTCTTAGTTCACTTTAAATTCTGTATTCAACAATAGCTTAGCAAAAAATTTTGATAGGTCTTGGTCGTATCCCCATATTTCATATTATTAATAGCCTGGTTAAACGAGCTTTAAAAATCAGCTTATTTTTAAAAAATATTTCTTGTTAAAAGTGCTTTTGAAAAAGTATTTTCGAAAAGTAATAGTTTGTATTTGATTAATTAATTTGAAGAATACTTTTGTCAATATTAAGGCACCAATTTGTGTGGACAAAATTTCAAAACATGCTTCTGAAAAAAAAAAAAAACTTCTGTTACTACTCAACAACAACAATAACATACCCAGTATAATCTCGTAAATGGGGTTGAGGAGGTTATGTAGGATGTACGCAGACTTTGTCCCTTTGAGCTTATGCTATTACCCAAAAACACTTATTTGAAAAAAAAATGACAACATTTTAACCCTCTAAAATAAGTACTTTCGTTAAAAGAATATAAGTAATTTTGAATTTACAGAATCTTGGTTAAAAATGCTTAAGATTAGTAACTGAAAATATTATCACAAAATTGGATATTTTCCTAATTTCATGTACACTGCAGGGGCAAAAAGAGCATGCGAATACATGCGATGAAATTGTCCTTGGCTTTCACATCCTATTGAGTTAAAAATTAGGTTTTTGGGTTGAGTATCTGATGTAAAGCAAGTCCAAGCAAATGTTAATAATATCTTGATAGCACAAATATACAGGCCCAATAAATAGTTTTGTGACGAGAACTATATAAGTCGGTATCCCTTATAAAATAAACCAAGTTTTTCACGGATTGTTCTTCAAGCGCACTGGCCTTTAATTTTTTACCCTCATATTTGTCGTTTTTTTTTTTATTTTATACTTGTTGGCACAAGTTTTATAGCATTTTTATCTTCGGAAACTGAACTTTGGCATCAGTCGTCACAAGTTTTGTAAGAATTAAGTTATGCGCGCATAAGTTGTGTAGTATTTTTCATATTATATTGAGAGTTGAAAGTTTTATCTTTTTCAGCATAACTTGTGTGCATGTTATGATACATATGTTTAAGCTAAATGTAAATTTTACTGAGCGAATCTAATCTTATATCGTTTTTCTTATCATATTTTAAATTTGAAAGTTTTGCCTTATTCGACATAACTTGTGGAATGTAATGATACATTTACTAAAACTAAACGCTAATTTTGTTGAGCGAAATCTAAGTTATGCCGCACTAAAATGAAGAAGGGAAAAAATTAAACACCACCCCGAAATAAGAACACTTGTGCGAATGACCCAATCTTGATAGCCCAAATATACAGGCCCAATTAAAATAGTTCTGGGCTGCATAACTATATAAGTCGGTGCTTTATGAAATAAACCAAACCCGAGCCCTAAAAGGATAAAAACCCGGAACCCGAAAATCAATCAAACAATCACCACATTGCTCGAATTGGAACAGAAGGGATAGTTATCTCTCTAGGGCTTGGCGTTTGATTCACTTTAATCAATCATGGCTACTGCTTCAGGTATGCATCTTTTCTTTGTTGCAATTGAGGCTAATATTTGCTTTACTGTAAAAAAAAAATGGGTATAATTTGCTAATTTGTCTTAGAAGTCTAATTATTGAGTATTGAATTATACCGGGACACAATAGAATTGTATGAATATATGGAAAAAGGAAAAGAAAAAGATGTATTGGATTTATATGTTTGGGATCGATGCGTATTTATTGTTGTTCTAGCTGCATATTGTTATGATTGGGGTTAATTTGTATTTAGATGGTATAAATAGATTTATTATGGATTCAGTTGCAATTGATGTTAAGGTTCTGTTTGGACATCTTTTGAAGAAAAAATAGACAATTATGTGGAGATCTTTGGGAGAAAAGTTTGCAGTTGCATGGGCTTGCTTAGTGCGGGTTATCTCTCCTATGTGGTTTGCGGGCTATTACACAGGCACAGAACCCGAAGCTTGGGTTCCCTTGTCATCAAAAGATACAAAGTTTGTTCTAGGGTTTTTGGGTGTTTTGTTAATGGAAGAAGTGTTTTTTTTCAATGAGAAATACCCTAATATCCCTTATATATTGAATTTTTTTTAAAGAAACTTCCTGAAAACAATTAGCACATGCTTTTGAAAAAAAAAAGGTATTCCCACAACTTCAAAAACCTTATAAGAAGCAAACCCTGCGTAAAGTTTGATACTTTAATTGGATCAAGTTCATGCTGCCTAAAGTTTTTCTGGAAAAAAGGGTGACTGCTTCCATAATAAAATCTTATGACCCATTTGGCCATGAAAATTATTTACTTTTTTCCGGACTTTTTTTTCACTTCATTTGAAAATCAGTGTTTGGCCGTGAAAATTTCAAATACAACTTTGTTTTCACTTTCATTACATTCAAACAACCAAATATTCTTTTCAAAAACTATAACCAAACACAACTCCAACTTCAAAAATTCCAAATAAAGTGAATATTTTGGTTTCTATGGCCAAACGCCTACTTAAATTTATCTGATGCAATTATAATTTTGTGAAAATGCAGTGGCGTTTAAGTCTAGGGAGGACCACAGGAAACAGTTGGAATTAGAAGGGGCGTGAAAGGCTGGTCTTTCACCAGCAGAGTTGGATGAGGATGGAAAAGAAATTAATCCTCACATTCCTCAGTATATGTCTTCAGCTCCTTGGTATCTCAATGCAGAGAGAGCAGTATGTGGTTTCTCCTTGTTTATAGTTTTGGTCAATGTTGCTTTTCTTGATTGCTTAGGCGCACTTTTGACATTCACTTGTTGTGCTATTCTGTAGAGTTTGAAATATCCAAGGAAATGGAAATCCTATCCGAATTACACGAAATCATGGTACGACAGAGGTGCAAAAATATATCAGGCTGACAAGTATAGAAAGGGTGCATGTGAAAAGCAAGTAAATTATTAGGTGCCTGGCTAAATTCAATTTTTGGTGTATTTTTTTTACTTGGGGGAAGATTATCGAATATTTAATATACTCATCTGATTCCAACTCTAAAGTTGGAAAAAGGCAAATAACTTTTTTGGATTCAAGAAATAACCAATCTTTTATTTACTTTGGTGATTTTTCGTCAATGTTGAAATAGTATTGCTCAATGTGCTATCTTTACATGATGTCTGAATATAATGTGATTGGTACAGCTGTGAAGCAATGACCCTCGATGCTAAGTCATGCATGGATAGGCCACGTAAATTAGGATCTAAATGGACTGGAAAACATATTGCTCCTGACGAGAAGATTGAACAGTTTGAGCTGGATTATGATGGTAAAAGGGATCGTTGGAATGGTTATGATGCTGCTTCTTATGCTCATATCATTGAACGATATGAAGCAAGGGATGAAGCAAGAAAGAAATACCTGAAAGATCAACAACTAAAGAAGTTGGAGGAGAAAAATTAACAAAGAGGATGAAGAAAGAGGCGGTAGCGAAGATGAAGATTTTGAATATGCGTTGAAGGTAGATGAAGCCAAGGTTGATGAAAGCAAGCAGATGGACTTTGCAAAAGTTGAGAAGCGTGTACGAACCACTGGTGGTGGAAGCACGGGAACTGTTAGGTCTGTCTTTCTTAATATCTTTTCATCTTTGATCCCTTCCTATCTCTTTATTTTTGGGCTCCCGTGGTTTTTATTTTTTGGTTTGGGGGGAGGGGTTGGGGGTTGTCGGGTGGGGCAGGGCAGCCATGAGGGGGGTTAAGTGAATGGTTTTGACTTTTACTATGTAGAGAGCATGTAGTACACGTCTGATGCTACTTTATCAAGCTACTGATGTATCTGTGTTGTCCAGGAATCTATGTATCCGGGAAGATACAGCAAAATATCTTCTTAATCTTGATGTCAATTCTGCACATTATGATCCCAAGACCCGGTCCATGCGTGAAGACCCTCTTCCAGACATGGATCCAAATGAAAAATTCTATGCTGTAAGTGTACATTTGGTCCACCAAATAGTACTGGTTTTAATGGTTTATGTTTTTTGACTTAGTCATCCTTTAATATTTCCTCTTATAGGGTGATAACCAAAATAGAGTTAGTGGTCAAGCATTGGAATTCAAACAGCTGAATATTCATGCGTGGGAAGCTTTTGATAAGGGTCATGATGTTCATATGCAAGCAGATCCTTCCTAAGCAGAACTGATGTACAAAAATGATAAGGTTAACAAGGAGAAATTGAAGTCACAAACAAAGGAGGATATCATGGAGAAGTATGGTAATGCTGCTAGTGATGAAATACTCCCGAGAGAACTACTGTTGGGTCAGAGTGAGAGAGAAGTTGAATATGATTGTGCTGGTAGGATTGTGAAGGGCCAGGTAATTCTTTCATGAAAAGCTGCATATTAATGCATGAATCACTTTGCAAGTTTTGGGTCACAGGGATGAGTGACATGCCATAATAATAGTATAATATTAAATTATGAGATTGAAGCTTAGTAGTTGTTGCAAGTCTAGAAAGCTATCTGATTTCATTGGGTTCATTCTGCTTCCTTCCATTGTTAATTTTCTTCTGCAAGCGGAATAGGATTTAAGAAACTGTTTAATTTTCAATATCATGTTTGCTTGCGGGCTTATGGGAACCACATTAGTATCCAATCTCTGCAGGGTTTGGGTTCCCTTCACCTTTCAGTTGCAGCGACATAATAACTTTATCACTATTTCCTACTTCAAATATCGAGAACAGAATAATCTAACTCTAATGATCATCCTCACTTTGCATCATCGCCAGCAATACAGTCTTAATCATGCAGCCTTGTTTACCTCAATCGAAGGCATTTCTTCATCTTTTTTGAAGAATGCAGCTATTTTCATTCTTACCCTAACCCAATTCATCCAAACTGAAACAACCTGCTATATTAAGATCCTCCAGAAATATACTTGTTGAACTCTCCGAAAAGATCACTAAAAAAAAACATTTCCATTCTCAAAATAAGAATGAATGTGTACCGATACCTCAAAGAAATATCACCTGCCTTGCAATACAGCTAATATCAGATTCAAGACGAGTTATCCTCATTTACATAAACATCATTAGGACAGCTGCAACTGAGGCAATTCTCAGATACTGTCTCCAAATCCTACTCTCTTTTGAGCAAAGTCCACACCACTGAAGTTGTCAGACTCGTCTGTGGGATCAATGCGAAAAAATATTGCTCCATATTTTGGGGAAACAGATCATTTAATAGGAATATAAGAGTGGATAATGTCTATAAAAATGTTTGCTAGATTCATTTGTTTGCTTGACATAACTTGGTAATAGCTTGGCTGAACTTGTGAGCTCCTTTCTGTTGGAGATGTCTATCCCTAGGAGCAAATATGAAGAAGATGTTTACATCAATAACCACACCACAATTTGAGGTTCATGGTGGAAGAATCACCAGTGGGGTTACAAATGCTGCAAACAGACGATCAGAAACAGCTATTGTACAGGTGCTGCAGGCATTGAAGCAGCTGAAGTTTCTGCTGATCTTATGAAGGCAAATATTGCTCGCAAAGAATCTGCTGAAGGTTAGTGTTCTGCTGAAGGTTACTCCCTCTCGTGAAAAAATAGTATTTGCGCTTTAATCATACTGATGATCCATTTTCCTGATAACCAAGCTTGCACAATTCTTTGTAGTTTGCTTTTAGATTTTATGTGTATCACCCCAAGGAAAGGGACACCATCATAATACTTATTTAAGTTACCTTACCTTTCTAAAAAAATATACTTCCTTAAGTTACCTGTTACTTTCCTCTGCAAAAAAAAAGAAAAAAAGCACATTGTGAACTCTACATCATCCTCAACATAGTACTAAATGATTTCATATACTCTCTTCTTAGAGCACAGTCTTGTTGTCATACCAGTACAGCAGAATGAAAATGGTACTTAAGGCTCTAGTTTCGTGTGGTCTACAGGAGGGGGGGGGGGGGGTTAAACTAGCATGAAAACAGGCCGTACTTTCTCTCACTTCCGTTATTTTTGAATACCATTGTTTGCCTATGCTTTTGCTTAGACGGCAAAGGTTTTAGTTGGACTTAAAAATCTGATGTATTAGTCATATCTGCGTATTTCTGATTGATGCACTATTGATAAGTTTTGGGATTTCTCTGGGTGAAGATTCTGAGTTTTATCATTAAACAATAGAAAAGAATTTGTCCTTTGTTTAAAGCAATTAGTCTAATCTCTTCTAACAATGCTATTATTATTGTTTTTATTTTTATCTAATAGCGCTACTATAAATGTAGCCAGTCAACTGTTTAATCTCCTTGGTTTTCATGCTAAAAGAAAACTCAACCTATAATGGGTAGAGGAAGTAGCGGCTTTGTTTTCTTTCTGAAGGAAATGAAAGAGCTAATTATACTAATGTGAGTGAAATATTTTCAAAGATAAGATTAGTGTGTCTTTAAGACTCTCTTTGGCCCTTCCTTTTGTATGTGTTTGAATCACAAGGAAGGAAGTTGTCTTGAAAGACCTACAATCAATGCAGACTTAGACTTGGCGAACAATAGGACATAATGGGAAAAAGGCTTGTATATGCGATACCAACTAGTTTGGAATATTTTTAATGTGTACTTCCGGTCTTGTGCTTTCTAGGAGTCTTTTAGCACTATTAGACATTCTTATGCCAATAGGAAATATAGTGAACTGTTGGTATTTTTTTTTATTTATTATTTTATATGATGTTGGCTTGAGATGAATTAAAAGGGGAAACATTGTCAGTGAGGATTCATATACTCGAGCACAACTTGTTTGGGACGGAGACAGTTGTTGTGTGTTTGAAATCTATGCTCAGGATTAAGATGTTAAGAGTGTTTAGGGTCTTTTTACCTATACAGAGCATCTTTATTTCGTAAAGACTTCTGAAATTTCGCCTGTTCTCCTCTTTTGAATTTTCGTCAAGAATTTGGTTATGCTGGAATTAGCAACCTTCTACAGTTTTTCTTGGTTCAATGTAATAGTAGACCTTGATTTAAGTCAAAGGAGTTATTTTTTCTTCCGTTTGTTCAATCACCTTCTTTATTCAGTGTGTTATTAATTTACAAGCTACTGGGAGGGAATTGTGTGTATGACGACAGGATTGTCTGTGCACTCTCTGATTTCCTAGCTTTTCTAAGATTCAAATGTGTAAGCCATATTCTCCCACTGTGGCATGAACCCCATATTTGAAAATATGGTTTTTTTGTTCTTGTGTGTTTATTTGTAGGTATACTTGTATGCCGTGTAGCCATCTGTCTTAAACACTTAATATTTATTTTCTTTTCATCAATATGTGATCATTCTAGATACGCCTGCGCCGTTGAGGAGAGGAGGCTTGCTACTTGGGGAACTGAAGTTCCTGACGATTTGGTTCTTCGACCAGCAAAACCTGTCTGAAGCTCTTAAAAAGGTATCCCCTTTAACCTGTTCTTGGTGCTTTTGGAGCCACTCTTGCACTCTCTCCTTTACAACAACAACAACAACAACATACCCACTGTCTCCTTTACTTTCGGAAATAAAATATCTTTTTCTTATTTGGGGGGAAGGGTCAAGAGTTTTTGTTCTTGTGTGTTTATTTGTAGGTATACTTGTATGCCGTGTAGCCATCTGTCTTAAACACTTAATATTTATTTTCTTTTCATCAATATGTGATCATTCTAGATACGCCTGCGCCGTTGAGGAGAGGAGGCTTGCTACTTGGGGAACTGAAGTTCCTGACGATTTGGTTCTGGACCAGCAAAACCTGTCTGAAGCTCTTAAAAAGGTATCCCCTTTAACCTGTTCTTGGTGCTTTTGGAGCCACTCTTGCACTCTCTCCTTTACAACAACAACAACAACATACCCACTGTCTCCTTTACTTTCGGAAATAAAATATCTTTTTCTTATTTGGGGGAAGGGTCAAGAGTTTATGTGCACAAAGAATTATAGTGGAAGGAAAGAAAAAGGGAGTGGAGGGGAGGAAGATAGCCAGACTGAATTCATCTTTTAATAGTAATGCGTATACTCAGTTGGCTCTAGCTCACATCTATATCTGGATGCTCTAACATGATCTTAAATTTGGATTTCTTGTCTGCGCAGGAGGATGAAAAGAGAAGAGAAGAGAGGGGGATGAATGGAAGAGGAAATATAATGTGAAGTACAATGACGAGGTACATTTATATCTCTGCTTTTTCCTTTCCACTCTATTCTGCATCTTGTTTTTTCGGCTCTCTTTCCACATTTGTCTTTGTAGGTTACGCCGGAAGAAATGGAAGCTTATAGAATGAAAAAGGTTCTCCATGACGATCCAATGGAGGACTGAGTTATGAATGAAAAAGTTCCTCACATTTGTCTTGCACTGAGTTATGAATGTGGCAGAATCATTCCCGAGTCGCACAAGTGGAAAGTCCTTTGCTCTTTAAGTAGCACTTGTCAACACATTCATATTGGTGAATTGTACCAGTTGAATGAAAGGTTAATTCTGAGTTCTATCGTTGTCGTTTCTGTGATTTGGTTGCAATGTTTGTAAAATACTCCTCTCGAACACCACCCACAGGGAAAATAAGAGACTCACATGTGAGGAACTCTTTGGATGATTGACACTTCGGCTTGCTTGTATGTACTGCCCTGCTTAAACCCGCTTCTCTCTTTATTGCAATATAATTGTGGTATGTGTGGTATCTTCCCTGATTGTCGGTTGTACATACACACTAGGTTTGTAACGAGTTGTGGTTTTCAGAGTTCATATTTGAGCTTGTTGTCTTTATCCCTTTTATATCATAATATTGAATATGGAGCTTAACGTCTGTTGAATTGCTGAGAGTGGTGTTTCCTCTGAACAAGTTGCAGCATCCATATGTACTGTTGTTTATCAGTAGGTTAAGTTATTAACTTGCTTTTGATTATCGAAGCAATTGTATGCAATCAGTTTCAAGAGAATGTTAGAATAAAATGGATTCAGATGAAGCAAAATGAACAGTGAGGCTGTTTTGCGGGCATTCGAGAAGAAAAGAGTGAAATTCGTCTAGTTGAGATATGAACGAGTTTGGGAGTAGTTTTTGTTGTAGTATGCTTTTGTGTCACTTAGTCCATTCCACAAATGTTTGACACCTTTTCATATTTAACTCTTTAATCCCAGCATTTTCACTTTTTTGGTCCTTATTTATTTGTGCAATATTTACTATATGAAGGTTTGAATCTTAATCATTCAAATTTTAGTTGGTAATCAAATGTGTTCGTTTTTTAAGTCAATTTTAGTTATTCGGGTCTAAAGCCGAGTTTGAATAGATCTAAATGATTGAGACTGATATTAAAATGTTAATGTTATCAAGTGACATATATTCAATATCTGCAATGCAAAGAAATCACTTCATAATCATCCACCATCACTATTATTCTCAAACACAATTAGCATCATCATCATCAATCAATTGCCACCCTATGCTACCATTGACGATCATCACTATCGTCCATCAATCACTATTATCAGGCTACAACCTCCATAATCATGCACCATCACTACCGATTATCACCGTCTATTAACACAAGACATGAATGAATGGGACGGTGTAGCATTATTGAATAACACATGACGTTCAAAATGGGACAGCAGTGCACTACTGCATTATATATTTATATTACACACAACCTACAACGGTCCCCAAAAAAGGATTCGAAGTATACTCTAAATTATTCGTGCAAGGAAAGCTATCCGCCACGTGGGACTACTAGACACAAACACCTTCTCTATCACATGACTTCCCTCGGGAGTAAAGTAGATTTGCAAACTGACAAATAGTGAAAGCGATAGTTTCAATTCAAAGCATTAAAGCCAACTTCAAAATTGCACCACTTTCGAGGACGACCAATAAAATCCAAAAATGTGTTCATTTTACAATTAGTAGTAGGAATAATTTCACTAGAGTTTCAGATACTATATTTCTAGTACTATGGAAGATTAATAATTACTCGTTGAGGTAATTTTATGCTCAAAAGAAAATGGCTAATTTTCTTGTGCTCGTGAATCGTTTGGCTCTTTTAGTGTTGTTGTTTAGTTGCTACGACTGGGGAGATTTCACTGTATCTGCGCAACGGTTTAGACCAGGATTTGTCTACACCAGAAACAGAGGAACATGCACTCCTCAGTAAGACACCCTTCTCCTCACTTTCATCTCTGCCTCTATTGTTTTCAGAAAAAAAAGTTTCTTACTTTAATTTGGGTGAGTTGTGAGCTAATTTTATCCTCTCTCTATATATAATAATGTTGGACTCAAATATGTATATATATAAATCTACATTTTCAAGCGAAAATGGGACATTACAAGTTCATATATATATATAAACTTACTAAATATTTGACTGTGAATTCAATTATTATCGTATAATAACTTGAGGTTGTCGTAATAACTCATAACTTCAATTCCTGAATCCACCCCCATTTAGTCATTTACCTAGTGTGTATATAAACCCCTGTGAGTTGTCAAAGGCTGAATCATTCAACGGAAAATGTGTAATCCCATGTTTCACCGAGTGGGGATGGAAAATGATTTCATTGAAACAGTCATAAATCTTCTGAAACTGCAAGCATTATTATTTTCCTTAAATAACCATCCAAAAAGACTAGAAAACCTGTTAACTTTCTACTATTGGATAGGTATTGGAGCAGCAGGAGAGAGTCATGGCCAAAGATGGTACCACAAACATCAACAGTATCCAAAATATTCGGATCGAGGGCCTACGAGCGATACAGATACGATCTAACACTGCTAGAAGCTGCTGGAAGAAACGACGATATGGACAACATATTTGCGAGGTTAGTGAAGCAATCGACAGCAGCATTGTTGAATTCATATGCCAGAAAGAATTATCCCTACAGTGCTTGGGAAGTAAAGACAATGCTCATTCAAGCTTTGGTTTCTGAAAAGTCTGCTTCTATTTTGGCTCAACGGTTATCTCAAGCTAATGAAGCCTGCAACTAATTACTTAGCTTCTTGTTGATTGTTAGTACAAAGTGACTATTAATGTGGTTAATATTTTGTTAGCTTTTTTGTTTGGTATGAAGCTGTAAGCTTTGGATTTAATACCGTAGCTAAAGAAAATCGAGTCAAGTTTAAGGCATATTCTATGTTTAATAGCAACATTTTGAACTTGTAAGAGCTGTCTATGTATTTGCCCAAAGAAAAGAAAAGCCCAAAAACTTAATCGAACCAATCTCTTCCTATTCTTGGAGGGGATTTGCTTATTTGTGGAATGCTATGATAGCATCACCAATGGTTCTTGATAATTGGGGCTTATTCACTTAAATGTCTCAATTTAAATAGTCATGGTTCTTGATAATTGGGGCTTATTCACTTAAATGTCTCAATTTAAATAGTCCTTTGTAGCTCTGGCACCAACTAGATCAACGCGTTTTTGCTATTGGAGAAACCCCAATCGAAGTTCGCTATGAAGTACTTTTTACGAGTTTTAGACTTAAATAGTAAGAAATCTAAAAAAATGTTTTTATATACCTTCGAATCATTGTTGGCTCTTTATTTGAGAAATTGACGAGGCTATACAGGGTTTTCTAGTTTCTCCGGCCTGCTTTATTCAGAAATCGAAGGAGCTATACAAGAGTCTTCTCTGGCCTGTTCATACAGGACTTCAAGGCTCTTCGGTTCAACCATAATTTTGGAGTTTATACTCGAATCAAGATTGATAAAAGGATATTTCAAAATCACCCACTAAAACTCAGTGGAATATAGAGGTACTTATGGCAGAACGGGCAACCAGGTCTTTCACAATAAAGTGGTAGATGGAACTGCCGCCTCAAACTAAACTAACAAACATGGTGACCCACGTGTAATACTCTACGCTTCTTGTAACATGCTATGATCTCAACATCCTTATACAAGATAGTGAAGATTTCTAAGCAAAGAAACATGCAGCACTCCAAAATTTGATCAAATCATAGGCAAAAGACATTCAGATACTGTCAGTATTAGCGTGTAGCAACAGTATTTTTAAACTTCAAACTACTGGGAACACGTAAACTGTTAAAGATCATTTATACACCTATCTACCTACGTTTGAACTGTTATATTAACCAAAGATCAGTTACATACAATCTAAACATCGCTGAACCACAGCAGAACAAGAAGTTGTCCTTTCATGACTCCCTGTACTTGGTCAAATCAAATGTCAATGTCCTCGAGCAACTGTAAGAGAGAAAACAACCAGCATGTTGACGTTAAAATCCAGCTATACTCATTATTTTATGTAAGAAGAGGAGAAGGGAAGAGGCTGCAGAAAATCTTACCCTCTGTCAGCATCCCTGTAAACACCCACCAGTGCTTCAGCTTTGTCATAAAAGCTGTCTTTGAGAGAGATAACAATGCTTTGGAAGCCACATCCTTCCTCAGGATCCTGAGTAAGCCTGGCACCTCCACACGACTTTGATCGGATGAACCCAGCAACTTTGGCAACATTCAGATTATCTAATGCAGCATCAACTTCATCCAATATGAAGAATGGAGAAGGTCTAAAACTGAAAAATACAGAGGAAGTGTGAAACGATGTTTTGAAGAAGGTTCAAATGGAAGGAAAATAAGATCTATAATCAATTATTCAAGTTGAATAAGTATGAACACTACGACACCATATGTAATGTACTCAAAACTCGCAGATATTTGCATGTCAAGTGGAAGTAGCTGGGTAAAAATGGTCACACACTGAGGAATTGCCAACCATAACTTGAGAAAGAAAAAATGGATGAAAATTGTGCCAAATGAACATAGTAAATTGTTAGATCTAAAAGAAGTTTACTTCCCTGCTTCCTGCTGGCACAATGAATCATGAATAGCCACAAAGATTACCTGTGGATAGAAAAAAGCAATGCAAGTGCTGCAACTGTCTTCTCTCCTCCTGAAAGCTGTTCCATATCCCGAAAACGTTTTGTTGGGGGCATAGCGGTATACTTAATACCATGTAAAAATGGTTCATCTTCATTATCCAAGTTAAGATATGCTGTCCCACCAAGAGGATGTGTATTGCTCTTTGTGAGTTGCTTGTATATCTTGTCAATTTTGCCAGATATATGATTGAAAGCTTTCATAAACAATTCATACCTGCAAGCAGACTTCAGATCAGTAAAATACAACACTGTAAAAAGAAGGATATCAGATGTGGCGGTCAACATTTGCTACTTTTTTTTTACTGGGTGAGAATATAAAAGGACTATCCCACACTAAATCTAATCAAAGCAATGCATATCTGGAAGGCCACACCAGAGAAGGAAAAAGGGGAAGAAAGTGACCCACAAGCAGGAGCATATTGTATCATGTGCATATCAAAATAATCAAGAACAAGACCACCAAGAGTGCAACAAAAAACATGCTTCAACAATCCATATCTTTCTCTCTTCTTTTTTTCAGGTGCCTCTGCCTCATGCGTCTCTTCCCATAGTTCCTTGTAAAGGATAAATTAAGGATAGCTGAGTTCATGCCATAGTAGAGCTAGGAATCGGAGATTTGTTTTAATAGAAGATCAATGACATGGTTCTTGAAAATAATCTAAAGCAATTCTCCCTTTCCAGATAATTGAAAATCCCTCTTTCGTAAAGCATTAATAAGCATACACAGATCAAACAGATCCATTGGCTAACATTCCCCTTCTGATAGCATGCTACTGTAACCTCATCCCACCAAGTAGAGTAACCACTTCACTTGATTTATACTCGACGTCCAGGGAATATCATGGTGAAACTATATTGAGATAAATGTGAATTGCAGCATTGAGATTAATAATACCTGGCCCCTTTCACTTTATTGTATTCATCAGTAACTTTCTTCTCCTCATTTTTGGCCACTTCAAATTCTTTAGTAACATCTTCCTCCTTTTTCAGTAGATCCTTGTATTGATCAAGGGCCTTCAGATTTGGAGCTGTTCTATCTATCTCTGAAATCAAGCCAGCAATTTTCTGTGTAAAATCCACCTCCCGCTTCTCTCTTTCAGCTGATTTCATGTTCTGCTGATATGTTCTACTCAATGTACTGAAATCGAAAACAGGGCCAGGTGTAGACTCTCCAGTATCCATTGGATCAGAGATGGTGGGCAGTTCTATTTGCTCCAGTTCACATTTCTCCATTATCTCTTGTTTTCTTGAATTCAGCTGCTCAATATGTGCCTCCTGTAATACGAAGAATGAAGCACTCATACACTCATGTTTTTTTAAAGAAGAAACCACTCATATGCTCCTGTTGTTTTTTCCTAATAGGTCTTTTCAACATATATGAACTCAATTGGCAATAAGGAGTGCCTGCTCAGAAGCCAAGACTAGTATAAGAAAGAACTTCTCCAAGAAATTATCACTGAGCAGACAAACCTTTGATTTAATTTGACGGTTATGTTTGCTGATGCTAGTTGTTTCAGCAGAAATCTTTTTCTGCCACTCCTGCAGCTGCCTTTCGCATTCTTCTAATTTGAACTTCCATGCTGCAGAAAAGGTGATAAAATTCTCATAATGGACTACATATTGGGAGAAAAGGGCATATTGTTCATTGCATAGTGGGAATGTAGGAAACGAAATGACAAGTTAACAACAAATACTGGACCTTCAGTTGCCTGACATGACTAGATAAGTACATCCAAAGGAGGAGGTGAAATAGAATTGAACTGGAAGTGAATGTATAACTAGTTAATTACCATCGTCAGGAAGTGATATCCCTCTTACCAATTTATGCAATACATTTTGCAATTTATGAAGTACCAGAAGATGTTTTTCTAAAAGGTAAATATTATTGATGTAAAAAAAAGCACTATGAAAGTGCTATTACATCCAAAAATCGCAATGTTTCAGAGTAGTCAGAAATTGCCAGTTGTTGCTGTAATCTGATTTATCATAAAAGAGGCAGAATATGGTAGAGTTTCACCCTATCAGAAAATACATTTTATCTGATGAGGATTTTACAGAGTTTGGAGAATGCATCTTTTGTAATACTTAGTAAAAGCATATAGAAATTATATAGTCCAACAAGGCTGAAAAGCTAGTGAAAGGGCTATTACAGAAAAATTTGGAACCAAAAGCATACCTAATACGTCTTCCTTGTAATCATCTATCTCCTCTGTAGCTTTTTCCATGGATGATTTCAGCTCCACCTCCTTGGTCTCAACCTCCTTTAATTTCTCTTTTAAGTTACTAAGGACTGATTCTAGTTTTACAATTCGTGAATCCATGTCCCGCTTCTGCTCATAGTCCAACCTGAAACATGATTGAATTCATAAAGTGGCAAGTGCCACAACTATGCTGAAACTTAACAATGCAATTTTAATAACCTTAACAAGCTTTCAATATTATTATTAACTCTGAAACTACTGATGCAGACAGTAAATTTAAATTTTTTAAGAAAGTTCCAGAGACTACTTTGGTTTTAAGGGCAGGGAAATATGACAATAAGAAAAGGTATCTGAATGTCAAGTGATTAAGTCGGTGGCAATTTATCTTTGACTTTTTTGTAATGATTATAAGGACCAACCACAACTTCAATCAGAGAGCAAACATACTGTGACTTAAGTTTCGATTGTTGATTATGTAAGTTGAGCCTTTCTTCGGCCATTTCCTGAACAGCTTTGAGCTGATTCTCTTCATACTCCCGAATATTATTCACCCCAACAGATGCACTAAATTTTTTGTAGATTCTGTCAACAATATCATTGATCCTTTTGTCTCGTGATAAGATCTCTTGTGCCCTTGCATCAATTTTTCTGTTCAACTGCAGAAACTCCTAGTGAGAGCCATGTTATAAAATGAAAACCACAGAAACTAAGATAAGAAGTATAAACACCTGCTCAAGTTCGGGCTGGATATGCCCAATTTCATTTTCAATACTCTCCTTTTCGCGTTCCAAATTTTGAAGCTTGTCTGCAATACTTTTCTGCAAGAAACAACTCAAACTAACAGCATTACAAGATGCAGAACATAGAGAAACCCAAAGGCTAATAAGCAACAGTATGTTAACAGGGATACACAATCAATATGCTATGAAAGAAGTGAAAGGCGAGGCAAAAGACACCAATAGTATTGAGCCATGAACCTTATCATATCTCAAGATGCAAAAGTGTTACTTGGTTACAGAAAACTTTGAGAAACATTCCCTCGGTGCCCTTTTCAACTCTCCTACTTTGATTAGATAAGGATATTATTATAAAATTTGAACCGTGTTGAGTTAAATAAAAGTAGATCCAAAGAGTAAAGAAAGTTGATATTTCAAAGAATTTGAACATTTTCAAGGATAAATGCGAGTACATCACCTTTTTTATTATAACTATCGAAGAACTGAAGAGTATATGCAGTTTCCTTCTTAGGAATTTGTGCATCAACAAATAAGTTAAGAGAATGAAATTTTACCACAATTTGCAGCAATAAATCAGTTAAGAGTACAAAAGCATAACTTTTACACCCTTTCATTATAAGTGCCATAAACTTGATGAACGACTAGATTGACACTGACTGAGCCAATTAACATAAGAAGGCCATGCTCGGGTGCCCCTACGAACGAAACCGTAAGGTTTGTGATCACAGGAATTGATTAAGCAATTCTTCTCTTCCTTCTTTTTATACAATAGTTACTTTCCATGAAGATATAAAACAAGCTCTATTGCTGGTGGTACTCACTAGTAGCTTATTTCCTTCAATCTTGAAAGAAGTGAGTTTTATAAATAATATTATTTCAGTAATGTATCAAGTACTTTTTAGTACTTTAATCAGCAAAATGTGTCGAGTATTTGAGACATCTCAAAATAGAGTGTTCTAGAAATTGGAACAAACGCAATAAAGCTGAAGTTGGAGCCCGAGAAAGCACACAAAAACCTCAGCAAACTACAAAGTTTAGAGATGACAATAAACATATTGCATGATGAAGAAAGAATGTAAGCTTTACTAATACTGTCACCTTAACCTATAAGGCATGGGTACTAAACCACTGGCCTAAACAATTGGAAAGTATTTTTGTATGTGCCTGGACATACGACAAAATATAACGTCACCAAGAAGGGAGAATTATGTTAGCACAATCAAACTTTCATAATTGCTTTCTCCTTGTCTAACCATTGTCTTCCACTTCGTTTACCCTCTCTCCCCAGAACACCCTACCCACAAACCCTTGCAGCTTCTGCTTGTCCCGCACCTATAAATCACTGGCATCACTGGTTGCAGATACAAGGTTTCATGAAAGAAGGAAGAATGATGAGAGTAGGTTTCCCCCTCACTATATCAAACTCTATCATGCAGAAAGTTGCTATAAAAAGCTAAAACAGCATCTTAAATCAAAAATTGATGTCAATGTAAGTATCTCAGAGGACTAATACGAGGGATGCAAAACAATGGCTGTTCACAAAACTTTAAGAATAGGGAAGCCCGGTGCACTAAGCTCCCGCTATGCGCGGGGTCCGGGAAAGGGCCGGACCACAAGGGTTTGTTGTACGCAGCCTTACCTTGCATTTCTGCCAGAGGCTGTTTCCACGGCTTGAACCCATGACCTCCTGGTCACATGGCAGCAACTTTACCAGTTACTCCAAGGCTCTCCTTCCGTTCACAAAACTTTACGAATAGATAGGCAAAAACCTTTTCAATCTCAGCATACTGAATCTTTTTCTCAAGTCCACTGATTCTGCCAGAAGCTTCAGATTCCTTAAGCTGCATCTCCCTTATTGATCCAAGCTCCTCCAATTCCGACTCAAGACCTTCTTTTTTCTTCTTGAGCCCTACAAACCGGGAAAAGGGAATCAGGACTATACCACCAACCAGACACATGGATAATGAACTCAACGGACCTTCAATTTTTTTATCATCCCATTTGTGAGAGCGTGCTTCCATACCACCGCTAGTACCACCAGTCATTGTGCCAGATTTTGTTAACAAAATCCCGTCAACAGTCACAACTGCAAGCAATGCGTGATTTTTTAACCCAAGATTAACTTGTATAGTAATAAGGGAAGTACTTTCTTTTGTACATCAGTGAAAAGCACCAGTTTACCTTTAAGTCTCTCTCCACTCCAGCTAAGATGCTTAGCTTCTTTTAAGTCATCACAAACAATAGTATTCTGAACAGCAAATAAAATAGCCTTCTCCAACGCTTGATCAAATCTGTGTTACTGTTAAGCATAAAACCTCATAGCTTCTGCTAAGATTCTTCCATCATCATCATAGAGAAGTGCATGGTTGAGGAATATGGATAATTAACATATTAGGTGCAATAATTAACATAACAGCACAGGATACTGTATGACATCAAAAACCAGCTTTGCAGTTCCGCCCAACGTGCGAAGCCTCTCAACTATTTGCTTTATACGGACCGACTGAAGAGGTATAAATGTCTGAGGAGGAAGTCTTTGCTCTTTCAAATACTACACATAACAAAGCAAGTAGAGGTACAATTATCATAATGGAAAATATAGGGGCAATAAACACATAACACAACACACAACATACCCAACGTAATCCCACAAAGTGGGGTATGGGGAGGGTAGGATGTACGCAGACCTTACCTCTACCTTTGTGGAGAGGATGTTTCCGATAGACACTCGGCTTATAAAGAATGTAGTCAGTGCAGGATTATAAGAAAAATAAGACAACAAAATATCCAGATAAAGAATAAATAGAGTAATACACACATAAGAATAATGCTCTACGTGATACCCAAATACTACTAGAAGAGGAGATGGAAAGGCTAGCCCCCCACCTCTCACACACATCGCGACAAAACTCAACTGCCCACTAACCTTCTATCTTAATACTTGACCTTTAGTCTACCTCTACCTCTCCTAACTCATGCAACCGCCAATCTTTCACACCTCCTAACTGGCGCATCCTCACACCTCCTCTTCACATGCCCAAAGTTGTATAAAAGAGCATCTCAATTTATGTGCAATGAATCAAGTGCTTTGCTTGCCTTCCTGGATCCACTATCCCAAGTAGGGATGGCAACGGATCGGATCTGAACCGGATCCTACTAGATCCAGATCCATTTTTCATACCGGATCCAGATCCGGATCCATAAAAATCATATCCAAATCCGGATCCATCGGGCCCACGAATCGGATCTGGATCCACATGTAAAAAAAATTGCCTTGCTAAGATTTTTTTTTTGAACTGACAAACGATTTTTACTTAGCTAACAGTTTAATGTGTTTCAATTTTGAAATGTTCTTATGAGATATTTTGTTCGTTGTCTCGTTTTGACTATGAGCTATTAATTGAAAATGTTGGGCAATGATAATAGTTGTGAAAAATACTGACTAGTATTTCCACAATGCAGAACTTGCATGTGATTGGAATCTTCACAAATGAAGTGAATATAATTTTAACTACTTGTCTATGGAGATGTTAGTCATTCACTAATATAACATTGATTTTATTATCGAAGTTACCTCTTTATATTTTGGTTTTTGAGTTAACGCGGGGATAAATTAAACTTGTTTTGAGAATTAAACTTGCAAGGATGTGCTTAGCAATTTTAAGAAAATACTTATAAAATTACATTCTAGGTTATGAATATATTTAATAAAAAACGGATCCACGAGTCGGATCTGGACCGGATACGGATCTCAAATACAAGATCCAGATCCGATCCGTCAGAAACGGATTCGGGTCCGATCCGGATCCGTCAGGTCTAAATTTTGAAGATCCGTATCCTATAAAACGGATCTGAATCCACCGAATCCGGACCGAGTCCAGGATCCACTGCCATATCTAGTCCCAAGGACGGAAAAATGCTCTGTGGTCTAGTTGTTGTCTAATTGTAAATAAAAGCATTTTAAGGGAATATAATATCCTAAAAAGCTATCCTATATAACAACATTTTAATTGCCCATTGTTCTTTCATATACTACTATTAAAGCACATTAATGCTCTATGTGATACCCAAATACTACTAGAAGAGGAGATGGAAAGGCTAGCCCCCCACCTCTCACACACATCGCGACAAAACTCAACTGCCCACTAACCTTCTATTTTAATACTCGACCTCCAAATCTTCCGGTCATGTCCTCAGTCAACAGAAGTTGTGTCATGTCCTGTCTAATCACATCCCCCAGTTCTTCTTCAGTCTACCTCTACCTCTCCTAACTCCTGCAACCGCTAATCTTTCACACCTCCTAACTGGCGCATCCTCACACCTCCTCTTCACATGCCCAAAGTTGTATAAAAGAGCATCTCAATTTATGTGCAATGAATCAAGTGCTTTGCTTGCCTTCCTGGATCAACTGTCCCAAGGACGGAAAAATGCTCTGTGGTCTAGTTGATGTCTAATTGCAAACAAAAGCATTTTAAGGGAATATAATATCCTAAAAAGCTATCCTATATAACAACATTTTAATTGCCCATTGTTCTTTCATATACTACTATTAAAGCACATAGAGGTAGAGTTCACTACTAGAAATATAGAAGTATAATTTGCCCCAAGGAAATCGACAAATGTGATACTAATAGGATGAAATTCAGATAGTATAGATAACATAATTATTTGAAAACAGGACCACTAAGGCTTGCATTTAATATTAGGAGTAGCAAAGGGATATATAGCTCAAGTATCCACCGCATTGTCATTTAATTGGATATGACTGCAGAAAGTGATACACTCCAAATCGATGTGTAGGGTTAAAGTTACATAGATTTTTAGGAAGTTTACAAAGCAAAGATGTGTAAAATTACATCACTTAACAGCATTTACCTTTTTCCAGAGAGGTAGCATGTTAATTGCAGTCCTCTATGAAGAAAAAGTGTAGGTATTTTAAAGGAGTATAACATTAAAGACCTCGAAAGGGTAACACTAGAAAGTAAAACACATAGTGGCGTTCCTACTAACCAGTAACTTCCTTTCGTGTCTTTGACCAAATGCATGGCAACCCATAATCTGGCAAGCTTCTAATACAATTGCCTACCTTCAGGGAACAACTCGAAATTCTAAACCAATTATTCAGCCATGTCCAGAGCACATTCAACAGCCATATATAACTTTTGTACTTTGCTTTTTATGTAGTTAGACAGCTAACAGGCCATATGACTATTATTTCTTCACATGATTCCATCAGATCATGCAACTTTATTTGATGAATCATAGATGTCCCATCAAATTAGCAACCAAAACTGCAAAAGCACTCCAAATTCTGACGAGACGAACTAATGCCAATTGTCACATGACATGAAGGCATCACTAATAAAGTGGACCAAGAACATTGAAATCATACACATGAGTGTTCTTCCTTCACCGTACAAATACTGCATCTTTCACTTCCCTATAGGCCAACCCTGGGAAAAGTTTGGCCTCAAATTGGCCAATAAACTAGGTGGAGCCATGAAAATCTAGTAGTATCACCTTTCAAGCTCAAAAGCTTACTAAAATCCTCCAATCATGGCAACTTCTGATTTCACACAAATGAAATTTCAAAGTCAACTTCTGCACCATATCAATTCTCCCTATATTAGACAAAGAAATAATAGACAAAACACAACATTAGAAACCTCAAACTAGTCATAAATGCTAAAACCACTTTCTACTAAATCTGTCAATTGGATCTGTTGAAGTGTGTGACTATCTCATCTAAAAGCTTAAGCTGTTAGAGAGAGCACACTTTTAATATTTGATTATATTCTCAATACTCATCCTCACGTGCTAGCCTGATTTCTTTTCATGATCCAAGCACGTGAAAATCTTTTTGATAATGGGTGGCGGTAAGGTTCGATCCCAGGACATTTGGCCTGCTCTGATACCATGTAAAGAATGGATCTTGGGCCTAACTCAACCCCAAAAGCTAGCTTGTACGGTGAGGATTGTCCAAGTCCATATAATGAGTCCATGTTCTCATTTCATTTCCGATGTGGTAATCATAACACTCCCCGCACGCCTAGACCTTGTTAACTAGAGCGTGGACAATAGAATTTGGAGACCCAACATCGGTAAACAAAGAATTAGAATGTACCTGGCTCTGATAACATGTTGAAGTGTGTGACCATCTCATCTAAAAGCTTAAGCTGTTAGAGAGAGCAGACTTTTAATATTTGATTATATTCTCAACAGGATCTAACAAAGTGACGATCTCTATATGCTTAGTTCTCCCATGAAGCCCCAGACTTGATGCTATATGAAGTGCCAATTGATTATCACACACAAGCTCCATTTAACGAAGCTATCCAAACTACAATTCTTTGCATAGTTGGAATTGGATCAGCAGAAGTTCACAAGTTTCCCTGGTCGTGGCCCACTAATCTGCTTTAAGGAAAAGCGCAGTCCCGGTGCGCTCAACTCCCACTATGCCCTTCCGGGGGAAGGCCAGAACACATTGGGTCTTATGTATGCAGCCCTACCTCGTATTTCTACCGGAGGCTGCTTCCAAGGCTTGAACCCGTGACCTCCTGGTCACACGCCGGCAAGTTTTTACAATTGTGCCAAGGCTCCCATTCAAGAGTCTGCTTTAAGAAGCTACTTTGAAATTGCTAAACCAAGGTACTGGGACAAAGTTATTTTACTTATTTCCTAGCAACAAAGACAAAATGATAGGACCTATCCCACTCCAAAATGAATCTCTAAAGCAAGTACGGTATCTTTATAAAATGCTTTAGAAATATTTTCATAAAGTTAAAACGCTCCAACTTTTAGATTAAAAGAAAGAAAAGAAGTAGATAAGGAGGGAACAGTCACTGAAAACAGAAGGCACTTCTAGACAGCTGATTGCCAAACAATAACGTAAGATTTCAACAAACAACAATAATAGAACCTTAATATCACAGAAGAACTTTCTTTCTCGGCCAGCATCACCAAGATAGCAGTATCTCAAGTAGTCAAACCAAGATAGAAGTTGATAGACATAATCAGGTAATCGCTAATTAACTATGGAAAGAGGAACCAGATTAGCACTGCTAAACTACTTGATATTATAAGTATCACTACTATGATATAGTTTCTCAAACCTTGATGCATTCTTTTCCTGTTTGTTCATCCTCAACTACTACTGCATCCATATATCTGCCCATTGCAACTGTTACAGCAAGGTTATACTTCTTCTGTGTTGGCCTGCAGAGATCTGTCATCCGACCATGAACACCAGGAAACAGACGCTTCAGAGTTTCAACTGCTTGAGACAATTTGGCATCTCTCTCATTTTCATGTCTCTCAGCCTTCAATTCACGTAGTTGGTCTTCTACTTCATCGAGTCGTTTTCGCAAATTGTCATGTTTTTCTCTGTTGAAAGAACAGATAATTCAAGTTATTTACACAAACCACAAGTAAATACAAATGCACTTACTTGCACTTCCATATAACCAGAGCCTATAAAACAAGGAAATAAGTACCAGCAACATGTATCATAAGCTAAATCTGACCAACCTGGAACGTCTCAGTTTATTTTTCATCTCACGCTGTTCTTCTTTCACCCGTTTCAGTTCTTCGTCATGCTTGTTAACTGCATCAAGAATTTTCTTCAACCTAGTTTGCATCTGTTTCTCCTGAGACTCAAGCTCATGCTTCCGATTTTCAAGCTGCTGAAGATTTTCTTCCAGATTCTTCTGAGCATCAATATCAGCACGCTGCTGCCTATCTAAGACCTCCTTCTCATCCCTTAGTTTCGCAGTTTTCATCCCAGCCTCCTCTTTACTGTAAAACAAAATCCACAAGACTTCATCAAATGAAACCTAACACTTGATCATTTAGGTAGATCTAGAACATTTTTTCAAAAAAGAATATAAATGTATGATAGAGAAGATGACATGTAAAAGCAGTTGTTGGGCCCATGACAGTCCATCTAACAAAATTACAATGGGTAGTAAAGAACATGAACTTCTGCAGCACAAGATTTCCAATGAGCCAATGGGGGCAAGGGACTGGCAGAAATAGAGCATACATATAAAGGCAAAAAAGTGGTTGTCCATATTCAACCTGGTCTTCTCCCATGTTGTTCACATGTCCCTTGGTTCTGAGAAAATTTGTCTCATAACAACTCATATCTAAAAGTCAGTGTGGAGTAACCAAGGGTGTGACATAGTGGTCAATGAAGTGGGAGGACAACCATAACGTCTCATGTTCAAATATGTAGCTGAGACAAAAAAACATTAGGTTATTTTTTCCCATCTGTCTAAGCCTTGGGGAAAGAGTTACCCGGTACCTATGCTAGTAGGATGTAGCAGGTACTCAGTGGAATAGACAAGGTCTGCACAAGCTAGCCCAGACACCACAATCACAAAAAAGAATCTAAATTCGGTGTGATAGAATAAGGTTTAGAAAAACATGGTAGAGAGCATCATAGGTGCTCACTTCAAATCAGAACCAAAGCAGGTCCGTTCCATGATAACACAACATGGTATGTTTGCCATTTCCAGCTAGACTAAGAAGTTCTTGCATAAAATAATAAAAGGAAGTTAAAGAAGTGAACAAATAGGATACTACATCCAAGTCATGCGCTGAGTAACACACAATGTTCAGTTACACAAAACATGCCCAGGATATTATTTTGAGGTCAGAGGCACAAACATATAATCAAAGGAAAGCTAGCAAAAGTTTAAATGTTCTTTTTAATGATGGTGGGTGTCCAGGTCAGCCTACATGTACCTCGACTATTCCACAGGTAACTGCTACACCCCCACCCCACACACAAGTATCATGTAACTCTGCCAACCAAGGCTTGCAAGATTTGAACCTCAGACCTCATGGTTCTCCTCCAATTTAATTGACCACTAGGCCACACCCTTGGGTGTCCAAAAGCTTAAATGTCTTGACTTCAGAGATTTAGATTATGTGGTCTTAGCACTATGAACCCCCACCAACCCTCACTAATAAACACTGCACAGTACATACAAGGCCTAACAGTCTAAGACCAAATTAACCACTGGGAAGAATAATGATTCCTGCGTAGATCCTAGATTATTATCCTAGGACATTTATTTACACATAAAGTAGCAGTAAATGTTAAAGAGGTTACACAAGTACTCAGATTCATTCATTGCAAAGGGTTTCTTAACAACAAAAGAACTCACATTTGGTGATATGTCTCCAATTGACTGTCAGCTAATTGAAGTTTTCCCCCTGCATCTCGACTTCTTTGACGCAAGTCATCCAGCTGCTTAGTAATGTCCCTCAAGTCATTCTGAAGCTTCTTCACCTCATCTGCATGTCTTCTTTTTTCTTCTCTCTTCTTATCAAGCTCTTTACTTGTACTTTTGATTTTTGAAGTAATCCGAGATATCTCTTCCTTCAACTTTACAAGATCATGCTATGAAAAGATAAAAGAATCCTTCAGTGAGCACATTATAAACTGTGTAGTGAATAAAAAATAAGTGCAGTTCACATCTCCAGTGATGACAGCAATAAAAAAACAAGAGTGTATCTATTTAATGACACCAAGATTTTGTTGTTCTATGGCCAAGAAAAAGTGAAATTCTTCTAGGACACTATATAAACTGAGTAAGTTGATTAATGTGGCGACTGGTGCATCATCAAGCATAATAATAATAATAATAGAAATCAAAAAATCCAAAATTCACACGCCTTCAATAGAACACTATAACTATCACAATAAACAAGTAACTTTGGAAAGCAGTCAATAACACTCGCTCAAGAAGTAAAACTCATTATACTTCTAAACATTCATCCAGAGAAATCTCTTCAAGTCATCCATCTTGCAGAATCTTAGAGAAGCAACAGTAAGGAATACCATGAACAAAATTCAGGGAACCAAACAATATGAAATACCACGCAAAAACTGCTTATGATACTTCATAACACCTCAGGGTATCAGAGCAAATGCAGAACCTATATGCAATCAATCATTTTAACCACCACTAGAAACACATATACAGCATAGTCATCAATATTCTGCAAGTTTCAAAGCTCTCACAGTGAATCCACAAAAATCTTGGTGTTGTCCTCATTATACATCCCAAAAATGCAATTCTGAATACTTAATCACGTAAAGGGGGTAGAATCTTATTATTTACCGAAAAAGAACTGTGTCAGGCAATGGAGTTATTCTATGAAGTTCTTTTTTATTTTTATTTTTTCTGATAAATGTAAAGATTATGTTATTAAAGCTAGTATAAAGGAGGTACTCTGAAGGTACAAAACGAGAATTACAGACTCTATTATATCTAAATTCTATGAACTATAAATAAGCCCAACCTAATATAGGGACCTACCTGACATCCTTACCAACATCAACGGCAGTCCCGAAGATGGGTAGGAGATATAAAAAGATTATTCAAAGAGAATAGCAACAACAATCATCACATCTATTAAACCAGCTATCTGACTGCCTATTACTCTGTTGGACTGGGTATTACGCAGTTCCTTAATATTAGCATAGCCCTTCTCTGAAAATGCCTCTAAATAAAATCTGAAAAGGGAGATTGACTGAATATTGAGCTCAGTCTGGGAGAGAAACCTATGGTGTAAGCAAATGATGTATGGGCTTCCTCTTCGGAGAAACATTCAACAGCATACTTTCGAATTCAACAAGGAGCACTTGTGTCAATGAAAAAGCATTACAACAGTGTAGAACATATCTGTGATATATACAAGCTTTAAGGTGAAGGGGAGCCTTGGAGTAACTAGTAAAGTTGTTGCCATGTGACCTGGAGGTCACGGGTTCAAGCCGTGGAAACAGCCTCTTGCAGAAATGCAAGGTAAGGCTGTGTACAATAGACCCTTGTGGTCCGGCCCTTCCCCGGACCCCGCGCATAGCGGGAGCTTAGTGCACCGGCCTGCACTTTTTTATACAAGCTTTAAGGTGGCAGATAACAACAGGATTAAATTATGGATAGATTAGCTGCGAAGTGAAGCACCCCCCACACACACAAAAAGAAAAAAAGAATTGTAATGGCAACCGATCCTGCAATAGCTCATCTTAAAACAAGTGATTTGGGTTTGTCCTGTCACCTTTTCAGTTATCTAAACCTTCATAACAATTGCTGAAGGCTTTATTTTAGAAAGCAAAAGCACTAAATTTGGTTCAGAAGAAATAAAGTTACTCCGAGCATCAGAACAAAATTTAAGACTCAGTCCAAGCTTCAGTTGATAGGCAGGCAAAAACTAGCATTGACATGACTCATAAAACAAATGTGAAAGACTAATGAATTTGAGAATAAAATTACATTCTTGTCAAGTTTGTTTTTTCTATCTGCAATCTTCCTCTCACGCAATGCAATCTCTTTCTTGTATCCGCTTAGTTCTTTATTCTTTCTGCTAGATTCAATTTCGTATTCCCCAAGTTTCTCCACAATTTCTTTGACTTTTGCTTCTTCGGCATCAAGTTCCTCATTGGTCTTTGCAATATCCTTTTCTATGGTAAATAATTGCCAAAGAGAATATTCTTGCTTCAAAGATTTCTGCAATAAAGGCAGATGACGAATTATGAGTTCACACCAGATGGAATAGCAATTAAGGAATAATAGAAACAAGGTACACCGAGCAGACAACTGTTTGAACAAGATCTATTCTCCTTCAGTTAATAAGAACTAACAAAACATAAAATAACCATCATCCACTATATGCCAGGCAAAAGAACAAAAATCAGAGGGTGTCCCCATATACATATTGGTCACCATAGAATTCAGAGTAGGTAATCTTTTATCAATCAATAATAGGGAATAAATGATACCTGAAATTGTTACTACCCGAAAGGCCAAAAGCAGAGCAGAAAGGATACCAATCACTTCAAAACTATATATCAGATGCTCCAAGGCCCTACTACTGATAATAACTAAAATACGAGGAGGAAATGGGAGTAGTTTAAAACTCACCTTATTAAAGGGCAGCCCGGTTCACTAAGCTCCCGCTATGTGCGGGGGGTCTGGGGAAGGGCCGGGCCACAAGGGTCTATTATACGCAGTCTTAAACAGCTCGAACCCGTGACCTCCTGGTCACGTGGCAGCAACTTTACTAGTTACGCCAAGGCTCCCCTTCTTAAAATTCACCTTATTATGAATTGAAAAATATAGCCTTGCAATATATGAATACACAGGAATTGCTTTAGATAAGAGGATATCAAAGATGTATCAAATTTCTTGTTGAAATTTTAGGCAAGCTAGTGTGGGATAAAAATGTTGTGACTGAAGCAGTCCATATGAAATGACAACTTGATAAATCCAAAAGTAAATTAATGGAAAAAAAATTATAAAAAAAGAGTTACAATTAAAAAAACAAAGAATAAGAAAAAGACAGAATACTCATGCAGACGACTGGAAAATAAAAATTCAAGGATATGGACAAAAACGCACTTCAGCGCATAAATGTATACATGAATAATGCTTTAAAAAAACTGGTGAATCTTACATTTAGATCATAAACAAGACGCTGCACTCAAAAACAGATGTACTAAACTCATACCAGTTGATCTTGGAAGCGAAGATGTTTTTCAGCTTCTTCTTTCTGTTCCTTTTTCTGCTTTCGCTCCATAATTACAGTTTTCTTTTTCTGGTAAGCAAGTGCCTTCTTTTCTTCAGCTCTTGCTTTTTCTTCTTCCAATTCATCATAGCGTCTCTTGAACTCTTCAGATCCAGATATTTGCTCAAGGAGTGCAGAGAGTTCTTTTGGATTTTTAGACGCAATGGACTCAACGTCACCCTGCAGCAATTCTCCATCGATAAAAGAGACAGCCACTAACACATACAGAAGGAAGTAACTGCTATTTTAGTTTACTAACTCCAGAATAAAAACATAGGCAGTTAAATGGCATGCTCTGAACTTTCCTTTTTCTACTTATATTCCTTTGGCAGCTTATAAGTGTACCACAGTTGCAGAACGTCAAAGGAATACAATTAGCAACACACATTCATGTGATGACAATCAACTGTTACAGTGACCTCCAGAGCAACCCAGATTAGCAAGATACCTTCATTTAATGACGACGACAACAACAACTTGCCTCTTTGTTCTGCTAATACAAGCCATCTTACTACTGTCTATAGTGACACTTTGCACTTTATAATAATTAGATAGGAATCTGTTTCGAACTAAAACTACAACGGATGACAGAGATTTCACACATTTTCTCAATCCATAAAGATAGTTCATGATTCTTCTATACCATTTCTATACACCATAATTCATTTAATCATCTCAGTTTATCCTATCTGACAATACCCATGTCAACCCATATTATGAGGTGCACAGGAGCTCTAGCTATTTAAAGCTGATTAATTCTGCTGCAAACCCAAATACACTGTCAATGTAATAGGAATTATATTATATGATGTCGTGTATACACTATTAGTTTGTGATCATGTAGTTAAATTACTCCCTCCGTCCCAATTTATGTGGCACCTTTCATATTTCGAGATTTAAACGTAATTTTTTCATATGTTGTTTAAATATTTTGAATTGTCAATAACGTAGTTTCCAACTATGTCAAGTTTATATCTAAGAACTTGAAGATTCCATGTCCGAATTTACCGTCAAACTATACATGTTTGAATCTCGAAATCCGAACTGTGCCACATAAATTGGGACAAAGGGAGTAGTTTGTAGCAAGTTACCCTACTTCGGGTTTCACTTTTATATACTTACTATATAGGGTTACCATTATTTGTAGTTGGCTATTAAATGGCCGACACTATACTGTCAATCAGTGTTTTCAAAGGCGTTTTCGGGGCGAGCCCCGGGGCAGGGCGTACCAAAAACGCTCCGGGGAGCAAATGAAATGCGTAGATCCATAGGGCGTACACCTTAGAATTTGGGGCTTAAGCACCGAGCACAAAAGCGTAAGCCCGGGGCGTAAAGGCGTACGCCTGTTAAACTTAATTTTTATTATTTTAAAAGTATTTTTGCTATAGATTGTGATTTTTATTATTGTTTTAATGATATTTATACTTTATGTTCTCATGTTTTCATTTTGTAGTGATTTTTTCTAAAATATAAAAATAAATAAAGCAACTCTCATAAATACAACAACAACAACAATTTTTTATATATATTATTGGTGATTTATTTGAATTTATTTGCAAAATTTTAATGAAAATTTTACTTTTGCTTATTTTTAGTAATAATTATAAAATTGAACATAAATGATAAATACGCCCCGTAGATCCATGGGGCTTATGCCCAGAGTCTCGAGGCTTATGCCTCGCCCCGTGCTGCGTAAAACGCCTCGCCTGTCGCCCCCGCCTCTTAAAATATTGTTGTCAATGACCCAGACATAGTAGTTGTTATTGTATACTTTCTTTCTTTTCGAGAAATAGTAATTGTTGTTATATACTCCCTCCGTCCCAATTTATGTGCTGCAGTCGCTTAAGAAACAAATGAACACTTTTGAATCTTGTGGTCTAAAACAAGCCAAAGATATTTGTATGGTTATAAATTATCTGATTATTCATAAAAGTTAAAGTTTAAAGTTAAATTGTTGTCAAATAAGTAAATGTGTTATTCTTTTTTGGACGAACTAACAAGGAAAGCGTGTCGTACAAATTGGGACAAAGTAAGTACTATAATGTCAATGCAATAAAGTTAAACCTTCACAAGTAAGCAGCACAGTACCTGAAAGACGAGAAAATTCCGGGCTTTAACGAGAATATCAAGGGACTTCAATTTGGCATTATACTCATCCCAATTAACTGTTTTCCCATCAATTCGATACTCACTAGCACCGGCACTCGTAATAGCACGCATAAACTGAATTTCAGTACCATTAACAAGCTGATAAACTAGCCTAACGAAAGCTCTTCGACCTCTTTGCTCTTTTTCACGGTCATCAAATGCATAAATTAGGTCTTTCAACTGTGCACCACGTAGTTGACCCGTACGAACTCCGAGTACGAAACTTATTGCATCCATTAGGTTAGATTTTCCGGCTCCATTTGGACCTATAATTGCTGTAAAGTCGTAAAATGGTCCAATTGTTTGAAATCCTTTGTAGGATTTGAAATTCTCGAGTTCGAGACGGTGGATTTTGCCTGGTGATGGCATTGTGAAGTGGAAACCCTAGGTTTTCAGTGAGAATTGTGAATTTAGGGTTTCAAGTGAGAAGGATTTTTTTTTGGCGGGTATAACTGTCGGGTCATGGATCGTCGGAATCGGGTTATATATTTGGAAGCGTATGGAAGACGAATGAGAAGGGGGAAATGAAAACTTCATTTACTCCATATTCTCAATTTATACGACACACTTTACTTTTTAGTCGATTCAAAAAAAAATTGACAAATTTTTTTATTTAATAATAATTTAATTTTAAATTTTACTTTTTACCCTTAACGAGATGATAATTTATAATCACACAAATATCTTTGACTTATTTTAAACCACAAAATTCAAAAATCTTCTTTTATTTCTTAAATTATGTGTCCAATCAAATTACGTTATAAATTGAGACGGAGGAAGTAAAAAATCAACACCTTGTAAAATATTCGTCATACACATGATTAATATATATCATGTCCCCCGGGCATAGCTGGATGACAAATGAGAGAACTTAAAATTCAGTTGGAGGTCTGCAGCGTGGATTCGAACCCTGATGGGAGCAATTTGCTCTCTTCTGGGTAGGACTTGTAGGTGATATCAGTTGCTATGTTCTCAAACCCTGATCATGTTGGAATATGTAAAGTAGTACGGGAAGTAAATAACTATTACAAGTGTTCGAAAGGATAAACGAATTGCCAAAATTCAGAACTGCCGCAAAGTTGTTGAGTCTTGAATCTTGATAATCTGAAATCAAGAAACACTAAATCTGGATTGTTACAACTGTGTGCTGAGTCGAGTGATGGCACTATGTCCTTAAGACAAGATTGCCCCGTATATATGTTTTTACGTTAACGGGCAATAGTCTCCCAAGATAAAACAACACTTAATATCAACACTACAAAGCAAATAGGTTGATCCTGACGAAGAAAACAAATACGATATGACTTGCTAAAGAAATAGAAAAGGAAGGAAGAGTTTCTGCTCATGTTTTGGACTGAATTTCAGTTTTTCTTCTGTTTGTCTCTGTGTATATATGTTGTCTCGTTTTTGCTGTTCTTTTTGTGTGTTTTCGTATCACACAATTGAGCCAAAATGCATCAATATATAACATAAGGGGAGACCTCTCAACTGCCAAGACATGGTTGTTAAAGGCCTAATGGTTGTTTATGGTCATTGAAGGAGGGTGTAATTCAGCCAAGTAATGGCAGTTAATAGAGGGAGTTAATCAGCCAAGTAATGGATGGTTAATGCACAATAACACCCCCAAAAATCAACTCTAACGGTAGGCAAAAACTTTCTGTCTTCCGTCGTTCCCAAATTCAACATTCCAGAAACTCCAGGGACCAAACTATAAATATTAAACAATCTGGGGGTCTATCAGAAGAAGCCCAAGACCCAAGACCCACGACCCGAGCCCGAGATCGGACCGGACCGGACGGGCGGCGGCGACGCGCGTGTGGGCTTAGCCTTGAACCCAAGCACATCTAGGTACTCCCTCCTTTAAACTAATGGGATACCATTTGGGGTCCCAAACCCTTAGCCAATTTAGAGACTTATAAAGAGAACAATTCTTCATTTTCCCACCGATGTGGTAGATTTGTCCCACACCATATTTCTATGCCTCAAACACCTTACTTCGTGGACCAATATCTCTTTCATTTCTCAATTAAATTAGACGATTCTTGGCCCTACGGTCATCTACTCACTTAGTAGATTATGCACGTGTGAAGAGGCATAGCCTCCAACACGCGAAACCCTAGTATTTAATTCATTAAATATGGGTGGACGCACCTCTCCACCAAAGGCAAATTTCCAACAATCCCCTCTTGAAATAGATTTTGGCGCACACACAAGGTGTCTACTTTCAGCAATCTTTCAACGAAGAGATATTGCATCAGGAGAGGTAGCTTCTGCTTTGAACCTTCCTTAGTTGAGTACTATCGGACTTACTTACTGCGCGGTGAACGTGATGTCTTGAACCGTCAGTGTTTAGTGTAAGCCAAGACAATGATACCAACACAATAACTCTCCTTATTCATTTTCTTCTTATGGTTTTGTCCGTTGTGGCCGTGGACACACTTGAATTCTTAAGTGCGTTCATTTTAGGCGGAATGTCCTTGCACTTAAATAGGTGATCTCCTATAAGGTATCCTGATATACCCCACTTCACAAGTGTTATGAATCATTAAAAGTTTCCCCAACCTTAACCTCAACCGTTTGAGGATCGTTAAAGGTTTGGAAGCTTAACCTTTACCCACCATACATGTTGCACTTTAATGTCTATCGTGGGAACAACTTTGGATTCATATTTCCCTACAGAAATCATCAGCCGTATTGCTCTTGCTTCCACCGAAGCGCTCAACTGAACCTTTTGCAGCTTAGTTTTCCCATTGAACCAAATTCTTGGGATCTCCAATCAGTATGGTTGGGTTACCACCGCAAAGGTTCGTATTGTTTGGGTTTTAAGCACATTCTCCTAGACAGCCAGAACACTTGATCTCTGGGTAGTCCCTTAGTTAAAAAGGGTCTGCTATATCCTTTGATTAGTAATCAAGGAAGTGACACCCGTGATGATCAACTGCCATACGGTCTTATGTCTCCGACAAATCCTAACACATATGTCCAGACGCCGTCATCTGTGTCCTTCCTAAAGCCGACCGGCTAGCCACAGTGTATAACTGTTGAAGGCACGGGTTTCTTCCAATAAGGGACGTCCTCTAAGGAGTCGTGAAGTTACTTAACTTCCTTCATGCTTTGTATAAAGCGATAAACTCTGATTCCATCATGAATCGGCCGATGCAAGTTTGCTTAGAGGATTTTCCAAGACCCACCATACACATTTACTTGTGAATTTGGTGTTCTTCACATCTGATGTCCAGTTTGCAACACTGTGTTCTCCCAGAACCGCTGGACATCCAGAATACCATGATCCGTAGATAAGCGAATATTTCAGATATCGTCATATCCGACTTAACGCCTTTTATTGATCATTTATTAAAATCGTCAGTGAACCTTAGTTCAATTGATCTATTTTGTAGGCCGATACTAGGTCGGTTGTAGTGTGTACAATACATTGAACTACATGTGCCATGCGCATATCGCTCCGTGTATATGGGTGCACCATGATTTCAATCAGTTATATGATTCATATCCATTGGTGGCTTCAATGCGACTGTCAATTATCTCACAACTGAGTTTGGAGTTAGACCAGTCTGTAGATGTCTTAGAAATCCAATTCCTAAAATGACATATGTGATACCCATATCTTTTGTTTCAATATAAGATCCATTCTCAGGCTGTTGGTTTTCCAACTGTTGGCTTTCTAACTTCAGAGTCAATGTTTCTGTGGTCAGATTCATTGTTTCTGTTTTATCTGAAACTTTCAGGACCAAAATGTAAACATTTCAGGGACCAAAATGAAAGTTCAGGAAAAAGCCCAACAGTCCATAAAACCAACTCTGATTCTCCCCTTCCAACTCTCCGGTTAGGAAGACTGTTTCAACATCCATGCCACGCAAAACTGCAATGGCCCTGGATGTTAAGTTATTCACGGGGAAGCACATGTACAAGTAGTTGAGGCCTTATACTCGTCAGTAGATTCATCTACTTTGTACTCACTTTTGAGTATTATTTTCCACAACCCATGGGTTCTTTTCCCGGAGGAAGATCAACCAGTACACAAGTATGGTTCTATATGATGGAATTTATTTCTCTCTTTAGCTTCTTTCCAAAACAGCGCTTTTAGAGATGACAATTCTTTGTTAATTGTCCATGGTTCATTCTCAACCATACAATCTAGAAGGCCTGGAACAAGTCTTTGTCTCCTCTTTGCTCCATCTCGGTTCAACATCTAGAATCCCTGAGTTCTGTAGATTTGGAATACTAAGTTCCGGATAGACAGCAACTTCCGAATCCTGTAGATACGGAACGTCTAGTTCTGGACAGTCAGGCCCTCGCGGGTTCTTGTTAACCTTGAGCAATTACTCATTTTCCCTTTTCAAGGAAAGTTATCCTCAAAGAATTCAGCATTCTTTGACACCAAGATGCGATAAACACTACTGTTATTTGCAGATCCAGTGATATGCAATTTACAGTCGTAGGTCCAACTTGACCTATTTCAATATTCCAACCTCTACCAAGCCACCCCACATCACAACATTTGTATGTGAGATCATTTCCATGTTTCACACGGAGGGTTATTCTTATCCTTATGCGTATTTCAGTTGAGAATCACATTAGCGGTAAGGATCGCCTTGCCCCATATACTTTTAGGTGTATGACTTTGCGCTTGGCTAACACCGTTGGACTGAGGTGAGTAATGAGCAGTCGTTTGATGAACGATGCTTCACATCCTCCCCCTCTATCACTACGAATTCCTCAATCCGTAGGCTTAGTTGATTTTCAACTTCTGCTTTGTAGCGCTTATCCGCTTCAACAACTTCATCTTTGCTTTTCAACAAGGAAAGGATATAATACGTTGTACCATCATCAATGAAGGTCACAACGTACTTGTCTCCCCCCCTCTATTTTTGTATAAACTTCAAATCACCCAAATAGGTGTAACTAAGTTCTAGAGGAGCGGTGCTTCTTTCGCTATTCCTTTGACGGAATTTGGAAAGGTGATTTTGCCTTTTCGCCTACCTCACATTTATTTTGAGGTTTTATGTCGACAGAAGGCAACAATCTCAACTTCGTTAGCTTTTGAATGACTTTCTATTTAACGTGTCTTAATCTATGATGGCATAGATGCACGGATTACAAATATATCATTCATTTGGCTACAGACATACTATACCATTCTTAGTTATTATAGACATGTTGGACTAGTCTCAAACCAGCTTGACCAACATCGTCCCTTAAACCAAGTTTGGGACATATATCACCACCTTTTAGAGTGATTCCATTCCCTGAAGTCTTATTGAGGACAACCTCTCCAAACCCTTCTACTTTAGAGGTGGCGTTGCTTCACATAAACAACCTCTTACCCGTGGTTAAGGCGTAACCGGATCATATGTGATCTGGATACTTTGGCCCACCACACTAGGTGTCCATTACTTTTCCTATGAAGTGAATTCTGGCCCCACTACAGTCGCCTGGAGGCTTTGTATGACTGAGTGTCCAATATCATCATATCAAAGGAATTTTGGCCCACTCCAGTCGCCCGTAGGCTTTGTATGACTGAGTGTCTAATTTCATCCTATGAAGGATCTTCTGTCAAATAGTGTGACAGGCTCAACGTCTTTACCTTTTAGTCTTCTTCCCTTATGATTGGTGCCCAGACGATTGTTGGCGCTAACTTAAGAGTGGTAACAATTTTCGCACATTCAGAGGATCTTTCTCCCTTGTATGTGAGAACATACTTTACACACTTTTAATAATTACACTTAAAAAACGGATCTTTTTAAGTCGTTTACAAAATCCAATATTTAAACGGGAAGGAAGATGAGATTAAACTTCTGATTTTAAAGCGCAAAGAATATAAATTATTTCGGAAAACATTTTCATATTCCTCCTTACTTTAAGCCTTTTTAATCAGACATCATTTAATCTTATTTTTGACAAGGAAGGAAAATTACTTATCCCAATTTCGAATTCTGGCCCACTTCAGTCATTTCGTTGGACTGAGTGTCCATTTCCTCCTTACCATAATTTGGATCCTTTGTCTGGGACAGATATAGGCCTTCTGCTACAAGATAGAACCACATCTTCAGCCTTCTCCTCTTGTCCCAGTTGACATCTTCAGACTCTTGTGGGCACTTGTTCCCACCACTCTCATAAGCGGTGACACCATGAACACGTTGACCTTCAACAGCATAATCATCACTCTCTTCAATCAGAAAATTCCCAACGATGAATTTCTTAGTACCTGCATCTTGTGCGTTGTACTTCTTTTGCAGCTTCTCTCACAACTCTTTGGCAGTGGCAACGGTGCAATACACCGTGTAGAGAGGGTCTGACAGGCAGTTCAATATGTAATTCTTACACATGAAATCACTATGACTCCATGCATCAAGAACCATCTTCATGCCATTATGACATGGATACCTAGGCCCCCTTCACCCGTTTCAGAAGGCGAATGGTTTATTTCATCTCCAGCCTGTGGAGGATCTTCTGTTAGAAAACGTGTCATTCCCATAACAGTCAGATAGAATAGCATCTTTTGTTGTCATCTCTTGAAGTTTGACCCATGAACTTTTCAGGGCGTTCATGGTGAAATCCAGCGGGTGGAGGAACGACAGCATTCCTTTGAGCGGCAGTAAAGGCGTTGGATGAGCCTTGAGCAATCGAAAAGGCATTAGGAGTGCCTGAGCAGTGGGGAAGGCAGAGGGATTGCCTTGAGCAGCAGAATCAGAAGCAGTTTGATATCTTCCAGTCATCTTTCTAACTTACTTACAACGAATCTTGTCTTAAAACTGTTGGGATACAATTGTTGTAGGGAACGGGAAGTAAGTAACTATTACAATGAAAGAAATGATAAACAAACTATTACAATAAAACTGAAAATCAAGAACTTAACCGATTGCTTGTGTGATTCGCTGAGTCGAGTGATGACACTCTTTCTTTAAGACAAGATTGCCCCGTATATCTCCTTTTACGGTGTTGAGCAATAGTCTCCCAAGACACAACAACAACTTAATAAATGAGCAAAGGAAACTCAAGCGTTACTCTTGAAGAACTTTGAGTATAGTGACTTTGCTAGAGAGAAAGAATATGAAATCAGAAAATCTGGAGCATTTTCTAAGTGTTGAGTTGTGTGTTTCAATTGAGCCAAAGGCCTCAAGTTATAGTGTAAGTAGAAGACCAATCAACTAGCCAACTAATGACCTTCAATAGCCATGTAATGACACTTGATTGAGGGGTTACATTCAGCCAAATAATGCATGAATTCATGTGGCAAGTAATGGAGAATCAATGCTCCAAAACCAGCCCAAAGCTGTGAATTAGCGTCGCGGCTCCAGTAACTACCCAGCCAATTAACACCGCGGCGATTTCCGACTCGTTTCATCTTACACTTCGTACACTTCTTCCTTTTACCAACGTGGAATACTCTGTCATTTGACCAATAACCGTCCATAATTCTATGTCTCAAACGTAATACATACGTACCAATATTTCTTTCACTAATGAAATTTGTGATACTTGGCACTACGTGTGCACGTGTGTGGAAACAATGTTTCCGACGTGCGGGGCCCAATTGTTCGAGTCATAAATTAATGAGATATACTTAATTTCACATTTAGTAAATTTCTAACCGAATGTAATAAAGATTTTATTGTAATTGAATGAGATATGTATGAATATTTATAGTCCTCGTCAGTTTAGAAGAAAACTGCTCGACTGTACATTTCCATTTTCATAGTTTTTACATTGTTTCAGTTGACCATAAAAATATAAGATCAACCACTAAAAATAGAAGGGTTATATTTAGGTCGAAAGGATCAACTTTATTGAAGAACTAACGATCGAGAATTTGCCACTTTTTTTTCCACTACAAAATGATTTGACTGTTTGAACCTACAAAATGGTGGTTAGAAGCCAATAAACTAGCTTGTGTGCATCAAGCTAAACTTTGTATTGATCACTGGAAGGAACTTACAAGCAAATTGTTCATCAAATATGATAATTAAAGAGCAAAAAAAAAAAAAAAACAGAAAAATAAGGTATTACAAACAGCTAATGGAAAAAATAGTACAAGTCTTAGCACGAGTCTAATAAGTAATTTTCTTTCTTATTATATATATAGACATCTTCTCATAGTCTCAAATATAAAAAATGAGTAATAAAATTCATAACATGTGGCTAGTCTTTGGATTCCTCATATGTATCAATTCATCGTGTAATAATTTACTTGTAATCAATCTTTATACCAAGCTAATAATAACATGACATGTCTGTTATCACCTAGTTATAATTAATTAATACACATTCTTAATTCCTTAACACCATTGCAAGTAAACGAGGGATACAAAAAACATGAGAATTAAGACAGAGGATCACAATAGAGGATGAGAGAGAAAATGATGAGAGGAGTAAGGTAGAGAAAAATGGCAATTTAAGAGAGGAAAAAGAAGTTAAAGAGAGGGAAAATGAGAGAGAACTATCACAACACAAAAGAGACAAAGAGAAAGTGAGTTTGTGAGCATCTTATCATGAGATCTCTAAAGAAATGAAACATGATTATCCTATAGTACTTTTGGTACATAGAAATAATTTTTTTGCTACTAATGAACAAATTAACTTTTTACCTAGTGTTGCTTCTTCTCTTTTGCAAGGTTATGAAGATGCCTTTCCCGAGGAGCTACCCGGAGAATTGCCACCATTGAGAAGAATGGTTGGTTATGCCATTTGGGCTTATAAATGCACCTAGCACCTTCATGAGACTTGTGAATCATGCAATGAAATGATTTATTGGAAAGTTTGTTGTTATTTTTATTTTGATGATATTTTGGTGTATAGTAAATCAAAAGAAGAGCATGTTGAACATTTAGAGTGCATTTTTAATGTTCTAAGGCATGAAAAGTTATATGCTAATTTGACAGAGTGTACTTTTTGTGTTGACAAAGTTATTTTTTTTGGATTTGTGGTTAGTTCTAAAGGTGTTTAGGTGGATGATTTCAAAGTTGAAGCCATTAGGAGTTGGTCCACACCTAAGTCCATAGGGGATGTTAGGAGCTTACATGGGTTGGATAGTTTCTATAGAAGGTTTGTTAGAAATTTTAACACCATAACATCACCCTTAACCAAAGTGATAAAAAATGATGTAGCATTTGCTTGGGGAGAAGAGCAAGAAAAGGCTTTCGGGGAGTTGAAAGATAAACTTAGCAATGCACCACTTCTTCAATTACCTAACTTTGATAAGACTTTTGAGATTGAGTGTGATGCTAGTCGGGTACGTACATGAGCAGTTTGATGCGATATAAACAACCTATAGCTTACTTTAGTGAAAATCTTAAAGGGGCGATTGAAAATTATTCTACCTATAATAAGGAGTTGTATGCTTTAGTTCGGGCATTGAATAATTGACAACATTACCTTTGGCATAGAAAGTTTGTAATTCACACCGATTATGAATCGTTGAAGCATCTTAGAACCCAACATAAGTTGAACAAGAGACATGCTAAGTGGGTAGAGTTTGTTGAACAACTTCCTTATGTAATCCGTTACAAGAAAGGGGGGAAAATGTGGTAGCGGATGCCCTTTCTAGGAGATATTCCTTGGTAAACTCTTTGTCATCTAGGTTGATGGGTTTTGAGAGTTTAAAGGAGCTTTACCCTAGTGACCATGACTTTAAGGAGATCTATGCTAAGTTTGATCATGTTGAGGCATATAGAAGACCGTTTAAGCTTGATGATGCATATCTTGATGAAAATGAGAAGCAAAAGAATGCTAAGGAATTAGCCCAAGTGGAGAAGCAAAAAAAGTTTCATAAGCATGAAGGTTTCTTGTATAAAGTTGGACGTTTGTGTGTGCCTAGCTTTTCTTGGAGGGAGTTACTTGTTAGAGAGACTCATAGTAGAGGTATGATGAGACATTTTGGAATACCCAAGACTTTGGAGATTTTAAGAGAACACTTTTATTGACCAAAAATGAAACTTGATGTAGAAAAAGTATGTGATCTATGCATTGAGTGTAAGCAAGCTAAATCTCTGTTACATCCTTATGATTTGTACACATCATTGTCTATTCCTAGTGCCCCTTAGTTAGATATTTCCATGAATTTTGTTCTTGGATTACCTAGGACTGGGAAAGGTAGAGATAACATTTTCGTGGTAGTTAATAGATTTTCCAATATGACTCAGTTTATACCTTGTCATAAAAGTGATGATGCTTCACATGTTGCTACATTATTTGTTGACTATGTGCTTAAATTGCATGGAGTTCCTAAGACTATCATTAGTGATAGGAACTCAAAATTTCTTGGTCATTTTTGGAGAAGTTTGTGGGGTAAGCTTGGTACTAAATTATTGTTTTCTACTTCTTGCCACCCTCAAATCAATGGCCAAATTGAGGTTATCAATAGGAGTTTAGAAAATATGCTTAGGGCTATGATTAAGGAAAAGCTTACTTCTTGGAAGGATCATTTGCCATTGATTGAGTTTGCATATAATAGATCTATTCATTCCTCTATTGGTATGTCTCCTTTTGAATGTGTTTATGATTTACATTTTTAACCCACTAACTCCTTTGAATTTAACTCTTTTATCCCAAGAAGTTGTTGTGAGTTTAGATGCTAAAGTAAAGGCCGATGCTATGAAGAAAGTGCATGAAAAAACAAGGAGACAACTTGAGAAGATGAGTCAAAAAACGACTAGTACGGCCAACAAAGAAAGAAAAAATGATCTTTGCACCCGGTGATTGAGTTTGGGTACACTTTTGAAAGGAAAGATTCCTTCATAAAAGGATTGAGATTGAGTTTGGGTACACTTATCACAACACAAATCGTGTTGGATAAGCGACTGAATATATAAAACACTTTTTATCAAGAGATTTCATTATTAAGATTTGAACTCGAAATTTCTAGTTCAACTTAAAAGGATTTGATCATAGGGAATGGTTGAGATCACTCTCCTTTAACCAATGATGCAAGTTTGAATCTTGGCGATAAAGAACTTATCCATGTAGAGAACACTTTTATCTTTTGAATTTATTTTTCATTCAATGTCTGTCGAGATTTCAACTAATTTGGACGCACATCGCATAAAAAATATTAAATTATGACGAATTTAAGATTTAAATTTGACGGGTTTAACTTTTAAGATATTTAGCATTGAATTTCATTGTAATTTTAAAAATTATAAGTTCAAATCTAATATTTATGAATATATATACGTATATATTTATACACATATCAAAAGTTATTAGTTAGAAAGAATCCATCTCTAAAAGTATTTATATTTTCAAGATTTAAATAATGAGATTCCTCTTGTTAATGACACAAGAATCATATCCATTTCATCACATTTTTATTCATATATATACCCTTCTTATTAAACATGTGGAAATCTGAATTAGTTAAATCAATAGACTTTTTAATATGATGATTAAACACACACACAAAAAAAAAAGTCGTATTTCTCTATCCTATCTAGAATTGTCAATCAAAAATTAAATATCAGGAGAATAGAACTTAGTGATGATGAAAGTAATTATTTCTCACGTGTAGCAAAAGGGCATTTACGTCAAACTAGTCATGCAGCTGTCATTCAAGCAGCTAAGCCACTCATGATGAAGAAGAAAAATAGCCATGTCTACTTCCTTTTTATATCACATTATTTCATTTCATTTCATATAAACCCTAATTAAACAGTGCTCTCTTCTCTGCCCAATAAGAACCAAAGATATTTTGCTTTGGCCCTATTTTAGCAAAAAAAAACGTACACTATCATTTTCAGAAGAAAAAAAAAGCTACCAATCTTACAAAATTTTCTAGTATTGTTCAAACAAAGAAAAAACTCCACACAACAAAACACCAACATATCATAGATTTGAAAGATAAAGAAAGAAAGGGAAAGTCTTCTTCTACTATTCTCACTCATTCTACCTCCCATCAATCTCTTCATCATCATCAAATTCTCCCTTTTTTGAGAAATGAACAGTAACAAAACCAATAAAGCACCGATCTAGAATCACGCAGATAAAGATCCTCAATTTCCATTTTTTGAAATCTTATACTAGTGATAAAATTAGTCATATATAACATTTTATATGGCTTCATTTACGGAAATAGAGAGTTCGAATCATCGCGAGAAAATCAACAGTGAGACAGTTAACAACAACAACAACAAAAACAGTACTAGCATCCAACTTTCTGCTTCTTCTTCAACTTCAACTTCTGTATTGACTTCGAGTAGATATGAAAATCAGAAGCGAAGGGACTGGAACACTTTCGATCAGTACTTAAGAAATCATAGGCCTCCCCTCATCCTCTCCAGATGCAGTGGTGCTCACGTACTAGAATTTCTTCGGTACCTTGATCAATTTGGCAAGACTAAAGTTCATACTCCAGTAAGAATATTCTCCTATTCGTAGATTTAGAGCGCTACGTATAGTTTTACGGGAATTCAGTAACTTTTGCTCGAATTTTGTATAAAATATTCATTAAATATCTAAAAGTATTTGAATATGAACTCAGTTACTACTTACTACTATATATATATTTACTTGAGTTTGGTGTACGAATTCATAAACTTCAAATCTTGAATATGATTCTGTTGATTCTATATGTGATATAGGAGGATGTTGTAGATCAAGGGGGAAGCTTGTTGAATATCCTTTGTCAGAAAATTATATATTAATAGTGTATATAGGGTAAATATTATTTTTGGCTGATCGATTGTGATTTTTTTACAGATGTGTCCTTTTTATGGGCATCCGAATCCTCCAGCACCGTGCCCGTGTCCGCTAAAGCAAGCTTGGGGGAGCCTTGATGCACTGGTAGGACGACTTAGAGCAGCCTTTGAAGAAAACGGAGGAAAGCCTGAAACGAACCCTTTTGGTGCTCGGGCTGTTAGGCTTTATCTTCGTGAGGTTCGTGATTTGCAGTCCAAAGCGAGGGGAGTTAGTTATGAGAAGAAGAAAAAACGAAAACGCCCTCCTCCACCACCGCAGCAACAGTTGCCGGCTCCACCACCCTCAGGTTAAACTTAATATTATGCTTTAATTACCAACTCATGATTTCACTCTTCAGCTAATCATATTTTTAGCAACATGGATCCATAGGCGTATCTACCACTCTAGTTTGTTGTTCAACTGAACTCGTAACTTTCGATCCGGAACATAAATTTATGTATAAAAAAATATTAAAATTATAGTAATAAATAAGAACCTTAAAAATGAACCCATAGAATTTAAATACTGAATTCGGCTAGAACGAAACGAAAACATAGATTTTGGAATGATCTTTTCACCTTTGAGATGCAGAAGTACTCTTAGTTGCTGTAGTGCTCTCATCAAAATTAAGTAACAGCAATAGTATTGGACATAGTTGTTGTAGTGCAAGTGTACGATGTCATCAATCCTGAAAACTGTGCAATCTAATTTCCTTTTTCAGTAGAACTACTCCGTTGGTTTCAATTTATAGTGATATAGTTTAACTCAAAATGAGATTTAAATTAAAAGTTAGATTTTTTTGAAATTTATGATTTTAAATATATCATAATATTTGTGTTTTTAGGTTTTTAAATATAGAGATGTGTCAATATAAATACGGAGAAATAATGTCACATAAACAGAAAATAGGAAGTAGTACTTGATATTTGCTAGTTTTCTTTTTGGTTGTTAATGGTAAATATGAATAGAGGTTGATTCATAATTCAAAATTTAATATTTGTTGAAATTTTAGTATACTCCATGTTAAAAATGTTGGATTCAATTGAACTCTTTGTTTATATGCTCCACTCCATATGCCACATTACATAGTACGTACATCAAATCTAACGGATTATTTAAATTTATTGGGCTCAACTGTTAAAATTCTTAGCACTTGACACATTGTAGTTTTGAAGCTATGAGTTCAAAAATTAATACTATTCCATTGATTAAAATTATTTTCACATATAGCTAGTTCAAAAACACTTAGATTCAGTTGAACTAATTAAATATAGGCTCTATCTGCCTCTGATCAGATTCGTGTATATCATGACATATGATAGTAGGATTTATGGTTGGATCCGATTACCTTTGTGATGTTGTAAAGGATATGCAGTGTTTGACCTACTAAATGCATAGTGGCAATTTATTTTTCCAGAAGATAAAGTTAACTAGTGGAAATATATATGAGAGATTCATAAAACTGAAGCTTTAATTTGCTAATTGTGTGGAAGATTTATTCAAAAAAATTGTGGCTCTCCTTTCTTTTTTTGCTTTCAGCTTTCCAATTTTTTCAGCTCTAGTTTCTCAAGACTCAAATATTGTTGCTTTTATACGAGACCTTTCATTTAGCAATGTCTTCTTCAATTAATAAAGGGTTATAATCAATACTTATATAACTTTTGCAAATTATAAAATAAGGATGTTCATTGGTCTTAATGGTGAATTATACACCTATTTATATTATTTCTAGGTCTGTCACCTGAATAGTCAAGAGGTTAATGAAATTTGCAGACAATGTTACCTTCAAGAAATATCAAGTTGAAAAACTATTTGGAAAGTGTATTCAACTCCTTGTTTACTTGTATTAGTATTATTATTTTAATAGGAAAAGAACATAGTGTGACCATCCGGTCAAAGAAAAGGTTCAAAAAGCCTAATTTTAAGTAAATGACTCAAATAATATTTAGACCCAAAAAAAATATAAGCTTTACCCAAAATCTAAAATTTCACTCTACCCTCTCTCCCGCTTTTCTTCCACCTTAAATGGCTGGTGCTTTGTCTCCTGCCACCACTCTCTACCTTAAACCAGCCACCATTAATGGCAACTTCGAGTTAGTTTTCGAATTTGAAAAAGTTTGAACAGGTTGTACAAGAGGCAAGGGAAAGAGTTTTGGATTTGGGTTTAATAGATACTCGTGTTTTAGAAACATGGTAAATTCGAAGTTGATTGGATCTGGGAGCAATTGGAAAAAATAATGTTCACATATAATTTAACATTGTTAATATATTCTCTGATTTAATTTTCCCTTTTCATTACAAAACTCAATACTCCTATTATTTTATACGATATTTCTTTGTATCGTAAATAGTGTATAATGTCTATTATTAGTTTGTATAGATTATACACTGATTATATGTTAGATTTATATATTTATTATACATAAATTATATAACAATGATACATTTTCTATGCATATATTAGGTATACATATTCGATAATGATACATTTTCTATGCATATATTAGGTATACATATTCGATAATGATACAGTTTCTATACGTGTGATATATCTTTTCTATACAAATATAGTAATGATACATATTCTATATAATAATGATACAGTTTCTATACGTATGAAAATATGTGCTTGAATTAGTTGGAAAATGACTAGAAAATGAAATTATTTTAAAAAAAACTAAAAAATCACCTTTAAGATTCTTGGGTCACCGGGTGGCAATAGTTTCACTCGAATGACCATTTATCCCAATTTTAATTACACTTACAAGCTGGACCTTAAAGAAAAATAATTTCACATCTATAAAGCAAGATTCAAGTATGTTTAATTTATCTACCAAGCTATCTCTGATGCTAAACCCTAAGCCGATCGGTTAAAGTAAATAAAATGTGTGCTGATTTTCCTTTCAAATATATGTAATTTGCATTATGCTTTAGATGCACTTTGAGCTTTCTCTAATTACTTGGTTTAAAGTGAAAGTTGCATAGTCATTGCTTTCTTTAAGCTAAAAATGCTCATTACATACAAAAAGAAATTTTTAATGCTTCATATTTAATGTGTGTGTGATTGACACATATTTACTCTTTTAGAGTTATGTAGTGGGGTATGAATGCTAGCTAGAACATTGGCCTAGATAGATATATTCCCATTCCAACTTTATACGTACTACTCATTTCACTGTATATCATAGGATGATTTACTTTACATGTGTTTCGGAAACAATCGAAGGATGAAACCAAGCGTTTATAATGCCACACCACAAGTTAAACAGAAATTAGCTACGAATTTCGTCGTTAATTCATTGCTAAATTGCTCTCTAGTATTTTTTCGATGATTCATCACCTAAATATGATTAGCGACGAATTTTATTGTTTGGCTACGAAATATGTCCGTCTCTAATTCTTATTTTTTCAGTAGTGATTAAAAGTTAGTACTTGTGATCAGTATTCTAATAAGTAGTCCACTTACTATATGTTCTTACATTTTTTTCATGACCCAAGTAATTGCATAGTCTCGGTGTATATATATATATGACATATTTTTGTTCTATTTTTTTTGTTCATCTTCTAAAGATAAAGGTGCACTGCCATTTGAGCTATGATGATCGGCTACTTTAAGGCGCAAAACTACGCGGCAAACTTGAGCTCCAAGCAGTGACGAAGTCAGAAATTCTAATAAAATCGTCATAGCTCTTATGTGGTGTCTTTGGTCTTTTCACTTATGTCACATTACCTTTCCTTTGATATTCATTCTGCTATGTATGTATATATTGACCTATATTCTATGCTTAAGTTTTTATGAAAGAAGCTTACAAGACCTAATTATAATTATCAAATTACGGATGTGTTCAAATGGACAAACACTTTACCATTAGTTATTGTAATTGGTTGTCTGTCAACACCTATTACAAATCCTGCAAATTAAATTGATGTTTTATATATAGTCTCTTATGTATAATCTCGTAGTTTGGGATATACTGATTACAACGTGTACTGCTATGCTTTCTCCTGTTAGTGTAGTCATTGATTGGAAGAGAAGACGAGACAAGTTCTATTTTTAATTAAATTAAAAGACGTACGACTTTTTGAAGTTTCTATTAGGAGTTAACAGTGTCTGTAAAGAACAACGTAACTATCTGAAAAGATGTCTAATGATATTATAAATAGTACTCGTCTTTTGCCTCCTAAATGTACATAAATACTTGATAAAACTTGCCTAACAGTTCAAATTTTTCTTCTTCCTCAGAATATTCACGCCACGTTCTTGTAAAAATTCAAGCTAGTACTGAGCTGAACTTGAATTTCAGGCTTGGTTAACTTTGTAAAATCGGGCTACAAATTCATGTAGCAAAATAGTGGGACATAATTCCTTGATGAACGATATTAACTCTATCAAAGCCATTAGATTTTTCTATTTCCCCTAAATTTATTTATTTACTCAACATCCGAGATTCATGCATGCATCGATCAGTCAATTTCATGGTGTAAAATCGTGTCTCCTAAAACTGTGACTAAGCTTTATTATTATTTTCCAACGTTTATAAGCTTTAGTATTAGTTATGATAGTGGGTGGATAATTAAGAGGTTTTTAAGTCAATGAATAATTCTTAAGAAAGGTCATGAAACATCTTCAAAGAAAAGAAACCTTTTATTTATGGATGACGTAAAATAGAAGTTAAGTAGGAAGTTGGAATCTTTGTTAAAATCATTTTTTCAGAACATGATCTTAGAGAGCACATATATTATTCGCTAAACACATGATACTTAACTATGGTTAATTAATAATAATTGTAATTAAATAAAGTGGCACATGTTCTTTATTTATTGATCGGATGTAAACATCCGGGTGCGAGTAAGTATTTACCCACAAAATGCATCCAACTTGCTATTATCATTTAAGAGTTTAAGCTATATAAATAAATCATCATTAAAAACAAAATTGCACACCATCATCCAAATTAGGAATACTTAATGGTAAGTTTCTTTAAATGTGGATATGTGATATTGAGAATAAGGCAAATTACATAGATACGATGTAAATTAAATCTTTATACTGACAATGTATAAAAATAAATTTAGAATTTGAAGTTTATGTATTTCTAATTCGACCTTCAATTTATATTTAAAGAATAATTGAATTCATTATCAAATATATTTATAATATTTAATAGATTTTTATATATATATATATTGAATAAAAGTTATATTGAGTTTAACATGTCTGCCGGGGTATATAACTATATATACGTTAAACTCATCTTTTAATGTTACATCCGCCAGTACGAGTGTCTATTGTGGACCTAAAAGGAAATTACATTAAATATGTCTTGACATATTTGGCAATACGTAATCTTGGAAAGGTTGGTGCTTACTGCTTACACAAATTTGTCATTTTCAATTATGAGAGACCGTATCATGGTACGACTTCCTATCTAACATAATAACGTTATACTCCGTATCAAATTTTAAGAATAGATGGAACAATCTGCTATAAGAAACTGGAGAGAGAATACACATAAATTCAAAACTACAATCTTGCAATAATAGTGTACTGTTCTGCAGTAAGGGAAAGAAAATAAAGCTCGTCTTTACTGTAAATTATTGCAACTGTTTCTAAATAAATGAAAGAAGGTGTCTTTATAAAAAATTAGGGTCGGGCGGGGCCGTTTGATATAGGCGTGGTTATGAGGAGGGTATCGAAAACAACTTCTTTAGTCATAAAGATATGGATAAAATATGCGTATATTGATTCTACCCTCCCTAGCTATTTTTGAAATTATACTCCGTATGTTATTATTGGTCGTTTGGTGTAAAAATAAGTTAATTAGTTAGATATTAATAATGTTGAAATTATTACTATATAAGTATAATTATGCCTCAGTCGCTATATGAATCACTTCAGTAATGCATAAGTATAATTCTGCCTCAAATGCTATTTGAATCACAACTTCTTCGTTAGAGCCCGTTTGGATGAGTTTATAGTTTTTGACTTATTTTGAATTAAAAACAAATGTTTAAAGGCACTTTTTTATTCAGCCAAACAATATAAAAGTGCTTCAAACTTATTTTAGCTTAAAAACACCTAAAATAAGTAATCCAACCATGATCTTAAACTCGTTTCATATCGTCCTCATACGAAATAAAAGTGAAAAATAAGCCTATGAGTAATAAATAATACTCCTCCGTCCCAATTTAAGTGTGTTAATTTGACTTGAGACGGAATTTAAGAAATAAATGGAGACTTTTGAATCTTGTGGTTTAAATTAAAGATGTGTGAGGTCTTTTAATCTTCTGGTCTTAAACTTGTCTTGGAATTGGAAAACTTACTAAATATAGAAAGATATACTCTTTTTGGGACAAATAAAAAAGGAAAGTAAGACACTTAAATTGAGTCTTAAGGAGTAGATAATAGAAAAAGTTTAACTAAGTCTACTATTCATCAAGTGTTTGTAGATCCTTTGAGACAACTTCTCTTCAATTATTTTAGATCTAACAGAATTAATAATGCACATGTAATTTTATCAGGCAATTGATTGACCGTATTAAAAATTGAATACACATTTTTTTTTTGTTGACGAAGGAACCCGCAGTCGCTACTCTCTCGAGTGCGCACAGGGTAAACCCCGGACTGACGCAATAGCCTGCAAACCACGTCAGCCGATTAACCACACTTGGCAAGCCATGTGTGACAGGCTCAACCAAGAAGGTTTATGCAGGGGATCGAACTCGTGACCTTGCGGTCCCGCGTTCTAATGCTATACCAACTTGACTACCCCTGCGGGTAAAATTGAATACACATTGTATAGCATATACTTGTGTTTAGTTTAGAAGTGTAACGACTTGGAAAAGAGTGGATGACACCCTCACAGGGTAGTTTTGACATTTTGAATGTTTTATCTATCTATAATTAATTAATTTCACTAGGTATATTATTGTATCTATAATTAATTAATTAAGTACTCTGGGTCATAGCTGGATGACAAAGAAGGTAAACTTAAAATCCAGCTGGAGGCCTGCAGTGTGGGTTCGAACCCTGGTGGGAGCAATTTGTTCTCTTCTAGAAAAGGACGTGATATCAGTTTATCTGTTCTTAAACCCTGGTCATTCAGACACATCCCACGATTTACTGGTAGTAGTGCTGAGGGACCGTGACTACTATCTCTAGAAATAGTCTGGCGTAAGTCAGGAAACTGAATATCAAAAAAAAAATTAAAAAAAAATGAATTAATTAATCATGATACTACGTATATGACATTAGTCTTTATATAAATAATATAGTATATAATTTATATTTATTACGTGAAAAATATATTTTTTAATTTTAAAATATTAAGTTAATTTAATTTAATTTAATATAATTTTAAAATTTAATCAAACTAACTCTTAAAAATATTTTTTTTTACATAAATTAAAATAAAATGACACATAAATTGAAACACAGTAAGCCTAATAATTTGTACGAGTTAGAGTAGGGGCCTGGGTACGAAAATCCTGCATTCAGCGGTCAACTCGATGGGACGTTCCAAATTGATAAAAGAAAGGGGTCCACAGTACATGATTCCACGTGCATACCTGTCATTCATGTCGGGTACAGTAAATCAGTACCCGATTCCTGTTGATTAGTGGGCCCTTCCATATTTGGATTTTCTTGACCCTATCCAAATTCATGTTCCATAATGAACTTTATAATGAAATTTTTGGGAGGTTAAAAGTGATTATTTAAAAAAAATGTGAGGTGTTCGATTAAATTTTTGAAAGAAAATATGTATTTTTTGAGAGTAGCAAAAATTATTTTCAGAAGCTAAAAAATTATTTTTCTCTAATAATACTCTTTTGAAAAGTAGTTTTGAGAAAATATATTTAGAAACACTTATAAAAACTTGGTCAAATTAATTGTTGCTCAAAATAATTTTTAACATTGATTAGCCAAGGGTAATTTACTTTTCAAAAAAAAAATAATTTTAAAAACTTGCCAATATGGTATTAGGATTTAGGCTCTTTTAACACTTTAATTGAAAGACCCACGTGACTAGCTATGTTCATGGGCCGTACAATTTGCAAAACTATCCACCATCCGGTCCACATCAAAAGCAAAGCAAAGCCCACTATGAGTTGCCAACCCAAAAGTGGATCATAAACATATAACACTGAGATTCGTGGGCTCCTTCTTCCCCTCTTCCACTTTGGGCGGTGCTGATATTTTAGGGAACCTTTATCCTCTCACGATGTGATAATTGTGGGGATAGCCGCTTGGAGGATCGCTATTTAATATATAATAAAATATTTCATGTTTAGTCGATTTATATCATCTTTAAATATGTGTGATTGAAATTGAAAACTTCAAATTTGTATGTTTGATTTTGAACTTCAGTTTAGATGAAGTCCAATTTCAGATACTTAACTTTAAATTTGAATGTTTGAATTGTGCGAAATAAGGACACGAAATTGCTTTGTGGTTGACAAGCTTTAATTGTAAATTTGGAAGGCATACTAAGTGTAATTATCATTGTTTTCTACCTAAATGGCCACCTTCCCATTTCTTTCTCTTCTTTTTTTCTTTTTCTTTTTTATAATCCAGGTTTCCACGCTTGCGCCTGACTACTTCACTGGATTATCCAGACGTCCTGGAGATAATAGCACCGGTTCTTCAACACTATTACCAGGTAAATCGCGGGATGTGCTTCGGTGGCCAGTTTTTCTGGGAGCGTACAACTGATCAATGAGACAAGGTCAAATTCCCCAACATGCAGAGTTTCTTCGTGCTTGCGGGGAATCGAACCCACGTTGTCCCATCCCAGAGCGCCTTATAGCGCCCAGGCTTTGCCACTGGACTATGCCCCGGAGGACTAAACTGTGGTAGGGTAAACTTTTTAAAGTGACTGGTCCCACCGCATTACGGCCCCATACCTCGAAAACCCCACCTCCTACTGCCCTACGGATTAGTATACACCGCTTGGCCCTACGCGTATGGAGGGATTTTTCGGGGAACACAGCTTCCACTCTCGCTGATCAGAGGACTCGAACACGGAACCTCAGACAGCAATACCCTAATGTATTGGCCACTGGGCCAAACACTTTGGATGCCACCTTCCCATTTCTTGTTGAACCAGAGACGAGTGATCTTGCCACGAAGATGTGTTAATATCATATGTGAACAATTTTTTTTCTTGCGGAAAATGATACAATGTCACAACTCACATAGTTTGTATTAACGTTATTTGATCATTCGAATGATCAAAAGAATATAATTAATTGATCTGTAATATATCCGATTGTTACAATGTCACATAGTCATAAGCAATTGTTAGCCATGTTTAGGATACTTCCATGTAATATTTAATACACTCCTAAAATTATTCTAAATTATTAGCGAATATTCTCAGAATATTCGTCGTATATTCTCAGAATATTCGTGGTATATTTTGTAATTATGATAAATGTATATTTAAGGTAACTTAGGATTCTAATTGTATTAGGAATCAACCTTTGTAAGGTAAGTTAGGATTCGTACCATATTAGGAATCAACCTTGTACATCTATATATATTGTGAATAATGAAAGAAATTCCCAAGGGAAATTATTCTATCTTTCATAAATGATCCTTTTTGTTTTAATTGGGTTTAGTAAAGGAGTCAGATACGGATTGTGAAAATAGTGAGTATTAAATATGTCTAGCTTTGTAGGTGGTTATGTGTTGTTACTGCTACTGTCATATACTGGGGCGTGTAGTACTAAAGTAGTTATAAAAGTACATTTTGCTTTGCTTGTAAAATTTAGTTCATCAAAATGTACTGTGTTTCACCATTTGAACGTACTGTTTCATATGCAATAATGCAACTCTATATATTAGGGTTTCGTTTGATCATAGATTTTGAAGTTGAAATTTGAAAATATGAGTTTTTTGAACTTGTGATTTTTGGAATTTGAAGTTGTGTTTGGACATGCATTTTGTTAAACTTGAAGTTTTGTGAGTGAAAGTCTCAAAACCCGGAACTTGAATTTTTTCTAAATAAAAATCTATGGCCAAATAGATATTTGAAGATAAATTTTCAAAATCTGATCCAAAATCTATGGTCAAATGCTAGCTAGAGTACTCGAATGAATTATTCACTTTTTTTCTAGAATTTTCTCATTTTTTTCAAAAATTAGTGTTTGGCCGTGAAATTGTATTTGGAATTTGAAAAACAATCAAAACAATAAATTTTGAAAATCTGATCCTAATGTTTGGACAATTTAGTTAAAAGGTTTTCTAAAGCTTTGAAACAAGGTAAAGTTGTTTATGTGTGATATGTAGGTTGGAGTTTGAGATTGAAATCATGCACCGATTGTATTAGGGTAAGCTGCCTATTTACACCTTTTTAATAGTACAGTTCTTTTTCAAACCTTGCATGAATGTGAAGTGATTCGTACACCGGACTACCTCTTTTACAATCTTAGTTTTAAATTAATTATCGTTTTTTCTTCCAACATAGCGAGCATTGGTCTCATATTATTGCTCATGACTGCCAAATTGAGAAATATTGCAAGGTGGAGCACATATGAAGTATTAGATGCCTCTTCTATTAGTATTATCTATGGAGCAATTGAATTATTATGGACATGTAAATGTATAGTTAGTTGGAGAAGTAATAAGCTGAATTAAATTTACAGAATTTGTACTAAATGCGCCTCTAATTGCAAGAAGATTAGAACAGTAAGAAGGTTTTGTAACGTGTAAGAATGAAAAAAGAGCCTTAAAGCATAAACACTAGAAAAGGGTTATTTTTTGACGTTTTCCAAGTGCATCATTTCTCTACATTATTTTGGGCTTTTAGGAGAGGCCCAAATTAAAAGAATGAAGTAAAAGGTGTCTGGTAATTTGAGAAACTCTTTACACAAATAACCTTCCGGATTCACTCTTTACTTTTTCAGTCCTTATACATAAATTATATATTGATTATGTACAACTATACACATATTATACATTCTCCAACTATTTTTGTTGGATGATTGGTTATTTAGATTAATTCTTTAAAAATTATACATAATAGATTAACCAGAAAGCCAAACTATATAAAGACTGAAGAAATTCAGAAACAAGGATGGAATTTGTACATATGTATAAGTAGGAATATAAGAAAGAATATTTTCCATTGCCAATTTACATCAAACTCAAAGTAAATTCAAATATTGTGAACAATGAATTTTCCTAAATAGGGGTGGTCCGATGGGTGTTTCCGGGTGGTATAGAGGCGGAGATAAAGAGAGGATGGTGAAGAAGACGGAGACATTGGTGAATTCATTGTTGAAAAGAGCCAACTTTGATACAGTGCCGTATGTTACAGCTTAGGTGTAGTAATACGGTAGATAATTTAAATAGGACCGAGTACCTAATACAGCTACGCTGTGTAATTAAATTAAAGTATAGTTAGTGTAGCTAAATACTCTTATATGTTATCTATATCGAGTAAAATTCTCAAAAAAAAAAAATGGATCGTGAATTCAGAAGGTGGCATTAGCCTTAATAAATTATAATTATTCGTATTAATTTTAATAAATCATAAAATTTTATGTGACATGTTTATGTGATTAATTTTCTGATGTAATTGCAATATGTGCAAATAAAATTTAAGTTAATAAAAATATTTTATCGTATATTCAGGTAAACGACGACAACAACAATAACATGCTTCGCGTAATATCACAAATGGGATATGAAGAGAATAGAATGTACGCAGACCTTATCCCTATCTTGTGAGGTAGAAGCCACGGATAGCATGACAAAGCATTCTTAAAAAAAGAAAAGTAACTATAATAAAATACTCCAATATTATAATCAAAGTAAAAAGACAACAAATAGTAACAGAAATCAAAGAACAAGTAACTACGAGAGTAATATCACGATTACTAGTATGGAAGGATAAATGAGACAATGCTCAACAACCTATTAGCCTTTTATCTTAATTCGTGTCTTTCATAGCCTTCTATGTAATGTCATGTCTTCGGTAAGCTGAAGTTGCGTCATGTCCTGTTTAATCACCTCTCCCCAATGCTTTTTTCGGTCTACCTTTATCTTTTCTGAAATCATCCATAATCAATCTCTCACAGCTCCACATTGGGCCATCAGTGCATCTCATCTTCAATACTAATTTGAAACATATCATAGTTTGAATATATATAAATAAAGTTCAACGATAATTTAAGGAGTTGTTCATGTATTATATTTTTTTAAAATATCATTCCTGTTTTAAAATTTTTAAAAATAGTTTTAGTAAAAACATTTTCCTTTTCACCACACACACACATAAACAAGAAAAAGTTTACAACAAAAGAAAATCATGTGTTATAAAACCATAAACTAAAGCAAGAATATTTGTAGAGAAAGAGAGAAAAAAGCTCTTATTTCTTTTTAAGGAATGTAATACAAGGAGCATCTCTATTTATAGGAGAATTGACGTGGTCCCAAAGTTATTAGCCCTAATATTTCTCCTAAAGATAGACATCCACAATATATGAAAATATCTATAACACTCCCCCGTGGATGTCTATTTTGATAGATAATATGCGTTATTAAAATCTTACTAGAAAAAATTAAGTGGGAAAAATTCTAGTGAAGGAAAAAAAATACACATTTCTAATAATACACATTTTGGTTGCCTCATTAAAAACCTTACAAGGAAAATCCAGCGGGACAAAACCTTATACGGAAAAAAGAGTACAACATGTATTAATTCCCCCTGATGAGAACTTCAATCCAAATGCTTGAGTCTTCGCATTTCAATTTTGTGCACTATCTTCTCGAAAGTTGTAGTTGATATAGACTTGGTGAACAAATCAGTCATATTATCACTTAAATGAATCAGTTGCATGTTGATATCACCATTCTTTTGGATCTCGTGTGTGAAGAACAACTTTGGTGAAATGTGTTTTGTCCTGTCTCATTTTATGAATCCTCCCTTCAATTGAGCAATTCATGTTGCATTATCTTCATATAAGACTGTGGGTATTTTATCACATTTCAAACCACATTTCTCTTGAATGAGATGTATCATTGACCTCAGTCATACAACTTTTCGGCTTGCTTCATGAATTGCTATTATCTCAGCATGATTTGATGAGGTAGCTACAATAGACTTCTTTGTAAATCGCCAAGATATGGCAGCACCCCCACATATAAACACATGTCCTGTTTGAGATCTAGCTTTGCGTGGTTTAGATAAATACCCTACATCGGCATAACCAACAAGATCGGGATTGCCATTGTTAGAATAAAATATCCCAAATTGATGGTCCCTTTTAGATACCGCAATATGTGTTTAATTCTGTTCCAGTGTCTCCTTATAGGAGCACAACTATATCTTGCTAACACATTAACTGAAAATGCTATGTCAATCCTTATGGTATTGGCAAGATACATTAGTGAACCGATTGGACTAAGATATGGTACTTCAGGACCAAGAATTTTCTCATTCTTTTCTTGAGGTCGGGCTGACACGTTGACTGCCTTCGATAGACGAAAAAAAAACCAAACGGTCTAACTCGCCTAACCTCCAACTCTGTATCGGGAAAGCTGTCCGAGGACACCAACCTGTCGACTAAAGCACAGAAGTTCCGCTTGCTGCTTTTCATTTTGATAGGGGTAGGTGCTTGCAGCTCGCTCGTTATCTACTAAATGAGCCTTCACTGGCATTCACATCAAGTGATCGAATAATCATCGGAGTACTTAATGAATGTGCTTCATCCATATAAAATCGTTTCAACATTTTTTTTGTATATGCAGATTGATGGGCAAATATATCATTTGTCAAATGTTCATTTTGTGAACCAAGGCATAATTTTGTCTTTCCAAGATCTTTTATCTCAAATTTCTTCTTTAAATAATCAATTGCCTTTTGAGCTCTGCAGGAGTTCGAATGAGGTTTATGCCGTCAACATATACAACAAGTACTACAAACTCCGATATTATTTTCTTTATAAAAATACATGGGCAAATGGCATCATTTGTATAACCTTCTTTTAATAAATACTCACTAAGGCGGTTATATCACATGCGTCCGGATTACTTTAAACCATATAATGATATTAGCAATCTGATTGAGTACACTTTTCAAGACTTTGAACTACATGCTTCACGTATCTTAAATTCTTCAGAAATTTTCATGTATATTTCATTTTCAAGTGATCCATAGAGATAGGTTGTAACCACATCCATTAAATGCATCTCAAGTCTCTCGTGGACATTGAAACTAATGAGATAACGTAACGTTATTAACATCCATAACGGGTGAGTACGTCTCTTAATAATCGACGCCAGGCCTTTGTGCAAATCCTTGTGCAACAAGGCGTGCCTTATATCTTTGTATCTCATTTTTCTCATTCTTTTTCGCACAAAAACCCATTTATAACCAACAGACTTAATACCATTAGGTGTTTGGACTACAGGTCCAAAAACTTCTCGTTTGGTAAGTGAGTTTAACTCTGCTTGAATTGCCTCTTGCCACTTTGTCCAATCACATTTTTCTCGGCATTCTTTAAGAGATTGGGGTTCAAGATCCTCACTATCTTGTATAATTCTAGTTGCAAGATTATAAGCAAATCCATAATCCACATTTATTTTGAAGCGATTCAAATTAGACCCAACATCAAATGAATTTATTGATATTTCTTCATTTTTTTGAGTTTGAGGCTCATTGATTTCTTCAAGAATATCAGGATTGATCAAATCTTGCAATTATTTATGAGATTCTTTCTTAGTGTCATTTTGACCATTTATTTTTCTTTTTTTAGGATTCCGATCCTTAGAACCCAATGGTCTACCACGCTTCAGGCGTGCTCTGGACTCATTTGGTATGACACTAGCAGATGGTCCTATAGGGACATCAATTCGAATTGGGACATTCTCTGCAGGAATATGTGATTTGGTAATCATTTTCAAATCTGTAAATGTGTGTGACATTTGATTTGCTATTTTTTGCAAGTGAATAATCTTTTGGACCTCTTTCTCACAAATAGAAGCACATGGATCAAGATGAGATAATGATGGATTATTCCATAACATTTTCCTTTTTATTCCATTATTCTCTCCCCTTAATTTTGAGAAAATTGTCTCATCAAATCGACAATCAGCAAATCGAGCAGTGAACAAATCTCCTGTTAATGATTCAAGGTAGCGGATAATGGAGGGTGATTCAAACCCAACATATATTCCTAATCTTCTTCAGGCCCCCATCTTGGTGTGATGTGGTGGTGCTACAAGCACATATACGGCGCATCCAAAAATTCTTAGATGAGATATATTAGGTTCTTGACACAAAACCAATTGCAATGTAGAAAATTTATGATAATTTATTGGTCTGAGACGAACAAGTATTGTTGCATGCAAAATAGCATAACCCCAAACAGATGTGGGCAACCTCATTTTCATAAGTAATCGTCTTACTATCAACTGCAGATGTTTAATTAATGACTCTGCAGGGTCATTTTGAGTGTGAACGTGAGCTATATGATGTTCAAATTTTATCCTAATTGATAAACAATAATCATTAAATGATCGGGATGAAAACTCTGCAACATTATCAAGGCGAATAGACTTTATCGGATTATCAAGAAACTGTGACCGTAATAGAATTATTTGTGCCAATAATTTCACAAATGTCAGGTTGCGAGATGACGGTAGGCACACATGAGACCATCTAGAAGAAGCATCTATTAGGACCATACAATATCTAAATGATCCACTAGGTGGGTGAATAGGCCCACAAATATCCCCATGTATACATTCCAAAAATTCAGGGGATTCAAACCCAACCTTTGTAGGTGATGGCCTAATAATTAACTTGCCTTTATAACAAGAAGGACAAGAAAATTCATTATTTAAAAGAATCTTCGGGTTCTTTAATGGATACCCATTTGAATTTTCTATAATTCGTGTCATCGTTATACATCCAAGGTGTCCCAATCGACGATGCCAAAGTACAAACGTATTGGAGTCAGTAAACTTCTGGTTTTACGACAGAATGTGCCTCAATTACAGCAGTTTTTGGTCCAATATAAGCCAGACAAAGCAAAAAACTTTTCTATAATAACTTTCTGGCCAAAGACATCTTTGGTGATACCGATATATTCAAGATTCATCTCATCCATTATTTTAATATGATATCTATTTTGACGGATATATTTAAAACTTAATAAGTTCCTTCGGGATTTAGGAGAGAACATGACATCATTTATAATGAGTTTTGTTCCCTTAGGCAAAATTATGGTGGTTCTTCTGGAGCCTTCAATCAAGTTGGTACTACCAGAAATGGTATTAACATTTTTCTTACCCATAATTAAATGAGAAAAGTATTTCTTGTCTTTGAATATTGTATGTGTAGTAGCAGAATCAATCAAACAAATGTCTTCATAATTGAATTTTAATTCAAACTTGCTTTGAGAGTTATCCATATCTTCAAATAGAACGACATACATAAAGTAAAATAAATACTCTATCAAATATTAGTACTTCTAGTAAAAATAAATAAAGACCAATAAAGTTGCACACACAACTGAAATTTTACCCCACTATAATGTCTCGATATAATAACCCAAATCAATAATCACGTAGGTATATTGTCCAACTTACAAGGTCAATATAATAATTCAATGTTATATATCAGTGGATACCCACTAATTTTCATGTTACCTTATATATAGAACTATTTGCAATTACTGATTAAATAACATTTAAATCCAATTAATATCAACCACACATAGAAAATAAGTCATTATATGAATTAAAAAAATATTAGACATGCCATAATTCGAGTAACATTTCATGACATGAGACGTGATGTAATGAGGAATATGTCATTTGCCTAGAAAGTTTTCATCATTTAATAGGACTCTTCTCAAATTATTAACTATTGATATTTGAAATATGCACAATTCACACTCCAGAGAATCAATTCATGTCCCTTTCTTAGTCTATCAGAATATGATGCCCATTAATCAAATGTTTACAATATATATACTATTTAACACAAATATTACGTGGGATTCAATACCTTACTTTTAATGAAAATTATTCTCTTTTCTAGTTCATACTATAAATAATGAACCAGTAATCCCACTTTTATTTTCTTTTCATGAAAGAGAGTATGTGAAGGACACCACTTAACGCGTATCAATTCACTTTTCAAATTTATATATTCCATCTAATGTTCATATGATAGTCTTATGCTCCAAAAAAATGTAAGAATCTTTACTATTTTACTCAATAAACAAGCAAACACACGCTAATGTTAAAACAATATTTAATTAAAACATAGTGACTAAATTTTATTAATAACTAACTATAACAATATAACTAAATCTAGACTAATCAATACTGATTGAAAGACTACTAATCACGTAAACAATTGTTGTTACATGATCTTTTATTCACTAACTATTTTCAAAGTTCTACTACTTTCGGAGTAGAGTTCAAAGTTCTATTACTTATGAAATCTAGTTCAAAATTTGCTACTTCAGGAATAGATTTTTTGAGTTTGCAACTTCAGGAGCAGATTTTTGAGTTTGCTACTTCATGAGCATATTTCTGAGTTTTCTACTTCGGGAACAGATTTTTGAGTTTGCTACGTCAAGAGCATATTTCCGAGTTTACTACTTCAGGAGTAAAGCATACAATATTTAGAATATTTTTTTCTCAATTGTTCTACCTTTTTTGGAGATAAGTCGTGATAACTCTACAATCAAGTGTATGTTCGTATTTATAAACTTTATAAAATTTTGTCACATTCGCTTCAAGTAATGGATCTGTATTTGTAACATTTATCAAAAAATCTTTTTCTTCAAGAATAGAACATAATCACCCTTAAGCTTATCAAATTATGATAGCTTAGAACCTCTTTAAAGATATTGCTACTTCTGAAGCAAATTGAGGCATACATATCTTCCTTTATAATCATAATGAATTACCACTTCTGGTGGTTAACAAATTTAATTACGCCGAGACACGTGAAATATAATAGTAGTAAGGACAAGATAAGTACTTAACAAAACAAATCATACCTTAGCCTTCAAAGATTTTTTGAGACGGTAGAGTCGCATGCTGATAATGTGTTATAAAATAATAAATTAAAGCAAGAATATCTGTAGAGAAAAAGAGAAGAAAACTCTTATTTCTTTTTAAGGGATGTAATACAATGAAGAGAACATCTCTATTTATAGAAAAAAATTAACTTAATCTCAAAATTATTAGCCATAGTATTTCTTTTAAAGATAGACATCCACAATATATGATAATATCTATAACAATGCACTTCATTTCCTCGTATGTCCTCAAATCTCCACCCACACTAGACGACAATATATTCATTCAATTCAATTCAATTCAATTCAATCAATCCCCTTTCTCTCTCTCTTCATAACGCTCCTTCAGCACACAACATCTAAATCAATTTGCTTTCTTTTTCTAAAAAGACCCTTTTTTCTTCTATATCTTACTTCTTTGTCCCCTTTCTTTTCACCCCTTCTTTTTTTATTCTAAAGAAATATGTTGCTGGATTGTATTCATCAATAATGTACAATATATATAGTAGTATAAAAATATTTAAACTGGGTAACTAATCAACCTAATTATAATATGAAATATAATTCTATCTAAAATAAGAGATATGAAAGAATATTCGAGAAATATTCTATTATACCCCCGCAGTCGAAGCATGAGGTTCACGAACACTGAGACTGACTCAAAAATCATCAAATAGTATGCGCGGAAGTCCTTTGGTGAAAATGTCGGCAATCTGATATCTGGAAGGAGCATGAAAAACAAAAACTTGACCATGAGCCACTTTTTCGTGAATGAAATGAATGTTCATCTCAATGTGTTTAGTGTGCTGATGTTGGACGAAATTACCGGAAAGATACATCGCACTAATATTATCGCAGTAGACTAGTGTTGCCTTTTGAATCGGGCAGTGAAGTTCAAGTAGAAGGTTACGGATCCAACAAGACTCAGAGACGACGTTGGCGACACCTCTGTACTCTACTTTTGCACTGGATCGAGATATTGTAGGTTGCCTTTTGGAAGACCAAGACAATAGGTTATCTCCGAGAAAAATGCAGTAACCAGACGTGGAGCGTCTGGTGTCAGGACATCCACTCCAGTCAACATCAAAATAAGTAGTGAGACAAGTGAGCGAGGACCTGTATAGATGTAATCCGAAGTGAAGTGTACCTTGGACGTATCATAAAATACATGTGAGGGCATGCATGTGTGCTTCCGTCGGATTGTGCATGTGTAGGCATATTTGTTGCATGACATATGATATGTCAAGTCTCGTGAATGTGAGGTACTGCAGGGCTCCAATCAGGCTATGATAGTGAGTCGGGTCTGAATATGGGGGGCCAGAATCAGTGCTGAGCTTGGAATTGGTATCTAGTGGCGTGTGGGATGGTTTGCAAAATGTCATGACTGCACGGTCAAGGTCTCTTCGATGTACTTCTTCTGACATATAAATAGGCCGCTAGAATGTCGAGTGACAGAGATGCCCAAGAAACCCATAGGTTGATGCATATATATTGTTTCATAAAGATCTACATATAAAAAGGCATTCTTGAAATCAAGCTGATGAATGAGCCAAGACTTGGATAAAGCAATACTGATGATGGTCCCGATGGTTGCAGGCTTTACGATTGGGCTGAATGTTTCATCACAGTCCACTCCCACCTGTTGAGACCTGCCATCACCTACAAGATGAGCCTTGTACCTCTCAAAATAACCATCAGAATTCTTTTTATGTCTGAAAAATCCACATAGAACGAATAATGTTAGCATTAGGTGGACGGGGGTACTAGGTCCCATGTATTATTATTAATAAGAGCATTATATTCATCAATCAATGCGACTTTTCAATTAAGGTCGGACAAGGCATCCTTCAAATTTTGAGGGACAGTGGAATGGACAACTGAAACGGATAGGTTAAACATCCGTTTAGGTTTATAAATTACATGTATGACACGTGTTTCAATGGTCCGAGAGCGTGTCTTGGGATGCGAGATGGGAGGGGTGTGTGTCACGGGACTTTCGGGAAGAGGAGGAAGGGCAGGGTTCGCGGGACCGGCTAGTCGATACTCGATTTGTCGAGAGGTAGATGCGGAATCACCCTGAGGCGGGCTATTCCGGGCCACTGTCGGCAGAACCGGGTTGGGCAGTGTATCCTGGACTGTCCGAGGTGGGGGCGAGTGCCGAGGTCTGGGACGACGGACTATGTAAATTATGAATTAGAAGAGGATTCAGGCCATCATTTAGGAAGTCGTAGGAATGACGAAGTGGCGAGTTTATAGAGGTAAATGGGAATTGAGACTTATCAAATAGGACATGGCGTGAAATAATAATTTTATAGCTTGACAAGTCATAGCACGAGTAACCACGATGATTGGTAGGGTAACCTAGAAACACACACGGGGAAGATCGAGGTTGAAGTTTGTGAGTGATCGGATGGAGAGGATAACAGAGACATCCAAATATACACAAATTTTGGTAGCAGGGGTTCCTACGAAATAGAACTTGAGTGGGCGACCGTTGAGCTAGAGACTTGTTTGGGATTATATTTAGGAAATAGTTGGCCATGAAGAGTGCTTGATGCCAGATTATGGTTTGGAATTTCCGTTCGGCCTTACCATTTTGAGAGGAGGTGTGGGGGCAGGAAAAATGAAAGGTAAGACCATTATTGGAGCAAAACTGTTTGAATTGATTATTATTAAATTACATGCCATTGTCACATTGAAAACATTTAATGCTCTTTTCAAATTGTGTTTTTTTACAAGAGCACTAAATGAGGAAAAATGGGGTAGACTTGAGATTTATTGCCAATTGGAAAAGTCCATAGAAAGTTGAAATAATCATCCAAAATCAACACATAATATCGATGGTCAGCCGTACTTAAAATAAGGGAAGTCCACAAATCACTATGTATGATATCGAAAGGTAGTAAAGTACAATTTGTGGATGCAGAAAATTGTAATTTAATATGTTTCCCAAAAATGCAGGATGCACATATAGGAGTCCTAGAAACATGGTTGCAATTAATAACATTATCTTTCTTAAGGGAGTGTAAAACAACATCTCCCGGATGTCCTAATCTAGAGTTCCATAAGGAAAACGAAAGAGCAGCAAAGGTTGATGGAATTGAGACTGGATTGTTGACGGCGTTTGAAATATGGTACATATCTCCGGTGCTGTCACATCTCATTATTCGTCTCCCTGTCGTAAAATCCTTCACAGAAAAACTAAAAGGATTAAAGTCAAGGAAAATATTATTATCAGTTGTGAAACGTCGCACTGAGATTAGATTCTTAATGAGTTTACGGGAATAGAGGACTTTTTAAAGATTAGCGGTGGATGTGGTGGGAATAATGATGAATGACCAAAACCGCGAATGGGAATGCCTTGTCCACTACCAACAATAATATTCCGATTTAAATTACTCAAATTGGAATAAGACGAGAGAGTACATCATGATGCCGTCATGTGAGATGTAGCGCATGTGTCCATATACCAATTTTTTGTATGGAACATTGAGTGACATTGTGTTCATAGTTGCCTCAATGTTAGTCGGTGCATTAGTTGAGGGCGAGGGGCCCTGTGTTGTGTAGGCTTGTTGGGAACATGGGCTGAGTATGTCAGGGTGGGTCTGTCGGTTTTGAGGTGGAGTCCACGAGGATGTCATATACATGCTAGGAGGAGAGGCCTATGATGGTGGGGCCCACACGACCCACGGTGGGTAGCCAACCCATGTAGGAGGTTGCTGCCACTGCCGCGGTCGCTGCTGGCTGTTTCCTGCCGGTGGGGACTGCCCGTTCCCGCCGCCGTTATTGTCGGAATTCCGTCTGTCATGGCCCTTGCTGGACTGCCTGCTCCGGCGGTTGTTGTGGGTGGATGCAAGATGTTGCGGGTCCTCGAACAGAAGGTTCTGGTTACTGAAGTTGTAGGCCCTGCCATCGGTGGAGGGCCATACGGTTGTGGTGAGGGCGGCGTTGACAATGCTGGCCTAAGTGGTGTTGCGCTTGATTTTCCGAGTTTCCTCAAGAATAAGCTTCGAACGAGCCTCATAAAACGAAGGTAACGATGTGCATTGTTGAATGATGATGGCAACGCTGTTATAGGATTTATTCAAGCGTGCAATAAGTTGCATGACCAATTGCTGATTAGTGATTGGTGCGATGACGTTGAAGAGTTGGTCGGCAATCATCTTGAGTTCTTGACAATATGCAGACACGTTTGGAAAATCATCCTGATGAACGTCTTTGAACTGATTTTCAAGGTATAATGCTCGTTGAGTTTAGTTGTCATGGAAAATACTTTCTAAACGTTTCCACGTTTGGCGGGCAGTGGCAATGGTCTCAATGATGGTGTGCAACATGTCATTAGAGATTGTGTCGTATATTCACGGGAGGACGGCTACGTCCAAACGAGACCAGAGTGCATCATCAGATGTCGAAGCCGAGGTTAGGTTTGTGGACTTTGGTGTAGGATGGATGATGTGGTCGATAACTTCGTAAACACGACAATTGATCTTAAAAAGCTCCGTCCACAAGGAGTATTGATCCTTTTCCATCTTAAGGGCGATAAAGATGGAGTTTTTTTATGTTGTTTACTGCAAGTGCTGGATGAAATTTGGTTTTGTCAGCCACGGAAGATGAAATTTAGGATGAGAAGGGAGAGAGAATGGCTGAAAAAAATACTAAGGTTTCGTGGGGTGGCGACCAAGAGCTATAGTCGGCGGCGGTGGAGATATGTTTATCAACAATGTGCAATATATATATATATAGTAGTACAAGAATATTTAAACTAGTTAACTAATCAACCTAATTACAATAGAAAATATAATTCTACTTAAAATAGGAGATCTAATTACAATATGAATATAATTTACCTAAAATAAGAGATATATAATTAATAAAAGAATATTGGGGGAAATATTTTATTAGATTTCTCAATCAAAACAAACCGAAAGTTTATTATTAATATACACAGAAAGATATACGCGGTTTTTGTTTCTATTTTTATCGGTTCTTCATACATTGATTGCCTTTTTTAATTGATCAATGACTTACTTGTCAATTAGGGTTCCGAATCTTTATGGGTATTTGAAGATTGACCCGGGTTTGTGTTTTATTGAAGGATGTAGCTGAATTAGAGTGTTGTTGCTGGATACATTTTAGGAATTGTGGGAATTTTTATTGAAATTTGTATTGTTTAAACATTGATTTCGAGCCTTTACTTTTCTGGGGATTAATAATCTGTTTGAAAATTTGGGTCTTTTTTGTTTTCTAAATTTACTGAGGTGTAATTCGAGTAAAAAAGTTGATCATTGCTGTGAAAAGGTTTGATCTTGGTAAATTTTGAGGAGGGTGATTGAATTGAATCAGCATGGATCATGTTGTGGGTGGGAAGTTTAAGCTGGGAAGGAAGATTGGAAGTGGGTCTTTTGGTGAGCTTTATATAGGTATCTTCTATTGCTTTTGCTTGTTGATTCTGTTTGTAATATTATATGATTCGTGATTAGCCTCATTTTCTTCATTGTGCCCTTTGTGTTATTAGTAGTTTTTACCTTGTCGTGTCTTGTTCTTAGTGTTCCTTATTGCTTTGTTGATCAGGTGTGAATGTACAGAACGGAGAAGAAGTTGCCATTAAGCTGGTATGAGCCTTTTTCTGTCTCCGACCAACAATCATCAATCTTTTCTGTTTTTTTTTTCTGGTCTGCATAGAGGGAGTTCACGTGGTAGAATTTATTTTTCTTGTGTAATGTCTAATGCATTTAATTGTTATTGTGACGTTAATCTTGTATGTCTATTCCGCTTTATTCAGTCTTTTAAGGCAAATTAGGGGTTCTCTACAGGATAGCTTCTTTGACCGCAACTAAGATCATTTGCTTCCCTTGTGTTTTCTTCTCTTGCAATCATGACAAGAACAACAACATACCCGGTATAATCCCACCAGGTGGGGTCTAGGGAGGGTAGAGTGTACGCAGAACTTACCCTACCTTTTGACGGATAGAGAGATTGTTTTCGATAGACCCCTGACTTAAGTGTGAAAAGCAACGGTAATAATAAGCAGTCATAGCAGCAAGAAAAATAAGATAACGATGTGAAAGATACAAGCAGGTAGGAATCTAAAACTAAGCATAAGAAATATGAGAATACTAACATAAAATGACGGAAATAATATTGATCCTACACTAAAGGAAAATAATACTATTCCTAATACTACCCCTCTACCCTAATCCTCGACCTCCACATCCTCCTATCTAGAGTCATGTCTTCGTTAAGCTGAAGACTCGCCATATCCTGCCTGATCACCTCTCCCCAATACTTCTTCGGCCTGCCTCTACCTCTCATCTAGCCCTTCATCGCCAACCTCTCACACCTCCTCACCGGAGCGTTTGTGCCTCTCCTTTGGATATGTCCAAACCATCTCAGCCTCGCCTCCCACATCTTGTCTGCCATGGAAGCCACTCCCACCTTGTAATCATGACATATAGTTAATATTTCTTAAGTTTGTAAGAGTTGTGGGGTGTTATCTTGTTGAGTTAGTCTATTGAGATCTCAAGTAATTCTTGTTCAGTATAGTTTTTCTTGCGGTTGCAGTGTTTTGAATGATGAAAAAATGTTATAGCATGATTATCTATTCTGAAAATTTGAGGTGTATATCCAATAGAAGCATTTGTAAGTTGGGGGAACACAAGTAGTACACGTCCTTCTAAGATATTGAAGTAGCATCTGATTTGCTATACTACTTATATTCTGGAGTAGGTTCATGGTCTAAGTAGAAGTGTACTATGTAGTTTCCAAAAAGGAACTTAATCTGTTTTCATATCAAAGTGTTACCAACAAAAATGATAACAAAATGTGAAGATGAATTAAAAAACAGCCATGTATATCATTCCGCGAGCTTCGACATCCTCTTGTTATCATGATTCTTATGGAAATAAGACTAGCTTTCTGAATTTATTTGGCTTGGTTATTTTGCAGTATGTGTTTTAGTCACCTGTATGTTATGGGAACAAAGGCTATTCTGAAAATTTTGGCTGAACAATCAACTGTGTATATCCAATAGAATCACGTGTAAGTTGTGGCAACTCAGCTAGTTCATCCAACGAAATTTTAAAATAGCATCTAACTTGCTTGTATAACTATGTTTTCTGGAAGAGATTGTGATAATCTAAGTGGACCTGTGCTATCTAGTTTAGAAAAAGTTGCTTATCCGTTCAAAGTGTTCTTAGCCCAAAAAGGAAAAAGATGAAGTTCAATTCCCAAGCAGCCAAGTTATCTCGTTGCATGAGCTTTCGTTTGGTATCATGCTGCCTGTGGAATGCAAGAATAGTTTTCTGGATTTATTTGTCTTGATTATTTGACAAGTATGTGTTTTAATTACCTGAACATTATCGGTTTAAAGATTCTTAATGCTTCATGCGATAAAGCTGTTCTCAGTCTAAATTTTCCCTCTTGTTGAACTTTCAGGAATCTGCCAAGACAAGGTACCCTCAACTACACTATGAATCGAAAATTTATATGCTTCTCCAAGGAGGAAGTAAGTCTCACTTCCTCCTCATCTTGCATATGATTTCTTTACAGGAAATGTTTCAAATGTGATTTTATTCTTAGATAACTCTTAAGAAGAAACAAAGAAACAAAGAGGGGGATGGTTTGACTTTCAAATTTAATGGACTTGTGTAATTGCTTCTTTGGAGATTTTCTTTTCCTTTCTGTGTGACTTCTATTTTACATGACTAGTTTTAATTAGAATGAAAACGAAACCTATTTTCAATGGGCCTGTCTGAATTTTTTTGATAAGGGAAAGTAGAATTCATTAATAAAGTAACAAGGAACTAGCACCTTAAAGTGTTGTCTAATGGTCAATGAAGTGGGAGGAGAAGCATGAGGTCTCAGGTTCAAAACCCAGCAGAGGCAAAAAAAAATTAGGTAATTTTTTCCCATTTGCCTACCGCCTTGGAGGGTAGAGCTGCCTGGTACCTGTGCTGTTGGGAGGTAGGAGGTACCCGGTGGAATAGTTAAGCTTCACGCAAGCTGATAGGGCCGCCGCAAAATACAGCCAAAAGATTAGAGCATAGTTGTTACGTTTCATCCCTAGTAATTCCAAAAACTAAAAAGTATTGAGACGAGGCATCTATCATGCTTTCCCTACACAACAAAGTACAAAATTCTATGAACATCTATTCTTAACTATCAAAATATGATGTCTTTGGGTTTCATGGGCTTGTCTGAAGTTTTGTCATTCATGTTATATAGCAAGCAAATTTGCCAGTGACACTGTTATGAAAAGAGAATTAATATCTTTGCCATTCTGATGAAGCCGGGATTCCTAACCTCAAATGGTTTGGAGTGGAGGGCGAGTACAATATAATGGTCATTGACCTTCTTGGACCAAGTTTGGAAGACCTCTTCAACTATTGCAACAGGAAGTTTACATTGAAAACAGTGTTAATGCTAGCGGATCAACTCGTAATTATCAACATGCCATTTCTTTTCAGAGAATAACTTTCTTACATGTTTGCCTATGTACGTGATGTAATAATTTGTCCTGTGCCATTCTTTTAGATTAATAGAGTTGAGTACATGCACTCCAGAGGATTTCTTCACCGTGACATAAAGCCGGACAACTTTTTAATGGGCCTACGTCGCAAGGCAAATCAGGTGCGTGTTCATGCCCTGTTACTGCTTGGAGTAATCTCATGGCTTGCTCCTTTACCAATGCAGACAAAAATAAAGATAGGTTCATGTCAGTCCTAATTTGTACAAATTTATTTTTGGCATCTAAATTGAACTTGTAAGTTAGCGGTTATACTTATCTGTTCGATCTACTATTATGGTTCTCTAGGTCTGTAATTGGATGTTTTATGCTTACCCAATACCAGTGTTGAAGTAAGAGCTTCAAGGAAAGTAAGTGTTGGTAGCTGATGCAATGGTCTCTAAATACTGATGACAGGTTTACGCAATTGACTTTGGGCTTGCCAAAAAGTATAGGGATCTCCAGACTCACAAGCATATACCATACAGGTAACAACAATTTTGACTTGGTCTGGTACTTCCTGTTGTTTGTTATGCTCGTGAATAGCTTTATTAAAGAAAAAAAAGGAGCAGAATTATGGTTCTCTTTCACATCCTTAGAAAATCTCCATCATCCAGAACTTTGTATGTTGGGTGTCTGATGTTTGCACTTTTTCTTTTCTTTTGGTTATTTTCTTCTAGAGGATTGTCGAACTAATCAAAAGTAATGGTGAGATTCTAATGTGAAATAGTTTTCAAAAGCAATGGAAAATGAACCATCTTCTTTTAAGATTGCACAAATGCAATTGCATCAGTAGAGTGTCAAACCTAATCCTTGTCTTATTGCCTATTGTTGAGATTGTTATTGCCATCTCTCTTTCTCTTTCTCTCTCTCTCGGAAATGTTGTGTCATCTCTTTTCTATGATTAAGTGTAAGAGTGACGAGAAAGAAGCATGATCACTATTTGTGGTGGCCTTTGCTTTTCCTCTAGTAAAAAATTATATCAATCTGCTTGTTATGACTGGGTATTGGTAGATTCTCTTTTTTTTTTGATGAAGTGTTTTATAATCACAAAGGCATCATAGTTTCTTTTTCTTTTAAAGCACCAAAATCTGCTTCTATATGAAAATGAATAGCTTTCCTTTTATCCTTCGTCATGACTTCATTCATCGTCCATGAAAGAACAGTAAAAGAAAAAGGATGAAAAGATAATGACTCTGTGCTGGTCATTTTTCTTTTTTTGGGGGATAGGTAATGTGAGGTACTTCTTTTTATGTAAATCTTGCATTAAGGGAAGTGTACATCCAAAAAGTGTGCTGGTCAAATTTTTATTTCATTCTTTAAATCTTTCCCCCTCAGCTTTGAGAAATTCTTATCTTGACTGCCTCTATATGGTCTTCTCTTCTATTTTCTTCCCCAGGGAAAACAAGAATCTGACAGGAACTGCACGGTATGCGAGTGTCAACACACATCTTGGAGTTGGTAGGTGTATCTTGTTTAGATTCTTATTAGAGGCATAGTTAGCTTATCATTTATAACAAATCAATTGTTGTCCCTTTTCATTTTTATGGCAGAGCAAAGCAGAAGAGATGATTTGGAATCACTTGGTTATGTGCTTATGTATTTTCTTAGAGGAAGGTTAGATTTTATGACTTTTTTTTGTTTTCAAGTCATAATTCGCACTTATTCTGTTTCTTCTTATTGTAAATTCTGTTGGTTTTCCTGTTTCCTGACTTGGGACAGTTTCTTTTTGGCTCAGCCTTCCATGGCAGGGACTTAAAGCTGGTACTAAGAAGCAGAAATACGATAAAATCAGTGAGAAAAAGATGTTGACACCAATAGAGGTACTTATTACATTACCGAATATGAATACATCTTGGTACAACCTACACCACCTTTTGTGAATTATGAGAGCATGTCATGACAAGGCAGTCACCTCGTCTGAATATTTTGTTGAAGTATGATAGTAACACAAAACATTACCCTGGTTTGTGTCGAGTATGGATCATGTCAAATGTACTTATTCTGCTTAATTATACCGAGCTCATTGTGGTAAATACAATATTCTGGCCTTAGTTTGGGCCATCTTGCCTCTGATTTGTCAGTGCATGAGGTAATTCAGAGAACACTCCCTTTTTTGTCCATAACAGGTGCTATGCAAATCTTATCCGTCCGAGTTCATATCATACTTCCACTACTGTCGATCATTAAGATTTGAAGATAAACCTGACTATTCATATTTGAAGAGGATTTTCAGAGACTTGTTTATTCGTGAAGGTAATTTCTCTTTTAAAAAAATAGATTTGAAGGTCTACTTTTTCGGTCCAAAAATTTTCCCAGTTGTTAACTATCTCGTTTTTAGTCTCAGTTTACCTTCACGAGTTGAATCTTAACCTTTCATTGGTGCAGGTTATCAATTCGACTATGTATTTGATTGGACAATTTTGAAGTATCCTCAGATCGGTGCCAGTTCTAGAGGACGAGTTAGTATTTGAAAACTTTATTTTGGATGTTATCATTGAAAATTGTTGCTTAATCATTCTTATGAACAATAGTGTATTCGTTGTATTTCTTCCAGAATCCTAGTGGGAATGCTGGACTAAATGCCGGGCCATCTGCAGAAAGGCCAGGAAGAGCGTCAGGTATTATTGTTGAAGTGACGTTGTCGATATTCTCAAATAAGGCATGTTGTCTATTTTTAGTGGCTCTTTTTAGGGTTTACTCAGCTTGGGTGATTAGTTTCTTTTGGTATTTAGCAATTTCTTCAAGCGAAGACATGTCAAATTTATGTCCTATCTATGAGTTTTACTTAGTATAAGATAATTTGTAAAATGTGTGCCTTTAAATCCCTGAATTATGAGTATCCGCTCTTGTGCCAGCATCTGCTTCTGTTATTAGTGAAATTGCAGCTTTTGAAAATTATCACAAATTGATACTTGTGTTATAATTCATTAATCCAGTGGGGCAAGATATCCGGGACAAATTTTCTGGTGCTGTTGAAGCATTTTCCAGAAGGAATACTTCTGCAGCTGGTAGGCATGGGGAACACTCCAGACGTAGGACTTCAGAGGATATAACTTCATCCAAAGATGTGGTATTGATCCCTCCTTTTTTCCAAAAAAAACAAAGAGAAATAACAAACAGAGTTCCTCTCGATCAGCTTGGAGAATGTTGTGCTGTTATGTAGTTACTTACTTTTGGTTAATGCAGTAACTGGATATTTAGTGAATCAACAGTTTATACTATTCATATATATTAACTAGAAGTAGCAGAAGAAAATTTATGTACTGTTTAGCTATACTTGTCTATTTTATGTGGTGCAAAATTCTGTATTTCTGTATGTCATGTGATGGTAAATTTTGAACGATCGCTTGAGCTACTAGGTAAAAAGCTGTTACATGCTAAACTAGTAAAGCTTATACTCTATTTTGTAGCAAGCTGATTCAGAAAGAGGCCGTACTTCGAGAAATGGAAGCTCTTCTAGAAGGGCTGCCATTTCAAGCAGCAGACCTACATCTTCTGCTGAACTCACTGATAGTCGCTCAAGCAGATTAATGTCAAGCACTGGCCATCTATCTACCACACAAAGAATTCAGCAGGGAATTGAAACAAAACCATCATCATTCTCCCGAAATTCAGTAACAAAGGGTAACCATGATAACCCTCTTCGGAGCTTTGAATTTCTTTCAATCAGAAAATAAGAGAATGCATTTGTAAAGAGAGAATTTCCTGATTGTTTGAACATTCAATCCTATTTAAGGATGTCTCGAGTTGCTGTAAATTGGTAATGTTGTACCTTCTATGTGACAATTGAAGCTTATCCAACTTTGTTTTCTAATATTAGAGTTTCTGGCCACCATAGTGCATTTAGACTCATCCAAAGAAATGTTGAGTAAAGTGCGAGAGTTTTATATATGTATGGAACGGATAGCTTAAATAAATATTGATGTGATTTTTATGTTATGTTTTTATGGCTTTCCTTTTTTTTATTTTACTTTTCTTGCGTTTCTCACTTTTAGGTTTTGTTCTAAACATAATCCCTTAAATGGCTCTACTTTATTACATTTTGTATGTGATTTATGTAGCATTATTTTACACATCAGAAGGTTAGCAACCTTTTCTTGGCCATATAATCTAAATTATGCCTGAAACTTTCGTAAATTCTTTTTTGTTTTTGTGGTGCGCTATTTTAAAATTTCACATGGGCTACTTAATTTCTATAGAGCAATTAGGATAGTTTTCTCGATATTTTAAACAACATATTGATAAAGTTATTATATCTAAATTGAGTACAATAATTAAAATAGTTGAAAATATTAGTAGTGTAAAAATGTGTTATCCAATTAAAACAACTCAGATTTGCATCACTTCTAATATTTTGAGGGAAAAGCAAATCACTGTTAGTATTAGTAGATGCAAAAAACTAGTTTGTTAGCTGGATTAACAAATCTGAAATTTGCATCAATAATTTTTATGTACATGTGCCCTGTTTGTAAAGATAAATAGTGATAACTTTTGTATGTTTGAAATAGGATTGTCCGGTGGGCCGGGTCGGTCCGATCCCCGTCCCGACCCCCTTCCCCCTTTGCAAAAATAATCGTTGCAACAACGACCAAATTTAGATCTTTGCCGTTGTGCAACATCTATAACGGCCATTTTGCCCCCCACCCCCTTAATATTTATTTTTAACCCCTAAGTTAGTATAGTTACACTAACCCTATTTCTCAATTATAAATACCTCATTTTCCTCTTTATTTTTCTCACAAATCTTCCCACCATCTCTCTAATCTCTATATCTATCTCTCTACAAGTCTACATTGCCTACTAAATATTTTATTGTTATTTGCTTATTTATATCAAAGTTAAAAAATTTGGAGTGAAGTTGGCAACTAACTTGAGGATCATCCATCGAGCAAAGTTTCAATTTTCAACCTCAATTACACGTCGACGTTATGTCGGCGTTTGGTACCTTCGTTTCTTAATTAAATTATCATTGTTACTTAATTTTAATTATCGTACTTAATTTCATTATCTTAATTATTTATTTGCATAATTATAATGGAACGAATTGAACGTTTTATTTCTGGTAGAGGTACTAGGGGTAAGAGTGCATCTTCTAGTAATCCTAATTACAATGATTTCACTCATGTAGATGAAACTTATTATTTTGATGTTAATATTAATATACCATTAGATCATGAGGTATATTCTGCATCTGAACTAGACTTTAATTTAGAAAATGAATTAGAAGATAATTTAGATAATACACCCACTAGTGCACCTCCCCCTCAGGCTCAGACTGAGTCTCAGCATGAAACTCAAACTGGAATGTCTCATATTCTCCCTAGTATGAGTCGAGGCCCAGGTCAATGAAAATTAAAATAAACTGCATGAGATTTTTTTGATAGGGACATTGATTATCAACTACCTAGATGTAAAATTTGTCAAGAAGTTTATAAATTTAAAACTGGAAAAGGTCAAGGTGGGACGGAAGGTTTAATGAGACATGTAGAAAATTCTCACAAAGCAAGGTATAATCAATACTTGGCTGAAAAATTGGGTGTGTCAATGCCTTCTGAGTCAGGTTTACATAGTGTCCCCGACCAAGTACATGGTCGAATTAAACCGATGACGGGGGGAATTATAGGTCCTAAATACGATAAACACAAAGATAGAGAAAATATAGCAAAATTAATTTCTGTGGAGGGTTTGTCTTTTTCATTTCCTTCCTCTCATGATTTTATTCATTACATTAGAGAAACGTATAATCCTGCTTTTAACGATTTTCCTAGATCAACAGTTAGAAGAGACGTTTTTAAATTTGCACATGAATATCAACAATATTTACGTTATGCATTATATCATTTTAATGGCAAAGTGGTTATCACTTCTGATATAGGTCGTAGTACTAACGGTAATGATTATTTAACTGTAACATGTCATTGGATAGATCAGAATTGGTCTATGCAAAAACGTATTTTAGTATATAGATATATTGATGATAGGCACACCGAATTATTTATTGCAAGAAATATTCATGAATTTTGTGAATATTATGGAATAACTTATAAAATTATGATCATTACATTAGATAATGCTACTTCTAATGATTATGTTGTAAACCTTTTAAAAACTTGATTAACTCCATCTTTTCCCGATAATTTTCATATAAGATGTGCATGTCATATTTATAACTTAGTTGTAAAGAATGACCTAAAACTTTTTAAAAACGTTCTTGATAAGTACAATTTGCTATAAACTTTATTTTTAAAGGTAATAAAATACAAAGACGCAAAGAGTATAAAAAAACTTGTCATGATTGTGGATTACCTTATAGAAAAATTTCAGAAGAAGTAGCAACTAAGTGAAATTCTCTGTTTTAGAAAGCGCTTTTTTTGCTGGAAGGTTTCAAATAAGAAAGCACAGATATTGACGGGAGACAGATGGAGATTGTAGTTTTATTTAGAGATTGGATTTGAGCGGAGCGTAAAAGGTGCGGTCAACCATAGATCAACGAAGAAGACGACTACAACTACAACGAAATCTTATCCGAGGGAACAAGAAGCGACGTCAAACAATTGGACCAACAACTTCCAATTCCGACAAAAGATCATCAAAAGATTGTGAGAAAATTAGAAAGAGTATGGTTGACTATGTATTTTTTGTGATTTGCAACTTTTGAACTACGAAACAAAGTTGTAATTTTAAAATTGTATTAAAAAAATTATATTTCTATTAAATAATATTAGAGGCACAAAAACAACCTTGGAATATTTTTATTCACTATCTTATTCAATTATTTAAGTGTTTAAATATATATATTTTTAAATTAAGTGTCTAAAAAATATCCCTCAAATCCTGCAACCCGACCCGTCCCCCCAAATCCCGGCCCCTCTTCCGACGGGATGTGGGACGGGACCTCTTCCCGTCTCGCCATAGCTCGTCCTGCTGGATCCCGCCCCGCCCCGACCCGACACACTAGCCACCCCTAGTTTGAAACAACTATTTTACTTAAGAAAAATCTCTATGCTATTTTACCTATAAAGCTTTTACAATTAAACGAACAAAACAATAGAGACTATCATAGGAGCATAATAGAACGTACAAATTAAGACATTGGGACCGTGCATAGCACGGCCAAGATCCTACTAGTATAAGATATGAGAGATCAAACAAAAAGGACAACATAGACGTATATTTTCCAAATTGTCATTTGGATGCCTCATCCTCATGGGTGAATTTTTATGCTTGTGCACTGTAAATTGGTAACATAGATAAAGAGTAGAGATGTCCGATTCTACCTATGCCTAGAGAAACATGCACTAGTCATGTCTCATGTTAATTGAATCTTCTGGGTTCAGTGGCTCTCCTATTAATGATGATAGTCACCATGCTTAGATATGATTTTTCTTATTTGTATTGCCTTCACAATGGCTTGGCCTTTCCATGGTAGAACTGACTACATATTTCCACCTCAAATTTGTAAACCATTTCTCCCCAATGAACCGAACAAGAAAGAATGATAATGAGTTAATGTCTTTTTGTGAATTCCTCCCACCTAAATACCAAAGTTTTGCTTAGAGCAAGCTCGAACTAATGACCTAAGAAATAAATATTTCAACCTTTGTCAATTTAACATTGAAGGGAATCGAGTTAATTCCTTGCACGCAACAAAAACATATTAAGCTATTACATTAAATGATTGAGAAGGGTATCCCTGGCAGAGATCGTTCATCATAGAACAGAAAAAATATTGAAAGGCGTTGAAGTGAAAACCAAAATATGGTTTGCTTCCGTTAATGCAATAAAATCTCAAAAGCTAAACAAGTACAACTTCCAAAATTCTAATATGCCAACTAATCAAAGAGTTCTCAAGCAGCAGTCTTCTTAAGCTTTGCAAGCTCCTGTCTAACAACTCCAGCCCTCTGCAAAATCAATATAATTGTATCAGCTTGTGATAGAAGACAAATACCACAGAAATCTCAATGCAACCAAACAAAGGACTACATACGAACCAACTACATTTTCAGTTCACTACTCTAGTCTAAGTTTGGAAAGGATAATTGGTCCATAATACAAACTATAGCACAAGAACGGCATTAAAAACCTTTTCCATTTTCTCGGGTAAATTTATCTCTTTGCTCCAACCTTACACAAGAATGTTCAGGGATTGGGAAAGTTGAATATGTCCACCAAATAATGAAGCCAAGTTAAAAATAAAACATGGTCGCACCTTTATCTTTGCCAGCATAAGCTTGAACCTGTCAAAGTCATTAAGCGAGGCCCTCCTCTTCTGAACTATCAACTTTCTTCCCCAGGAACTGCTCTCCCATTTGCCCTTCACGTCTGGGAGAACATAAATCAAATGAGCGGTCAATCTTCATAAAACTTTCAACGGGATAAAATGGACAGGAGCTCTTAAAGTAATTACTAATCTATATCTTCTAGAAGGGGAGGAAAATATCCTAAGCACTATGTACTCACCAGCAGCCTCCATAGCAGCAATGAGGGTCTTCTTCTTTGGAATTCTACTAATGTCGATTTTGATATCTGTGAGTGAAAGTCTCTTAAAATTCATCTGGCTCCTCACCATGTCCGGAGCATCAACAAGAGCCTGTTAATTGAGATAGATGGATAAGTATTACAACAAAGCAGTTTCCAATTCCTCAGTCCTCTACAAGTAATTTAACAGTCCATTAAACAACTAGCCACTGTGTAGCTTAAGCTAAAGTAAAGTAGGAGATCATTTACTAGAAGTGGCAAAATTAGTCCATGAAAACATGACCCGCCATTTATTAACTAAGATCACTTTGACCCGTCCAATCCAGCTCATCTAAAAGTTAGGGTGATATATAGCCCAAATTGACTCATGAAAAACAGTCAAATAATTTAAAAAGACATTTTTGGATGTCATATATAGACATGATAAAGAGAATTGTTAAGAGTACTTTTTTATGCTCTAAGTTTGATGAAGTATTAAAAAATGTAGATGCATCTGAATGCACAAGGACACTTGCAAATAGTCCTGGTGCCAGAATCTCCGCCCCATTTCATTCTTGGCAACGTACAGCGCTGAATACACTATTGATAAAGTGTACCACAGACTCTAATTTATTGCCTTTTGTAGACTCATCATGAAAAATCAATATATGAAGAACTATGTGCACAACATAAGAGGAACATATAAATAAAAAGGAACAAACTGTGTGGAGTTGGTCAAACTATACAGCATAAATGAGGATCAACCCATGGAATCAATGACCAAAAAACAAATGGATAAGCAGTTTTCCAAACAATCCAAGTATTTAACAGCAAATGATTTTTGTAGCTGCTAATTTAAACTTTTACCATATTAAATGTATGGAAACTATTATTATTGACCAATCCTTACAACAAGGCCTCAGATCATGTTTCTCAATCAAACATATATGATCAGACAATGTAGGCATGTTATCATGTTCCATCATAGGCCTTGCACATATCCTTCATAAACTAAGAAAAAACTGTGCACGTGTGTATCCTTTTTTGCCTTGTCAAAAGACATGGCAAACAGTTCCACAAACTACTCTGCTTCATTTTACATGCAAGTGTTTAACTAAGTAACACAACATTCAACATATAATTTCATTAATCAGAAAATAATACATTTGAAATTGAAACGTAACACATCAACAGCGTAGGGGTGGCAAATGGGTTGGTTTGGTTTGGTTGAAAATGGTTTGAATAAAAATGGGTTGGGTTTCAACCTACCCATATTTTATGTGGGTAAATATGGGTTGGTTGGTTATGGGTTAGCCCATATTATATAAGTGTAATATTTTTTCAAGTGTAATATTATATTTTTTGTCAAATTAAATTAAAATTTTCATATATTTCTAATTATATAAATGAATTTTACCATTTTTTATAAAAATAAAATATATAATATATAATATAGAATATGTATGTTTGTGTTTTTTGCGGGGGAGGGAGTTGGGAGTGGGATAAGAAAAAATTACAACTTTTTATAATTTTTTAAAAATAAAATTAAGATAATTTATACAAAATAGAAAACGTGTTGGGGGTAGGGGTAGGTGTGGGATAAAAACAAATTTCTCAATTTTATAAATTTTTTTATCAAAGTAAAATATATGAAATAAAAAATGTGATTTTTGTGTGGGGGAAAAGGGATAGGGTGGTGTGTCGGGTAAAAAAGTATTTTTTCACAATTTTCTTATAAAAGTAGAATATATGAAATAAATAATGTGTGGTGTATGCGGAGAAGGGGCAGGCGGGGTGATACATGGGGTAAAAAAAATCTCATTTTTTATAAAAGTAAAATATATCGAGGGTGAAGGGGGGTGGTGGGGGTAAAGGTAAGGGTGGGTGATAAGAAAATAAATTCTAATTTTTCATAAATCTTTTACAAAAGTAAAATGAAATATGTAAAATAAAAAATTCGGAGGATGTGGGGGCAGGTTGGTGGTAGTGGGGTGGGTGTTATTGGTAGGTGTGTGTGGGGGAGGGAGAGTAAGGGGTGGCGTAGAGGTGTGTGGGGTGTAGGGGGCATGGTGGAGGTGGGTAGGTAGGGTAGGGGTGGAGGTAAGTGTAGGTGGTGGGGTGGGTGGCGGAGTGTGCGTTGGGGTTGGGGGTGCCTCTCAATTAAAAGGGAAGGTACCCCTGCGAAGGGGTGGGGACGAACATTTACACAGTGGAGTGCATTGATGTATTTTTTATGATCCAAAAAATATTTTCCCTCAAATTTACATTTTCACCTATTTTGAGGAAAATGAATTGTTATTAGGTCTAGTGAATTACATATATGGGTACCTAAATTTTATCCATATTTTTATGGATTAAAAAGAGAATTGAAGCCCATATTTACCAACTAGAAATATGAGTGACCCAATTTACTAAAATGTGTGATAAATGGGCTAAGTCTCTAAATATGGGCTCAAATTACCACCTCTACAACGGAGTAAGATTGAAACCAAAAATGTAAACAATAACATAATACTACTTGGAGGAGCCGCATGAACAGTAAACATTCATAAATCCAACCATAACTAGCATAGATTGAGTAGTAGTAAAAGCTGTTGTAAATTAATACTATTCGAATCCTGTAATCGAAAAAGACGGACATGTAAATTGAAACATAAATAGTATAAAAGACACTTGTATACACACACACAACAACAACATAACCAATGAAATAACACATGGGTAGAGTGTACACAGACCTTACATCTAACTTGGTAGGTAGAGCGGCTGTTCCCGAGAGACAACCGGCTCAAGACAAAGCACAAGCAACATACGACAAAGTGATTAAGTGCACACACATTTTCCCTTGCCAAAAGACATGGCAAGAACTTCCAAACTACTCTGCTTCACATACATGTGTTATAACTAAGCAACACAACATTCAACATATAAATTTGATTAATCAGATAATAATTGAGTTGAAACTACAAACTAACGAGATAAACATTAATAAATCCAACCATAACTAGCATGAATTTAGGCATAGTAACAGCTGTTACAAAATAATACTATCGGAACAACAGTAAGGAGTATAAAAGCTATACGTACCCTATTTTGGTCAATGACATCGACGATAACGACAAGCTTTCCGTAATCCTTGCCATAGTTAACAAGTGCGACTCTTCCGATCTCTACAAACCTCTTGAACGGCTGTAAATAACGATTCGATACATTTTTTTCAAATCAAAATGCAAAATCTAAGTGTACCGAAATGCGTGAAGTGTGTGAAAACTTACCATTTTCGGCGATCTAAGGGAGCAGCTATCAAGCGCGAAGTGCGAGGCGACTGGTGTGGTGTTGATTGAGTATTAGGGTTTTCGAGGACATGATATAGTGTAAGGTTTTTCTGTCTGGATCTGGACTCGTGGATTTAAGTTTGTGTGGGCTTAGGCCCACTATGTGCCAATACTATGGTTTTGGATTGGTATATTTGCACAAATAGGATCATTTTTGCGCTGCCATTTAAATTTTGACAGCAGAAAATTATCTTGCCGCAAGTCATAGAGGACAGAGGTGGCTTCAGGATTTGAAGACGATAAAAGCACCATAAAAGGTGAATGTGTGTTAGTTGAAGCGGTGTCACGTGACACCGACATTACTTCATCGGAATTCAATATAGTTGCATAAATATAAATTTATTAGGTCCGGGTATGCTATGAAACAATAAAAACAAACTGAAAATAAACTAACTTGAATGCCAATTCAGTTTCCGAATGTCGGCGATAATGTCGTCCGGCATCAGTGACAACACTTTAGTAAAACAGAAAACTTTAAAAAACAATGCAGCAAAAATTTAAAGAACACAAAGATTTAATATTTACATAGGTTATATATATTATATAACATATGACGGTCAGTGACCGAAAGTATTATATATATTTATTATATAGAAAAATTACAAATTCCTTTCTTTACAATTTTACAAGATGAAATGGAAATGAATTAAATGTTGAAGCCGCACATGAATTCTGCCTGAAAACTCTACCTAAATAGACATAGACAACTTCTCATTACAATTCCCAATACAAAGCTAATCTAGAATCTAAACTCCAATTGTAATGTTGACATAATGTTTCGACACGCTCAGACAACACTTGTGATCCAGTTTTCTGATATGAATTCTCGTGAGCTCTCTTGATATTTTTGCAATCTGTTTCTGGATATCGATTCACTCTTGTAACCTCTCTATTTATAGTAGAGAATCTTCTTTGAAAAGCTCATCGATTGGTTGAGTAGGTTGAGGGAAATGTGAGCAGCTTGTGTGTTTGTTGGAGAAGATCATGGAGTCGAAATCTCAACAACTTTGACTTGTTCTTCACTCGACTTCTTCCCCAAGCTTTGACTATTTCTCCCACGTTTTACACAACTCCTAATTCACATGCCTAAGTCGTTTTTACCACTCAGTAAAAATGTTACTGCTTAACGTGAAGTAAGGCAAAACTGTTATGAAAAATATTGGTCTAAATGTTGTGACATTTGTCCCAACATTTTTTGCAATCAACAATAGTACTTCAGGGAATATGTTGGGTCAAATGTTACAACACCAAACCCAACATTAACAATCTCCCCCTTTTTTTCTTTCTTCACAAAACTCATTATAACATGTTCTAATGACTTAAGGCAACGTCATAGATGTTGTCCAACAACTATGAATACAGTTATGCTCCCCCTTAACATGTGATGGTATACAAGCAAGACTTGTATACACCAGTCTGTAGGATTAGAAAATATATAAACATAAAGAAAAAATAGTTAGCGCACCACATATCATCCATTTACAAGGATTTATATACATACCACAAAAACATATTCCATTTGCCACATAAATCAACATTCATCATGTCAAACAGATAACTGCTCAGAATGAGCAACCTTCATGTCCTTCATACATTATCACCCAGTAGCTATCAATAGCTCATCCTAGCTCATTATACAACAACAGTAACTTCTAGCAGCTTTCTACTCATGCGTGAATGCTTCTCTGCACCAGCAGCAGCCTCTAACCTTCTTCATCAGCTCCCCTTGTATCAGCACTTTCTCTGTTTCCCTTAGCTTCACCAGCAACATTATCATCCCCTTTTTGTGAAGAAAGCAGCGGCATGAGATGGTCCATGGCTTGAATCAGGGCATTCCTCATAGCGTCAACCTCAGAGATTTGGTGGGTGGCATTTGCAATTTGATTCACAAGTGTCACGACCCAAATCGGTGGGCCGCGAGGGCACCCGGACCCTACCCGCCGGGCGCCACATCTACAATCCACCCTTAAACATGTTTAAACACGGACTGAGCCGTGATAGACAATATGAAGTTTCAACCCAATAGCCCCAACTTACACATTTATATACTAGGGCCGGCAAGGCCATACATGACAACTAACCACATGACACCTATCTACAAGCCTCTAAAGAGTAAAACATACCACGACCAGACCGCAACTCCGAAACAAATAGAGTGCTCCAAATACCAGTTGTACCAGCAATCTACTAGTGCGAATCGTCACTCTCTCAATATGAATCTGCGGGCATAAAACCCAACATCCCCTGGCAAAAGGGACGTCAGTACGACTGATGTACTGAGTATGTCAGGCATAAGAAATAACATAGCAGAGATATATCATAGTATGAAACAGTAACCAGATCATATGTGATCTGGATACTCTTGCCCACTCCAGTTGCTTTGGCAGACTGAGTGTCCAATTTCTTTTCTGCCTTCAGATCATTTAAGACCTGGAAACTCTGGCCCACTCCAGTCGCCTGTAGGCTTTGTACGACTGAGTGTCCAATAACATCCTATCAAATGAAGGATCTTTTGTCAGATAATATGACAGGTTCAACGTTTTAAGATAAGCCATTATCTTTTAGTCTTCTTCCCTTGAGATTGGTGCCCAGGCATTTCCTGGCGCTTGCTTAAGAGTGGTAACAATTTTCGCACAGTCGGTGGATATCTCTCCTTCGTATGTGCGAACATACTTTACACCCAAAAGAATGGATCTTTTAAGTTTTGTTTTTCAGTACCAATCTTTAACCGGGAATGAGGGAGAATCAATTTCTGATTTTAGAGTGTAGGGAATATAAGTTTTTGATGAAAATACTTTCATATTCCTAGCCTTGCTTTACACACTTTTATTCAGATATTATCTCAACACATTATATATAAGGAAGGATAATTAACTTAGACCTTTTGAATTCTTGCCCACTTCAGTCAGACTGAGTGCCCATTTCCTCCTTACCATAATTCAGATCCTTTGTCTGGGACATATATAGTCCTTCTGCTATAAGATAGAACAACATATTCATCCTTCTTCTCTTGTCCCAGTTGACATCATCAGCCTCTCGTGGACGCTTGTTTCCACCACTCTCAGGAGCGGTGACACCATCAACACCTTGACCGTCAATAGCATGATCAACATAAGCCCTCTGAACCTCAACATCAGAACCATTGTCTAGTTTGTTGGCAGAAACAGTGTTACTGTCAACAGAACTGTTAATGGAACTGTCTTCAACCAGAAAACCACAACCATAGCCAGATTTGGCCACCCAATTACTGACCGACATCTTTCAAACACTAATTCAATCTTGTCTTAAACTTGTTGGAACTAAAACAGTACTGGAATAGTAAATAACCATTACAAGTGCTTCGAAAGGGTAAATAACAAAGATTACAACAACAAGTTGTCAATCTTTTAATCTTTGAACTAGAGCTTCTAATATAGATCTTGTATTCAGAAATATAAGAACATGAACTTCTACACTTGTGACTTGTCGAACCGCTGAGAATCCGAACGGTTAGAGTCCTTTGAGATTCAATTTCACACCTGAAACACTTAGAAACCAATTAGATAATCACAACACCACCGGCTGAGTTGAGAGATGGTTCTCTGTCTTTAAGACAAGATTGCCCCCGTATATATATGCTTTTACGGAAGTGTGGGCAATAGTCCCCCAAAATAAAACAACAAACCATCAAATGTGCAAAGCCTAAACAAATGATTTCAGCGAAGAACACGAATAAAGAAGATTGCTAAGAGAAGGATTGCTATCAGGGAAATTTGATCTCTTTGTGGTGTTGTTAACTTGTGTATCTGTCTATAGAATTGAGCCAAATGCCTAAATTTATAGGTGTGCAATATGACTCTTCATATGCCCATGTAATGGCCCTTCAATAGCCAAGTAATGGCCATTCAATCCCCATGATGACCAGCCAAGTAATGGCACAAGTAACGACCAATTAGTGGTGGAATCAATGCCATTGAAGCCACCCCAACTTTTGGCCTTCCGTCGCACAGTCACTGTCAAGGAAGCGCCGCGGCTCTGCCACACTGGGTGAAATAACTGGGAATTTGGATGCCAAAAAAGCACTAAATGATGCATTGAAGGTTCATAAGAAATGCATGGACAAGGTGAACACTACCATTCCCATAAAATATTAGGGACAAAAAATTGCTCATGACGTACTTAACGCAGGCCAAGAAATCATAGCAGTTGTTACTACTCATCACTGGAACAAGCAGAAACTTGTTGTTATTGTTGTTATATAATTATCTGGCCGAGACAAGAGTCTTGAGATTAGCCATTAGGTGACGTACCAAGGAGAGTATTGGCTTTAGCCAGAACCAATACGGAGGGACTGACATAATAAATAAGTCTAAATAAAGCTATCAAAGGGATGTGCCCAGATATGAATATCGAGATCATGAGGGCTACTAGCTCACTTGATTGAGCTCCCATCCTTCCATAGTTGAGGTGGAGAGTGTTGGAATCAAAGCAGTAAGAAAAGTAAATAATTATTATAAGTATTGAAAAGGATAAACTAACAGAGAGTTCAAGCCCCATCAGCAGGCATCGGTCCTTTTCTCTTCTTATTGTCGCCTTTTGTTGGTTATATTATAGGCCTGCTCACTCTTGTTTGTATAAATACATGTATGTCGTCTTCCTTCTGTATTTATTGGTCCTCATTCCATCTAACTATACATAATGCAAGAAAGAACAAAGGTGCTTGTACACAAAGTTTTAATATGAGATGTACATGTAATGCTCTTTTTTCTTGTTCAAATATCTGGAGATGACAATATTGGCAGTAGGATATCGATAAGTTCTTATGGTACAAAAATTTGAAACTAGTTTCATGCTCTAGCCTCTATGGAGTCAAGGATGTTTCATTTGGGCTACAATGATGAATGACCTTAGAGATGCTATTTGTGCGAATTAAACACACATTTGACTCTTATTTTTCACATTATTTTTCTTCTAAGATTTGTCCACATTCCTTTACAAAAAATGTATATTTTCACAAATAATTAAATTTAATTTCTTGATATGTATCTTATTTTTTGGAAACTTATAAAGTTCTTTCGTCAAACTTTGATCAATGAACCTATGAAAATCCTTCAAATTGTATATGAGTATTGTAGATATTCCCTCATTTCCATCTCCAAGTATTTTTAATTTCTTATTTATCAAAAAATACCATTATTAATTCATTCTTCATCTAATTAGATAGATTAGAGAAAAATCATAATTTTTTTTTTGTCTTAAGTGCTTTTAATAACTTTTTAAAGTGTCTCATTTAGTTAATACTTCACTAATTGAAACAGTAAAGATAATTTTCTTGTTTTTCTACATTTTGGAATTTTTCACTTGTCAAAACCATTATTTACACACTCTGCTGACTCCAATTTCCTCATTCTTTGATTTGTAAAATAAATATATTAAAATAGATAGATATTTAAAATTGAAATCGAATTATATACAGAACCTAAATATTCCATTCACGAAATTGATCAAATGCAATGTACCAAAATCCTATTCAAGTGATGATCTGGAAGGTGTTTTTCTGCTTAGTAAAACATATTTTTGCTTCAATTAGTTTAACATATTACATTACTTAAGAAATAAAATATATTTCTCTCTAATTAAGTTTTCTTTTCAATATTTTTAACTATAAAAGAATTACTTATGATTTATAGAACTTTTTATACCATCTCTAAGTATGTAATTATTTTAAAATATGTAAAGTTTGATATCCCAATTTAAATCGAAAAAATAAACAATTGACTCCAAAGTCCAAACTTGACAAAATACGAGTAGAAGTTGATACGCGCACGTAAAACGACACCGCACCTTGCGTTTCGTAACCGCCGACTCCTTCACGGTCCTCAGCGTGTATATAAATACCAACAAAGAGTTCTTCCTTTGTTCCTCACTTACAGTAGCGTTCTTCGGAAGCTCGAAAATCTAGAGAGAACATATTCACAAGGTATCTTTTCGTAATTCTCAATATACGCACTCTTTCGCTTGCATTTCTGTAAGCAGATCTCGTCTGATTTGTTTTTGAATTTAGTTAGATTACGTGTTTAAAGGCCGATCCATACATGAACAAATGATGCTATTAATTTGATCATTTTTTTTTGGAGTACATTCGTAGCTTATTATTCTACATGATATCCGTTTGATTCGCGGCGATTAATTGTAAAGTCAGATATTTTTTTGGTTAAATCTAATTCTGAAGTTTAATTAAATTTAAACATCCAAATTCTGAAGTTAAGTTTTGTGTTTAGCCAAGTTGATTATAAGGATCTAAGTGATCTGAGCATTTAGTTAGATTGCGTGTAGAAAGGCCGATCCAGCGTATGAGCCAGTTGGTGCATTCGTATATCCACCGCTTTTAAATCCTGGATCAGTATATGATGCTATTAATTTAATCATTTATTTGGAGTACATTCGTAGCTTATGATTTTGCATACTATCAGTTTGATTCGTTGCGATTAATTGTAAAGTCGAAATCTTTTGTTTAAATCTGTTACGAGTAGAGTGATACCGAAGTGTAATTAAATTTGATCATCCAAATTCTGAAGCTATGTTTGTGTTTAGCCAAGTTCATTATAAGGATCTAAGTGATCTGTTGATCTGAGCGTTTTGACTGTTTGGTTTGTTAATTCATTTATGCTAGTACCATCATTTTGTTGCTTAAAGTTGTGCCGATTGGTGGATATTATGAGATCAAGCACATCTAGTATTTTCGGCTCGACCTATATCTACTATAGTGGCATAGGTGTAAAATATTCTATTTATTCACTACTATGTTTGAACTTCATACTGCTTTAAATTTATTGTCCGGGTCTGGCCGTTTCTCTTGCTTTGCTGGTGCTTTTGCTTGTCTTGAGCCAATGGTCTTTCGGAAACAACCGCTCTATCTATCAATACACTCTAACCTCCCCAGACCCCACGTTGTGGGATTTCACTGGGTATGTTGTTGTTGTTACTATGTTTGAATTCATTATTACAGTACTCTACAAAGATGTAGTTTGTGCGCTTGTACAACCACTACTAATAGAAGCCTGTAGTCATTTCTTATTCAAGTCTCCTAGTCTTGATTGTCTTGGATTTTATGAAGAAGTGATATGATGCATTTGATTCTTTTTTACTTTGCGGTAACTTACTATGCATGGCCTTCATTGTTCCCTTTATCATATGAAATCCAGAAATCTCAGTTTTTTGGTCATTATCCCAATTGGTTGGCTTGGCACCTAAGTACGTAGTTTACAATAACTTTTCCAGATTCTGTTGACTATATTTTGACATTACCCATCCTTAGCTTCAACAATTATGAGATGTTTTAGTCTTAATATCTTTGAGCTTCATTATTGTCAAGGCTTTATAAATTGTAGATCAAGTGTCCCATTGCTATATATACTTCCCTAGGATTTTAACTTTTTATGATGCTATAAACTGATGCAGTAAAACACAATAATGGAAGGCACAGTCTTCGCCCCTGCTTTAGAAGGAATCAAGCATGTCAAGTCTGAGGAAGGAGTAATGCTTACCAAACCTTTCTTAGATGCCTGCAAACATATCTTACCCATTATAGGTACTATCTTGTGGTTTAACTTTGTATTTGTAATCTACTCTCCTGTGTTTCATTTGACATCAAATCATACATTTTCACTGATCTCCTTTGCTTTGAGTTATTCTTGAATAGTCAAGAGTAAACAAAAAAATTAGGCCTGATACTTTAGGTTTGTGAAGAGTTTCACTTAAGCTTATTGGCAGTGCTGATATTTTATTTTCAAGATACAGATACTTTAGATGAGCCCTTTCTTTTCTTTTCTTTTGGAAATCAATTTAATGGTTGATGTTAATTTTCCCAATAAAATCGAGTTGTGGTGTTGATCAAATTGGACCTTTAAACCTCTCATAATTTATGCAAGAAATTAGGGTGTCACAATGTAGACCTTATGATGTTTCAATCTTGGACGTTTACATTTTCTACCACCACAACTATTTACTTGTTAAGATTTCGCCTTCAAGATAAAGCCCGGAGAAGAAGAGGCTGAAATGCTAAATTAGGGAAGTGGGGTAAATGGCCGATACTACTGGAAGGATTCCTCTTTGGATAATAGGTACTGTAGCTGGTATTCTTGTAATCGGTTTAATAGGTATTTTCTTTTATGGTTCATATTCCGGATTGGGTTCATCCCTGTAGTAATCGAATGAATTGAGTTGTCAACATGAAAGCGTAAGAACTCAACGGGATTCCCTTCTTTGTTTGTTTGATTCGAAGGGGAAGGGCCCGTTGAGTTCTTAAGAATCATAATATTTTTTTCGTCTAAATGATAAAATGGATTTATTTTTCTTTTAAAAAACTCCATTTTTCTCATTTTTCTGATCATGTTTTTGAAAAATTCGGTGTTTGGTTGAAAACTTTGAAGTAGAGTCTCAACCAAAAAGAAGTCAATTTTTTGCACAACTGCTTCAAACCCAAAAATTAAGAGAGAATAGTTTTCAGAGGTAGAACTTTGAAAAAGCTACTTTAACAAAACTAAAAATCTTTTCTTTCTTGGTGTTTGGTTGAAAAAACTGTTTTTTTGCAACAAAAAGAAAAGATTTAGTTTCCAAAGTTTTTCTTTTCAAAAATTTTAAACAAGCACCAAGCCTGCCTGCAAATTTCTTTTACTCTTAAATATTAGTTGCAACTTGAACTCGGAATAGACTTTTATGCCAAGGGCTCTTTCCTTACGGAAGGATGTAATGGTAATTTTTCAAAGTATTATCTCTTCTTGTCACTTGGATGTTGCATAAAGCTATACTTCCCTGTTTCAATTCCCTTTGTAAAGGACCACTGGTTCTTAGTTAGTTTTGTCTTGTACATCTCAAGGATATGCTGAAGCATTTTAACTGATTATCTTTTTGTTTTGTTCCAAATCTAGAGAAGTTTGGAGCTTCCATGGCATTGGTCAAGTCTGATATTGGTGGAAACATAACGGTCAGTCTCCCATATTTTGCCTATCATCTGAACATTATCAGGTTTTTCGCTTACATATTTTCTATTGCTTAAATTATAATTTCTACCACTCAGTAATAATGCTTTTTGATTTTGGAGATTCACAACATTTGTTCTAGTAAAGTCCTTTCATTCTAATTCATTTTTTTTTGTTTAATTTCTCTTGTCCCTCATTAATTAATTTAATTTCGGAGGTGCAGGATAATATTCTCTTCTTGTGCTTCTCTCTACCACTTGCCTTCCCTTCCCTTCCCTGAATGAGCAGGAGCCCAATTAGAATAATTGTTTCCAGTAATCCAGCGTGTCTGGGCTTTAATCACACTTTCTAGAGTAGTTATCTTGAGAACAATGAGTTCATTAAGCCAGGAAACTAACTAGCTCGACCTTGGTTGAGAACTTCCTATGTTATTGAACTACATATTCTTAGGCACTTCGTCCCATGAGAGCCTGCAAATGTCTTCTATTGACTTATCTTGCTGCATACAGCTAGGAAACTCAGTCAGATCTTTTGTTTTGTGAATTTTGTAGATTCTATTTTACTAAAATCTAGTTTTGAATATTATGCTGCAGAGATTAGAAAACAAGTACTTGTCAAACCCAACAAAATACACAAACTTGTACAGCATGGTGCAAGAAGAGGTTGAAGCGAAGACAGCAAAAGGCTCTTCCAGTTGCACAAATGGTCTTCTTTGGTTGACGAGGTTGAAAATAATTTTCCAGTTCTTCTTACTTGATCATGTTTGGTGATAATTATCTTTTGGATGATATCTTTCCCCATTCTCAGAGTTGACTCTTAAACATCAGCATGCATGTCCAAAATCACATGCATGCTGTTCTACGATGCATTAGCATTCTGGTAATTACAATTAAAATAATCCGTCATGTGTCTTTAGGGCTATGGATTTCTTGGTGGAGCTGTTCAGAAATTTACTGGAGCATGGGGACTGGGCAATGTCACAAGCTTGCTCTGATTCCTACAGTAAGACGTTGAAAAAATATCATGGATGGTTAGCGAGTTCAAGTTTTTCAGTAAGTGTTTCATATGCCCTGGAATTCTGCTTCTAGTGCTATTGATCAGGAATAGTTGCATGTTTCCCCATACTTATTGCCATGCAATGTATGAGATCCTACTTAGTTTTTCTGGTCTTTGGATGTTTTTGCTACCATTGATTTTTTCTAGAAGAAAATCCTTGTTGGCTTGTATTGGTTTTCAGGTTACCCGATATTATCCGCTTAACTGCTAGTCTTTCCTTCCATCATAATTTTATGATATGCCATAGGCAGTCAAATGCACACTGAGCTTCAGTGTCGCTTCCTACTAGATGGATGTCAGTCTAAGCCCAGTGAACTAAATGCTGCTGCTGACAATAATGTCGTGAACTGCATTTTAATGATATATATAAGGCAAAAGCTGTCATCTCTGTCATCCTCTTTTTTTCCTCTATATTTTGTGTTAGATTAGTTATTCTATCACTTTAACATGTTCTCTTGTCTTGTCAACTTGGAAAGTAGTTCTTTTATGTTTCGCGTTGAGGTGAAGTTGCAGTATTCTTTTTTTTTTTTGTTGCTTTTCACTCCCTTTTTAAATTTTTACTGAAGTAGGACCAACCAGCAAGATATCTGCTTTTGGTTATTGTGTTTCTCTCTTTAACTCCACTGTGGATCGTAATTACAGGTGGCAATGAAGCTTGCTCCAGATAGGAAGAAATTTATGGATGTCATATGTGGGACTGGTGATATTAACAGTGACATTGACCAATTCTGTACTACTTTCTCACCGCTTCTCGAGGAGAACCACAAGTTCTTGGTAAGATTTTCTTGTTGGCAGATATTCATCTTAGATAGATATTTGTATTTTTTCTGGGGTTAACTATTGTAGTTGTTCTTTCCCAACCGCCACCCAAAGAACCAAAGGGAAAAAGAACTAGGTCCCCTTTCCAACACCTTGATTTGTAGATGTTGTTCCCAGATTCTCTTGTCAAATGGATCTTCATTTCTACTGTATAGCTGATTAAACTGGTCCCGGGGTATCTTGGACACCATTTCTTAACTTTATTGGCTGGCTGTGAGAGTTAAGTGGTGAGGGATTAGTTGAAACTGGCGGGAATAGCCGTAAGGCCTCTAGTTTCATGTTTTCTTGTATTTCAATTCTGGGATATAAACAGTGACATTAAAAATTTGTTTATCATTGTTGCCATTGCAGGCCAGTGTAGGAATGGATGAACTGAAAGCATCTTAAGTCGAAAGGAAGTGTCGCAACTCTTTTGAGATTCATAGACACTGTGAGATACTTCTGAAACAACCATACTTCTTGCTTTATCCTGTTGTACCATGAGTTAGCTGTTCCAGCAGACAATGAGCTTTCTTGCCCGTTGATTTGTAACTTATAATGCAAGGAACTGGATTGAGGGCAATAAGTAATTCTCGAGACTATTGTTTGACTCTAAATATTTAAGTTCATTTTCCATATCATGATGACCTCTTGTGACTTTGACATGTTTAAGTGAATGTATTCTTCAGCAAGTAAATTTATCATATACCATAAAACCTCTATAAATGAATATTTTTGGGACCTGGAAAATTATTATCTTATACAGGATTATTAATTTATCGATAAATTAATATTTATTAATTTATAGAATAATTTTTATTTTGTACATTATATTTCTCAGATTAAACAATTAATTTTTTTCGGCAACTAAGAAAAGAAATTAAATAAACAATTCATTAATGATGGTGTATTGTATCTAAGTTTATTAATCTTGTCAAAAAGAAGTTTATTAATCTTGGGTTGACGTGATTCAAATTAAAATGCATGTGCATTAGAATATGAAGTGTTGTGAATTGTTTCAAGTACACATTATAGAGTTTAAAATAGACACATTTACTTTAACTTCATATACAAAATATAAAAATTCATATATTATATCTACTCTTCCATGGGAACTCATTTGAAATGTGTAAAAAAGTCTATGCTAACTGATGAGATGAGAAAAACATTATGTGAGTACAAAAATAAAAATCAAGTTATGTAATTTTAGGAAAGCATAGAGTTTGAAATAAAAATTGTTTAGGAAGTGCTTTATTTTATGAATTATATATGTAATTTTCATACGTATTTAATGAATTATTATTTTATATTTTCAATGGTTCTCAAGGAATTTTTTTTAAATTATTATCTTATGCATTTATCGAGGTTATTATTTTATCCCATTGGCCCAAGTCGGGACCGGAGAAAATTATTATTTAATCGAGGTTATTAATTTATCGAATATTCATTTATCGAGGTTTTACTGTAATTCTGTTAATTCGTGTAAGTTACTGGTTTGCTGTCCTAGTACCAAATATTGTTGGAGGTGATCTAGCCGCACCTTCCTGTACGGCTACCTTGTTACGACTTCACTCCAGTCACTGGCCTTGTCTTTGACATCCCCCTCCTTGCGGTTAAGGTAACGACTTCAGGCATGGATAACTCCCATAGTGTGACGGGCGGTGTGTATAAGGCCCGGGAATGAATTCACGCCGTATGGCTGATTGGCGATTACTAGCGATTCCGGCTTCATGCAGGCGAGTTGCAGAATTTTCCAGCTATTTATTGAAAAATACAAACCCATAAATGAGTAAATGACTAAAGCTAAAGTAACTAGTACCAAGGTATGGTCTAGTGGTAATCTGGGTGAAAATCATGAGAGATTGAGGTTCTTAAATTTCAAGTGATTTCTTCTCGTCATCCTTAGCCTTGTGTGAATGTTATTCGGCCTGTGTTGGTGATAGGACATAGCAGGTATTCAGTGAAATAGGTGGGGTACTACGCTACCTCACCCAATGAGATCATTGTACTATTGGATGGATAAAGATTGCCAAAACATTGTCACCAGAAGACTTGGGAAGAATATTTCAACCAAGTGGTAAAACTATTACGTAACACATTAAAGCAATAGCTGCCAACTTTTAATTCTTTGAGCATGGAATCTAGGGGTGAGTGGGTTCGGATATTCTAACGTTTTGAACTACCTGGATCCTACCCGGTAAAAGATCGGTTCCTAAATTTACTATCTGGAACCTATCCGTAGCAATCATGCGGTTCCGGGTAGGTTCCCGGGTACCATGTAAAATAAAAAAACACAGATTAAACAATAGTTTTTTAGCTTATGAGAATCAAAAAGAGTTCTAAAATAATTTCATTCAATAGTTTTTTAGCCTGGAATCGGAGTTTTTAGTACCCTTATAAGAAGTTTTAGAAAACTTATTCATTGTAGAAAAGCTAATTCTGTAACCAAAACCTAAAATTGCAAGCCAAATTTGACACTCAATTAATTAAACGTGTTGATTTCAAAATAAATTTGGAAATATCTTAATTAAATTTATTTTCGTGTTCATAAGCTCTTCGATACAAAGAAAAACTTTATTATACTAGTAAATCCCTAAATTTCATCTTCACAGCTACAAAAATACACACAAATTTTAAAAATAGATTTACATTTCAAATCAAAAAGTAATACAGATTGAAGATGAGTATCGCCTGAAATAGAATAGAAACATAGGTTATTAAAAAGAAATTGAAGAGTTAGATATGAACCTAGATGCATTTTATAAACGATGTGAACACAACCAAGGGAGAGAAAGAGGCAAAGGTGAAGCTTCAACGACGACAACGATGAGAGTACCTGAGAGAAAGCTTCAACAACGACAACGATGAAGCTCGGTGGTGTAGCTAAAACGCCATTGTTATTGAGAGAGTTTTGAATGTTTTCTCTTAGGACACAAAGAGCATTCTAGAATAAAGGGGTGAAAAGGCTGAAATATTTGTGTCTTGGGGTGGGGAAAATCAATGTGCAGGCGTGCAACAAACAATTTTGGAGAAAGTTAAAAGTGGTCCAAATGTTTCTAAAAAAAAGTAAAAATATTTAATATTTTATAGGTTCCGGGTATCGGTTCCGGGTCCGGGTACCCTGTCTCTATTTGCCGGAACCGGACCCGACATTGATCGGTTCCTAATTTTACTACCCGGACTCTACCCGTTATTATAATATATCTACCCGGACCCTACCCGTTATTATAATATATCTACCCGGAACCTACCCGTTAGTGTCGGTTCCGGTCGGGTATCTGAGTACCCTGTACCCGTGCTCACCTCTAATGGAATCTAATGCTTTATTTTGAAGACAAGGAAGAAGAGAAAGTTTAAAGTTTATTTTGTTTCTCTCTTAATATTGGTACACTTTTCACGAACAAATAACAATTTATATGCCCAAAGAAAAAACAATCTTTATACTATCCTTTTTTAGCTATGTGCTTAATTACATAGGATTAAAATAGCAGACTTAACTAAATGAGTTTCGTTAAATAGAATGAACAATAGTTAGTTCCCATCCCTAAATTTAGGACATGTGTCTGGTTAGTAATGTCTAGCAATTCATTGCCATTAAATGGATGAGAGGAATGCTTTAACAGCATTTTGTTTTGTGATAATTAGAGAGGAGTCGAACCTAAAAATTTTGAGGGTTTGAGTCCATTTCTTGAAATATTTTTTTATTTTTTGAGTTTCTGTATCCCAAATTCAAACAATTAAGTATTAATACCAAATAAATTCTCCTTTAATTTTCATGGATTGCTGAATCTATGAGTTTCATTTATTTTCTTCCTTTCTACTGAGGAAAGGTTTGCAAATCTAAACCTAAAAGAGGTGAAGATGACCACGAAGGTGAAAGGCCTTCTTAAAGGCCTTCGTTACATTTCTCAAATATTTGGTGAGGAATGATCATTCATTCATTCTATCATAATTTTTTTTAAAAATTCACCACTTCTGGTTTTTCTTGGAAATTATGATCTCGTTTATCAGATAAGGAGGATTGCAGTAGGCTAACGATCATTATAAGAATATTTTGATCGTGATGAATTTATTTTGATATTAAATGAACATAGCGTAATCAAATAGAGAGAATTCATATGCCAACGTGGAGTTGATTGAATTATTTGTTTTTAAAAATAATTACCATATGTTTAAGCATGCACTCAATTGATCCATTATTTTCCATAGGGAGCGCTTTATATTCTTCTAATGGGCTTATTCGACGAAAATTTAAATTTGTAAGTTCGAGTTTATATCAAGAATGAAAATCTTTCAGTAGCAATACCTTCTTAGTGAACGTACACGATGTGAATCAATTAAACGGTTGATGATTAAATCGAAAAAAGAACTTGTGCCACTCATGATCACCACTCTAAACACACAAATATACATGCGCACACATTTTAATAAATAAATATATGTATGTTGATGCAGATGAGGAGAAAGAAAAAGAAATACAGATTGGTTTACCCACAGATGTAAAGCATGTTGCCCATATAGGATGGGATGGACCATCAACAGATAATCCAAGCTGGGTAATACTTAAATTCTTTCTCCATGTAATTTTAAGTTAATGATCTTAATTAATCTTTTTTTTTCTCATTGTGCATGGCTATATGTTTGTTATTATGGTAATGTGTAGATGAAAGAATTCAATGGACCAGGACAATTTCAGTCAGCACCTTTGGTTCCTCCTCCAGCAGATATTCCTAAAGAGAATCCTGAAATACAATGGGTTTCTGAAGGTTTGTTCCCCTTTTTACTATTGAAATAAGAAGAAAGAGAAATATTCGAATCTGAATCTTTTGTTTTCTATGTAAATAGGCGAGGAGAAAAATGTAGCCAAGTAGATCAAAGATGTAGCCCTTTTTTTTCGTTTTTAAATATGAAGAAACATAATATTTTATTTATAAATATTGTGGGTACAATTCTATTTATTTCATTGATTCTTCTTTCCTAAATTTGCTCCATAATTCGAGGGTCGTTAGTAGCGTATTTCTCGAACTAGAATGATGTAAGCCTCCTTGGGATTTATCTCCCTAAAAGGATTTAGTAGATCTTCTTGAAGTATTTGATTGTCAAGAAGAGTGACAAATCTTGGTCTTTTTGTGATTATTTCATGAATTTATGAAACTTTTGAGATAGCTTCCAATTGGAATTTTATCATATATACAAAGAGAGTGTTTGAATGATTTACAAAAATATATTTACTCCAATTTCATATTTATTACTATCACAAGAAAAGTACTCCAATAAATAGAAAACATTTTGGCATGTTGATTTAAAATTCTGAATTTGTATCCGAGTCAAGTACTCTTGCATGTATTATATGCTCCTATTAAAATTTACATAAAATTTCATAAATAGCTATTATTTAGAATATAATTATGAAACATAGCTTCAATTTATGTATTTAGGTAACACAATTATACTTGCGTATATAGCAGCTATATAGTTTAGAGTTGCATCGACACATATAGTTAGGCTTAATTAGCTGAAATCGTTGGTATAATTATATCCGTGCATACACTTACACTTGACTAGCTGAAATCATTGACATCAGTTGTGTCAACACATACTGCATTAGCTGAAATCATGCGAAAAATTGTATTAATGCATATCATTATGCGCGTATATTGTGTATTTTACTACCAAACCCAAAATGTACCTATAGCTATATATCTGTAAATATAATCTAAATATGTGGCATGTAAACTTTTATGTTTATGTTTATGTTTATGTTTATGTTTATGTTTATCCATGGAATTGCAGATTCAAACAGAAGGTCCAGAAATGCAAATCCTTCTTCCGCCGGAGATCAACCAAAATCAACCAGGCGTCATTCTTCTTCTAAAGAGAACGGCGGCACTGATTCTCCTAAGAAGTCCCGCAGTTCCCGGCGACACCACCGGAAGGACTCTGCTGACGGTTCCAAACACGGCGGAATCCAGCTAGATTCCGCCGCCGGCTCGGAATCTCCAGCGAGAGACCTCCCTGACATCCCTAAAAAATCACGGCGGAAGAAGTCTAAGGAATCCGGTCCCGGCGGCGGTACGGTCGCCGGATCTCGATCGTCGAAGAATAAAGGCACTTCTAGTACAGCTGCAGCATCGGATGCCGGGTCGAGACCCGACCCGGGATCTGAGAGTTCGAGGAACAGTGAAAGCATCATTTCATAACATGAAAAAAACAAGAAAAAAATATAACAATAAAAATGTACTCAAATGCATTTTATCTTTTTTTGATAGTTTAGTTACATCCATAAATGTTTGGAAGCCTCAAAAAGTTTTATATTACGTTCATAGAATTTATGTACAATTTAACCTTTACATACCTTGTCATTATGCAGATTTTTTCTTCTTCTTTACCTTGTTCATTGTATGCATAAACTAGGAGGTCATGGTTAAGTTGTGGAAGGTAAGGCTGCGTAAAATAAACCATTGTGGTCCGATCCTTTCCCGAATTCCGCGCATAACGGAAGCTTAGTGCATCGGTTGTTCTTTGGTGTAAAATATCTATGCGAATAAGGGGAAAAGGGAAGATATGATATTTTCATGTACTAGTATATTTTTCATTTAAAAACATCCAAAATTTCAGACAATATCCCATTAATAAAGTTTATGCATACCGCTTTCAAAAAAATCGAAGTTTCACGACCACGAACATGAGTTAGCCACACAATCGGAAAACATCAATATGAAGGATCATTAAAGCTGAATAAACAAGAAACTTTTTCAAATGAGCTAGTGAGAGATAGCTCGTAGCTCATAGCATTAGTTGAGGTGCGTACAAAATTTTCCATCATACCACAGTTATAAATGAACAATTACAAGAAAACACCAAGCTTGTTCCAAGTGTTGGGCAAAAGTGTAGTTCAGTATTTTATTGAAAAATCAAGAATTGCACATTCGTATCATTCCAGACAAAAAAGGGAGCCAATCAACAGGCTTACAAATTAGAATTATAACAAATTTTCTTTTCTTTTTTGTTCTTTCAACTAAGCTAAGGCTTTGACTGCTTTCTCAGCCGCGTCATCTAAATCCTCGGCAGTTATCAGTGTCATGCCACTTTCCTGCACAAGTTAAATCAGGGAAGAATGTGATTACTACTTGAAACTGACTGAATCTACACACAGCAAAATTAGCAACTGCTAGGGCAAGGCATAGTTCGCAATTTACCTTGAGAATTCTCTTTCCTTGTTCGACATTGGTTCCTTCCAGACGAACAACCACAGGCACTTTCAGTTGAACCTTAACCATAAAACCACAAGAATCAGCACATTATGCTCGGAGCTTAATTGCAGCCGCAAGGGCAGAGTTGAACCAGACAATTTTTGTGGGATTAGTAATAAGTCGAACCAGTGACACAGTTACCCTTTTAACAATTCTTTCTTTCCTTTCTCCTTATCTTTTTAGAAAGGAAAGGTGAGCCAAGTGGAACAAAATTGTTACTCGAGAAAGGAACAGAGAAGTGAGCAGAAGAGGTGTTGACTATCCATTTGTGGCTAACTGGGATTAAGGAGACCAAATATGTATGGGTCCTAAAAGAGACAACATTGTTGGACAAACACACCCTGATAAATGATAAGGGAAAAAACAATACTAACCTGTTTGGCAGCATTAACAATACCACTGGCTATCACATCACACTTCATTATTCCTCCAAAGATGTTCACCAAAATTGCTTTCACCTTCTCGTCTGCAGTCAAAATTTTGAAGGCCTCCACAACCTACTCCAAGTACAAGAGAGAAATTCAACTTCTTGTGGAATCTAAAGTTCTCAACATTTTAACACAAGCCAAAAAATAGACTTCACTATAACAAAACTCTTGTTCAGTTATTACCAAAAAAAAAAAGTAGTGGTAGAAAACATGCAAATTAGCATAAGACAACTATTCTTCACATTACATTATCAAGAAACCACATATACCTGGTTTTCAGTAGCATTTCCACCCACATCTAGAAAATTGGCTGGAGTTCCCCCATGGAGCTTAATAATATCCATGGTAGCCATTGCCAATCCAGCACCATTAACCATGCAACCAATTTCTCCATCCAAGCCAATATAATTCAAATCAGCTTTCGCAGCAGCAACCTGAGGAGTTATCGAGGGTAAACCCAAAATAAATTTAACTGAAAACTTGTATATAGTTGCATCAAGGATGAAAAGCCAGGGCCTTCAGTGACATTCAAATAAAGACAGCGTAAGGAATACCTCACGAGGATCCTCTTGTGATGAGTCCCTAAGAGAAAAGATCTCTTTTTGACGGTAAGCAGCATTATCGTCAAAATTGAGCTTTGCATCTGCAGCTACCAGCTTGTTGTCAGATGTTTCTGCAAGGGGGTTGATCTGCCAGACAAAACGTCTAGAATTAAGTATAAATAGAGAGAATTTTTTCCTCCTAATGGCATGCTTGCTAAAAATTCACTCAGTGGAACATTTTGCTAAGTCTCCAGAAGGTGCTTCTAAACAAATGATGAAAATGCTTACCTCTAACATTGTGCAATCAGATTCACAGAAAAGTTGGTATAACTTTTTCACTTGTTCAATTGAATCGTTTCTGTCAGCTACTTTTGGAGCCAAACCATCAACAACCTTTGCAGCATCTTCATCACTGATTCCTTTGAAAACATCAATAGGAACCTGGAATATACAGATACAACGAACGTTTATTAGTTGACAACAATATCAACAAGAGAGAATTCCTAAATCTTGGATGAATATTTGAAAGAAAAGGTAACCTTTATAATCATGTCGGGGAATTTTTCAGCGAGGTCTTCAATGCTAGTTCCACCCTTTCGACAGGCAATAATGAGCTGCAATAAAGAAAGCAACAGCAAGCATCTTCAGATCAACTAAACATTTAAATGTGATAACGGATATCCTCTAAATAATCAAGATTACTAATAAAGTATAAAGCATGTTGGGTTAGGCTTTAACAAATTTAAAAAAATGGCTAGGCTGTTAGGCCCCACACCACCCCTCAAACATTCAATTAATGAGGTAACTCAATTTGAATAAATTGTTTCCTGAAATTTCAAATTAGTTATATACATTATTAGAGTTACTCTTGAATATTGAAGTCAAATCAACTTTTTGCTTACATTCATAGGACATAAAGAACTATGAAAGCAGTTGGGTGTTCTCATTACCAATCAGATGCTTTCATAAGATTGTTCTAACGCCAAGGTGAATAGCAAGTATGCCTTATTGCTCTTCAATTAGAAATAAGAGTGAATTCTTTTAATGGATCCAAACTCATTCATGTCTAGAGATCAAGGTGATTCAATTCAGCACTAAGTTAGGATACAAGCATGATTTATGTTTAGCTGCATGCATCAGTTTCAAGCAACATTGAGCTACTCCACTCATAGGACAGAAGCTACACAATGCAGCACATGTTTCTAAATTGGGTTTCCTTCAATAGAATCTATACATTCGGGGCAGATGCTCTGTTCTTTAATCAATACATTTGGAAAGATACTCATGCGATCAGACTCACAAACGAGTTACATTACTTGAGAGAACAGCGAAAACGAAGAAGCAACATAGGTGGATAGAGAAACTCCTTCATTTTCCTCTTCTTTTCATACTAAATTTTCTCTATTTTCTTCTTCAAATTCTTGTGGAGGTACCCACAGTGTGATGAAAATATAATAGTAAAAAGTGAAAGCTGGACAGACTTGGACAGGGATATAAATTCTGAATATATGTTAACAATATTTGAGTGGACTATGAAGTGCCCAGGGAAGTTTTGGAACTTACAGGGCCAGCAGTTGCACGATCAAGTATAATTGAGAAGTACATTTCATTAACCAAGGACATCTTTTCACATAGGTATACCTGCAATCAGTTAGATAACAGAGCATCAGAATCTGCATATCCTACTAAATGCTGATAGAATTAAAGTATCATCATTTGATTAAAAATTCGTAATTCTGAAAGAATTAAATGAACAGTTTGGTCCTGTGATTATCATCATCAACCAATTACGTCAATTAAATGCTTATAACTGTTTTAGTCATTGATGTTGACTACACATTATCACTATTTTGTCAAAGTCAAAACAAGCATAAAAGCTCCAAGTGTTTGTTGGACATTTTGTGCAAAGTGCATTTAAGCATGTGCTTTAATGAAGAAAGGTGCAAATGAGGAAAAAAAGTAAAACTTATACATGCAACTGAGAAATAGAAACTATACGGACCACAAAATTAGAATAGCAGCAGCAATTACATTATATACGTGAAATAAAAAGTGTGATATAAAAATCCATTTTAAGTTTTGGGCATCAAATTCAATGATGCAGTTTTAAGTTTCTAACACAGATTAGTGAGCTCTGTTCCTACACACAACCATTCATCCATTACATTTTTTTAACAATTGATATATAGTTTTGCCATCTATATCTATCAATAGCAGTACCCTACTTAAACCATTGTCTGCTCGCATTGAGGTGCACGTTATAACCTTTGGTAGCACTAAAGCACCACCAGAGTGAGGTGAAGCATACAACCTACACTGCACTGAGCTTCAAGACTTAAGCGTGCCTCAAACAGGCTTTTAACAACCACCTCGTATTCTATAGAATGGGGATAACAACTCTTGAAACATGATACTTGAAGTAAACACCTTTCTGTTTCCATCTTAAATCATTTGGATGCTAAATCTAGATTGCGAGATGATATTGACGTATTTTGAAGAGCAGAAATGTAAATAAGAAATTCAACCTTGCTGACAACTTTTCCTTGAGCTCCAGTTTGTTTAGTAACAAGTATCTGTCCGAGCATTTTACCTGACCAAAAGCATTGACAACGTTGTTAAAACCGTAAAGAAAGGAAAGAACTAACTTGAGAGTGATAATAATAAAACTACAGGTACAAGAAAATCCTATTCTAGTACGAATAAGATGTAATGGCTTATTATCAATCCTGTAAAACAATTTTCATATTGCTCATCTCAAAAGGTCCAGCATAATACCTTTAAGATAGAAAACACATGGCCTTAAGGCCCTCAGTGGCTCACCCCTCACCCCTTTTAGGATAAACTGAATGGCCGTCTCTTAAATATGTGCATTTTAACCAAAGATGCCTATTAATCAGTTTCAAATGCAAGGATAGAGGAACACCTAAAACACAAACGCCGCCATAAAAGATTAAACTATAAAATTGAGCCGCCAAAAGAAAAATAATGTGATGCCCTGGCCCCTATGTTAGAACCTCTTAAGATATCCACAGTAGTGTCTTAGCTGGTTTGCAGGAAAAAATGTTATCAAGTCAAGCACAAATTGTCCTTTCAATTCCAATAAGCAATACCAAGCTAGATATCTCTGACAGTTGGCAAAACCTAATGATACAACTACAACTCACACAGAAGAAACTTCAAGAAAAAATTAATTGGCAACAAAGAATCTTTTCCATAAAAGCAGATAGCAGCATAGTTCTACCCAGTAACAATGGAGTAATATTTATCTAGTAGAGGATGATCTTACTGGCAATCTCTTCAGCCTGATCAGCCTTGACAATATGAACTCCACCCTGAAATCCATTTTTGAACGTTCCAAGACCACGTCCACCGGCAAGGACTTGTGATTTAACAACCACCTGTATCACCAAAAAAAGAAAAGCAGAAAGGATTTACCCTGTCCTTAGCTGTAGCAAAAAGATCAGACTTATATAACACATACTGCTTTTTCGAACTACCTCGCTTTGGTTAGGGAACACTTCTTGAATTGATTTTTTGACTTCCTCAAGGGAAGCAACAGCAACACCTTTTGGTACATTGATTCCATATTTGCCCATCAACTCAGCTCCCTAATATCATAACAAGCAAAACTTTAAAACAATATATCATGAAAAATCTGGAGCATTATTTGATATAAGAAAGTTTCACGCACTGCATTTTAAGAACCGTGGCGAGCGTTTCTCTCAAAAAAAAAATACTGTGGCGAACATTGGTGTGTTCTAGTGGACTCGGTTTGTTTGAAATCTATATATACCTTGAAACAATTACAAAAAGTATATGTATTTGTACTAAAAATCCAACTTACCTCAAAAATATATATTGAGTGCAATGTTACACAAAAATAGGTAGTAGGGAGTTGTCTCGCGTATCCTCCCATATTAGTAGGCGTAGTATTATTTCTGTAGTTTCTTGTTCTTCGATTTTTGTTACTATCTGTTGTCTCTTGTACTTCAACTATTGTATTATTTTGTTACAGTTAATGTTACTTTTTTCATAATGCTTATCCACAGTATTTTGCCATGGATACTTAACTTTTGTCAACTATTGTCTGACCATTTTTGTCATGCTTTCTCTTGAGCCGAGGGTCTATTGGAAACAACTTCTCTACCTCCCAAGATAGGGGTAAGGTCTGCGTACACTCTACCCTCCCCATACCCCACTTTGTGGGATTATACTAGGTATGTTGTTGTACAAGCCTCTCGTCAAGGTACGTGAGAGCTCTCAGCTACAAATGATCCATTAAGACAACTACTTTTTCCATTCTTTTTATCCTACAGTTTCTCCAAAAAGGTTTTTTTTTTTAAAAAGCCATATAAAAGATCAAAATTATCTAGAATTAGAATGAGATGTATACAATGTTACTGAGTGCAATATTACTGAATATCCACTGATTCAAATTATCACAAGCATCTCCTCTAGGTATGGGAGAGATCTCAGCTACAAATGATCCATTAACGCAACTATATTTTCCATTATTATTATCCTACAGTATCTCCAATTCAAAAAAAGTAACAGCAAATAGCAGATCAATATTATGATGAATTAGAACTATCTGCGTCCATATTAAGCAAAATCAAGTAGCTTGATTCAGAAACATGTCGTTTTAGTGATTGGGGGAAGAGCGACCTGATACTCGTGGATGTTGAGGCGGCGGAGCTGTTGTTGTTGCCATTTTCCGGCGACGGAGAGAGACTGATTGGCTAGTTTACGCAGCATTCCTCTCACCATTTTGCTCTCAGATCCAAATCCTAATACGACTCCAACGTCTGAAGCAAAACAACTTGTATTTTTTTAATAGTAAAAATTAATGAAATTTAATTAGTGCTAATATGGGCATCCTTAGAATTTTCAAATATTTAGTTTTTTTTTAAGTAACAAAGAAAAGGTTACTTCACTTTTTACAGATAAGAATGTCAAAGAATAAAGAGTTTTATAAACGTAAAAATATTTCAATCTTTTAAAGGGGACTAAAAAGAGAAGTAATTACTTAAAATGGATTCAGAGGCTCATAATAATATGGATTGAAAGGAAAATAACTTTTATTTTCTGAATACCTATTTAATTACTTAAAATCAATTTAACTTGATTTCTCTGAAGAAAGTAAATGTATATTCTACAACCAAATACGCCAAACATATTGTTGTGATAAAGAAAAAAATTATCTTCAATGAGAACGAGAGGAGTAGTAGTTCATATTTGTGTCCCATATATAAAAAAATTAATCATATCAGTTATGAACGTGTTGCTTAATCTTAACCAGAAGTTCTATTTGAGTCGTGTTATTTATAATTAACTTAATTCCCCTCAGTGAACAACTAAACAAGAAGTGATGGAAGTAAAATACAACATCAGAATAATTTACGAATCTAGTCCAAATGCTACGTACAATAGACTCTTGTGGTCCAATCCTTCTCCGAACCCCGCGCATAGCTTAGTGCACCGGGCTGCTTTTTTTTAGTATCCAAATGCTTTTGTTGAGACCTTGAGTTTTTACTCCTTAGTCCTTTCCGTCAAGACAACGGGAAAAAAGACTTCAAATGGTTGATGCCCAAATACAATAAGATGTTACTAGTGGAACTTCCAGCACGAATCCTAATTAGTCAGGTCCACAAAGAGAGTATCGGAAACTAGATGAGGAAAGAAAATAGTATCATAAGTTCATGATACATAGACGAAACTGCTGTCAATGCCTTCCTCATAAAATTACTTGACCTTGTCATATACTCTTTTTTCCCATCAAAAAAAGAAAAAAAATGCCTAGTGAATCGATTTCATCATCTATATATAACAATTCTGTACACCAATCAGAGTAACTACCCGAGGTTACATTTTGAACAATGGAATGCTCAAATACATGTACTACAATGAAACCTAAAGTTCATTATAAAGTTCAATTAACATACTAATAATTTCCGTTTTCTGACAGTGAAGAGTTGCACATTGCAGCTTAACTAGTGAACTTTTTAGCAGACAGCATTCTTCACACTCCACAATTCCATATAACCGAGCTGGTAGAACATAACACGACAGGATCTACAGTTGCACATAACACTATCTACATCCTTCGGATACAGTCAGCATTAGAAACTAGATATGGATACTAGGACTGGCTAATTCAGTCTAGTACAAACAATATACTAGTAAAATTTTACAGATGAATGAACTTGCTTGAGCCATACTGACAATAAAGTACAGAATATTTTCAAATTTTCAGCTAAATCACTGAATTTCCCATAGCCATAGAGCTTACATGAAAGCAGAACAGGACAATAAGATACCTTCTCTTCTCATGATAGAGGCTCTTCCCGCAACCAAATACATAAAAATGAATAATGTGACAGAGGCCAGAGGTCATCGTGAATTCTCACGACGCCTCACATAACGTGTTCGGTCATTATATCTGGGTCTGTCCTGAGCCCTCTAGGGCACTGGCTCCACTCTTCTTTGTCTTTCAGGTGACCTTTGAACTATCTCTCCATTCACAAATAGCTCAGCTGGAAGTTAGAAAGATGTTAAACATGTATAAACAGTTTAAAGTCAAGGACAAAACGATGAGATTGAGTTAAAAAAAAACAAAAGATCTAATGATGAGATACAGAAGGCACAAACATGATAGCTAACACAATATCACAAGAACAAGCTCAATTCTTGTCAGTTTTATTTATTTATTTATTTATTTACAATTGGATGAAATGAATAAACTAGGGAGTAAGCTAAATGTATTAACGTATAAGTAAAGAGCACTCATGCCCATAACATCTCAAAATGGTTGAGTACTTATTTCCAATTCATCATTCCAAAAATTTGCAAACTCTCCAGTAAAAACCGTCTCACTAGAGGACAATCACCATGATACTTCTCAAAAGGAATATATGTTGCTTTATCATTGGCTTCAGCAGCAGAAGCCATGATCTCCGAGGAACGTCTTCAGAAGGATATACCCTTAAAAGACACAAATATTAAGCAACATACAGAGTATTTTTTTATTGAAAAATATTTGCGACCTGGCAGCAATAAAGGGTGGCCTGTTTGGATGCACGGCATCAAGCACAAAAGAAATAACAGTCTACGATTTTTCTAAAGAAAAAATTGGTAACAGTCTATATGTATGTAGAAAAGATTGAATATGAAATTAGAGAGAATGCTAACTTTTTGATGAAGTAAGATGTTTCATTAATAGGTATCAAGAAGATGCAAAAGGTAGAAAAGAGAGATTTTTAGCTCCAGTACATTAAAAGAAACTAAACTAGATTCAGGGAGCTAGAAAAAAGCTAACCTTTTGCTTATTAACAAAGGAAAGTCAGCAATGGAAAAAGATATACCTCCGTAATCCTTGTTCTCAGGGTCGACATATGAATCTGGAAGGACAAAAAGAACACTAGGCAAACCTGACCAAATTCCAAAAATCACAAGTTTAAGATTTTGTGCAAAAAAGCAAATTCAAGCTCTTTCTAACACAATATATGAACTTTTCCGAAAACGCACCTCCAAGCTTATTTGATGTCTCCTCGTCAATCTCACATCCGAAACCAAAGTATCTTTCACATGAAACATTGTATATCCTCTTCTTGGCTAAACATCACAATTCTCAGAGAATTCACAATCTAGTATTTCACATTACTCAGAAAGTATCATTTTTTCCCTTTTCAGACAAGCATGATTAGACAAAATAAAAGGAGGATCCAGCATAAAACATATGGTGAGACCGGACCTACATATAATCCATATAATGGTATAAACCTTTAAAGTAAAACTTAGGCAACAACAATATACCCAGTGAAATCCCACAACGTGGGATCTGGAGAGGGTAGAGTGTATACAGACCTTACCTCTACATTGGTGAGTAGAGCGGCTGTTTCCGAGAGACCATCGGCTCAAGACAGAGCATAAGCAAAGCAAAGCAAAGCAAGAGAAACGGTCCGGAAAAATTTAAAGCAGTATGAAAATGATGGTATCAAAAGCGAATAAGCCATGATAGCGCATTTTGAAAAAATAAACATTAACTATCGCAGGTAAATAAGCTAAATAAAGTACACTAAAGGACACATATCAGCAGAAAACCAGCTACAGGTTACTATAAAGCAATAATGTACATATTTGTATGATAGGCTAAGCAGACCTACAATAATAACATTACCCCTACCAGTTTGTAAGCGTAAGTAGAACTACGCTCGACTAACTACTAACTTTCTACCCTAAGGTCATGTCCTCATTAAGTTGCACTTGCGTCATATCTTGTCTAATCACCTCTCCTCAATACTTCTTCGGCCTACCTCTACCCTCTTGAACCCATCCATAGTTAACCTCTCACACCTCCGCACTGGGGTATTTGTGTCTCTCCTCTGCACATGCCCAAAACATCTCAACCTCGCTTTATGCATCTTATCCTCCACCGAGGACACTCTCACACTGTCCCAGATATCATTATTTCTAATCATATCTCTCCTTGTATGCCTGCACATCCATCTCAACATCCTCATCTCCGTAACTTTCATCTTTTGGATGTGTGAAGCCTTGACTGGCCAACACACCGCCCTATAGAACCTGCCTTTAAGTTTTGGTGGAGCATTTTTATCGCATAAGACTCCAGATGCGAGCCTTTATTACATCCACCTTGCCCCAATACGATGTGTGACATCGTCATCAATCCCTCCATTCCCTTGAATAATAGACCCGAAGTACTTGAAGGTTTCTTTCTTTGGAATGACCTGAGTACCAAGCCTCACCTCCACGTCTGTCTCAAGGTCGCTTCCGTTACTGAACTTGCACTCCAAGTATTCTGTCTTGGTCCTGCTTAGCCTGAATCCTTTAGATTCCAGAGACTGTCTCCAAACCTCCAGCTTTGCATTCACTCCGGTGCGAGTCTAATCAATCAGGACTATTTCGTCTGCGAATAACATACACCATGGGGCCAACATTCCGCCCCATAAAACTTGGGCATAATACATAATTAGACACCTTAACTTGACCTCAACTAGCAACTAAACACTCCAACTTTGAGAATGGACATCTAGACACCTCAACTCGTACCCGCTATCTAGTGGACACCCGACGCTGACATGACATATAAACTTTGGAGGTGTCTAGATGATCATCTTGTAAGTTGGAGTGTTTAGCTGACACAGTGGAGACGAGTTGAGGTGTCTAGATATGCATTCTCAAAGTTAGAGTTTTTAGTTGTAAGTAGAGGCCAAGTTTAAGTGTCTATCTATGTATTATGCCTAAAACTTACCTGCATTCAAGTTAAGCTTAACAAGTCACAAATTAAAGTAAGAATACATATTTCTAGGGGATTTTAATACAAATAGCATATCGGAATCACGATTTTCTTTTCCTATCAGGTATACATAGATTATACATTGATTATATATGGTTATACACATATTATGCCATTTTTGGTTTAAGCAATTGGATGGACGGTTATTTAGGTTAATTCTTCTATTTTTAGTAGGAGTGAGCGGGTCCCGCTACCCTAACTTTTTTTCACTACCCGGACTCTACTCAGTAAAAGATCGGTTCCTAAATTTACTATCCGAAATCTACCCGTAGCAATCATTACCCTGAACCTACCCAGACCCGGGTACCCTGTAAATTTTTGTGTTGCTTAAAGAGACATATCTGATTATCACAGGTAGTAGCCTCATCTGAAGTGTTCCTTAATATGATACTGATTCATTCATTATATGAAAGAAAACATTCCAACTAAGCTTATCATTGACTTTCATACTTTTTTGCATCTAAATAATCTCTAACTCATCAAAGTTATAGTCATCAATATCTGAACCTGGATCAACTAAACTATTATTACATTCAAATGCAAAAACAAATTCTAATCACTTTACTTCACCTAAAAAATTTATATGCATAAAAAATAAATGTCATCAAACCAGCAAAACAACATAATCGGTCCACAAAAATGAGGACAAAGTCCACAAAGTTCCAAAAAATCTCACTCTTACCCTAGCACGAAATCAGACCCCAATACACATGAATACTGCTATTTTAACTCAAATAAACACAAATCATCACACCCTAAGTGAAACATTTAACAAAGATATATATATCCTAAACCCTAACTACACAACTAACTTAAGTACAAAAACTAATAAAAACCCTAGATTAACGAACTAATAATGATTTGAATAATAAATTATGAAAGAAATTACCTAATACACGAATATTCCGTAGACAATCTTCAAGATTCTTCAAAATTCTAGTTGAATCGCATCAGATCTGTGAAATCGCCCTAAATCTAAGTGTGTTATCGTAATGGGTGAAATGAGGGGGTAAAATGGTTTTACCCCTTTAATTTATGTGATGGGTGTAAGGGGTGAGTGGGTCCGGGTACAAGTGGTATGGCCTTTTTTTTCTTTTTTTAACTAAAAAATAATGAAATTTAAAAAGTAAAAATATTTAATATTTCATAGGTTCCGGGTATCGGTTGCGGGTAAGGTACCCTGTCTCTATGTCTCTATTTGCTGGAACCGGAATAGGAACCGGACGCGACATTGATTGATTACTAATTTTACTACCGGAACCTACTCGTTATTATAATATATCTACCCAGAACCTACCCGTTGGTGTCGGTTCCGATCGGGTATCCGGTTAACCATGTAACCGTGCTCACACCTAAATTTTAGGTTCAATAACAAAAGTTCATTGGAAATTCACATGAAATTATAGGCATTGCTATCAAATTTTGGATCCGACATGTCATAGAAAGGGTACAAAAAGCACTAATAATTACCTTCCAACAACTTTAGCTAAAGTTTGAATATAACAATCAATCATTTGCTGCTTAGTAGCACCTTCACCTCCAGGTTTATCCATAACTATAAGCCAGTGCTTGTAATCGCAACCCGGGAAAATCGGAGCCATTTCAGTGGGCGAGCGGTCGCCGAAGTTCGACCCGGAATTAAGTGGGGAGTAAGCGGAGCGGCTAGCTTTACATCTGATGGTGTTGACCCGACCCGTACCCGCAGTGAGATTTTTTGGTATGGATTTTGGGTTAGAGAAGAATGGGTCGAAGTCGAGGAGAGCTGGAGAGGTTGCACGGAGTGCAGTGGATGTTGCACCCGCCATGGTGAGTAAGGTAGTGTATCGAAAGTGGAGTGAAGGTGAGGTTTTTTGTTGGTGTTTTGGGGTTCAACTAGGGAAGGCAATTGGGCGGGGCGGGTGCGGTACCCCTTCCCCTTCCCCGCACCCGCCAAAAAGATTTATACCCGCGGGTACAATTACCGCATGTACCCGCCTTCTATATATTATAATCAATTCATTTGTCGCCTGCTATATATTATAATCAATTCATTTGTGATCAATTATTGATCAACATGATCTCAAAAATTCAAATTTCAAAAATTATCCCAAAAATTTGAGTCAACAATTAATACTGTCACGGTCTCATTTGTTTGGGAGAGAGGGAGGAGAATTATGGATTTTTTCACCATCAGAATTACCCATTTTTTTCACCTCTTCCCCCTTACAACAAAGAATCAAGAAAATAAAATTTTCAAGAAAACCCAAAAATTATCCACTCAAATAGCTATATATTACAAATGTAGACAAAACCTAGATATTATTTCAGCTATATAAGCTAAAGATTTTCAACTTTTTCAATTGAACTCGACAAACCCAATAGGTAAAACTTAACAAATGCACAAAAATTGACCTCACCAAGACAATTCCAAAGCACATCAGCATCTCCTTTGAAGAAAAAGGCAGAGACGTCGAAGTGGTTCGTGAAAAAAGTTTGTGATTTTTCCTTTAAAGAAAAAGGCAGAGATGTTGAGAATGAGAGAGGGAGGAGAGACGACGTGAAGACGTGAAGGTGTGAAGGACTGAAGAGGCGTAGGGTTTTGAGTTTTGTTGGAGAATAAGAGAATTGTCGTGACTTATGGGCTGAAGACACGACTTATGGGCTGCTAATATTTTGGGCTTGGGGCGGGTATAAGGCTGGCGGGTAGGCGGTTGGATGCGGGGCGGATATGACTGCAAATCCACCACCTACACACCTACCCGTGACGGGTATAGTTTCAATATACATACCCGCTTACTAACCGCCAAAGTTATATTCATACCCGTCCCAATTGAGACGGATGCGGTGCGGAATTCACAAAATTATAACCACCTGCCATCCTAGGTTTAACAAATGAAGAGGTTGGGTAAATATCTCTCAGAGATAAAATATCAGAAATGGTCCCCAAGTTTCAGGGTAAGTTCAAAATAGACTCTAATGTTTGGGGTGGGTTCAAAATAACCCAAATTTGCAACTTTTGGAAAAGAAGCTGGGCAATTTTTCCTTCCTATGGGCAACAATTTTCCATGAGAACTTTGGTTTCTCATCTCCGTCACTCCTTCCTGCATCTCGTTAAGATGGATATGCTGCTAGGATTATCAAAATTGTCATTGCATTCATAGTTGATTCTTCAAAAATCCTTATGTTATCTCATTAGGATTGGTAAGGTAAGGCATAATCTTTTGCTTATACTTATCTCTATTGAAAATTTTTATTTAATAAAAGACCGTTATAAAATTAATTTTAAAAAAAAATTCTTCAAAAATGCATTAACTTGTTGATATCCAATAGGAAGTGAACGACATTTTTGAAAGATTCAAATCGGCACGTCAAATCGTAGCTCAATCAAGATACTATAATTGGAGTAATCTTTCAATGATAAGCCATGGATTAAACTTACTACTGGTAAGTTCTACGAGTTTGCATTTCATTACTAACTTCAAACTCAAATTAGATGATATTCGTAAATTGTTTCAATTTCCTTGTTATGGGAAATGCTATTGCAGCGTAAATTGGTCTCACTTTATTAAGCACTATGTCGCTAAACAGTACTCCCTCCCTCAATTTACATAGGAATACTTTTGAAATGTGTAATCCAAAATAAATTTTATATAAATGTGTGACTATAAATCATCTTATGAAGTTAAATTATTTCTAAATATAAAAAAATAGACATTTCTTTTTAACGGACCAAAAAAAAAAAAGTAACACACATAAACTGGAACAAAGGAGTACCTTTGTGTTGTCAACACGGCCACGGGGGGTTCAAGAAAAAACGTTACTCCGAGAGTGAGAATAATCTCGTCGAAACATTTTTGAACCGTATGGTAAATGTTGATCCCAAAATAAACATCGTGGCACAAACTAAAAAGGAGAGCATCAATATTAAATCTGAAAAATACGCTTAATACTCACAAAGAACTCGTGGTTTAAAAGCAAAATAATGTGTCAAACGAAGACAGCCATCAATTGAAATGTGCATACAGCTTGCGATAAATACAAACACGAACGATCCTACACATGAATTTTACGTGTTTAAGTGATCTAATTCAAGAGTCGTTAAGGCAGCAGCTCTCATCTCAACGACTGCAAGTCCAAAATTTAAGATTACGAAATGATTAAAGCATTCGCCTGAAAAGGCAAAAATACCAAACAGTAAAAAAGGCCATAGTTATACTTGTATGTATTCTAGATGTAAAATTCTCAAACCAGCAAAAGCTAAGCTCTTAATAAGACAACAATCTGATATCCGAAAACATAAATTAACCATCAAAAAAACAAGAATTTCAAACTACTCAAGGCAACTCTTCTACACGATAGCATTGGCAGCACTTGCAATTCTAGGCCAAAGATCAGCACACTCTTTTCCAATTGGCCCTGTGATTGCAGATCCTACAGGACACAAAAATAACACAATATAAGCAAAAATATCAATAGCTCGCAAATCTTGTTTATACTAGAAACAAATTCCCATGTCACAACTTATCACTACTTGCTAATGAGAAAATTAATAAAAGATATCCAAAGGGCTTCTGGAAGTGAAAGACAAATGAACCGTGCACACTAATAAAGACAGATTACAGCATTCAGACATAAAGCTAGTGACATAAAAAAAGAAATAGTTAAACCAGGGTAATCTGATCTCAGAAAAACAATCTGCACGAGTACATGTAAGTTACCTTTCATTTCTCCCTTGGGATTCACAATGACACCAGCATTATCTGTATTAGAGAAACGCAAAGCATCAGAAAACAAGTTGAAACTTATGTTGTACGATACTTGCAACAGCTGCTCAAGCAATTGCTAAAGAACTCAAACACAACTGTTTCTTCAATAGTTGCCAGTAACTCGACACTTATATATGTGAGCAAGAAATTTAATCCAATAAAAGGTTCATAGTCATACACGAGACTAGTTGGTATGGGAAATGTTTTCATGCAAAATGATTTCACTTTTTCCTTGAATTGTAAAATGATTTTTCTAGAGAAAATATTTTACAATCAAAAAGGAATAAATGAATTCCTCACAATACGCAGAAGTTACTTCCTCAAAAATGTACCAACTCTTACTCTACATTAATATTTGCATCAACAACCACTTAGACATTGTTCTGATCCTTCAACACTCTGAAATATAACCCCAACACACTATCCTCCTAACGTATCCTTGTCCTTGTATGATAAACATATGTAGAATATCTTCACACTTGATTAAACACAGTAAAACCATCTAAGCATGATTATCAAGATAATATATTCCCCACCAAAAACTCTTAGCAAACACACCCCAAACAAAAGAACCACCTTCTAATTTATTTCAAATTATATAGTTTATGCATAATCTATAATCTACACCACTTGCTTCAACTAACACTTAGACGTTCTGATCCTTTAATACTCAGAAATATAACTCAAACAGTCCTCCTAATGTATCATTGTCCTCTTAGTATAAACTCATATCAAATACCTTAACACTTAATTAAACACTTTAAAATGATCTAAAACATGATTATCAAGGTAAAATATTTTCCATAAAAGCTCATAGCAAACACACCCTAAACGAAATAACGACTTTCAAATAACTTCATATTAGAGTTTCTGCTATAATCTAGTCTAAAACTAGGAAACAAATAATCACTCTGTCCCAATTTATACGACACAATTTACTTTTTAGCAAGTCCCAAAAAGAATGAAACATTTTCTTATTTGACAATAATTTAACTTTAAACTTTAACTTACACCGAGATAACCTTATAACCACACAAATCTGGCTTGTTTTAGACCACAGATATAAAAATATTTCATTATTTCTTAAACTCAGTGACCAGTGAAAATACATGATATAAATTGGGACGGATGGAGTATATTTTTTGTTACAGGCAACAAAAATCAATTAATGAATTGCAAATATACCTTCAAAGTACATGAAGACACCGTCCTTTCGGCGCCACGGCTTACGCTGACGAACAATGACAGCTGGCATAACCTTTTTCCTAAGATCAGGCTTACCTTTCTTTACAGTAGCCATAACCATATCACCTACACAAGCTGAAGGCAACCTGTTAAGCCTTCCTTTGATACCTTTCACCGAAATGATGTAAAGGTTCTTAGCTCCAGTGTTGTCGGCGCAGTTGACGGTGGCTGCTACCGGTAAACCTAGTGACATCCTGAATTTGTTCCCCGCGGAACCTCCGCGACCTTAATGTACATTTTTAAGAAATTGAAGGATGAATTAGGTAAATAAATTGAGGATAATTGAAAGTTGTGATTGATAAAGGATTGTTTTGTTTACCTCTCTTCGACATTGTTGCCGGTCTTGCTCAGCTGCTTCCTCGAGACCTCTCCAAAACCCTAATAATGAAAGAGGCGTTAGGGTTTTATATGCAGATTGTATTTGCGAAAGTGTTTAGGTTACTGGGCCCTGGTCCAATGCTCTCTCGAGCCAGTGCCCCTCATACGGGCTGGACTTTAGTTTTTGCCTCTCATTTTTATGGTCTTTAAATTTTGCTTTTCATATCCATTTAATGAAAATATCCGAACGAAAGTACCCTGTTTGATGTCAACCTTTTCTTCTTCTTTTTTCATTATTTCGTTTCTCGTTGTCTCTGTTTAGGGCAATCGTTTCTCTTTTCTGTTCTCTGTACGATAATTTAGGTACGATAAATTCAATTTTGAGGTCTTTTTAATCTTCATAGCTGTTATTTTCCGTTTTATTGGCCTCTATTTTACACATATTTTTATAATTGTTGTTCAATTTTTGTATAATTTTTTGTTTTTATTTGTTTATTTCTGTTTGTAATTTTTTTTAGCATTTTGTCAAAAAAAAAAATTATCGTGAATTCGTATTTTTGATTTGTATATGTTAGTTTTCTTTTTTTATATTACGTTTCTGCTCTATTTATTGGAGTTTGTTGTTTGATCGTCTTCTTTTTTGGTGTTGAATGTTTTAGATTTTTCCTTTTTCTGAGCACATAGGTCTTATTTTTGTTGAATTACGAGTGTGTGTTTTTGTGTATAGTATGTATGAATAGATCGTGTCCTCTCCGTCATAAATTTGTTCAAGTCTTTAATAGATTATGTTAATTCCGAAACTGAAATTATGCCTTTTCGGCATAATTAGAGTTATTACTTATGTAGTGTTTGTTCTTTAATGGAACTCATTTTTATGAAAATTGATGTATTGATTCTATTGTTTTTGGAGTTTGTTGTTTGTTTTTTAGTCATCTTATTTTTTGTGTTGAATGTTTTAGATTTTGCCTTTTTTTAGCACATAAGTGTTATTTATGTTGAATTACGAGTGTGATTTTTTGTGTATAGTATGTATGAATATATCATGCCCCCTCCGACATAATTTGTTCAAGTCTTTAATAGATTCTGTTAATTCCGAAATTAAAATTATGCCTTTTCGGCATAGTTAGAAGTTGTGACATTGAAATCCAAACATAATAACTAGACACTTTGTAATGTCTTGAAGTTTAAACTTCTATGAGTTAAAATTTCATGAAGAGAGTCTAACAAAATGTCGAGAATGAATGTGAACGAGTGAAGCAATTTCATATCCTGGAGTTCAAAAATGATTGATTCATTCGTGATATCTCTTTCTTTTTTTTTTTAAAAAAAAAAAAGATAACTCAAGGTCAATGTCTTGAAGTTTAAACTGGTAAAAGTAGAAATTCCAAGACGGTATCTTAAAGTTCGAACAAGCCTTACTATAAATATATTTTTTGACAAGGGAAACCTGAAGATTATCCCCTGGAGTCAAATTTATATAATTGAAACTCTTAGACTTAGTTATGAAGTTTAGTAAAAATCATGAAGTTTGAACTTATGAAAGTGAAGTTGAATTTTTATGACTTTTTCTTAAGTTTGAATAACATACCGTGTGAGTTCTAATTCAAATAATATTTCCTAAAGTCCTAGTATTTTAAGTTGTGTTGAAATTCTAAATATTTTCATGTGTTTAGTCTAAGGATGTATTGCCCAAATGATGACTTCGTATTTGTAAGAAATTGGGAGATTGATGATGATGCTACACATCGTATTGAAGTGTGGTGGATGAAATGGAAACTCGCATACGATGTTTCCTGTGATAACAATGTGCCATCAAGACTTAAATGTAAGTTTTATAAAGTGATTGTTTTAAAATATTGAGATGGATTTGTGGGGATACTCAGAGAGACAGGATTAAGAACAAAGATATTCAGGATAAGGTGGAGTGACCTTTGTAATGGACAAGATAAGAGAGAAGGCGAGACTGAAATGGTTATGGCATGTGAAGAGGAGATGCATAACTGTCGAACGAGGAGGTGTGAGAGGTTGACTATGGTCCGTCTGAGGAGAGGTAGGGTAGGCCGAAGAAGTATGGAGGAAAAGTGATTAGACAAGACATGTCACACCTGCAGTTTATCGAAGACATGACCTTAGATAGGAGGGTATGAAAGTTGATGATCAGGGTAAAAAGTTAGTAAGTAACCGAGTGATGTCTAGTTTTCCTTAGCGGTATTATTATTATTATTACTGTCCTATTATCTTATTCTCCAATTTTATTACTACATGTTTTCATGCCTTTCAAGGTAGGAGTAAGTTCTGCGTACACTCTACTCTCTCCAGACCCCACTTGTGGAATTTCACTGAGTATGTTGTTGTTGTATGTTATTACTTTTTTTTTTGTTGTCGTATTATTTGTTGTGGCTATTGTTCTTCTCAATGATTTTCTACATGGCTTTTTCACTATTGTATTTTCTTTTCTTACTAACTTTAATATACTTTAATTGAGTCGAGAGTCTATCGAAAACAATCTCTTTACCTCTATAAGATAGGGGTAAGATTGCGTACACACCAATCTCTTCCGACCTCACTTGTGAAATTAAGCTGGGTATGTGACTGTTGTTGAAGACTTTGTATTAAAAAGTGGCTAAGATTTAATTAGTTTTCAAACGCCAACTATTTGCCCATTTCTCTCGAAAAAGGTCGTCAGTTATTGGTCCAGCCCAATTCTCTACCTTTCTTCATCCCACCAAATTTCCTTCAACTTATGCAGCACCAGAAAACAAAAAAAATGTACTCTTGTCATGTCTCCTCCTTTCCATTTCCTCCATCAAAATCAAAAACCCAAACACGCCCTAAAATCCTTCATCCTAAACCATGCACCTCAACACCAAAAATGTCCCTTAATAATAACCCAAACACTAACCTCATAAAAACAATCACTAAACTCCTGTGGGGTCCATCCCTACCACCAGGACTCCTCATCTCCACCGTCCGTTCCACCTGGTCCGCCACGTGGCGACTCATGATGTCCCAGCTCGCTCCATCTGACCCAACCGGATCTTACACCCGACCCACTTCTCAATTTCGCTTAAACTTTAAATCCCCCCCAAAAAACTCCACCTTTACGTGGGCCTACCATGTCCATGGGCCCACAGAACTCTAATTGTACGAGCTTTAAAGGGTCTAGAAGATACTATACCCGTTTCAATTGCTTCTCCTGGTATTGACGGGTCATGGGAATTCCGGGTTTTACCCGACCCGGATAAGGAGAATCTTGTTCCTTGTTTGGATAGAGCTAATGGGTGTAAAACACTAAGAGAGGTTTATAATTTGAGAAGTGGGGGTTATAGTGGTAGGTATACTGTACCAATGTTGTGGGATGTGGGGAAAAAAGTTTATTGTAATGAGAGTTATGATATTATTGAATTTTTTAATTTGGGTTTGAATGGAATAGCTGGAAATCCTGAATTGGACCTTGCACCACCTGCCTTGAAAGCTGAGATTAAACGGTGGAACGATATAATCTATCCAAACAGTAATAATGGCGTGTACAGGTAAATGACCTTTTGTATAAAAGAGTATACTTGGATTCATTTTTCTCTAAAGTTACTTGCTTTGTCTCAGTTTATGTGATAGTGTATACGATTTTAATTTGGCTTATATGTTATGTTAATCATAGTGGCAAAAATATAAAAGTAATGGATCAAAGGTTAGTGTGTGTGTAATTTTGAAGAAAAGAGTATACTTGGATATTTTCTAGTCACTCTGTTTCATTTTATGTGACGTGTGCGAATAGGGGTAGATTGGTGACAATATCAAAAAGGATAAAAGTAGTACTTTCTCTGTCCCGAAATACAACATATTCAGTGAAATCGCACAACGTGGGGTCTGGGAAGGATAGAGTGTACGCAGAGCGGTTGTTTCCGAAAGAACCTCGGCTCAAGACAAAGCATAGGTGCAAAGCAAGAGAAATGGTCAGACCCGGACAAGAAATTTAAAGCGGTATGAAGATGATGGTGACAAAAGCGAATAAGTCATGATAGCGCATTCTGAAAAGTAAGCAGTAACTAGCGCAGGTAAATAAGCTAAACAAAATACACTAAATGGTACATAGCAACAAAAAAACAAACTACACGAGACTATAAAGCAATACCGCGTCTATTAGTATGATAGGCAAAGCGGGCCTACAATAATAACACTACAACTATCAGTTTGCAAGCGTAAATAGGACTACGCTCGATTGCCTACTACCCTTTTACCCTAATCCATATCCTCCACAACCCCCTATCTAAGGTCATGTCCTCAGTAAGTTGCACCTGTCATCTCCCGTCTAATCACTTCTCCCCAAACAGTTGGAATGAGTTACTCAGTTTACTGGAAGAAGGTTCACCAAGACTGAGATTATAAAGGTCATATGAAATTTTTCCCTAATAAACTGGATTAAATGTAATACTGATGGGGCTTCAAGAGGAAATTCAGGGAGAAGTTCTTATGGTTTTTGTCTAAAGGATGCAAATGGTGACCTAATATATGCACAGGCTAACAAAATAGGGAGTACAATAAACACATAGGTAGAGGTAAGGGAAATAGTGGAGGCATTGAGATATTGTAGAACACATGAACTGAATAATGTAATCATTCAGACAGATGCTGAGATGATTTACAAGATCTTAGAGGGGTGAAAGCCATCATGGTGCATAGCAATTTGGATTGAGGAGATTCAAGAACTGGTAAGTAATAGACATATTACTTTCAGTCATATTCTGAGGGAAGGGAACAAGTTGGCTGATGCTCTAGTTAGATGATAACACAGTACATTGTCAATCATTCCATGTGCAGGAAGATACTTAATAGTGACAAATCTCAGATACCTTATTTGAGAATCAAAAGTGTTGGATAATGAGACATCAAGATGAAAAAGAGGGAAAGAAAGGTGAGGAGTTGGAACAAGATGGAAATGGAGGCACCACCTTAATCAAATCCATATGGAGGAGATTATGGTGGTTTTTTAGACTAACATTGTGTATTTTTTTTGCAGGTTCCAAGGCATAATAATTCAACACGGACACAACATAACATAATGATCTTTATATAGAGATTATCTCACAACAACATTTTGCAAGGATTGACTACAACACAAAGACACATTCAAGGATGACAATAACCAGATCTAAGCTCCTATGTAGAAGATTCAACATATGCAGACAAGGAAAGCTTAAAATCAAGGGCACAATCATGAAACACAAAAATCACAACAGGAGGGGATACAAATACCAACAAGTAAAGAAGATATGTAGAAAAGAAAAAGTACCGCAGAGCGCTACATTTTGCACAGAAGAACATCAGATTTGGCAAAAGAGAAGGGTCTCAAACATCACTGGCCATCGACTCAGCACATGCATGAAAGGAAAACGTCAGTTAGTAGCTGAATTCGAAGAAAATCAACAAGAAAAGAGAGAATCCAACAACAACATCAATTCATCTGGATTTTATTCGCAGAAATGGAGATTGGGAAAGACGGAGGTGTTGTGAATCAGATATGGTGGTTTCGAGCACCATTAATGGCTTCTATAAAAATAAAACTCCCTCGTGTATTAAATTATTTGTAGCTTTTTTAGTTTACACGACGTTAACAAATATTAATTAGGAGTGATATTTAACCTAATTTATCATTATTTATGTTTAAATTATAATCTCTCCATTAAATATTTATTCTATTTATATGTCATCTTTATTAATGATAAAGAATAAAATGAAGAAAAATAATTAATTATACTTTAAACTTTTAAAAACAAATAATTTGAGATAACTATTTTTAGTAACTAGATTAAATAATTTGAGAATTGAAGTAGCTCAAAATATTAATTAAAATTGATATAGTTTGATTCTAAAAAAACTTTATGTAATAATTTTTTTGGGACTGAGTGAGTATAACACTACCACAAACTATATAACACTCCAATTAATAATATGGCATTAGTTTAATAGTGTCTATCATAACATTCATTTGGTTATACTTTTTGGTTTCTCTGTTCATTTAAATTTTGCAAAGTATGATTAGTCTTAAGACTTAAATAAAGAAAAAGAGTTGTGGCATACTGAAGGTCAAGTGATTGAGGACAATATTCTATTGACAGCTAGTAGTACAAAAAATCTATTTATCGCTCCCACTAAAAATGATCTTAGTTTAACCAACCAACGTGTGTGAACTAACCGTTAATGAACTGAGTGAAAACTATAGGAGATCAGAACTTAAATTTCAACCGATACAAAAAAATATTAGATAATTTCACCATATCTATTTAAATATTGATGAACAAAGTTATTCAGTGCATTTTCTAAAATCTATCAAATTCATTACATCTTCTAAATCTATCAAACTCATATAAGTAAATGATCAAATTGTCATCCTTCTTTCTGAGTAATTAAAACAATAATAATATGATAACTCCGTTGCTTTTTATATATTTTTTTTAATTTGTAATTCAACAATGCCAAAGATTTTTAACCTAATCAAAAAAGAAAAAATATCTTATTTATTCGTACAATTTCGTAACTTAACTATTGCTAAGAACTCTTCAGCATGAGGGAAAAAAAAAGAGCAAAAGCTATTCTCGTAGTAGCAACAAGCGAAATGAGAGCCGTCTAAATTATGAAAAACAGAAATTTAAAAGAACAAAACAAGCTTCGTGCTACTAGACAAACCAAATCAAATAGTGATAATAAATATTCATAGAAATAATCGAGATACAAATAAATTAATCCTAACACTACCATTATAAAAGAATTTCCTTATTTTAATAATGCTTGTCATAACTCATAACATTAATTTGATTAAACATTTTGCCAGCTATTTAGGCACATCCAAGGTACTTAAAAGGAAAGTTCTCCCATAACCAGAAAAAAGAAGGCCCTATATGAAATTTCCCTTTTACTCCAAAAAGGTCACAATTTCACACTTCTTTGTTCTTAGCTTAGTAAATACCTCTATAAAACCACCAAAAACCAAATCCATCAAACAAATTTTCTCATGTTTATTCCAATATTCAATTCCAAAAAATGGGTCCGTCTCAAAAAATTCCCATATTTTCCCTATTATTTCTATCTTCATTATTCCCCATTCTTGAATCATCAAATGAACTCACAAACTTTGTATACAAAGGTTGTGCTAACCAAAAATTCCAAGACCCATCTGGTCTTTACTCACAAACACTAAACACCCTTTTCAACACTTTAATTTCTCAATCTTCCACTAATAAATTCTACAAAACCACAACTGGCAATGGCAATTCAGTAATTTCCGGTCTTTTTCAATGTCGTGGCGATCTTTCAAACAATAACTGTAACATTTGTGTCAAGAAAATCCCAAACATGTCCTTAAAACTATGTGGTCAATCAATAGCAGCTAGAATTCAACTAAATGGGTGTTATTTAAGGTATGAATTAGTTGGGTTTCAGTCAATTAGGCCTACTGAGCTGCTTTTCAAGATTTGTGGGTCGGGTCAAGTTAGTGGAACCGGGTTTGGTGATAGGCTTGATACTGCTTTGGGTGAAATAGCTAAAGGGGTTTCGGGTAATGGGTTTTATACAGGTGGGTATCAGTCGGTTTATGTGTTGGGTCAATGTGAAGGTGATTTGAGTAATGTGGACTGTGTGAACTGTGTGAAAAATGGTGTTGGGAAAGCTAAAAGTGAATGTGGGAATTCTATTTCTGCACAGATTTATTTGCAACAGTGTTATATTAGTTACACTTATTATCCTAATGGTGTGCCCACTAAATCACTATCTCCATCAGGTAATTTTAACATTATTAATATTGTGCTTTCTTTCTAAAAGATATAATTATTGAGTATTGGAATGAAATAAGTCAAAATGGTAAGTTGATATAGATGATTCATATAGTAGATTTTAACTAGTTTGGGAGAGTAAAATAATTGATGTCATGGATTAAGGAATTCAGTTACTCCTATAAGTTAAGAGGGGTTTGACTAAAATACCCTTAATTGTGATTTTCTTTTCAATTATCATGGGGATTAAGAATATGTCATGTGCAAATTTGACAAAAAGAATTAAATTGCTTCTTGATTTTGTGAAACATCAATTATTTTGGACAATTTTTAGAAGCTAAAAACATCAATTATTTGGACTGAAAGGAGTAGTGATTTAGTTATAGATAGTAAGAAATAGCCTCTATGGGAAAATCAATGTTACTCGGACTCTCCAAAATTGTTGTCGCATCCATGTCGGATTCTCCAAGAATATACTACTTTTACTTTTGGAAGATCTGACCTAGGTGACATTTTTAGAGCTTTGTGGAGAATCCGAGGAACATAGGTGAAAATGCATAAGGGAAGGCTCATGTATGTTCAGTTTCCCCTTGCTCCAGAATTAGTCTTGAAGTATTTTGTGCATTGAATAAGACTTGTACTAACTACCAAGTAGCATTCATTAATTTAATTTGTGTTCTTTAATGGGTTTCTGAGATCACTTTTGAAATAATAGTAGTAGGTATTTTTTGAATAGATCAAATTTTCAATGTTTGAAATATCTATTGTGTTTGATAGTGTAGGAGGAACAAGACAGAGTACTCAAAAGCTTGTGGCTATAGTTTTGGGTGGACTGGTTGGTGTGGGATTAGGAGTTGCTTGTTTGCTATTTACAAGATCAGCATTCAAGAGAAAGAGTTATTCTAAGTATGGAGGATAAGGTTAGTATTGCACTGGTTTTGATTATTTTCAAGTGTTCTTTGAGTTCCCAAGAATAGTTCCAATGTTCAGATTGAAAATCTTAAAAGAGAAAATTGATTTGGTAATAGAATGATTTACTTATTTATCTATTGATAATGGTGGTCTTGGGGCTAGTTGTGCGCACCTCGACTATTTCACCGGTTATCTGCTACTTTCACCAATATAAGTATCAGGTAATTTTTATCCACCAAGTATTAGACAGACGGGAGAAATCACCTAACATGTTTTGTTTGTGCTGTATTTTGAACACTAGGGTTTCACACGACTTTCATGCTATTTCATTGACCGTTAAGTCACAACTCTGGGGCTTCACACGACTTTCATGCTAGTATTTCATTGATCGCTAAGCCACATTCTTGGATGTGCATTAGTAAAAAGATTTATGTTTAATATTTAACTAATATGCTTATTATAATAACACTTGATCATGCAATGTATGTAGGTCACAGTAAGCTAAAGGAATGACAAAATGGGCAGAGATCTTGAGGAAGCTTTAGAAAAAAAGTGTAAAGTTAGGTTGCATGATTGGGTTTATATATATATTATAAAGAAGGAGGTGGGGTGATGAAGGAAAGGAAGATCTTCTTTTTGTGCTTTATTTTTGGCTCCAGCTTCCATTATTTTCCTTCTTAAACCAAGTTTTGGTTCTTTTCTTTTTCTTTTTCTCTTTGAACTTTTGAAGTGCAAGTAGAAGTAATAGTAGTGAATTAAACTTAAAAGAGCTATTGTCTCTGTTAGTCTAAACACTAGGCATTGATTGTATGAAATCATATGAATGTACATCACATATGAATTGCTTTATGGAAAAAGTTATGGATCAACATAGTGAAATTGCTTTAGTACGTAGAATTTTTTGGAAGTTGTATTTTTATTTAAAGAAGCGAAGAAAGACTAAAAATCAGGTTAATCACATCTTATTTGAATAAAACACAATTCAATTATATTACTACATTTTTTTTTTCATTTTTTAGTTAAATGATAACTCTTATCATAAATGAATATGAATAATTCATCATTAGCAATAAGATTAATTATTACAACTTTTAATTTTATTTTTTTGACGAGTGGTGTTTCGTGACACCGCTTGCACTAAGGTGCATCCATCCCTGGATTTTGTACCAAAGTGTCAAAATTGATGACTTCACTTAAAAAGGAAATATTAGGGGGAAAAAACAAGTAATTTTTGTCTCTCTTTTTATTTTTCAAGGGCAAAGTGAAGATGTGCGGTGTGAGATTCTCTTCTTTTGTCTGTATCTTTATATACATGGGGCTCTGGGGTCCTGTTTTGATTTATTTTCCCCCTTTAAATCCATCATGTTGATGCGACTCCCTGTTTTCCCCTTTCTTTCCTTTCCCACAAAAGAAGCTCGTTTCAAATCCTGGTCATTCAAGCACATTCCGCGATTTACTGGTAATAGTGCTGAAGGACTAGGATGACTATTTTCGGAAATAGTCTGTCGTAAGCCAGAAAACTGAATATTAAAAAAAAAGCTCATTCCATGAGTTTTCTTGGAGTAGCTATATTTACCTTCACAACTAAGGAATAGAGGAGGACTAGTGGAATTTATCTGTTGTAACAAATGTAGTTACAAAATAATATGGGCACCGGAAGTCAAATTTAGAGGCGTTTGGACAATATTCTTATTGAAGTTTATATTTGAAGATACTGAAGTTTACTATTTGTTAATATTGAAATACTATTATTTATGGTCAAGCGTTGAAAAAATATTTAAATGTTTCTATTCCTTGAAATGACAAATGATATATTATCCCTTCTCTCTGAAGAAAGCTCTAAAGGTCATAAACGCTGAAAAATTCAGTTTAATTTCGGACGGAGGGATAAAGAAGAAGAGTTTAACTTATATACATAGTCAGTGTAAAAGAAATTAAATGTTAAAAAGAACTTGTATGCTGTTAGTGCATAGAATTTGAATTCTTAGGAGAGACGGATATCATTAATAAATAAGGTATACATCTTGGCAAGGAAGCAGGAACAGCAATAACTGGATGTACTGAAGAGTTACAACCAGCAAAAACAAGTTGCTGCAATTTTAGGTTTACATATTTTAACTACTGAACTCATTCACCTCTATAAAAAATGTATACATATGTTCCCATTTATGACGTCTAACTTGGCTTTTTCCAAAATAAGTGAACCTTTCTTTCTCTTCTTCTGATTCAATCTACCGAAGAAAAGTCACTTACCGCTTCTTTTTTGGTTTCATGTGATATCTAAACCTCGATCTCTCATGATTTTCTTTCATTTCATTGACCGTTAAACCACACTCTCAGGTATCTTCGAGACATTAGCTTTTCTAAGAAATACATTGTTAACAACAACCTACATTGCTTGCTTGACTCAACTAATTTCTGAGAGGACAAAGACAACAATGAGTGAGAAGAAGACAGAGACGACATTGATAAAAAAGCAGCCTGTGCTTTTATGTGCAATAACGTAGTGAAATAGGAGAAGGGCTAATGTTAAAAGTGGCAGAGGATGGAGAAGATCTAAGATATACAAGCCGGCAAGTACGAATACCAATATATTCCCATGCATAGTTAAATTAAATCTACGATACATCTCAGTTACTATTTTTACATAGTTTATTATCTAATGCTTAACATAGAGATTTTGCCTTACTTTAACAGTGATCTTACTGTATAAAATATTCTTTAGACCATCAATTCATTGAATTTAAACTCAGATGAAAGATACACGGGAACAATCTGAATCACTTTTTTTTTTAGTTTCCTACCTGAATTATCGGGTATGAGAGTTTCCTATCTAAACTATTATTAACTAGATAGCAATCAGGTAAGGAAAGTGAACAAATAATAGTTTAGGTGTGTTTTGCTAACTAGTTGGTAATAGTTTAAGTAGGAAACTCTCGCACTAGATAGTTCAGGTAAGAAACTAAAAAAAAATGTGTAGCTTAACAAATTAAACTCTTCTTTTATTTTTATATGCTAAAATGGGTAAGAACTGAACTGTACATCGTAGAGCTACAAACTATTTTGAAAGAGCAGACAATTTTGTTAAGAGCAGAGGCAAACACATTTTATCCAAGGATTAATTTAAGCCAAATATTAGTCAATAAAAACGACCGTGCTAGAACCACGGGACTCGGGTGGTACCTCATACCTTCCTCCCGGTCAATAGAATTCCTTACGCGAACTTTTATTTTCGCAGAACATAAAAAATAAAGAGTCATTTCTTTTTTATTAGGATTCAATAAGGTGACTTGAAACACCAAAACTCTATTCCAAGTAGTGACTCTGTAAAATAAATAATTCCTAATCAAAACCGTCACTTTAAATGGAAAAACTCTTTTAAAAGCTCTTCTTAATCGGAGAGTTGAAAAAGGGGTGTGACAATGTCAATGCTTAAATTGTCAATTTATATTGGTCACCATTGTCAATACTATTTTGACAGTTTAAACTTTGACGACAGAGAGAAACAAAAACGAGAGAAGAAACAGAGAATTAGAAGGTTGTACTCTTTTACAGCAGAGCTAAGGATTGACAAAGATTCTCTGGGCATGAAGTTGTATTTTGCGTTTACTGGTGAAAGATGTGAGGCATGAGAGAAAAGATTCGACGACAAAAATCTAGCAGTCTCAATTCCACCCCGGTTCTTGCTGCATAAGTTTAATGAAAATGTTACTCTCAGTTCAAAATCCATAAGCAGAAGTTATCTGTGATTCCTTGACTAACTCTTTGCCTGCTCTCATGAAGCCAGAAGGACCTAGTCCAATGTCTTAAATATCAAGAGCTTGAATGCCTCAGCATAGAAACTTCCCTAGTGGTGTTCCTATCTCACTACAAAAAAAATGTTCCCATGGAAAAGGTTGGAATGGAAGTGTCAAATGAGGATAACAAAAGGGTAATATGGCACAGATGAGTTTCTGGAAGTATGAATAGCGTAATGAGACTATATTTTGCTGCGATGGTGATGATATAATTTAGCAAAGATTAAAAGGAGATCTGATGTCTGAAAGTCATCGAGAAATAAAATGCAACAGGTTCTCAGATTTTGGTGATCCTATTAGAGAGTTAACTTCACAACAAAGGGAAAACTATTGAAGCACCAAATAATGAAAAGACCTGATATACAACTCCCAGGACAAAAAGAAAAGATTAGATTTGCAGCAAATTTTCCATGACGGCATTCACCTTTTTCAGTCCAACCAGTTTAACATGGCATCAATATAACCCAGAATAATGCTTAAAATGTCTCCCAACTTTAGATGATAAAGTGAAACAGTTACTACAATATAGTAATAGAATTAACTTACATACTCTGACAGTATAAAGAACTTTTACACTATCAGTGTATGTTAACATAGGTAACTTGCCTATTTTCCATGTTTATATAAAAATAGCCACACGCCCACAGCCTTCACTTTTTTGATGCCCATGCAACTGAAATAGGACTTCTAACTTTCTGGTCTTTATTTCTTGAGTTGATCCATGTCAATTGCCCTTCTGCAAAGCGTCTCCTTTGAGTCCCAATTCTCTTCCTTGATATAAACCAAACTCTGTAACTTAAACTTTGATTTACACGCTTAAATATCAGACGTTGCGGTTTAACTCTCACTTTAACTCCTTCTGGTGCCACAATTTCAACTGAGTAAACTGAATTAGGACTCCCTACATTTGTCACTTTCCTTGTGATCATCTTTCTTGATTTTCCTGCCTTAAAGATTACGGAAATAGAGGGGTAATTTAGGCTAAAATCTCTGTTTTTCTGCAAAACGTCGTGGCAACTAACGTTCTTGTGAGTAATACTAAAGATTTCTGAGTATTTGTACCCGAGAGTGCAAAGGTGAGTGATATAGTCATTTGCATTAATGTCATATATCAATCCGGGATCATCGGATCTTCCAGGATTTACATGTCCAGCTCCGATTGCAAAAAGTCCAGCTGGCATGTCACCATCCATGATTGGTTTTCCTTGGTGATTCATTGTATCTGCAGTCGTCATTAGCGCGGATTTGATTGCAGCTGGTGACCATTTAGGATGAACGGAATGGAGTAATGCAGCAATTCCACTAACATGAGGACAAGCCATTGAAGTTCCTGATAAGACAGTGAAGTTTACTCTTCTTGAATCCTCAGGCAGGCCACTGGGGCCTAGATTTTGTGGCCAAGCAGCGATAATGTTGACACCTAGAGCAGATATAGGTTCTGAGTTCTTTGAAGATATAGGTTCAAAACATAACATTACACTAATTATTACTACTAGTTTTTCACATTTATACAAAAGGTTGTCTGGTGCACGAAGCATCCCGCGTTCACGTCCAAAGGGTGTGATGTAGGCAGTCTATCCTGATGCAAGCATCAATGGCTGATTCTACGGCTCAAACATGTGACCTATAGGTCATACAGAGACAACTTTACCGTTGCTCCAAGGCAGGCCTTTCCTTTTCACATATGTATATCTATGATTTAAATAAAGAATTGCAGGTTCAATAGAAACCGACCTGGAGCAATCAAATCAGGTTTGAGAATTGAAGGATCAGTAAAACTTGGACCCCTTGAAGAAAATTGTGCTACAGCAGGTGCACTAGATTTTCCTATAACTGTTCCTCCAAATATGATTCGAGCTGTTGGTTTTCGCGTTGAGTTCATGTAACTTTGCAACTGAATTGATTCGTCGAAACCAATCAATGTGGCTGGAAGGACATGAACATCGACAGAATCTTCCTCCAAATTTACTGCTGTATTTGCTAAGATCATGGCAACACCACCTGATTCTTTAACAACTTGTCCTTTCTCTGCTCTACCATTAACTCCGCGATCACATACTACAATTTTTCCATCGACTTTTTCTCTTGGAAGAGACCCTCTCAAGCAAAATTCACTTCCATTATCTCCATCTTTGAGATAAACAAGCTCAAGAATTTTCCGAGAATTATGAACTTGCTTCCCGGGGTACATGGATTCTCCATACACATATTTGCCATTACCTGTTTGAAAATATGAAAAAGCGCAAATAACTTAGGCTTGAAACACTTTAAATAACACTTTCCTAAAAGGAAATATCGTTTTAATAAACAACTTCTCATTCAAAATACTTTATATTAGTTATTTATATAGAAACAAAATGTAACATTACCTAGCTGAATTATTGCTGGAAATTTCCTGTCAAGTGTGCTAGCACCAATAGTGGCAATCCAAGGAGCTTCATTTGCTACTGAACTTTCACCTGGACCATTATTTCCTGCAGCACATACAACTGAAATTCCACGCTCCATAGTGCGAAAACTGCCAATAGCAATAGTATCCTCATATAGTGGAACAGGGAAACCACCAAGTGAAAGCGACAATACGTCTACTCCATCTCTAATTGCTACATCCATAGCTGCAAGTATATCAGAACTATAGCAACCACTGGACCAACAAACTTTGTATATCGCGATGTGGGCCCCATGGGCCATCCCTCGAGCCTCTCCTGCTCCGTTTCCAAGCACACTCGCCATTGGAACCGGAGCTCCCCCTGCAGTAGATGCTGTATGTGTACCATGGCCTTGAGAATCTCGAGGCGATATATATTCATCCATAAAATCTTGCGAAATTGATGACAATGATGCCACCATGTGTCCTATGTGGAAGAACCTTGCACCGATAAGCTTGCGATTGCAATTGGAAGAATTGAAGTCTTGTCCTTCTTGGCAGGTACCTTTCCATTTCTTTGGAATAGGAGGCATCCCAAGATCAACAAAACTTGGACTTTCCGGCCAAACTCCAGTATCGAGAACTCCAATGATCGCCCCTCGACCAAATCCAGACTTTAACCAAGTACCTTGATAGGAAAAAAATATATATGAAGACAACATTAAAGGAAGTAAGAAGAAAGGCTCTGAGACGCGAAAACAACTTTCCTTAAAGAGATACTGTATATGTACTGTTTGGGAAAGTATAGGTAAGTCAATTCAAGATACATCAACAAATACACTGTATACTGCAAATTTACTTAACCAAGTAGTTATAGAGTTGAAAGAAGGCTATGACAAACATGTCCTATAAATTTAAACTTAAAAATGTGTTAAATGAAATACATTGAAAATATCCAGTGGCGGAGTTATAGTGCAAGGGGGTTCAGTTGAATCCCCTTTGTTGAAAAACATTTACTACGGAAACAAGGTAAAAACAAATCTTTTGTTAAATATGAACTGTTGAATCCCATTGACATAAGAAATGATTCTAGTGCAGTGGTAAAGAGGGTTCAAGAATTGCCTTAATCACAAGTTTAAATCCTAAGCGTGATACTCGAGTTTTTTTTAATGAAATTTCTGACTCCGCCGCTGAAAATATCGTCTTATAACAAAATAAAGCCCTCAAACTCATTTGTTCCTTCCGATCAGGAGACAATTCTACTTTATATATATTACAAACTGTTTAACACACCTTCGTTTGTAGGACCAAGTCCTAAGAACTTGTAAGAGTAAGTTGTTTGAATCTCAAGCTTCCTCTCCGGAAATACGGATAACACATTATTCGATTTCCTCATTGTCTCCAGCTCTTTTTCAGATAACAAAGCTGCAAAACCTTCAAATGCAGAATGGTAAGAGTACAAAAGGCGAGAACTCGAGTTTTCGCCTGAGGAAATGAAATTTTCAAGAAATGAAAGGTGCCATTGAAGATTAGAACTAAAAGGGGTTCTTGTTGATGCATGTGGATGTAATTGTACTATGTAAGTTTGCAAATTTTGAGCTTGTAGCATGGGAATAAAACAAAGTAGGAAACAGAGAAGGTAGAATTTGAAATTGAGTTCCATTGAATTATAATTGGAGTGGAATAATGCATGTTTGTTGGATGATTTGATGAGGTATTTAAAGGGGTTGAAGAGAATTCAAAATTGGAATTGAGAGACATGTTTTGTGAAATAGAAGAAAAAACTCGTGAAATTTAAGAGCTCCTCTTCACGAGGTGCTGATCAAGATGTCAAAAAAGTCCAGAAACATTCACAAGCTCTTTAATTTGTTTTTTTTTTTCGGTTTCCCACCACCTGTTGTACATTATTCGTATAGAGTCCGACTAATTATTTGCGTCGGAAAAATCCTATATTGGGATTAAAGCGCGCCCAAACAAAGGCCCTTTAACCTAGGGCTCGATTCCGAGGCTTTTAGTTTTACAAAGATGAATTCAGAATTTTAGTTTTATGGGTTCAATCTTTGAGATTTTTCATATTAAACGTATTATATTTTTAAAGTTATGATTTCATATTAATTAGGGGAAGTGTGGTGGCAGAACCCAACAATTCTTTTAGGAGTTCGGGCAAAACTTGCTAAGTATTAGGTGGTAGGACCCCTTTTTGGATTAAGGCTAATTAAGATGAGAAATGTTATTGGAGCGTCAGAATAAGCCTCCAAGTTTTCAAAAATACATTTTAGTCCAACGATTAAAAAAATAATAAAATAAAATTACAACTATTCCAAGCTTTCAAATCAGGCCCATATTTTAAATAATACACTTTTTTCATTCAATTATTAATAATTTCTCCCAAATGGCAAAAAACCTAGCTGCTCAACTACTTCTTCTTCACGTTTGTCGCCATTAATTTCCTTCCCCAAGCTCGTTTTTTACTGTAAAATTGCTCATATTCGGCGCCGCACCTTCGTAAGACTCAGATTCATCGCCCTCAACTCCCTCTATTCGTCCTGCTCGGATACCTCCATTTTTGTTCTGATAATTTTCATTCAAATCATCGAAATTGGTCACCAATTTATTAGTTCAATTGCTTGTACATTTGTGAGAATTTGATTTTGTGGTTCTGCAAATCTGTAGAAAAAAAATTAATCAACAATCAATTCTTTTTCAGTTATTTCCTGTTTAATCAGCTCAATTGTAGAAGATTTATTTAATTGAAGTTATTTTAGACGAGGTGTTATTTTATTAGTCTAGTTGAAGTTATTTTAGATGAGCTGTTCTTTTATTAGTCTAATACTTGTTATGAAGGATGGTATTGTAGTAGGCGGAGAATATTATGGTGAATGGGTGGAGACTTCAGATTGATAGATTTGGCATTCTAGAACGAAGATGATAGTATCAATTGAAATTCAAAGGCCATGTACATATAAGCAGTTGGTTGAAAGCGTCATTGAAAGTGGTTAGCTAAAATGCTCGCCCAGCGACGTGACGATTAGTTGTATAGTGTTGCGTCTTCTAGGCAAAAAATTGCTCCTGCATTCATAAAAACGAATTATCATGCCCGTCTGTATCTTCTTGATATTGCTTGTGATGGTTCTAGGCCCATTCTAAGGATAAATGTGGCTGAGAATTCTGTTGTAGGTTCAAATGTCACGGCGGCAACATCACCCCCACCTCCCACCATCTGTATTTGTTGAAGAATTCAAGAATAATCCTTGTCAAGAAAGTGACGACGATTTTTCCATTGATTTCAATAAATATGGCTCATCCGAGTATGCTACAACACAGCTCAACCAAAGTCTTATCGATGACACATATTTTTTCTATGTGCAAACATCAATAATCACAAAGGCGTTTGTAAATGTATTGATGCTAGCTTTCATGAAAATAAATCATCGATCGTGAAAAAGGTGTCGAAGCCATACTATAAATACCGGGGAAGCATCCATATCCAGGAAGAGGAGATAGAAATGCTCAATGTGCAAACAATATGACCACAAGAAGACCACCTGTCCAAAAGTTTTTTCACACAATAGGGACTGATTTTTTTCCTTCAAGTTGTGGTAATAGTCTTCTATGTTGTATTCTGATTTTTTTAATTTGAACTTCTTGAATTTATTATGTTGTGTTGTAAACTTGAAACTTCTATTGTATTGCAAAATCTTGAATTAACCAAACTATTTGGTGTTCATGTTATGTTACATGTTACATGTTACATATTTAGAATCGATGATAGATAAACTGATCACTAGACCACCTTTACGGATATTAGAACTGATGTTATTTAATATTTAGATTTCAAACTGGACCATCGTCAAATTTATCACTACATCACTTTTACGTTTATTATAACTGCAGATATTCAATATTTAGATTTCAAACGGGACGATATGCAAACTGGCCATTAAACCGCCTTTACAGTTATTAGAACTGAAGATATTCAATAGTTAGAATTAAAATTGGACAAATTGATGAATGGTATAGTCTAATTCAGGACTTCATCATGGACAGAATAAATTTGTGCTGAAAGTAATACGAAATAGTAATAGACAATATTATCACTAGACCGTCCTTACGGATATTAGAATTGCAGATATTTAATATTTAGATTTCAAATTGGACCAATTGACAAACTTATCACTACACCGCTTTTACGTTTATTATAACTACAGATATTCAATATTTAGATTTCAAATTGGACGATATGCTAACTGACCACTAGCATGAGCAAAATAAATTTATACTGAAAACTGAAAGTAATACGAAATAGTAATAGATAATATTATCATTAGCATTAATATACTCTGAATGATTACATCTAGGAAAGAATAGTAATTATGATATATGTTAAAAAACTAATTAGACACGAGGGGGAGAATTGGTAGGGCTGTTGAAATCTCCATTAGGAGGGGGAATCCAGAGGACTATTGAATTCTGCAAGAGTCTGTCCTCTTTCCTCAAGAAGTATAGTGAGTATCCTCTCTATTTTTCTGACGGCCTTGTTGAGTTCTTCCAACCGTCCCTCATAACCCTAATCTCTAGCGTTGCAGCGGTTGATCTCATCATTTGTATCCCTTATGTCAGTTTCTAGACATGCAAAATCCCATAACAAGCGGCTTATCATTCGTTCTACATAGCAGGAGGATGCTGGAGCTATGTCATTTGGTAGTCCATTTGGTACACTGTTTGGTAAGTCGTTCTCTTGATGCATATCGAATTTGTCGTCTGGTCTTTTGGTTAATAAAATACATGAAGAAGGATAATTGTGGATGTCACTACAATTCGTGGAACATGATATTTATAGAACCGAAAGGGCACCTTGAAAGGTGAAAAGACACCTTTACGTGAAGCAGCACCATATTAGGAGATGTTTCAGAAGTATTTATTCTAATAGATTGTATTTGAATTCTATTACACCATAAGGCTATTGCTTTAATGATTTATCCCAAAAAAGGCACATTTTCGTGAAGCATCACCTTATTACCTTGCGTTTCAATTTACATGATAGTTTGACCAGTTTGGAGAGTCAAACATCTATTTCTTTGACTACGATTTTCTCCAATTCTTTTTAAATATTATGAATTATTAATTATGCTGACTTATAGTACTTTTTATGTAGTTTTTAAATATGTAAATTTTATTATAAAATACTCGAAGAAACTATGCTTAAAATGAATTTAAGAAAGACTTGTTTGACTCGAAAAACTGGTCAACCCTCATATAAATTGAGACAAATGGAGTATTTATTATAATTTTAATGAATTTTAAACATAAATTTATATGCCGCATGAAACATACTAGGTTCAGATGAACCCGCTAACCGAAAGTTACATCTACTCCTATTGGTTAAGGATGGAGGAGTACTTAGCTCTCCACTACTGTTCTCATTATGTCTATTAATTTGTTCCTCCTACAAAGTACAAACTTTCAAATTAATTTTTTTTCTCCCTTTTGTTTACCGTAAAGTGTAGTACGTAGCAAGAATTTTTAGAACGTGAAGATGTCTGTTAATTTAATACGTTCATATGTTTACAAAATTAAATACTTGAGATTTTTTTAAGCACGCTCCACTTCGTCATTGCTTCTTATAAGTTGATAACTGCATTTTGAGCATTTAATTGAGTCACGCCTCGCCAAGCTTCTTCCTATGATGTTGGAACAGGCTTTTTGAGGCTCCTGTTGTCTTCATATTTGTTATGATACACTATATGTAATCACATGTAACTATTTATTACTCTTTCCGTTTTCGTTTCACAATAATTGATTGTTTAGGCCTTTTCAAAAAAAATTCAAAATAAGTGATTTTTTAGATTTCAAAAATACTTTGGACAGGTTCTTTCAAAATTGTTATTGTTTAAATAATTAACATTTATTAACTACATTTTTTTTTCTAGGCATTGGTTAGGGTAAATTAATAAAAACACTCTTAATTTTTTTAGGAGTGAACACTTTCTTAAGGTGTATGCACAAGCTAAAATAACCACTTATTATGAAACGGAGAGAGTATACGTTAACCCCAAAAAATATTCATAATAAACATTACTTATTAGGTAACCTGAACAATGAGAGAGGGTAACAGGTTACAAAATACTGATAATGTAAATAAAATTGTCAGTGTATATTTAATTTCCCTTTGAATTTAATTAAGAGAAATTTACACCGTGTGTCAGAGTTATACATTTATAAACATAATTAACACTACTTTTAAAGTACATAAAAAATAACCGGTTTTTGACTTTTTCAGCATATTAAGGTAAAATGCGTACAGTTAATAATCCCATTAAAGTAGGAACTTAGTTTCATTCTCTTGCTCTTTATTATTGTTTCTCTCTTTTTTTAGGTGATAGACCCCCATTTTTCTCACTTATCTCTTCTCATAATTTTCTGGCTTTTTCTTCCATCGTCAGCCAATTCACCCTCATTATTTTCTGGCTTCAGAGAGGCATAGAAGAGGATGAAAGACAACAACAACAACATACCCGGTGAAATCTCACAACGTGGGGTTTGGAAAGGGTAGATTGTACACAGACCTTACCTCCACCTTGGTAGGTAGAACGACTGTTTCCGGGAAACCCTCGGCTCAAGACAAAGCATAATCACAAGCAAAACAAAGCAAGATAAATGATTAGACTCAGACAAGGAATTAAAGCATTATGGACAGTATGAACATGCTTGATAACAAAATCGAATACGTCATGGTAACACATTCTAACAACAGGAAGCAGTAGCTAACACGGCTAAATAGGATAAACAAAGTACACTAAAGAACACATAGCAGCAGAAATCAAACTACATGGGACTATAAAACAATATTACGCTTATAAGTATATGTTGAGAATACAATCAAATATTAAAAGTGTGTTCTATCTAATAGCTTAAGCTTTTAGATCAGATGGTCACACACTTCAATATGGTATCAGAGCAGGCCAAAGGTCATGGGATCGAACCTCACCGCCACCCATTTTCAAAAAGAATTTCCACGTGCTTGGACCATGAAAAAAAATCAGGCCAGCACGTGAGGGGGCGTGTTGAGAATACAATCAAATATTAAAAGTGTGTTCTATCTAATAACTTAAGCTTTTAGATCAGATGGTCACACACTTCAATAGTATATATTTCAATTCTAAACGAATTTTTAATTCATATATTGTCTAGTTTGATTTACTGCAAACATTTGAAATGTATTTTTTTGTTATTTTCAAACCTAATTTTTTTTAACTTTTATATTTTGAAAAGTCAAACTTTTCTAAAACCAAATATCCATTATGACTGATATATCAATATTATTATGAATTTAATAGTGTATACTATTAATTATACCAATAAGTATACTGATAATATTATTAGTATAATTAGTAATATAATGATAACATTATCAGTATAATTAAACACTAATTACAATTACATACATAATGAGCATAATTATATTATGAGTATAATTAAACTAATAATATTATGAGTATAATTATAATTATACTAATAATGTTGTGAGCATAATTAAACACTAATTACATACATAATGAGCATAATTATATATTACTATTTATACCAGTAATATTATGAATACAATAATGTAGATTATTAATTATACTAGTAATATTTTAAGTATAATAGTAACAATAATGATGATGATGAGATGATAATATACTCAAATTACACAAGTTTTGACTTTTTTTTCCAATTGAAATTCACGGTTTTGATTCAATTACCCTTCATCAATAATTATTTCAAGTTCGTATATATAATTAAAGACAGAAGGTTATCAAAAGAGAGAGAAAATAGTAAAATTACCATTACCAATAAATCATCGTTAATGCAGTGGACAAAGTTTTGGAAAAGATAAAACCTGTTATTTCGCTTGGGATTGATACGAGTGGGATAAAATGATAGGAATGTAAATAAAGTAATTCTGTTAAGAAATTATAAATATTTTTAAAAATTTGCACAGTAACGTTTTCCCCCCTTTAATTAATAACATGTTTAGTCTCTCAGTTATTTCCCCTTTAAATCTGATTAATGACACTTTTGGTCTCTTGATTATTAGTAAATTATTACTTTAGTCCTTGTAATATTCAACTAATCACATTAATCTTCAATTAGTCAAAATGTGAACTTTTCATCCCTTCGCTTGTGAATATTCACAAATTTACTGAAATTATTAACCGTTTCACCATTTTATTACCCATGTATTACATTAAGATTACACTTTTACTCCATATTTGAGATGATATTTTTAAAAATAGTCCAAGGATAACATATTTATGACATAATGGGATAAAAACACACATGTTAATCAATTGAAGGTTAAATATGTCAAGTCAAATATCATAAGGATCAAAGTCAAAATTTATCAATAACCAGAGGAACCAAAAATGCTATTATCCCAACTTATTTTGTATCAATAGGTAGGTTGACCTACAATAATAGATAACTCTTCATAGCAAGCTTAATTGTAATTTAGAAAATAGAACAATAATAATATGTTATAACTGGTAAATTGAGATGGTGTAAAAGTTATATATGCTATCATAAGTTTTTTACAACTAAAATCCTTTTCCTTCTCCAGCATCAACAAAAGTACAAAACAATCACATATAAGTAGGACCAAAATGTCGAAGTACAAGAGTATAAACGAAATCTGTATGTAGCAGCTCATGCTAAATCATGACAACTAATGACAATTACACATTTTCAAGTCATATAAGTTACCAGCCTTAAGACTATCAATCCCACAAAAAAAGGTGGGGATGATGATCTTCTTCTAGGCTATTTTTCTTACTTTTCCGATCATGTTATTAAAAAGTCCACTTTCATCGATATATTCAGACGACAAGTTCTTTTCGTATGATAGTATCTATTGGGACATTCAAAATTTGGAGGAAAGAACCGTCAATGTTATCATAATCATGCCTGAGTAAAGTTGCTCCTTTCAGCCTGTGCACAGCGCCTTCTCTATGCTACAACGTTGGCATACCATAACATACAACGGAAAAAAGTTAGTCCAGTAATGTGCCTGTGTCCTCAAGCGCGTCTTTTTTGCTGATATACTACTCGTTCTCGTAACTTGAAAGACGAGCATCTGACAAAACGGTGAAAAGCTGTGTATCCACAAAAAGCTGCATAACAAAGAAGAGAATATTTCAATTAGATTATACATCAGCAACAACAACAACAACAACATACCCAGTGAAATCCCACAGCGTGGGGTCTGGGGACACAGACCTTACCTCTACCTTGGTAGGTAGAGCGGTTGTTTCCGAGAGACCCTCGGCTCAGGACAAGCAAAGCAAAAACCAATCAGATCCGGTCAAAACTTAAAGCAATAAGCGGTAAGAAAATGCTGATAGCAAATGCAAATACGCCATGATATCGCACCCAGATAAATGAGATAAACCAAGTCATTAAAGAACGCATAGCAGAAGAAATAAAACTAGAGAAGACTATAAAGCAATACTACGCCTATTCGTATGATATGCTAAGCATGCCTACAGTAATAACACCACAACAACCAGTTTGTAAGTGTAAGTAGGACTACGCTCGACTACCTATTACCCTTCTACTCTAATCTGTGTCCTCCACAACCCCCGGTCATGTCCTCAGTAAGTTGCGCCTGCTCCATATCCCATCTAATCACCTCTCCCCAATATTTCTTCGGCCTACCTCTACCTCTCATGTACCCGTCCATAGCCAACCTCTCACACCTCTGCACTGGGGCATTTGTGTCTCGCTTCCGCACATGTCCAAACTATCTCAACCTCGCTTCCCGCATCTTATCTTCCACCGAGGCCACTCCCACTCTGCCCCAGATATCATCATTTCTAATCATGTCCCTCCTCGTATGCCCACACATCCATCTGAGCATCCTCATCTCCGCCACTCTCATCCTTTGGGTGTGCGACGTCTTGATTGGCCAACACTCCGCCTCATACAACATAGTCGGTCTAACCACCACCCTATAAAACTTGCCTTTTAGTTTTGGTGACAACTTTTTGTCGCACAAAACTCCAGATGCAAGCCTCCATTTCATCCACCTGCCCCAATACGATGTGTGACATCGTCATCAATCACTCCCTTCCCTTGGATGATAGACCCGAGGTACTTGAAAAAGATGAACTACGTATCAAGGAAAAGGTTCGGTTGTATCACAAGAATGTGAAACAGATGATGATTGAAATTATTCTACAAATTGAAGTTTGGCTTGCTATTTGCGCGTTAATGTAATTAGCCCCCCCCCCCCCCCCCCACAATCAGCGACATCGCATTGATGGACTGACTAATAATCTTACTCAAGGAGGACTTGCTAGGGAAGAAGAGGATTATTCAAGATCTGTGCAACACTAACCCAACAAAATGGCCTTACAAATAAAAAGCATCATATATATGGACCAAATTGAAATTAGCTTAGGTCACTCCTCCTTATGTATGGAATGTGATATGCATGGCATGGACAAAAAAGATGTTCTTGTTTTCAAGCTGAGACCGCTGACATATTATCCAAGTTGTTTTCTCTCGAACATTATTCTTTATCTTTCTGAACCTTAGTTCAATTGCAAAATAGAACTAACTTAGAATATACACCCAACGGAAGTGACGTTTCATTCTTGGAAAATTTAAGCCTACCCAAAGTGTTCCATATAATTCAATATTCCACTTCACTACATACGATAAAAGGTTGAGCAGGCCAAGTGTAAATGAAAAGCCAATTAAATAACTAGCACTTACAGATAACAGAGAAATTGATTTACCTTCACAAAAGGTTGATCCCTACCAGGGAAAGAATCAATAAAGCTATCTTTTAGCAGTATTGAAACCTGCAAAATAATAGGAGAAGTTAAGTAGACTCGGACTACTCGTTTCCAGATCAACCTACCAAAAGATTGTGGGGTCAATTGGAAACCCGTCATACCCGGTCACTGTTTGATTGTACACTAGTTATTGTATGAGACCTCAAATCCGAACAGAGAGACTCCAAATACTGCCGCATAACAGTCAAGAATTGTGCTGCAGCTTCAGCCTGCAGATTAGTCATAATTTAACACCAAAAAAAAGAGAGGAGAAGAACCTATCGTAGACAAAGAATTAAAACAAATCAGAAAAGGCAGCTATGACACAAGCACCATTTGTACAATATGACTAGGCTTACAAAAAACCTTTTTTCACAAACTTTTTACCTGATCGTAAAACATTTTTGAGGCTGTATAAAGAACTTCTTACTTTATGTGACCAAAGAAAAAGGTAAAAAACATGGGATGTACACGGTGAAAGGATTGCTAGCATCATGATATACAATGTATAGGGCAAAATTCGTATAAGACAGCTGTACGAATTATGGTGAGACACGTGGAGTATGACACTGAGTCAGACCCACGTCAGATTACAACACTGCTGGTTGATATGCATGGTACCTGAAGCGTCACGAGCAAGGCCGGTACCGATAAAGGAGAAGGCTAAGAACCGTTTGCATCGTAACGGACGACCGTTACTGAAACCGATCCTACGACTTGCAACAACCCTTTTAGTAGTATTTATTGAGAGATTGATTGTCCAATTATTACAACATTTATTCTCATGCATTTATGAGGGCATTTGTGAGTTGTGTTCCCGTGTAGCTCATGTATAAATATGGCACATTATTCCACTGCAACTCATCAGATTCTGCCTATCACAATTTACACATTGATATTCTCTTGATTTCTGTGCTTTTATACAAATCACCGTTGATTTTGCTCAGAAGCTATCCCAAGGTTCAACCTAACTATTGCTTACTTTGTCTTGTTATTATTTATCTTAAGTATAATTCTTATTTAACGTGTCACTTGAGATCCACGTGTTCTTGACCACGTACACAAATTCAACGGTACCGTTTTCCGGATAAACATACAACATCTTAATTCATACTTAGGCTTGTAAAGGTGCAAGTGGAAATGGAAGATAAAACTAAATATGTGGCTGGCTGGTTAAGCTCCATTATTCAAAATAAGAACTCTAATAACGTTGGAGTAACATTTCTTTGCAACTGCATTAGCTTTTCAAAAGGTCCTTGGCCGTTCTGCAAAATATTTTGAACTTGAAGAAGAACTACCAGGAACCGTAAGTAAATATCTATTACTGGTCCGAGAACACGTGTTTCATTGACTACATTTTTGAATAATTCATTCCACCACACTTGGTCCCTGGGTCATGAAATCAGACGCTTCCGACCACATTTCTGGTAACAAATCTTTACTGTAGTGTTGACTTATTCTCGGTCCCTTCCCACTATTTCCTTAGCTAATGGTTCTCAGACCATGGCAGCTGGAGTCGGTCAAGTCAATACTTTACCTTAACTCTGGAATAATGTTCTTTTTGTCCTGGTTGTCCTTTTAGCCTTCGGTCAATCAGTCGTTTGGCTAGAACCTTAGATTACTTACATATATTCTAGAATATTGACAAGGATTCTAACAAGCAGGTTAGAGTGTATTATGTTATTTCGCTTTTGGTGTGATAAGGAACATGTAAATGAGGCTCTCTAGGATTAGAAGAGGGCCATATTTTGGTGTTTTTGCTCACTGTACAGAAAATTCCAGCACTAACTTTTTTTTAAAGGAGTAAGCAGGTTGAACTGCTTTCTAAAATTATCATCCAGGACGTGAAAACAATCTACTTCAAATTACAGCAAAAAGTAATGTGCTATAAAGTACACTCAAATTTGGAACACTTAAAAAATGAGTCGACAGTGACATTACAGGAAAAATTTCCAGGGCATCATCTTTGTCTGAGCACTTCACTAAAAGAAGTTAAATAATGACAGATACCTGCACTTCACTGCATATGTATATAGGACGTCGTTGAGCAACAGAGTCTTCACGTGTCAATCTGGCATGGATTGGCCGTAGTTCTAATAGAAGCTCCTTACGTCGAGGAAGCAGAGGCAAGTAACAAGATTTTATCTGCAGCTCCAACAAAACAATAACAAGATGAAAAATTCGAAATTTAAGACAACCAAGTTCACAAACCCATCTCCTAGCATAAATCCCATGATATTAGTATCATTACATTAAACAGCTTCCAGAAATATTGAGAAGAACATATATGCTCTAGGAAAGCACAAGCTAAGAAAAATACAAAGCATCTTCATATCCGACGCCAATACTATGGAAATTATCAATGAACTTCAGTCAATATAATCATTTAGTAACTGTTACTAAAGACTAAAAAAAGTAGCACAGCTCTAGACTTATAAAAGGAGAAAGAAGAAAAGATTTCGTGGGGGACAGAGTTCTAGAGGGAAAATTTCAGCATTCAGTTAGATAGTTCTACGGGACCACCACTTACCAGATAAACTGAATACTATCATGAAACATAACTACAATCAACTAACCTGATCTTTGGTTACATTAACACGGACAAGATTAGCGCTTTTCATCTTCAAATCAGTTGGTTTGTGCTGCAGGCCAACCTGTCAATCATTGGTCACAAAGAAGACAGTGGAATTGAGAATATGATTTGCAGTTTCTCCTATGAGTACAAAACAGAAGGCGAATTTATTGACACCAATATGTTACTTACAAAAATAGATAATGGAAACACAAAGAAGACGACCAAAGGATGGCACTCTCAGATACCACAAAACTCAAACAGTTGGCTTTCAACCTTGTGGGTTTCCTGGACTAACTGCCGCTTCAAGGCTATTTAACTTGCTGAATAGCTCAGTTTTGAAGAAGCCAAGGCAAACCATATCAAACTAGCTACTGCTAGGAGATAAAATGAGTTCGTGCAGTTATGCGTGTTAACTTGTCCCATAATGGTTGAGGGTGAGTTATATTTTCTTTACATGATCTTGAATAATCCTCATCGTATTAGTTGCTATTAGAATTGAGTTAGGCTCAAGGTCTGCTTTCTTAACAATGTGAAAACTATAACTCCTCAATGGTGCAGCGGTTTTACTAGTCTTGACAGGCTTGACACGTTCCATGCATCACATAAAGTTGACTTCATCTTCCATTATCACACTTATGCATGCAAGTATTTGTAGGTCTTGAAACCAAATTACCATTTTCTGTTTACTTTGATGAGGTTGGTTTGTGGGGGGAAGGGGGGAAGGGAGGAGGGGGAGTGTTCTCAAGAGAACTTTTGATTTAAAGGTGGTGTCTGGGCCAATCAGCACATACATCAACTATTCCCGGATAACTGCTACCTCCCACAAACACATGTACCGGGTAATTCTACTAACCGAGGCTTAGGCAGATAGAAAAAAATCACCTAGTTAATCTAACATAAATAATTTTCTATGTTTCCGTCTTCTAGCCCTTCGGTTCTTTCTCAGCCCCTATTGGGCTCTAAGAAATAATAGTTCCTAATCTAACTGAAAAATAATAGAGGGATGCCTAACCAATTTTCCCCTTTTTCACACCACATTATTTGGAAGGAGATATCAGCTAGTCCACCTAAAAATTAAAAGATCTCTCATTATCTTACATGGACAGTAGGCACACCACAGAACTATTGTCAAACTTCCCACTTTATGCAGCCCCCCCTGGTACTGTCAATTAGCATCCAGTGCTTTGAGAACACGTATATGTCAAAGAACATTAATGTGAATGTCAAACAGATACTACAATCAGAAGAGAAAAGAGAACGCATGTTCATTTGACTGCTTAAGGCACTTAATTGACCCGTCTAGTACGATAGAAAGACCAAATATATAGCACAAGTTATAGTTAGACAATCTAAAGATTGCAATAAAACTGTAGCAGAACTTCACGAAGTAGAAGGATGAGAGAAAAAAACTCACAATGAAAGGTACGGGAGCATCAAGGAAATCAAGCATTTTCTCTGGCAAAATCTGAAATTAAAGAACAAAGTCAATTGATGATTGTAACTTGAGGAGAAAAAGAAATATAACCTGTACGAATGTGAGCACAGAATTGTAGAGAGACACACAGAGAGAGACATAAATATAAAATTTTCACCAATGATCAATAATAGCAGTAAAGTAATCATTGTACCTGAAAATAACAGACTTTAAGAGATGTTCTTTTGAATATTGATATTTGAATAAATTTACATTGTACAATCAAACATATGGAATGGGCTGAATCCAACTATCATAATAGAATTTGGAAACTTGTCCCTTGTTAATACAAGAGAGATTCTGGATTTGATATTTTTTTCTTCGAATTTACGACGGTAAAATCTTTTCGCGAAAGCATAGAGATGGGAAAACATACACAAAAGTAGTCATCCATGAAAGGAAAAAAAAGCATGTGAAAAGACACAACTTTATGACAGTGGTAGACAACTCTTTTCCTTCCGTGATCATTAATGATTTAACAACACAGTAAATATCAACAAAGATTACAGACATTGAATTACAAGGCTGAGAAGTAATAGCTATGCTACAGAACATACAGGTAAGAATAAACTCTGCCATTGAAATGGACGAATAATGGGGATCAGAGACAGCACCACAGCAGATAGAACACCCTGTACTTGTTGAAAAATAAGAAAATGAATACGGCTCTGAGGTATCACAGATTTTGCAATGTTCAGGAAACTCAACAAATACCAAAAGCATATGGATCGTAAGATAAAACACAATTACCAAATTGGGGCACACAATAACCACTTGTTTTTCAAGAAGCACACCAGTGATTAAGGCCAATACCTGAAAAAAGAATTACTTGTCAAACTGAATAAAGAATGTCATTTGAAGTTAACAATCATATGCAGTGAAATTTACAAAGTGCAGACAGATCAAATGTGACCAGATTATTTTCGTTACTTAACTACAAGGCAATGATAGAATGCACATCTGATACACGAAATTGGATTAAAAGTCCAGTTAGTTAAAAGTAGTTAGAATATACACATCAGCAGTCAAGTAGTTAGAAGTTAGTTACGATTCTGTTCAGTTAGTTAGGGTCGGTTAAGCTCTCTCAATTCATTTCTCATTACATATAAGCATTGTACATGATTGATTACATTCATTGATTGATGAATATACAATTTCACTCTTCTTCTTCTTCTACATTCTATATCTCTTTCTCTATTCTCGAATTGACTGATTCACTCGAAAGTCTCTGTAACTTTCCTGTCCAGTCTTGAGATTCTCGAATTCATCTGAAATTCCTGAATTTCAGCTATCAATGTCCTAATCGTGTCTCGAGCTTGTTAAAAGATGGAACGTCTGCTTTGATAAATCATAAAGTTTTAAATTGATATTACACCGAGATGGTATCAAAAAACATGTAGAAAGTATCAAACTGGCTCAACCACAGTCCTCCATCTCATTAGCCCAACTATCTATACTACACGGAACTTATTTAAAAAGATGGAGATGTTAAAAGAGACAACGGACATGTTCTCTTTTCCTGTTTGTGAATTTTTCCCGTAATAGCAGTTGCAGATCCAGGTAGAAAATTTCCAAAGGGTCCACCCATAAGAAAATGAAACATGCTTGTGTACGCTTTTGCATACATTAAAGATGGGAAGCCATGTGAATATAGCATAATACACAAATCTTACATTTCAGAACTATTGAGCCAGGAAAATCTTACAGTCTCAATTGAAAGTGAACGACATATTGTTGCAGTTGTCCATATAGATAGTCCAACAGCTTCCTCAGCAGCGGCTAAATGGAAATTTACCTAAGAAAATAATAACTTCCATCATTAAGAATTTTTCAATTCCCAAAAAACGAATTAGAAATGATCTAACCGTTGCAACATCATTTGGATCATTCATTCTTGTACCCAGATGTTTCTCACTAATTCCAAGTTCAGAAACTGAAATTCTCTCGTATTCAATAGCCTGCAGATGTTCGAGTGGCTGAAAAATGATCTTACTTCCTCGTGGTGGAAGGGGCAAGGAATGATAACTACAAACTATTTGCAGCAAATCATTCTTATTCTCCTACACAAGGGACCAATAAAGTAATTAGACGAGGTGGGAACTCATAGATGAATCAAACACTAACATGAATTTCTGTGAGTGGAAAAGAAGACTACAGACTCTAGCCCACTCCATTATCATCTCACACCCGGCATCCTTTTCATTGCTGAAAAATAAGTCATCATCCTCTTCCTCGGATGCCATACTTATTGCTGAACTGCCAAAAGAAAACAACTTATTGACTAATTTAGATTGAGTGGTAGAATATGCGGAGAAATGTTTATGGTTCACAAATATGCTGGATAACGGATAAAGATGAAACAAAAAGAATACAATAATGCTCCATTCAACAAGAAAGGAAACCGAATAAAAGATCTTACTCGATTCAGGCAAGAAATAAGTGACACCTAGGGTGTGTTCGTTATGGAGGAAGACATTTTCCAGCAAATGTTTTTCAATTTTCTCATGTTCGGCTGGTCAAAATTTTTGGAAAACATCTTCTTTAGGAAAACAAGTACCTTAAAAATGAGGAAAATGACTTCCCTAGTGGAAGTAGGGAAAACAAATTCCGCAAGTGGCATTCCACAAATACTTTTAGGGTAATATTTTTTGCTTATGTACCGAACACAAGAAAATAAATAAGGAACCCACTTATTTCCCTCGAAAACATTTTCCATGGAAAACATTTTCCTTCGTATCGAATACATCCCTAGTACCAGAAATTTAATCAACTCTACTATCCTTGTAATAGAAGAAAGAATACGAAAATTAAAAGTTCAGTCCACCTAAATAAGGATTCAAAGCTTCCAAGACGCTCCAATGAATGGACTTTCGAGAAGACAAAAGGGCCACTCTCAGGGGTTCGGTTATTGTCTTGAATTCCATAAACCCTTTCAGTACTATCAGATCGAACTTCTGAGGCTTCAGATGCACAATCATCAATATAATGGATGTTCCTTCCCCCATCCTTACCAAATCCTCTTGTTTGACTATGATCTGATGCCTCGCTGGCAGTGACACTTACAGGCGAAGAAACTTCCCACTTTGATGATGATGAGGGAACCTCATCGTCATCCATTATCCCAGCTGCAGCAGCAGTAAGAGCAACACTGTCAACTGGTATTGCAGAAGCAGTCCAATCTGCTTCATCATCCCTGTAAGAGGAATCAATGCTTGCATTTGATGCCTCGTTCATTTTAGATGCAGAGGGGATAAAATCAGTGAGATTTATTTCACTAACAAAATGTGTTATCCTATTCAGACGCTCTTGTGCAATTACACTGCATTCAAATGAATATAGTATAGTCAATAGCATAGATTCAATATTCAGCTTTATCCATAGCTGATGAAAAGAAATTAAGTGCTAACCTTCTCAACATCTCGTAGTGCAATTCAAATAAGGGAACTCTTGTTAGAAGACAATAACAGCGAGGTGCAGAAACCAAAAACCGACTGCGACCAATTGATGATTGAGGAAGGGGTGATGAAGAAACATAGATAGCAGGTGGTCTCTGAACAATTTCTGGTACATGTAAACATACACCGTAAAGGGTAGCATTGTCTGCCACCTGATGCAAAGCACATAGGGTAACTTCAACATATTACAGGAACTAAAATGAACTCACGGGCAGACAGATAACCAAACATAAAACACAGAAAAATATAAGGCAAATATCAAAAGCTAACAAGTAACATTAGGTACACCACATACGGCAAATAGAGAAAGTCATCTCCAAGTAAACTCCAAATCAAAAAAATTGAGCAAGAAATACCAACAGTACAGGAAACCAGGTCAAGGTGCCCTTCACTTAGAGTACTCAAAGAGTGGTTAGTTTTACAGTCCCTTTACACATATGGATGTCTTCAAAAAAGTACTTCTTCCTAGTTAATAGCTACCGCAAAATGGTTGTATTAGAAGACACCAAGAAATGGAATCTACTGGCTAGTTGAGGAACTTAAACCATCCAGAAAGGCCAGCTCCTTGACACCATTTTGAGGTCCTAATTTACGCTATTACCTTTTTCTCTTGATCCAAATATCTGCTTAACTCTATTTAAAAGGCCCCAGCTTTGGCAATGTTCTTGGGCTCAAGTTACAGAAATACTAGCAACCTTACTATCTGTTACTATGTGACCAGATCATAGTACCGTGATATTCCATAGAATACTGTAGTACATTCTGTATTCACTTGTTAGATAATTACTTACCTAGTTATATTTGTGCATAGCGTAAGATCCCTATATGGGGAGCCCTCATGTATCAACCTATATGGCAATGTATCAACTTATAAAGCACGGAAGAGCACAACACCAAAGTTCTTAATCATTCAACTAAGTGTTAATCCCTAATCAAAGGTCAAGTATTTAGAAACTTTCTTGGCCTCACCTTAAGAGAAAATATGAACGACGAGTCATCTCTGCCTAAATGTTCCTGAAGATAAAGGAAAGATAGGTTATTTCTATGAAGAAGAGAATTATATGCTTACTGCATAATTAAATAATATGGTGCAAACAAGTATTATAATTTCAAGCAGGATCTAAAAAATTATTGAACAGTACCTGCCCATAGACCAGTTCATTTAATTCACTAAATGACGGTGTCCTTTCCATCACATGTGCCTGGATTACAAAGAAAACACATGAATGAGAGAATCCCTTTTCTTTTTGGAACCTAAACAGTGTAGATCTTTCATAAAAAATGTATTGATGTACTGCCAAGGTTTCCTGCATACTTAAAGTTAGTTGTCATCCTGGCTCAAGGCATTTTCTATTTGCAACTGTCCATTGCAATATTACAGTGCCTGATACATTTGCGGATGTGACAAAACAAGAGAACATGTATGCAAGAGAGAAAAGTAATTCGACTGTATGGGATGCCTTAAGTTATACGCTGATGATGAAAAGTATTAGACCAGCAAAAACTACACCTTAACACCTCCAGGAAAGCAAAATGCTGCCAAATCCTTCAAACGCATAGCTAGCTTCTTTCCAGGAGGATACTTAAAGAGTACCTGAGAGAGAGAGAGGAAGGAAAAAAGATAACTTAGATATAAGTAAATTATTGGAGCCAAAAATGGATATTTACATACATAACACACAGCGACAATGTACGGCCAATCAATATCACCCAACAGCTTCAATTACTTAGAGTTAGATAACATTAAACTAAGAGGAGGAAAAGGACAATACGGACACTGTTTAGATATAAGAAAGTGCGCACTTGGAAACAAAAAGTAGTAGTTAATCAGATAGAAAATTGTGCCTCTTTTACCAGAGAAACAGCATCAACTGTTCCTGCTAGTAATAAAGAAAAAAAAAGAGCATTTTGCCAACTTAAAAGACGATCGGAGTCTGATCTTCAATATATTATATGAGGAAATAAAAAATATAATTGAAATAATGCTCAAGACCATGATGTAAAACAAAATACCAACTAATAGTAATATAAAATATGAATTGAAACTCATAACTAGAAGCTCAACAAAAAGGGAATCAAGAAGCGTGAACACTTCTGCTTGCTAACAACCTGAAATCATATCTAAAATAGACTTACCACAACAACAATTACGCCTCAGTCTCAAACAAGTTGAACCAACAAAAAGGTTTGACCATGTTTTGAGGGGAAAAGCATCTATTCAATTTTTTTCTCTATGACTAACACACCTAAGGACCGCACTGATTTGTATAAAATGAATTAATCTGGGATGTGAAACAAAGTTGGCTTTGAATTATTTTATTAATTATGAGAAAATTATCTATTTTCAGAACATATTATTAGAGCATCTTACTGGATACTAGTAATCCCACACCCCCAAGAAACTCAACCGAAACCCAGGAGCTCAAAGTGATTCTTTCTTATGGTTGAAGGTTGAGGGTCCTTACCACTAGGCTATCCCTAGTAACATAACTGCCCCATGTTTAAAAAGCAGAATTTGACTTCTAAAGTCTAAACCATAAATATGCATATTTATGCAAGTAAACAAACCTGAGGTTCGACAGATGGAACTGAAGGACCACAATTTGAAAGCATTCTGAAATCCACCATGTCAGATGTTTCTAACTGTACTTCCCATTTCTTTCTCCTGGAAAATGCATCCTCAACATCCTCAAGATTAGCATCTGGATGAAGACCGACGATAGCAAAGTGCTCAAAAAGCGTGTCGGGCTCCTTATATTTCTTATAGTCCTGCACATAATTTTTGTTTGTTTGTAAAATATGATCCTCCGATTTTCATGAGCAATCTAATATGTAAGAGCTGAAGGCTAGTTTAAAGCCAAAACAGTTAGGTAAAATTACCGAATATAAATATTTAAACACACACACTAACTAACTAACTAACTACTACAACTCCATAGAGGGGAATGTCCATAAGTAATATGTGCAAAGTATACAAGCTTGTCATAGATACTTCATACTTGTCTATCAAAATATACAACTTTGTCTCTCATGGATACTTGTGCATCTGTACAAGTCGTTAATGCAATATCCCCTATTAGGAATTCGAGAACTTTGTCCCAATTATTCACGTTAACTTTAATTACTCCTCCTTTAACTGCCTGCCCAATAGATTAAAGCAATCAAAGTGGAGGTGTTGGAGAACAAAATTAAGAAAACACATATCAAAAGAGAAAAATATGCCTTAAATATACAGATACAACTAAAACAAATATGCCATAATCCCAAGCTACTTAAGTCAGGTAGTTGGGGCGAATACCTCAATATCCATCTCACACCATTTGGATCCTTTTCATTCCAATACTTAATAATCTGTGGTTCTCACTACAGATTCTTTAAAGTTTCTGATGGTCTACAAAACCTCTACATAAACTAGAGTCCTAACAAATAGTTGGCCTATGTAAGTGCAGGAACATGAGAAAACCACCCCAAACAGCCGTGTCTTATTTTATCCTCTATATGTGCTACTTCACTTTCTGTCAGGTTAATCATTTCTGATCTTATCTAATCTTATTAGATTATACATCTATCTCAATATGTATTTCTACGACACTGATCTTGTGGATATGTTGACCTCAAAAGGCCCAACACATGCTCTCATATAACAATGTTGATCTTACAACCATTGTGAAGAACTTTAGTATGTGAGTATAAATATACTCAAGAAGAACATACCCAATGTAGTCCCACATGGTGGGGGTGGGGTCTGGGGAGGGTAGGATGTACGAAGACCTTACCTCTACCATGGAGGTAGAGAGGTTGTTTCCGATAGACAAACCATAGCCATGAGTGAAAAGAAACAATCAGCAAAATCTCAGCCGAAAGATGGTGAATTAGTTAATGCTAATCACTGTAAAATCATCTATACTGGGAATGTTTCATCATTGATTTGTGAGTATAAATATACTCGAATTTAGAAAATTATGAATTTTTTAACCAAAAAAGGGAACTACAGGGCAAAAATTATGAATTTTTCAACACATATACTCTCCATGTTGCCTCTAAAAGTTTGTTCAACGAAAAAGCAATTTAAATTTCAAAAAGAAGTTGAGGTAAAAAAGCAGGATGTCTGGAAAGCTGCATCACAGGCAAGAAAAACAGGAAAGGCAATTTATTCTGGAATATTCTTGTCAAAAAACACCATACACAAAATTACAAACAGTAAAGACTCCAAAATGAAGGCAGCATTACCGATGTTTTGGAGTGAAGCTGATACCACTGTCGCTTTTGATTAGCCAAAACCTCAGGATTAAATGATAAAAACGAGCTATCTTCCTGTGAAGTAGAACCCCAATTCTTCAAAGCCCTTTGCATTTGAGACTTCCATTTATTGAAGTTACTGCTACCACTTCTATGAACAGATAAAGTCACTATTTCGCTACGACTTCTTCTATGTCCAACCCCAGTTGAGGCAAGTTTCGAACTACTGCTAGAGTAAACATTTTGCAATGCCTCACCAGCAACTCTCACTGCTTCCTCAGAGATTTGTTGTAATACCCTATATGGTGATGATGGCAATTCCTCTTTCCCGTTTCCTTCTTTCATATTCTCACCTTTATAACAACTCAACAATTATCATCAATTTACATTTCATTTTTTTTCAAACTCTCCTATTCTGTCCATTATTATTCAAGAGCATAATGATACCCTTTTTCTGTCAAACCATTTACAGTCAAACTAAAAGATACCCTTTTCCTTTGAAGAAATTTTGAATCTTTATTCACTAAACATTACCATATGACACAAAAACTTGTTCTTCCAACTTTAAGCAAACTGTGAAGCACCCTGCAATACAAAATAGGAGAATAAAGATACAGTAATAAATTCAGAAAAATCATTCTTTTTTTATTTTCACAAAACAACAGCAACTCAATCTAATAGAAAATCTAAGAAACACCAAAATTAAATACAACGTGGGAAGGAAAAAAAACGAAAATGCGACAAAATATATTCCTTTATTCCCAATTTATATGACACGCTTTCCTTTTTAGTTCATCTAACAAGAATGACATATTTCCTTATTTGACAACAATTTAATTTTTTACCTTTAATGCTTAAATCTATAACCACACAAATATCATATCAAGATTCAAAAATTATTTATTTCTTAAATTTCGTTTCCAGACAAACTACATCATATAAATTGGGATGTAGTGAGTAAAAGTAAAAGATAAGAGAACCCAAAGTACATTGAAAAGGGCTGAATAATATAATAAATTAATGCAACAATCTTGGGTTCTTGGAAAACAGTTGGAATAAAAAAAGATATATGATTTTTTAATTACCCATAAAGAAGATCTTTGATCGTGGTTGGTTGTAGCATTTATACGATCGGTGTTGTATTATCTGTGTCGTGGCGGTGTATGGCGGAGGATGGTGGTTGCCGGTGCCGGAGAAGGGAGGAGAGAATAATAAGGGAGAAAGTTGGCGAGAATAGCGGTGGGGCGTTGCATGCAAAATGAGCATTGTTTCTCATTTTGAAACATCACCGTTATTATTCATAGTGTTGACGAGGAACTCTCACCACAAATTTTTACCATGGTAAATTTTTTGGAGTAACTTCCACTTAAAATTTTAGATAAAATGACAACACCAATCCCTTATGGGGTTAGAAAATAATAAAATTAGAATAAAAATATTGTGAAGAAAGGGATTAGAGTTCTTTATTTTTTTTTTAGGGATGAAATATAGTGAGAGAAATATCTCTATTTATGGGGATAATTGACTTGGTCCCAAAGTCATTAGCTCTAATATTTCTCCTAAAGATAGACATTCATAATATATGATAATATCCATATCATTCCCATTTGGATGTCTATTTTGATAGATAATATGACTCATTAAAAATTTACTAGAAAAAACCAAGTGGAAAAATTCTAGTGAAGGAAAAAGAGTACACATTTCTAATAATACACATTTTGGTTGGCTCATTAAAAACCTTACAAGGAAAATACAGTGGGACAACTCCCCCTGATGAGAACTTCAGTCCAAGTACTTGAGTCGTTGTATTCCAATCTTGTGCCCCATTTTCTCGAAAGTTGTAGTTGGTAGAGACTTAGTGAACAAATCACTCATATTATCACTTGAATGAATCTATTGCACGTTGATATCACCATTCTTTTGGAGCTCGTGTGTGAAGAACAACTTTGGTGAAATGTGCTTTTGTCCTATCTCCTTTTCTGAATCCTCCCTTCAATTGAGCAATGCATGTTGCATTATCTTCATATGAGGTTATGGGTATTTCAAATCACATTTACTTCCAAGCGATTCAAATAGTCATAACATCAATTGGATTTATTGATATTTCTTCATTTTCTTGAGTTTGCGGCTCATTGATTTCTTTAAGAATATCAAGATTGATCAAAACTTGAATTTCTTTGTCAGATTCTTTCTTAGTGTCGTCTTGACCATTTATTTTTATTTTTCTTTTTCTATGATTCCGATCCTTAGAACCCAATCGTCTATCACGCTTCAGGCGTGCTTTTGGACTCATTTGCTATGACACTAGTAGATGGTCCTACAGGAACATCAATTCGAATTGAGACATTTTCTGCAGGGATATGTGATTCGGTAATCCTTTTCAAATCTGTAAATGCGTCTGGCATTTGATTTGCTATTTTTTGCAAGTGAATAATCTTTTGGATCTCTTGCTCACTAATAGAAGCACGTAGATCAAGATGAGACTATGATGAATTTTTCCTTTTTATTTCATTATTCTCTCCCCCTAATTTTGGAAAAATTCTCTCATCAAATCGACAATATGCAATTGATCTTATTTCAGTATCTCCGTGTAAGGAAGAAATTATATCATGCTCATAGTTATAGCAAGATAAATAAATACATCAATTGAACAAATATATGGCACTTCAGGACCAGTCTAATTTTGTCATTTCAACTTATTTTAGCAGGTAGTCTAATGCTTTTCGAAAACTCTTCAAAATCTCCAATCACATTCAAGTCAGCAACTTGCACACCCTTATGACAGATTTTGAATATCATAAAGGGAATAGGTTAAACATAGTCATCTTTGTACCCTTCATCAATAAATATTTATTAAGGTGATTTCAGTACATCAACCTTAGTTCATTTAATCTGTTTATGGATAACAAGCAAGTTTTTCAATAACTTGTTTATGCTTCAGACATTTTGAATCCTTCAAAAAATTTATTCAAAGTAACCTCACAATATTCTAAGTACAATCATATTATGAACATAATAAGCATGTCATGAAAACAGATTTCACCACTTTCAATGTACAAGCCAATAAATATTCACACAACAAATCTCCTCCCAAATCGTCCTAGGAAATATTTAGTTAATCAGTACACCTGCTTCATCCCATATAACATATTATATATTTGTTGCGGTGCGTGCAACCCGATCCAATGCATTTCAATTATAACCCCTAAGGCAAGTGTGTTTGAATAGCTCCGAAGGCAAGTGTATGTGTATGGGCAAGTGTATTTGAATAGACCCGAAGACAAGTGTATTTGAATAGCCCCGAAGGCAAGTGTATTTGAATAGCCCCGAAGGCAAGTGTATTTGAATAGCTCCGAAGGCAAGAAATGTGTAATGCTATAGCCCCGTAGGTGATAGCAAAATTATTTACATTACCAAGATTTCTATGATTTCGACTGTATGGCTAAACTTATACACACACCCATAATATATATATATATATATATATATATATATATATATATATATATATATATATATATATGTCATATTTTCGGAAGATTCAAATAATATTCACTTCTTTCAACTTTTCGCCCTCCCCACTTGTAAGGGTTATAACTCTCAAACCGTAACTCTGAATAAGGTATTTCTCACGCCGAGTCGAAGGTAATATGGGGACCTATCACTATCCCAAGTTTCCTCTGAAAATACTTAGTGAAACTAATACAAATTCACGAAAGAAACAACCCTATGAAAACTGTCTCGCCGGACTTTTTATAAAAAAAGGATACAATCTTAAAACAATCATAACTTTTTATTCATAAGTCAGCTTAATCCCCGTAAAGTCTCAAACTGTCTAGAACAGAGAAATATAGAACTTTTATTCAGAACATATTTTCGGATTCTTTACCCATTTGTACAGTTTTTACGTTATACGTTCTGCCCTTCCGGACTTCGGTCGATCCGAGGCAGAAACTTTAAACAATGATAACTCTCAAACCGTATGTCGGATCGATCTCAACAAGGTCTCAAACTGTCAATAACAGAGAAATATAGAACTATTATTCAGCACAAACTTTCAGATTCTTTACCTATTTGTACAGTTTTTACGTTATACATTCTGCCCTTCCGGATTTCGGTTGATCCGAGGCAGAAACTTTAAATAGAGATAACTCTCAAACCGTATGTCGGTTCAATCTCATTAAGGTCTCAAACTGTCAATAACAGAGAAATATAGAACTACTATTCAGCACAAACTTTCAGATTCTTTAATGATTTGTACAGTTTTTACGTTATACGTTCTGCCCTTCCGGATTTCGGTATCCGAGGCATAAACTTTAAATAGCGATAACTCTCAAACCATATGTCGGTTTTGGCCCCGTTTGGACTCAATCTGACCGTGAAAAAAAATATGTACAACACTGGAAAATTTTGTCCCATTCTAACAAGGATAACTCAGCGAAAACAGTCTGCACTGACATGACTCAAACTTGTTACAAGACAATGCTTATATCAATTAATTCATCACAACTTATATTTTCAGAAACATATTTTTTTTAACATGCATTGTAATTCAAAACAAAGGATTTTACTAAGAATTTGTGAGTGAGAAAAATCACATTTGTTACTTCGTAACCGCGAACAAAACCTCAACTGCAATTTATCCTTCAACCAAACCTTTTTGGGACTCCTTAATTGCTCTCTTTAATCTTTCTTTTTCTCTCTCTTTGTTTTGTTTCTGATTTTTATATTTCCCTTTTTTGTTGTGTTTTATATAAAAGTGTATGTGTGTGTTGTGTTGTGTTGTGTTGTGTGTGTGTGTTGTGTTAAATGTGCCCCTGATAAATGGGACGTGAGGGAGTAAAATGGACAATGGAGGAGTTAAGGTGAGTGAGGTGTTGTGTCGTGTGTGTTTGTGTTTTATTGATCAGGCGATACCCGGATTTGAACGGAAAAAAAAGGATTTGAATTCTAATTTAATTTATCGAAAAATTACATTGTATATATAAGGTCAAAATTATTTTTATGCATATATACTAATAGATATCGAATTTCCTTGGCTTATTCGTAAAATTACTTTTCTCATAAAAATTCTAGCTTTGCCACTAATTATAATGGGCAATATAGCAAGTAATGTTATCCTCCATGTTAAATCTTCATTTAAAGTGATATAGGTTTGTGCAAATGAATTTACAAGTGCTCGATGGATTAATTTATGCAATTCGACCTTCATGTTCATGTATTACTACTTGCTAAAAGTAGCTACTAAACTTCTACTATCCTAGAAGTGGTTCAAAGTACAACAACTATTTTTCGAAAAATAAAGTCGAAGCCTCGATTTTACTTGCCTTCTTCTTGTTCTAATCTTTTAATGGGAACTTGAGATGGAGCTGAAATGTACCTATTCAAACAACAAAGGGCTATAATTATTTGCCTATTTCTTACACTTCCATGTTTACCCACTAGGGACCCATGTAATCTTGTCTTGTGAATACAAATTCCAGACGAGTATAATAGAATATTTTTCAAATATTCTTTAACTAATTGTATATTTTTTATTTTAGGTAGAATTGTATTTCCTATTGTAATTAGGTCTCCTATTTTAGGTAGAATTGTATTTCCTATTGTAATTAGGTTGATTAGTTACCTAGTTTAGATATTATATATATATATATATACAACATATTTCTTCATGGTATCAAAAGCCTAATCGTAAATATCCCACCCTAGCTGCCGACCTCTTTTCTCGGCCGCCACCCTTCCCACGTCGGAACCTAGCCGCCGACTTCATCTTTCGGCCACCCCCTTTTCCCCACGACGGAACCCTAGTTTTTCCGGCCATTCTCCCTCCCTTTTCCTCCTAAATTTCCTCTTCCATGGCTGACAAAACCAAATTCCATCCTGCACTTGCAGTCAATAACATTAAAAACTTCATCCTTGTGACTCTTGAGATGGAAAAATGGTCAATACTCCTCGTGGGCGGAGCTTTTTAAGATCCATTGTCGTGTTTACGAAGTTATCGACTACATCATCCCTCCTACACTGAAGTCCACAGACCTACCCTTGACTTCGAATTCTAATGATGCACTCTGGTCTCATTTGGACGCAACCATACTCCAGTGGATATACGACATGATCTCTAATGATCTGTTGCACACCATCATTGAGACCGATACCACTGCCCGCCAAACGTGGGAATGTTTTGGAAAGTATTTTCCACGACAACAAAACTCAACGAACGTTATACCTTGAAAATCAGTTCAAGGATGTTCATCATGACGGTTTTCCAAACGTATCTGCATACTGTCAAGAACTCAAGATGCTTGCCGACCAACTCTCCAACGTCGGCGCACCGGTCACTAATCAGCGATTGATCATGCAACTTATTGTAAGCTTGAACGAATCTTATGACGGAGTTGCCACCATTCTTCAGCAATGCACGCCATTACCTCCGTTTTATGAGGCATGTTGAAGCTTATTCTTGAGGAAACCCAGAAAATAAAGCGCAACACCACTCATGCCAGCATTGTCGACGCCGCCCTAACCACCACCGTCGGGTCCTCCACCGACGGCAGGGCCTCCAACTACGACAACCAGAACCGCCGGCCCGAGGACCCGCAACAACTCGCATCCACCACCAACAACCGCCGGAGCAGGCAGTCCGGCAAGGGCAGCGGCGAACCGTCATTCATCCTTATCCCCACCATATCCACCACTAATCTTTAAAAATGTTCTCCATGCCCCTAAACTCATTAAGAATCTAATCTTTGTGCGACGTTTCACAACTGATAATAATGTTTCCCTTGACTTTGGTTGTTTTGATTTTTCTGTGAAAGATTTTACGACAGGGAGACGAATAATGAGATGTGACAGCACCGGAGATCTCTACCCTATTTCAAACACCGTCAAGAATCCAGCTTATGTTCCATCAACCTTTACTGCTCTTTTGTTTTCCTTATGACATTCTAGATTAGGATATCCGATAGATTCTGTTTTACACTCCGTTAGAAAAAATAATTTTATTAATGACAATTAACTTGTGGCACTACATTGTAATATACAAAATTTTTACACTACCAATGCATATTACTGGAATTCGTTAGAAAAAATTTACCGCACAAATAAGCACATAGAAAGAGACGTTGAAAAAAGATAAAAGGAGAAGATGCTCTTTTTGACCCTATTTTGCGGTATGCATTTATTGAGTTGGCATTTTGTCAAATATGCGACTCACTGATTGTAACTTTCTCAAATTGGAAAATGAAAAAGAAAGTGCCAGTATCCATCTTTAATTATGATTTTCTGGGTTGTATAAACTGTATTACTTATATTATAATCTTATTAACTAAGACACTTAGCTCCCACTCAACAAATTTTCAAATAGAAGAGGAATTTTGGACGCATTTTTCTTTTAAGAAGAAAAAACAAAAGTTTTCTTGCTGCTGTTTCATTGTTTTCTAAAGCAGCCAAAGCATACAAATTTAATTGTCACTATCTCTTTGCTTCAGCTTACCATGACATGAGGAGGTCGAATATCAGCATAAATGATTAGTAAATTATCGCGTTCTTTCATCTCGTTTATGTTATTACCTTGTTATAATGTACTTGTGAATGAGTGTGATATATACCTCTTTGTTCCGCACGTAACTGTGTACCCAATCCATCGCGTCGATAATAAGACTTAGAGTAAACGAACGATTCAAACTCCTTACAGAAGGCAGTTCAGCTTGATGCCCGACAACTCAATTTATCCGGTAAACTACTAGGGGTTCATGTCCATGCTGGATTAATCGTATTCTGGACCGGAGCCCCGGTTCAATACCCTGGAGTATAAGAGAAAACTCCTCTTTCTCATAAGTAGTGCCTCTACCTATTATAGCAATGTAAGTCTAGTTTATATTTATTATTCTTTGAGCTGAACATCTATCGGAACAACATCTCTATTTTTTCAAAATAGAAATAAGCTCTGCGTACACTCTATTCTACTCTGTGCAGACATTTTATCGGGTATATTGTTATTGTTGTTGTGGTTTGTCCCTTTAATTATAAAAAATAAATAAGAAATTAGTAAATTCTCAATTGGACCAAAATATATTGTGTAGAGACATACACCGGCATTGCTTATGTCCGGGTCAAAAAAAGATCCATCAATCTCATAATTGGAAGTATCACTCTTCTTACTTGCACTGTTTTCCATTATCAGCCTCTTCACCTTCCTCTCTAATGTGCTATTTGTTCACTTGGATCCAGGTTCATATTATCTGTTATCCCTCTTCATTTGCTTCATTATTTGTTCAGTAATTTTACTTGCTTTTTGTGGACTTTCCGTTTTGAAGTTCGAGCCTACTTGCAGCTTTTTGTGTTATCATTTGAAGCATTTTAAGCTTTTTTTCAGCGGTTCATTGGTGCTTGTTAGCATTTAAGCGCTTAGGTAGGCGTTTGACTATAGATTTTAAATATCTTTTTACTTTATTTGGAATTTATGAAGTTGAAGTTGTGTTTGGTTATAGTTTTTGCCAAGGAGAGAAGAGAGTACTTTATTTGGAATTTATGAAGATGGAGTTGGAAAACAGGTTTGGAGCACCTTTCCAAATTTGGAAACCAACTCCAAGTTGGAGTTGGAAATTTTATAACTAAAAAATTGATTTTGAAATAAAATGAATAATTATTACGAAAAAAAGTGAATAACTCTCATGGCCAAAGGGCTCCTAAGCTTTTGGTTGTCTTTCTTTGTAGTCTGCTTCTCTAATTTCACTTTTGGGGTTTATGGGGTTATGTGAGTCCAGTGTTCTGTTTGCCAAGGTGTTTATTAGAGCTGAAAAGTTTTGTGCTTTTTGTACTCTTCAGTCCCCAAATGGCCAAAGTTATACATAAGTTGTTCTATAAGAGGAAAGGAAAAAGGGTTCTTTACTATGGATATTTTCATTGTGTCCACTTAGCGAAGAATTAACCTTATTTTTCCAGATTTGCTCCTATTAAGTACTATTAGATCAAATCTCAATACATATTTAATTAGGGGCAGTTTAGTCAAATTACTTCTTTTTGTCTAGGAGTTTGTATTTTCTTAAGTGGTGTGCAAATGGCTAACTTGACACTCTTTTTGATCCGGAGAGAGTAGTAGATTTATTTATAAGACATTTTCAAGCTCATAAGCTTCCCATACCTAGTTGCTTGTTTTTATTTTCTTGAATATCTTTTGATTTTTCGAAACTCAGCCTTTGTGAGCTTCCCAAAGCATAGGAAAGGAGAAGAGGGTTGCTGCAGGATCTGGCCAGCCTAAAAATAGGGTGACAGCCAGCATAACTGCATAAGAATATATTTTGACGGATAGAAGGAATATATTCTGAACACTGAACCTGCAGAAGGAATAGATATAGAAAGATTCATATAGCCAACCCCAACTAACTTGGGTTAGAGGTGTATTTGATTGATTGATTAATATATTTTTACCCTTTGCAACCACAATTGGTGCCAAAGGCTCAAAAGGAGAATTTTTGTCCCGGTGCTTAAAATTTTCGAATGTCATTTATTTGTCTATTGTCTTTTGTTGTTCTTTCCATAACAAGCTATCTATGTTATTTGTTAGTTATTGCTAACTTTACAGGGTTGGAACACGTTTTACGGAACTGGTAAAGTTGGTCTAGGCCTCTAGGGAAGAAAAAGTTGCAATATATTGATTTCCTTGTGAACCTTCAGCTCAGAGTTCCATTTCTGGAGTAGTTAGATAGAATTGGAGAATTCCAAAGAATGGAAGAAATACACTCCCAATCAGATCAGTATATGTCTCCATCTTCTACAACAAGTAGTCCAGCTAGTAGGGTGCCATCAAGTAATTTCTTCTACCTGCGAAAACCTGGTGCACTTAGACAACCAATTTCATTTGAAGATTCACCTGTTTGGGATGAGACAGATATAGAGGTCAAAGTGGACGAAGGAGGTGATTCTATTAATGCAGCCTCCCCTTCCTTGTCAAAGATCAATAGTGGTTCCTTGCCATCTCCATCTTTACCTGAGAGGGAAGTTATTACAAGGAAGATTGCAGGAGCTTCTATTGCCTGGAAGGACTTGACTGTAACTAAAAATGGAAAAAGAAAGTACTCCGATAAGGTGGTCAAGAGTTCGCATGGTTATGCATTACCTGGAACAATGACTGTAATAATGGGTCCGGCTAAGTCAGGGAAATCGACACTCTTGAGAGCCCTTGCAGGTTTGTATTATTCAATTCATAGTCAGTTTATAGAAAAGCATCTGGTTGTTTATATATGATTCTGAGCTAGTTTTCTTTCTCTTCTTTAGGAAGGTTACCTGATTCAGCGAGAATGTATGGTGAGGTGTTTGTAAACGGGACAAAAAGGCACATGCCGTATGGTTCCTATGTATGTTGTAAGCATTTACTTTCGCTTGTGGTCATGCTTGTATTTTCAATACGAAAAGATATATGTCAGGACTGTGGACTTTGACTTCCTGTTTTTATAGTTTACATTAGCTGTTTGTAGGGGAGCCTTGGAGTAACTGGTAAAGTTGCTGCCATTTGACCTGGAGGTCCCGGGTTCAAGCCGTGAAAACAACCTCTACAATAGACCCTTGTGGTCCGGCCCTTCCCCGGACCCGCGCATAGCGGGAGCTTAGTGCACTGGGCTGCCTTTTTTTTACATTACATTAGCTGTTTGTTCACTCTGAACTGATTTTTGGAATATAAAATCATAATCACTCTCCTAGTAATGACCACTGGTTCAGTGAGTTAACTGCCCTGCTTTTCATCGACCAATCCTTTGGCTCTCCTGCACAAAGTGATCTGTGTGTTCCCTTTGGCAAGAAGATGTCACATTTGAAGCAAAACATTCATGCAACTGGTTCTAATTATGTGGTATAATTTCATGTAACTGATGTTTGGAAATCCCTTTTCCATTTTTATCCCTTTTTAATAGCGCAATGAGGCTTATTCCCTGGTTGATTAGGAGCTGCAGGTACGAATTTAGGCCTGTGAACCCCGTCCTGTTCCCAAGCTTTAGATTAAATCATTCTTTCCCAAGGGGCTCTGAAAAACATATTTTCCTTAAGTTTGAGCACATCTATGATCATCTACAAACATCATCCAATATAGATATTGAAAACAATATCTCAAACGTTTAAGATGGAGGCTAATCATCATGTTAATATTAAAATACATAATGTATGACTAGTTTATTTGGTTTGAATTTGGGTTAATGAAGTGTTGGTACTTTTCGGCTTTTTGGAAGAAAACTTCAACTGAATAAAGTAAATTAGGAAGGGGGCTGTAGTTTTCCTTGTTTTGTCAGCTTGTGCCTTCTGACATGGAAAGTTTGCTCATTTACAGGGATATGTTGACAGAGAAACTACTCTTATTGGACCATTAACTGTGCGTGAATTCCTATACTACTCAGCTTTGCTTCAACTTCCTGGTTTCTTTTGTCAGAAAAGGAGTGTGGTGGAGGATGTTATAGATGCTATGTCACTGGGAGATTATGCTAACAAACTTATAGGTGGCCACTGTTTCATGCGAGGTCTTCGAAGTGGTGAGAGAAGGCGTATCAGCATTGCCCGGGAACTTGTCATGAGCCCACATATTTTATTTATTGATGAACCCCTTTATCATCTTGACAGGTTCTCTTCCTACTCCTCGTTGAAAAATCACAACAATTTTTATTGAACTTCATTTAGTTTACATTGACATATTCATTAACCGTAACTGCATGAGTGATCTTCGTAGTGACTAGACTACTTGAATTAGTAGCACACAATAGCCGCCAAAATTTCCAATTATATACCTAAGACAAGAAGAAATTCATTTTATTTTCCTAAGTATGTTGTAGTTTTTCTGAACGAAAAAGCGTAATAAAGTACTAATGCTCTATGTTTGTTTGACGAGTTAATTAGGCATAAAGATGGATTTGCTTGTCCTGTATAGTATGCATGTGGTGATAGAGAAAGACCACGTCGTTCATTGAACTATTGAAGGATGTTAGTAAAGTTGGTACATATCAACTCATGCTGGAAGTTTATATGATTTGAAAGGTCTATTAGTATATAAAAAAGGTCAGTAAATATTTCAGCATTTTGGGTAGAACATGTTAATATAAAAAGGCTACAAGCTTTCTTTGGGAAAGACCCACAAATGAAGCTTAGGATTGCTAGCTTAAGGTAGAGGTAAGGTCTGCGTACACTCTACCCTCCCCAGACCCCACTTGTGTGAATATACTGGGTATGTTGTTGTTGATTGCTAGCTTAGGGAATGTAGGTCTCTTCTAGGAGTTAATTACCAGAAGATAATGTGGAGGTGCTTTGATTGGATTAGTACTGAAGTTCGTCTGTCATACATGAACGCATCAATTTTAAGGGTTGAGGGAGAACCATCTGATTGATGTTTTTTCTTATTTTATTGTCTGGAAATTGATATTTTGTAGCATATTCCAAATCAACTGTAGGGTTCCAATTGAATGGATATCCGGTACCCTATTCTCTAAAATTCTCCTTATTAATTCTGTCTTTTTGTCTTGCTATTCTTAGTGTTTCTGTCTTTTTGTCTTGCTATTCTTAGTGGTTGGGACTTGATGCTCTTGGATTTCTTCTACCTGTAAAAATAATGAACTACTCTAATTTAGCTGATGTTTAGTCCTTGTTATGTTTAGCGTTTCAACACTTCTGATGATGGTTACATTGAAGAAGCTTGCCAACTCTGGCTGCACTCTGATATTCACCATTTGCCAAAGCAGTACTGAAGTATTTGGCCTTTTTGACCGAATTTGCCTCCTCTCAAATGGAAAGACATTGTTCTTTGGTGAAACATTGGCTTGCTTACAGGTAATTTTACCTTGGTATGCTTCCTTCCACTGTCCATCTTGGTTCAGGTAAGGCCTTGGTTTTTTAGCAGTCATAACTGCATCAAACAAAAGCACTGAATAACGAATGATATTGTTTATGCTGCAATAAAGGTTTGTTTGCTTTTTCCTTTAATAAGAGAGATCCAGAAATGGGCGTGGTTTATCTGAAAAGAAAGAAGTCAATTGTTAGTCAGATGATACCCTATTTTATAAGAGAAAATGAGCCCATGCAGTTTGGCTGAAGTTCTTTATTTATTCTCATTTTGCATTAAAGGAGCCAAGAATGGTCTAGCGATGTTGAAGTAAATATTTACTCAGGTTATGATGGTTACTCTGGGGAACATGTCTTTTAGTGGAGATAAGTTTTGCAGGATAAGGTTGTGTCAATAGGACATATCTGACGTGCGAGCGTCCGGTTTGCGAAGTCCAAATTGTTGCTTAGAAGCTTATTGCCTAATAAAGGTCCCCATAGCTTCTTATACAGTATCCTTACAAACTGGAATTAATCAATAAAGTTCAATTTGTTGGTTTCTGACAAATAGGAAATTGTCTAGAGAAATATTGGTGAGTGGTGACAAATTTTCCAAATGGACTAAATGTTTCAGAATATATGGATAGTGGTTGGAAGAAAGAAAAGGAGTTCCTCTGGAAAATCAGTCAATATTAACGGGGACTCAGACTGGACAAAGTTACTTAAGGGGGGCATGGAGGAGGATTAGTTCACCAAGCATGTGCACAATTATGAAATACTACCAGAAATAAATAGTACTTAAGATGTTTAATTTCTGGTCATTATGTTTTGAATCAATACTCTGTTCTTAATGTTACTAATTGTTAGAGACTAACATATCATTTAATTGTGAAGCACTTCTCGAATGCTGGATTCCCTTGTCCAATTATGCAAAGTCCTTCTGATCACTTCTTGCGAGCTATAAACACAGAATTTGACAGGATTATTACGATGTGCAAAAGCTGGCAGGTATTTGCTTATAAGCATTCAAAGCTCTGCCTTTTTTTTCGCTTTAAAAACTCAATCATAGTGGTTAAGGATAGTGATTGATTTGTTGAAAATTCTTAGGATGTTGGAAACAGTTCTAACTCAGTTCAGTGTGCTACCTCTTTTCTCCATATTCATGCTTTTGTTTTATTGTGCTGCGGAAAGCTCTTTGAGAAAGGAACAAGGATTTTGCTTTTGTTATACAATGCAAAATGCAAGTTCAAAGATTCTCGGCTGTTCTCTGGCTACCCTATCCCCTCCCCCTCCCCAACACAAAAAGGAAAGATGTTCCTTCAAGTTTGTGCTTTTGTCATCTCAACAGGATAACCATGGAGACTTATCATCAGTGACCATGGATACTGCCGTTGCTATACGTACCATTGAAGCAACTTATAGATCATCGGAAGATGCTGCTGCTGTTGAATCAATGATAACGAAGCTTACTGAGAAGGTACGTTTATCATGGAAAAAGAGAGTATGTTTGTAATAATGAAACTTACCGAGAAGGTATGTTTTTTCACTGTTGTCACTATTGACATCATGGATAATTACTATTGACTTTGCTCAATCTTTCTAAGAACTTTTCAAAGTGTCAACTGAAGACCTAAGCAATGCATACTGTAATGTGACCACTAGATACTAGGAAGTATTCCCATTCTTTATATGAACCAACTACATACATAAGCTATTAAGCCCGTGTGCTCTGGGTAGTAATATAATTTGAGCATTCTGTTGAAGGATGCTCTTGTTGGCTTTGGTTTGTTTTGACAAATTAGATCGTCCTCAATTATCATTTTTTTTTTGTGTGTGTGAACTGAAGTTTGTGGTTTCATTAGGCCTAGAATGAAGCAGAAGTTTTGTCACAGTCCATTTTAAGAGCTACTAATTTTAGTTCCTTGGTCAGTGTATGCCAGAGAAATTTGTAGTCCTTGCTATTGTGTTAGTACTACATAAAGAGTTATTTATGCCAACGTCTAAGTTAGAGTTTCCTCCAATCTTTGTTCTTTGCAACACCAAAGTTCTTTAACAGTAGAGGTAATTTGGTAACCTTATGAAGTATTTTTAAACTCGATGCATTACTCCCTCTATTCCTAAAAGAATGACGAAATTTGGAATAAGAGGGTCATGTGATTTAGTTTCGGTCTATTTCATACATTGATTTCTAGTCTTTTAAAAGAATAATTTATCTATTGAGAAACTACATAAAGTCTTTACTAAAAAAACTACATAAAAAGTATTGTAAGTCACAATCTTTTACAATTAAAACGAGTTCAAAAAATATTTGATAATATCATTGTCAAGTAGAAAAACAGTGGCTTAGAAAGCCTTAAGAGTGTTCAACCATAAAAGTTTTAGCGGTCAAACGATCATACTTACTGCCTGAGCTTCAATACTGTCTCTGATCTCTTGCATTCCGTCCTTACAGGAAGGTCCATCTCTCAAAAGAAAGGGAATGGCAGGAAATGTAACACGAGTTGCAGTTTTGACTTGGAGATCTTTATTGGTTATGTCAAGGGAGTGGAAATATTATTGGCTAAGGTTGATTCTTTATATGTTTCTTGCCCTTTGTATTGGCACTGTGTTTTCTGGATTGGGGCATTCCTTGTCGTCTGTCATGGTAAGCTAATAACTAAAGAATCAAACGCGTCTCTTTCCTTTTGCATATGTCTAATTCAGTAGTCCATCCATATGATGTTTGTGCACCGGACCACGTTTTTCTGTTTACACAGTCCATGAAATAATCATGGAGTGAGTTGATATTGCTGTTTGATTTTTTTTTCTCATGGTAAATATTTGCCATTACTTGATCTTGTTTTCAGTATGCAAACTATGACGTTTTACTTGCCATGCAGACAAGAGCAGCAGCAATATTTGTATTTGTTTCATTCACCTCTCTGCTAGGCGTCACCGGTGTACCTTCACAGTTGAAAGAGATCAAGGTGATTTCCAGTAACTTATTCGTGTTTCTTCTGGATAATGCACAAGCATGCTTCTTTGAAACTAATTATATGTGAACGTCATGTTTGAATGAATCCAGTACATGTGTATATTTAAGGGTTAGTTTCTCATATGGTCACTCAACTAATAATTATTATCTCAGAAAGTCACCTTCTTGATTCCAATTTGCTTTAACAAAGAAAGTGACTTTCTGAGATAATAACTATTAGTTGAGTGACCATCGGAGAAATCAGCTCGCATATTTAAGAACCAGGGGTTGTTTTGTAGGCTGAGAGTGGCTATACACCTTCTTATGGCCATTTGGTATGGCTAGTACATCTAGGTCTTGTATTTTGTTCCTCTGCAAAATAGGGTATTTAGATAGTCCCTTCAAACAGAGTAAACTTTTCAATTTATCGTTGGTTTCAATTCATTCTTACTTGCTCTTTAGAAAGTTTGATTTTGTTATGGCCCTGATAATATGCTGTTGTGAGTATCCTCATCCAGTTCAAAAACCAACATAATCAACATTTTGATGACTTGCAGATATACACCGGTGAAGAATCAAACAAGCATGCTGGGGCATTTGTTTTCCTACTTGGGCAGCTTATTGCCAGCCTCCCTTTCTTGTTTCTCATCTCCATTTCGTCAAGTTTGGTCTTCTATTTTCTTATTGGGTTGCGGAATGAGTTCAGCTTGCTGATGTACTTTGTGCTGAATTTCTTTGCGTGTCTGTTGGTAAATGAGGGGTTGCTACTGCTTGTTGCTTCCATCTGCCAAAATATCTTCTGGAGCATCTTAAGTTTTCTGTCCATACATGTAAGTTCTGCCTTAAATCTTAATTTGCAAGAGAAGATTTACTATGGGATGAAGTTGACAATACATTCTTTGCCTTTCTCTTTTGGTTATTGTCATATTCCATTGATTGGAAAATATGTAGGATTTTGGCTGTCTGTACTTTGTTGTAAGGGTCAATTTTTTCTGAAAAGGGGAATCGAGGAAGTTGGGCATCTGAAATGTTTGTGATTCTAGTGTTATATAGGATACTTTTAGGAGTATTATTTAATTATCATTTCATGTTGAGTCCAGTCCTAACTTTTTCATCCAACGGCGATCATCTCTCTTGTTTCAGGTGATAATGATGCTTTCCGCTGGCTATTTTAGAATCAGAAGTGCTTTGCCTGGACCAGCATGGATGTACCCCATTTCTTATATTGCTTTTCATACTTACTCTATCCAGGCAAGTTTGAGACTTGGCTTAAATTCATAATTAACTGCATGTTCGTGATCACTGATTATTGCTGAAGTGTACTTACTAAACTTCTTTATACCAGGGACTATTGGAAAACGAGTACATCGGAACTTCTTTTGCAGTTGGGCAGGTGAGAACCATATCTGGTTACGAGGCTCTGGAAAATGTATATGATATATCTGAAGACAGTAACTCTAAGTGGAAAAATTTACTGGTGCTGTTTGTTATGGCTGTTGCATACAAAGTTCTTGTATTTATTCTGCTGAAGTGCTGTATCAGGAAAAACCTCTGTATCCACAAACTTTTCCTCTGTAACCAAAATACAAACAATCACAGATAGATGCTATACTTAGCAACTTCTGTTTCAGTTTCTTGGGTTTTATTGCTTATAAATTTTGCAATTTAGAGCATGAATATCAAACCTTGGAGCTGTTATCGAAGTTTCAATTCTCTAATGCATAATTTAAGAGGAACAGTAAAGCTAATTTGTCTTGTATTCCTGGTTCAGTTTATACCCAGGAATCAGCAATTCAGAGAAAATATTCTCATTTACAAGCGGAATTGGCACTCACATCAATAAAATATTTCTCAATATTCTTTCATTAATTGTATTAATTATCTTCTATTTTATGTAGAATTATAATTTTTTTGTAATTAAGTTAATTAGTTACCTGATTTGTATCAGAGAGGGTACGTTTCATATTCATCATTAATAATTTTCTCCTTTTTGTTTTTTCTAATAGCAACTGTTTAGAGAACCTATAGTTTTAAATTCCTATTTTGTTTAGAAGACGCATTTTATAGTAATTTGAATGTGATGTCATGTATCTGACCTACTTGCTTGGAATTCAAAATTTTGGGTCCCCAATATTTTGAGTTTGACAGACCAATTTTTTTTTGGGGGGATTATTTGGCGGATGAGCTATAATATGAACTTTATTTTCTATTATATTATTGCTTATTTTTAATATTTGATCACTTTGTTGTATATTTATGTATTGATTGGTAATATCACAAAAGCCAAATCATATTTGTTGTGTTTTTTATTTTTGATTGACTTTGTTTATCATTTTTATTATTTTTTCAAACAGTATTTGTCAATGATATTCATGACCTGAAGATATCTTCTCTCTTAGCGCCAAATTGAGTGAATTTAATTTCCTAATATTCATGACATGCATGATATGAAGAAAGTCATTCTCTAATACCCTCTCAAATAATGTACCATTTGAAAATTTTATGATTTTTGTAATTGAAATATTGACATGCCTGATGTGAAGGTTAGAATATATTACTGATTTAGAAAAGCTTTTCATGTTATCGGCAATCTGTGTCTAAACAAAGTAAATATTTAAAAACCATGTAAAAGTGAAATCTTCTAAATCATTAACTACATATCTGGTGAACGGTGAGATAATGATTTGCTATGTATTTTCTTAATTCAATCTCCTGACCAGTAAAACTTGGCATCTTATAATTAGAATAGTGATAAAGAGAAGGAAGATAGGATATATTCTATATTAGAATTATAAGTAAGTGGTTAAATAATGGTCTAAAATGCCAAAAAGAAGAGTGGTTAGATAGAAAAGACACCATATTATAACAACTAGAAGAAAACAAAGCTTTTGGTTGCCATTTTAAAACGTGAAGGAAGCAGAAAATTCTGGTCAACTGAGATTAAAGCAGATGTAGTTGAGTATACAAAGGCTTTAGCTTTGTGTCCACTAAAATTAAGTAAACAGAGAATATAGCAGAGTTAACTATTTGTGATGCGACTCGAGTTTAATGCTTATCAGGTGAAATGAGGCCTGACGAAGATCACAGGCTTATGATATGAAAGGATTTGTTAGAAATGGATTGTTTGATGTTCATCAATGAACGCAGCAAGTTGAATAGAAACACAAGGAAAATCCCATACACATGTTAATCAAGCAGATGACAGCCACATGAATTTTCGCAGGTTAATGATGATGAAATCCATAAATCCAGGGTCCAGGTGCTCCAGCATCACTTTGCAGATGAAAAAATGAAAGGGAATACAGAGGCACTCCTTAAAAGTAAGTACTGAATTCTTTTTGTTGATGCTTATTTCAAAGTACAAATTTTAGTGCCTCTTCTTGAAAAAAATATTTCCTTCTCTTTTATCTAGCTTGGCAGAAATTGTACTATGAAATTTTTGTTCACTCAAAATGGACAAGATTACAGGTTCGGCTTGCCGGAATATTCTTTGATCTCTAATATATTCTCCATCTAGATCACCTAATAGTACATCCTGTTCACCTTTCCAGTCCATTCTTACAACCGACATAAGCTTGCGTTCTTTGGATAAGATTTTGTCACATTGGTAATTATGTGTCCGGTCTTCTCGATTTTGATATGACTTTTTTGTATATGTCCATGTTGTTTCTGGTACCCTCCCTGAGTCATGGCATGTTCAGACATCTCATCCTTAGTTGAATTAAATTCTGCAAGATGACAATGTAGCCTGCAACTCTTTATAAATTATCCAAGACTAATTGTGCAATTGGAGTATCGGTATATCAGTTCTTTCAATTATAGATTTTGAAGTTTCTTTTTTTCTTCCATCTACTCTCTTTGGCGGTTTAATGATCCTAAGAAAGGTTGCTCTATGAAAGTTACTCAATAGCATTTATAGTTGGTTTCTTCAATTCACTATTAATTAGCAATTGATCAAGGTAAAACTAATATGACAATTATTAGGATCAGGGAAGAAGTCCCCCATACAAGGGCGAGGTCATTCCAATGAACATTTGAAAGCTACAAGTTACATGTAAATTTTCTTACTCTACTATTACTCCATATTTTATAGAAATTTGGTTTCTAGAGAACTCAATGAAAATAATCCTATGATTTAAGCATAAGGAGTAAGCGCACCAAAAAAATATAGTTATGGAAATCGTACAATTCGTGTTTTAATTTTTAAGAAAATAATCGACAGTTCATACTAATAAACAATATTCACAGCTTTCTCAAACATAAGTGAAAAATCTTTAGCTATAACTTTCATAAGAAATCATTAGAAATTTCAATTGATGATCTGCAAGTAGGTGAATAGTTGAGAGGTTGGCTATGGACGGGTACAAGAAGGGTAGAGGTAGGCCGATGAAGTATTGGGGAGAGATGATCAGACGGGACATGACGCAAGTGCAACTCACTGAGGACATGACCTTAGATAGGGGGTTATGGAGGACACGTATTAGGGTAGAAGGGTAGTAGGTAGCCCAGCGTAGTCCTGCCTACGCTTACAAACTGGTAGTTGTAATATTATTATTGTAGACTCGCTTAGTCTATCATACTAGTAGGCACGGTATTGTCTTATAGTCACTTGTCGTTTGATTTATGATGATATGTGTATTTTGTTTGTCTTATTTACTTGCATTATTTATTGCTTCTTTTTCTCTTTCAGAATTCGCGATCATGACTTACCCACTTTGTAGATCCCAGTTGAATTTTGGAAGAGCGCAGACATGGCAGATTTGGAGTGGCTGACTGAGTTGTTTAACGTTATTTTTAAGACGTCGAGAATGTCTGAAGAATGGAAGTGGAGTACAATGATTCCTTTGTACAAGAACAAAGGGGATATCCAGAGTTGCAACAACTATATGAGTATTAAGCTGCTAAGCCACACTATGAAAGTTTGAAAAAGGGTCGTGGAGATGAGGCTGAGAAAATGCGTGTCTATTTTCGAGAACCAATTTGGATTCATGCCGGAGCGTTCGACCACATAAGTCATTCATCTTATTAAGAGGTTGGTGGAACAGTATAGGGAGAGGAAGAGAGACCTACATATGATTTTCATCGACCTCGAGAAGGCATACGACAAAGTCCCTAGGGAGGTTTTATGGAGATGTTTGGAGGTTAGAGGTGTACATCTGGCGTACACTAGGGCGATTAAAGATATGTATGATGGAGCCAAGACCAGGGTAGGGACAGTAAGAGGGAATTTAGAGCACTTCCCATTGACGATGGGGTTGCACCAGGGATCAGCTCTTAGTCCATTCTTATTTGCCTTGGTGATGGATGGCCTGACGCGACAGATCCAAGGGGAGGTGCCATGATGTATGTTATTCGCAGACGACATAGTCCTGATTGATGAGACTCGTAGCGGAGTGAACGCTAAGCTGGAGGTTTGGATACAGACTCTGGAGTCTAAAGGGTTCAGGTTGAGTAGGACAAAGACAAAATTTTGGAGTGCGAGTTCAGTAACGGGAGCGACCTTGAGACATGCGTGGAGGTGAGGCTTGGTACTCAGGTCATTCCGAAGAAAGAAAGCTTCAAGTACCTCGGGTCTATTATCCAATGGAATGAAGAAATTGATGACAGTGTCACACATCGTATTGGGGGAGGGTGAATGAAATGGAGGCTCGCATATGGAGTCTTGTGTGATAAAAATGTGCCACAAAAATTTAAAGGCAAGTTATATAGGAAGGTGGTTAGATCGACTATGTTGTATGGGGCGGAGTGTTGGCCAATCAAGACCTCGCACATCCAGAAGATGAAAGTTGCGGAGATGATGATGCTGAGATGAATGTGTGGGCATACAATGAATGATAGAATTAGAAATGATGATATCCGGGACAGAGTAGGAGTGACCTCGGTGGAGGATAAGATGCGGGAAGCGAGGTTGAGATGGTTCGGGCATGTGTAGAGGAGAGACACAAATGTCCTAGTACGGAGGTGTGAGAGGTTGGTTATGGACGGATTCAGTAGAGGTAGAGGTAGGCCGAAGAAGTATTGGGAAATGTGATTAGACAGGATATGGCACAGGTGCAACTTAAACTTATTGAGGACATGATCTTAGATAGGGGGTTGTGGAGGACACAGATTAGGGTAGAAAGGTAGTAGGTAGTCGAGCGTAGCCATACTTACGCTTACAAACTGGTAGTTGTAGTGTTATTAGTGTAGGCCCGCTTAGCCTATCATACTAGTAGGCGCAATATTGCTTTATAGTAGTCTATCATACTAGTAGACGCAATATTGCTTTATAGTAGCCTATCATACTAGTAGGCGCGGTATTGCATAAATCTTTTCCATTCAAATTAGATAGTCCTTTTTTGGTAGCTCAATATTAAATACTCCCTTCGGATCAAAAAGATGGTTCACTTAGCCATCTGAACACAAAAAAATACTAATTTCTAGGCAAAAATAGGTAATTTGACTAAAATATTCCTAATTAAATAGGGATTGAGATGTGGTCACCTATTAGTTAATAAAGGTAAATCTGAAAAGTAAAATTAATTCTTTTTTATTTGATAAGTGGACATACTTTTTGAACAAAAAAAAAGGCCAAGTGAACATTTTTTTTAATCCGAAGAGAGTAATAATTATGCCAATTCTTATTATATTGATGTGTAGGTGACAGAATGGCATCGTTAGCTTAACAACTAACAAAGTCTCCCCGTTTGGCCATAGTTTTGGAAGCATATTTTGAAGATTTGTTTTCAAATTTTTGTTTGGCTATAAAATTTTGATAGATTTTGAAAACAAATCTTCAAATCTCAAATTTTGGCTCAAATTTGTTTTTGATCCAAGATCTATGTTTTGACCTTTTTAAAACTATCCCAAGCTTTAGAAGCATCATTGCTATTCTGCTCACCTACACATTGGAGCTTAGGAAAATGAAGAAAGCAATGATGCTATTCTGCTCACCTACGCATCAAATTCTGGCTCAAATTTATTTTTGTTTCATCTAGTTGGTAATCCGCTGGGAAATAAACTAAAATAGCCATCCGAGTGGCCAAATTTGTGGCTTCTTTCCTGAAAATACATGTCCTTGCAGTCGAAATCATTAAGGATTCCCGTTCTCTTCCCTACACTCTCAATATATCTTCTTCTTAGTCTACCTTCTCAAACTCCTTCAGCATCTTATTCACATTCACAAACATTAACTTCTTTCGGGATTCAACATGGCACACTCTGTTATGTACTATTTTATTTTATTTGATCTAGTTCTTTTTTTCATATATAAATTTGGTACACCACAATGTTAGATGTAATTAATGTATCATCACTAACATTAGTAGAAACAAAAAAGAAAATGATGATCAATTTAAGAACCAAGTGACTTGATGTGTAGTTTGGTAGTATTTGTTTGCCTTCATGTAAAAGAGCAAGCATAGCAAGAGGTGTAAGACCTCAAGAATAAGTTTTCTAAAGACATGACGAACATATAAATTCAGATGAGAAAATTACTTAATGCCCTCTTCACAAGCAAGACATTAAGAAAAACAGTACTGAAAGGGCGGCTAAGAGGAACCAGATCCCCGATAAGAAGTTCAAGATTAGAGATGCAGCTGATGACCAGGTGAAGCAAACTCTTGTTGTTTGGGGAGACTCCTCCAGCGAATCAGAAGATGATGATGACCATTGACAATGAACATTCTGAATATGAGTCAATCTTTGCACTTATGGCCAAATCTTATGTTGATGATGATGATGAGCAAAAAGAGGTAAATTTTTTTGACGTTCAGAAAAACTTGAAAAATTATTCTCAAAAGAAACTTATATCATTGGCAAATGTGTTAATCAATGCTTATCGTGTTCTTATTAAAGAGAAGAGTGATCTAAATAAAGAAATTGGTGACTTAGAACAAGAGAGGGATGATTTGATAGTTTCCATTGTAGATTTAAAGGAACATGTTGATGAGGTAACTCAAGAAAACATCTAATGAAAAATTGTATAGATACTCCTTCTAAAGAAAAATGTGTAGCTAGTGAGACTCAATTGGAGCTTGAGAAGGGAGCTTAGGAAAATGAAATCGAGTCTCACTACTGAGGTAGAAAAGAATAGACATGTATATGAAGATTTAAAAAGAGTAAAAGTTATCTTGATAAGGCACTTCATTGGACCTGGTTCTCTAATGTAATTACCTCTATGTACAAGAGTAAAGGTAGGGTAGAGAAGGGGTTGGTTTTGAAAAAAGAAAAAGCTCCTTATAATCCCCACAACAAATATGTCACTACAACTGAAAACTGGTTGTGCACTCATTGCGGTCAGACTGGACATTACAAGAATACATGCCAGTCACTTCAGAAAAATAAAATTTTGTTGAGAAATGATTCAGAGTTGAAAGACTTGGTCCTCGAAAGAGAAAAAATGTCTTGCCTGCTTAGACTAGAACAAGCCTAATTCACCCATTTTATAATTATAAGGGACCCAAACTGGTTTGGATTCCCAAATCTAATCAGTGATTTTACTTGCAGGCTGGGGTGAGAGAAGGCAGTCAGAGATGGTATATGGATAATGGCTGCTCAAAGCATATGGTCGAATGAATGATTTTCTCACTCAAGGCCTTTCAAGGTGGGAGTGTGTCCTTTGATAATGGAAAGAAATGATACATTCTTGGTGTTGGCAAGATTGGGAGGACACACTCTCACATGCAAATGAGAATATGTATTATGTAAATGGGTTAAAATATAGCTTGTTAAGTGTATCTCAAATCTGTGATTAAAAAAATGAAGTGAAATTCTTGTCCTACTCTTACACAATTACCAATCTCAAAACTGGTGAAGTGGTGCTAATAGAAAAAGGTTCAAGAATATATATGTTACAAATTTTGATTCTTTGAATAGTAGTGACTTGCCATGCCTAAGTGCTATGGATGATGATGCTGAGCTTTGGCACATACGACTGGGACATACAAGCTTTTCATTATTGAACGAACTTGCTATGAAGGACCTGGTCCGTAGGCTACCAAAGGCCAAGTTCAAAGATTACAAGGCGTGCGATGCTTGCATAAAAGGGAGGTAGGTCAAATTCTCATTCAAGCTAAAGAAAGAAGTGAGCACCTCACGGCCATTTGATTTTTTTCACATGGATTTTTGTGGACCAATGAGGGTCCCAAGCAGAGGAAGAAAGAAATATATTTTTGTGATTGTTGATGACTATTCTAGATTCACTTGGACTCTGTTTTTAAGAAGCAAGGATGAAACATTCCCTGTGTTCTATGCCTTTATGAAATAGATTCACGTGAAACTAGAAAATTACATTGTGAGTATTAAATCTGATCATGGTACTGAGTTTGAAAATGCCAAATTTGAAGAATTTTGTGTTGAAAATGATATAAGTCACAACTTCTCTGCTCCTAGAAAACCTCGGCAAAATGGTGTTGTGGAGAGGAAAAACAGAACACTTAAAGATATGGCTAGAAAAATGTTGATAGCAAGTGGTGTGTCTAAAAGTTTTTGGGCTTAAGCTGTCAATACTGCTTGTGATGTGATAAACAGATGCATGATCAGGTCCCTGCTTAAGAAGACTCTTTATGAATTGCTCAATGGGAAAAAGCCTAAGCTGACTTATCTAAGAGCATTTGGCTGCAAATGCTTTATTCTCAACAATGATAAGAAAGCCTTGGGGAAGTTTGATGCAAAAAGTGATGAAGGAATCTTCTTTGGTTACTCATCTTATAGTAAAACATACAAGATTTACAACAAAAGAAATCAGTGTGTAGAGGGAAGTGTACATGTGATTTTTAATAAATCAAATACATTGGGGAATAAAGGGTCACAAAATAATGAAGCTGAAATGGGTATTTTCAAAGGTTCCTGATGAAGCTATAGAAATCTCAAATGGAAAGACTGAATTGATGAGTCAAATCAGGCAGAGTAATGAAGAGGATGTCGTAGAGTCTCCAGAATACACAGAGGAGCCTAGTCCTGTCATTACTCCACTTGAAGCTGAGCATAGAGTAGTTGATGTTGTATCAGGCACTTCTGAAGCTGAACAAAGAAGTGGAAGTCATGCCTCTATTGATTCTAATGATGGATCGAACATGGAAGAATCTGGTCCCTCTAACCCTGTAGTTCATGTCTCCAATTGGAAGCATAAGGGATCTCATCCACTTCAAAATGTGATTAATCCCTTAGACTCTGGTATTCAGACCAGATCTAAGGCAAGAAATATGTTTGCCTTCACAGCCTTCCTGTCACAAATTGAACCCAAGAATATCAAAGAAGCATTGAAAGATGCTGACTGGATAACTTCTATGCAAGAAGAGCCCCATCAATTTAAAAGAAACCAGGTATGACACCTGGTGCCCTAGACATAACAATGATTGAGACTAGGTGGGTGTTTCTCAATAAGCTTGATGAATTTAGAAACACTACAAGAAACAAGGCAAGACTGGTAGTTCAATGTTACAATCAAGAAGAAGGGATAAACTATGATGAGACTTTTGCTCCTATTGCAAGAATGAAAGCAATTAGGATAATTATTGCCTTTGCATCTCATATGAAATTCTAATTGTTCCAAATGGATATAAAGAGTGCCTTTCTAAACGGATAGCTAAAGGAGAAAGTATTTGTCAAGCAACCCCTAGTTTTGAGAGTCATGAACATTCTGAACATGTGTTCAATCTTGACAAGGGTCTATATGGTTTAAAGCAAGCTCCGTGGGCATGATATGAAAGATTGTCAAAGTTTTTTCTTGAAAATGGCTTTACAAGAGGAAAAATTAAGAACACTTTATTTCTGAAAAATGGAGGGAGAAATCTGTTGATTGTGCATGTCTATGTTGATGATATCTTTTTTTGTGCTACTAATGATTCCCTTTGTGAAGAGTTTGCGAAGCTCATGGGAAGCGAATTTGAGATGAGCATAATGGGTGAGCTAAATTTCTTCCTTGAATTGCTAGTGAAGCAAACTCTAAAAGGCACCATGATCAGTCAACAAAAGTATATCAAGGAGCTACTTAAGAGATTTGAAATGGAGAATGCTAAGCCTATTGATACATCTATAGCCATTATTACTCCGTTAGACATAGATGAACCTAGTTATCCTATCAATGAAACCATGTATAGGGGTATCATTGGGTCTCTACTGTACTTAATTGCTAGCAGACCTGACATTGTCTTCAGTGTTGGGTTGTATGCAAGGTTCCAATCAAGTCCCAAAGAATCTCATTTGAAGGCTGCAAAAAGAAATTTGAGGTATCTCAAAGGGACTCCGGACCTGGTCCTCTTCTATCATTCGGGATATAATTTTGACTCGATTGGATATGTTGATGCTGATTATGCCGGATATTTGGTGGATATGAAGAGCACATATGGGATGACACATTTTCTAGTACGAAGAAATAAAGCTTCATGACTCTTTCTACTACTGAAGCCGAGTATATGATTGCTGCCTCCTGTTGTGGATCAAACAACAACTTGAGGATTTTGGTGTGCTTACTGATTGTGTGTCCTTGTTGTGTGATAATACAAGTGCATTTAACAAGGCAAAAAATCCAATGCAACACAAAAGAACCAAGCACATTCATATCAAGCATCATTTCCTAAGGGATAATGTTGAAAAAGGTTTGATTTGTATGAAGTTCTGCAAAACGGAGGACCAAGTTGCATACATTTTCACCAATGCACTAAGCAGGGAGCACTTTGAAAGAAACAACTTGGAGTTGGTCTTGATCAAGCTCAACTAGTTGGTCTCTCACTTGTTCCCTCAATGATTGACTATGTTAAGAGGAAATGTACAATGCTAAAAAGTATTTTTTTGGTGGCATGTAACTTACTCTTATACTGTTACAGGTATACATGCATGACAGCTCAGGACAACACAAGCATACGTGACATTGCATCTTTCAGAGTTTTTGCATGCTATTTTAAAAAAAAATTGTCAAGGGACCTGATCCATGTGACTCAGGTTAGTAGTCTCTTCATTTCTTGTATGTTTTTGAATTTCTTAAAGTGCCAAGTCATTAAACTTTTCCCTCTTTCTAATTCAAAATACATTTTTCCAAATGGTACATCTTCTTTGAACCGACCTAATTTCTTCATCATACCTGATCGAAATCGTCACCTCTTCTCTTCTTAAATACAAATTCTTCTATCTCTCTCCTCACTTAAATTATAGACACTAACATTACTCTTTCTCTCTCTCACTAACCTACATGTTCTCTCAACCCTCTATATTCCTTCTCCATCTGCTCCTCTAACCAAAATTAACCATGTCTCACCAAAAATCATCCACTCCAAAAATGGCTGAGATAAACCCCATTCTGTCATCCTCTAAAGCTCCAACACCGTCTAAACTGATACCCCCTACTTCACCCCAAAATCCCAATCTCCACCGACCAAAATCCCACTGTCACATCCCAAAAATCCTCCGTTTCTAGTTTTCGTAGGACTCATAAAATATAAACCCCAAAGAAATTCATGCCCTCTTCCTTGATTTTTGATCTGATTGAAAAGCCCAACTCAGTGGAAAGTGGGCAAACTGTTTCTGTATCAAAATTTCTTCACAATACAGAGGAATTAGAAGGAAATGATGATAAAATCAAGGTTACGAGCCAACCGGTTAAGGAAACATGGATACAAGGCCAAGTGAAATAAAACCTGAAATCTGGTGACATGCAAGCGAGTGGAGATGCTGTTGTTACAGAGGAACATAATGAAGTTGTCGACAATGACATTATTGAGGACACCATGACAAAATCAGGAAATTATGTTCCGCCTGATAGCTTTAAAGGGGTGAATGGGTCGTCAATGGAGTTTGTTGGGTCTATATCTGAAATGAGTCAGGGTAGGTCTAACATTTTGGAGAGTGAGGATAAGATAATTTCTAGTTTTGCTAATACTTTACGGGCTTTGAGGGATAGTGGAGGAATTCAGGAAAAAATGGTGTCTATACAAATAACGAGGGAGATAAATAAGGGACATGGTCCCTCAGCCCAAGGAGAGTGTGAGTCCTATGCACTCAAGATAACTCATATCTGGGATGAGACACCAGGTTCCTCTAGGGTGAATCTGAGGTTGATGTCATTTCACAAACTGTATCTACTATTGTTCTGCCCTTGCGGGAACTATCTCTTGAGAAGAAATCTGGTTCTCCTGGTCTTGCTCCAGTAGTTGAGTCTGATGATGAAGAGCCACTACGTTTTAAGCCTAGAAATGTCACAGATATTGAACAATCAAAGAAGAAAGATGTGCCCAAAGTAAGAAAACACATTCCCCAAACGGCTCCTAGAACCAGGTAGAGTAGAAGGGCTGCAAAGGCTGCTTTGGAATCTACCTTAAAGGCAAGTAAAGAAAAGGGCTAAAAAAGAACAAGAAATCAACTTGAAAGAAGTAGGCTGGTTGATGAAGATGTACTGGTTGATGAAGATGTTATGGTGGATGTTAAAAAAGATGTTAGGAAGATGATTTGGAAAAGTCTCCACTTGTAAGAAAGAATTCAAAGAAGAAGAAAGAGGAAAAGATAAAAAATATTGAATAGGATTTCACAAAAGACGAAGGTGACAAGTCTGAAAAAGAAAAGTGTGAAACTCGACCTCCTCTTCAAAAGAAGAGGACGGGTAGTACCAGTGAGGAACATGGTTTCTCAAAGAAATAAAAGGTTATGCTAAATGAGAAGGGGACGAAGGAGAACTTGCGAAATCAAAAGGTTCTGTTGGGGAAAGTGTTTGATTTTGATCTTGTTGAAAATTTTGCCATGAAGAAACTGATTGAGATAGTTGAGTTCCAAAAATCAACTCATCTATTTGTTCTGCCGACACCCAATGTGTTTGAAGCAGAGGTAGTTGAATTCTATGCCAACTTATGATATACTGATGAATGTACTCTGGTCTTGTCTGTGAATGGGACAGACTTTGAGTTGGATGAGTTGAAGCTTGGAGAAATTCTGGAAGTCCCAATTGATGAGATAAAGACAGTGTCTGTAAATGCATCTGATTGGATTTATAAATATGATTGTGAAAAGGGAGGGGTCTCCTACTGGATCAAGGCTCTTCAAAAAAGAGCTTAAGCCGGAGTATTAGCTCTTGTTTGCACTCGTCAACAAGGTACTGCTTCTGAGAGCTGAAGGACGTTCTATTGCTTCCATAGAGGACCTGGTCCTTTTTGAGGCTTTGTCAACCTTTAAGTCCATCAGTCTGCCAGCTCTCATGATTGAGCACATAATCAAGGTTGTTAACGCACGAGAGGGCAAACATGGTCTTCCATATGGCTTCCTCTTGACTAAGGTACTTGTGTATTTCAGTCAAAATGTAAAAAGTTATCATGGGCACCAAAAACATGTGATCACTATGACGACTTTGGAAGAATGTGAATGCGTGCCAAAAAAGGGTGGTGTTGGTAGCAATTCTACCATCTCGACTCTGATTGAGGCCCAAGAGAAGTCCACTATTGAGATTCAATGGCTTAAGGCTGAGAATGCTCACCTCAGAGTTCAACTAGCTGAAAAGGTAAATGAACCTGGTTCTAGTGGTGTTGTTGAGGCTGCAAATGCTAAGAATTTAAATTGAGGGTTAAAAATGAGAAGTTAAGGCAGAAGGTTGATGAGCTTCGTGATCAGATGCTCCAAGATCAGTGCACTAACAGTGAATGAGTGGATAGGCTTCTCAAGGCACTAATAACTGCTCTTTAGTTTCCCTTCTAGCCCCTTAAGCCCCTTTCATATTCCCCATGTTCTTAGAACTTAGTCCTTCTGCTCTTTAAGTCCCGTTCTTTTGATCCCTGTTTTCCCTTCCCTAATGACTTTAGTACTGATGACAGTTTAATTATCATGTTTTGTACTGTTTTGGCTACTATGTTTTATAATGCTAAAATATTTTCGGGTAATTACTTTGTTTTATGCATTGATACTCGCTTGATTGTTCATGTTAATGCTCATGTAATGTTGCCCAAGTGGCCCCGAGTTAATGTTACCAAACTTTTTTTGCTTATGCAACGTTAAACTATTTTCAATGATGCCAAAATGGGGGGAAATTAGGGGGGGCTAAATTGATATGCATGTTGTGATTAAGGGGGAAAATGTTATTGCCATGATTAACATGTTGTTATGTTTGAAAGATGGGTCTGATTCGCAGGGGAACAAGTGGGAACCTGATTCTCAGGGGGAATATCAATTTTGTGTTTGTCATCATAAAAAAAGAGAAAATTGATAAGTTATGTGATCTTGTGTTTTGATGATTTGCCAAACATTCGAGGAACCAACTAAAGACTAGGTCTGCGATCCATTCTGTTGGCCGTCGTACAGTCAATACTACAGATGTACAGCAGAACAACTGCAATTTGCTAGTGGCCAAACCAAGGGGTGAATTGTCCCTATCTCCTCACACATCGTCCCCAATATATATATACAAAATGTTACAAGGTTTAAGGTAACACTTGAAAAACCTAAAATCACTTTAAAAGTGCAACCACCACAAGTTTCTCCAAGTGTTCCCAAGAACAAAGTTGTTTGCAAATTGAAGGACCAGATCCAACACTGAAGATGTCTAAGTCCTTTAGTTTATTTTGAGTCTTTGTCATTTTGTTCCTTACTGTAATCGTACACTACTTTTAAGAAGTGTCATAGTAAGATAAATTTCAACATTTGTTGGTTTGTGTTCTTGGCTAGAGTTAGTCAAGGTTTATAGCTTTGCAATAGAGTTATTGTAAAGGACTTACAATAGATGTATTGTAATATGCGAGGGATTAATGGTTTAATTCCAATATTGTAATAAGTTGTAATTTGAAATTGTCCAGTTAGTGAAGTTGAAATCCTACTTGGTAGGTCGTGGTTTTTAGTCCCTTGAGCAAGAAGTTTTTCACGTAGATATTGTGTGTTATTTACTTTCTATTTACTTGAGGGAATAGATAGAGAACCTGATTTGAACATTAGTACTCATAGAAACTAAGAGTCCACCAAATAGTATAGAAAACCATGTTCTCTATATTATTTGGTGGACTATTAGTTTATATGAGTACTATTTTTCAAATCATTTGCTTAAAAATTAGCAAAAACAAACTTTCAGAAAGTTGTATAGTTTTTGCTAAACTGATACCAAACGTCATATGAGAAAAGTGAAAACTACTCCACCAATAATGCTTTACAATTTTTGTAAAAGTTGAAAACATTTCCTCTGTTTTGATGTAAATTTTTCTTTATAAAATAGAAAAAGTAGTTTTATAATTTTTAACACTGAGAAACGCGTACCACATGATATGGTGCAATGGATAATCTTTTTAAGCAGAAGTCTCGATTCGAATTGAACTTCAATGTAGTAACAAACATCGAGTGAGAAATAAATAAATAAAAACACTGCCAAACGCGTGAAATTATTGATGGTTAGAGTTGGGACGCAAAAATAGAAGTAAATCAATTCAGGAAAAAAGAAGAAGAGGAATATCCGTTGACAACTTCAAAGCGAGATCGTAGATTAGTCGTATATGAAGAAAAGAAGTTACAATATCATACATAATATAATAATAAAAACCCACCGAATCCCCAGTGATCAAAATGGATGAATCTTTTCAATTTCAGCTAAACTGATACGTCGGAAATCCCATGGCTACGTCGTCGTTTCTCACCGGCGAGAGAGCTGTAGTAGCACTCTTCATTGCTCGTATTATCTTCTCAACCCCTCAATCTCTCCTCTCCGAATCTCTCTCCCTTTCTCTCCTATCTCTCCTCGCCCTATCCGTTGAGATCTCCGTCGATGCCTCTTCTTCACTTTCCCTCTTCAAAATTAGGTTAATTTTACTGCAATTATTATCCCTTACACTGTGTAATCATATTTTTTTAATGGTTCGGATTGGGTCGGGTCGGGCCGAAATATGAAAGATAGAAGAGCTTTGGAGTGAAACTGAAACATGTGAAGTTGCAACCACGGGGGTGGATATCCAATTTATGCTTTTTAGTAGTATTTTTTGCTTTGATTTATGTTGTTGTTCGATTGATTGAAAAATTGGGGTTGAGCAGGGCTAATTTCTGAATTGAGTTTTTTTTTTTTTTTTTGTGTTTGGTAAATGTATAGTTTTTGTTTCCTTGTAGTACTGTTTATTTTAGGAAATATTATGCGCAAACATTTAGACTGTATTTTGCGATACATAGCTATAGTTTCAAGAAAAATTATGAATCGTAGCTACATTTTTGGGTTTTTGTAGCAAATAGATAATACACACGTAATTATATGCGTTGATACAGTATGTGCTGATACTCGGCTGATACCCGCCTAATACAACAATTGTAGCTATGTTTTCTAAATACGCAAACTGTAGCTATGTTTCGTAATTACATTCTAAACTTTAGCTATTTATGAAATTTTATCCCTTATAGTCTTGGTACTGTTTTTCAGGCCTGGTGCTTCATCAGGGATATTTTTGGGGGCGGTAGCGCTGCCTGGGCTTATGGTATCAAAGTTAATTCAAATGTCAAGAGCAGTATCTTTAAATCAAGTTGGAAGTGAAGGTAGAAAACTCATTGTTGAGCAAATTGAGCTTTTGTGGTTTGGGTTGTTCTTATTATTTGCCCTCCATCTCTAAAATGCTATGTTCGAACCACTTGAATTGTCTTGGTAAACTTGTTCTTGCAAGGATAGCACTCATTGATGAGCAAATGGAGTACCATTTAAAAAATATAATTAAAAATGAAGCAGTAATGGCAGTGAAAGTGCAGTATGAAGACGGATAATTGTACTGTAAATTAATAAGTTTTTATGTACTTTATGTCAATATTTTCAAGTTACTTTCTATCTTGTGATGTTTCAACATGTAAAAAATTATTTCTAGTAGAGGAAAGGTATAATCTTGCTTCTGCTTGTTTTTCTAAGAAGAAGCGTGGCTGTTTTTTTAAATATTTTTTCACCTAATAGATCGATTTCCATCGACTGACTTCTTTTAGTTTTGACCTTTTAACAGAGCTTGAAAATCTGCAACTACTGTATTGGGTGACATCTGCAAGTTGCTACACTGTGCTAGCTTATCTCTGCTTCATTTTTTACCATCAATCAGATCGCAAGAATTGTGCTACTTCTCGCTGTAGCTTAAGTTGTATAGCATTGTATTTTGGAGTCTGCTGTGTGTCTTTTGCTGTGAAATCTCATGGGGGTAGGTTTACTCCTCCTTCTTTATGTTCACTTTTTGATTCATTGGTCAACCCAATAAGTTGCTTATTGATAGCTGTGCATTTCTTAACAACTCGTGGTGAACTTTTCCTGTAGGGTGGTGTACACCAGCTATGTTGTTGTGGCTATTCTCTCATGGAATTGCAGCAGTAAAACTAATTCAGAATATTCTCCACACTTTTCCAGCATGCGCTTCAATTGGTTGGTCATGTTACTATATTTTTTACTTTACTAGGTCTCTAGCATCACAAACTACTAAATTGCGCAACACCCAAGGGTGTGACCTAGTGGTCAATGAAGTGGGTTGAGCACCATGAGGTCTCAAGTTCAATTCCTAGCTGAGCCACAAAATCCAAGATGATTTCTTCCCATCTGTTTTAGCCTTGGTGGCAGAGTTACCTCGTACTTGTTGCGGGTGGGGGAGGCGGCAGGTATCCCATGGAATTAGTCGAGGTGTGCGCAAGCTGGTCCGGACACCACAATTATCAAAAAAATATATAGATCGTGCACTTAATATGAGGGTCCACTCTGTTGTGTGAAAATTCAGTTTCATTCTCTCTCCACTAATCACAACAAAACTAAGATTTCTCGGGATGTTGTTATAGACAATATGAAGCAATAATTGTTTATCTAGAGCTTCCTTCTGCCCGTTTTCCTGCTCCGTTGGGTCGTGGTTTAAACAATTGATGGATACAGTTACATATCCGCTGATATGTATCTGCTCTGTTGCTACATATATGTTGATTCGTACCCATAGCAGATTCGTGGCGCTGACTATTGTAGTTCCACCAGATGACACAAAAAGGTAGGACGTAAGACTGATGTTGTCGAAACATAGGTGATAATATCGTGTAAAGGCAAAAATAGTTATAGGAATCTTTTAAGCCTATATGTAACTAAAATGCATATGTCCAATCTATGGAATAAAGACCCTCTGGTACATATCTGATTCGAAGACTTTGAACATGTTATTCCACACAATCTTGCGTTGTTAGAGCATGTTTTAATTCCACACAATCTTTATTACTTGTTAGTTCATAGATCAGAGCCTCAAAATCATTTGATGTGTCCTATTTGGTTTGCTTTGTTTGATGAATGTTCCTCTAGTCCTCTATACAGTAATTTACATTCTTATTTCTCTTCTTAGGAGAAGCGCTACTGGTCACTGTTGGCCTTGTTATCTATTTTGGTGACATGCTAGCTTGTACTGCTGCTAAGGTTAGTTTCTCACATCTTACTTTCTCTGATAGTAGATGGAATAGATACCTCACAAGCAGTGTTTTTTCCGTGAACAGTCCCATGGGTATTTTACTGCATCTAAGGTAGTAACTGTAGCATATGGAATCCAAAGAAGTGAAGTTAGTGTTATTATTCAGGTATTGTACAAGCTGTTAGTTTTCTAGACTATCCTCTTCTTCCGGTGATATAGAGTATATGTTTCTAATTCACAGTATTGATCATGAAACCTAACACTATGTTTCAGGGATTGATTATTGGCCTTCTTCTTTTCCCTATGCTGTTCAAATACGTGCTTCAAATTTTGGAGCGGGTCAGCTTGGCATCTTCTAGAGATAGTGCAGATTGTCATATAAGGCGATCTTTTGTGTTCTACATTTCCCTCGCGTGTCTTCTCATTATAGCTGTTCCATCATGGATGCAGCTTGTTCAAGATTTTCATGTGCACCCTTTTCTATGGTAAGCCTCGCTTCGGAACTTATTTCTTTCGGATATATATTATGCTGCATATTGTTATTTTGTTAATGGAGGTTTAGTGGTTTGTAGGATGATTTACACTTGTGTTGGACAATTAGGCTTTTTAAACTGGATAGGCAAGCATGTGATAGACCTTGACAATTTGATCCTTGATAAATATAAAATGCTGCATGACCTCTGGTCAGGTTTGTGGACGTCACCCTCGTTATGCATGTAAATCAGAAGTGTATGTTATTCTTCGCGATTAATCTAATTTTCAAATGTTGAATATTGATAAACGGTTACCTGAGCACCGGAGGGTATGAGTCAATGAAGTGGGTTGAGAACACCATGAGGTCTCAGGTTCAAATCCTAGCTGAGGCAAAACACTAGGTGATTTTTTCCAAGTTATCCAAGCCTAGGTAAACAGAGTTACCCCGTACCTGTGTTAGTGGGAGGTAGCAGGTACCCCTTGGAATTAGTCGAGGTGCGTGCAAACTGGCCTAGACACTACAATTATTAAAAAACACAGTTACCTTATATGATGCAAGAAGTTCTGTGTGACATCTAGCTTGTAGGTAAAGGATGCTTATGTAAAAATAGGTACAGAATGAGAAGATAATAGAGTAGAGAAGAACTTTGCAGTGTCTTGAATGGGCAGTTTAGATACTCTGCTTGCTTCTTTTTCATTGGTGTATCTGTACTAAGTATACTAAGAGTTTTTGGTATAAAGTTTGCATTCTTACTGCAGTATTCTTTTTGTATTTTGAAGCAAAAGAGAAAAAAATAGTTTAATTCGCCAGGAATTTGCTATAAACACCTAAGTTACAGAATTCACTTTAAATGATGTGGTTGCTGAAGTTATAGGATCACCTCTTGTTAATGGGGTAAGCTCTTGTAATGCCTCTGTTATTCCTATTTTCTCTGGGTGGATATGACACTGAATCAGATCTTAAGCCACAGAAATGCGCAATTGTAACCTGTTATTTTCATATTTATTTTTCAGCCTCTACTTCAACATTGGTGGCTTGCTCCAATATTACTGTTTTGTTCTCAGTGACTCTTTTTCACAAACTTTTAGTTCTGAAGATCGTAAATAATGGTAGAGGCATGGCGTTTTGAAGCTTAAAGACTCAAAAGTTGATGCTTTGACGTATCAAGATTGTGTATAAGTTTTTGCATGTAGCCACTTTTTTGTTCTAAATCTGGAGCTTGGATTGATTTTTATGGTTAAGGTTATTTCCTGGGAAAACAACTTTCTTTTACACTGAACCATTCACAAATGATAAGGATTTCCATCTTCTGATGGGATTTGTTAAACAAATTGTTTAAGATTTAATGTTACTAGTCAAAAGACATCAAACTTCATTTGGGCAGTTAGGTTAAGGTTGACTTTAAAGCCTCATACCTATGCTTGTTGCTTCATCTGTCGAACTGGCGAACCATCAGTACAACAACAACATACCCAGTGAAGTCCCACAGCGTGGGATCTGGGGAGGGTAGAGTGTACGCAGACCTTACCTCTACCTTGGTAGGTAGAGCGGTTGTTTCCGAGAGACCCTCAGCTCAAGACAAAGCATAAGCACAAGCAAAGTAAGAGAAATGGTCAGACCCGGACAAGAAATTTAAAGCAGTATGAAAATGCTGGTATCAAATGCGAATAAGCCATGCTAGCGCATTCTGAAAAAGAAGCAGTAACTAATGCAGGTACATTAGATAAATAAAGTACACTAAAGAACACATAGCAGTAGAAATCAAACACTACTACAATTCCCTATTCGTCCACTTCTCCACCTCATCCTTACTTTCTACCCATTTCGCATACGCCGCTTTTTTCACTTCCACCTTCTCTTGAACTTTACCATTCCACCACCAGTCCCCTCGATGCCTACCACGGCTACCCCGCGAGACCCCTAGCACTTCTCTAGCTACCTCTCGAATACAACTGGCCGTCCTGTCCCACATACCTGTCGCGTGAAAAAACTAAAATTGTTCAGCTACCTGCTCTTCATACAGTTGCTAGCTCTCATATCATTTTTCTATGAATTAAATCATATATCCTTTACCACAAGACATATATAAAGTGTAACTATCCTTTGTTTATATTTTAGTTTTCTGTGTCTTGTGATTGCTGCAGGGTATTGGATTTTGTTCTGTCAGAACCACTTAAAAGGTTGTCGCTGTGTATCTATTGGTTGGTTGTTATTTATGTATCAGTTATCCGGTTTTACAACATCTCTAAGAGCAGTAAGATTGAGAGGATTCTTCTTCGAAAATACTACCATTTAATGGCTGTTTCAATGTTTGTTCCTGCTCTCGTACTTCAGGTGATTTGAGTTGAAATTCTTTAGGCAGTCTTTCTCCTTTTGGGCCTATTATTTATTTTTATGGGAGTTGTGTTGACCATCTATATCTTTCTGCAGCCGAAGTTTCTTGATCTGGCTTTTGGTGCAGCTTTGGCTGTTTTCTTGATGTTGGAGATTATAAGAGTAAGGTTTCACTGCACTCTCATCTTGTTTCTGGATATTGCGATGCAAAAAATGTTAGAAGAAAAAGAACATTCCCAGTATTAATTGAAAAAAAGAAACTAAAATCAGAATGTCTGTCACATAGATCAATGAGGGTGGTAAATATTGTATTCACTTTCAAGCTTATGCACGCTTTTCCAATGAAGCCAAGCTTGCCAACTAAACATTATCTTATATTCACTTCATTTTGACTTTGATGAAGCTTCTTGACACATTAAACATCAATCAATCAGAAATATAACTGAAGTCTGAGTAGTTTGTTGCACTTATGTTTCATACATGGAAGTATGTACTTGTAAATACAACATGTTCTAATGTTCTTTTTCTTTTTCAATGTTACCTAAGTTCTTGGTAACTTCTTAAAATTTCTGGCAATGCTTAAACAATTTATGATGCTGTTGACATGATGCTTCACAAGATTTGTCATGCCTTTTGGGACAGATATGGAGAATCTGGCCCTTGGGACAGCTTGTGCACCAATTTATGAATGCTTTTACAGATCATCGTGACACTGATCTTCTTGTTGTCAGGTCTGAAATGGTTCCTTCATAGCATGAAATTAGGTGCAGCATATACCTCTTGTTAACTCTAACCATTTGCCTTTCTTCCACTTTCAGCCATTTTTCACTCTTATTAGGATGTGCACTTCCTATCTGGTTGTCCTCTGGTTTCAATGATCGGCCATTAGCCCCTTTTGCTGGGATCTTGAGCCTTGGAATTGGAGATACAATGGTAAAATTTGCTATTCCTTGCTTGCCTGTACCTTTCTCGATGCACTAGTATTATCCACTTCGACATAACCCACTTGATGCTTGCTTGGAAGTTGGAACCATGTGAATCGTGCAGGAGAATGAACACCTACCTTACAATCTCTCCGTATCTTCTCATATATGAAATTTAATTTGTCCAGGACCTTCAAAATTTTGGTTTTTGATATATCGTCTACTTCCAAAATACAAGAGATACTTGGGTAATATTGAAAATTTTATGAAGTATATGGAATACTCCACTCTGAACTTTAAGACATCAATTATCTTGAATCTATATAAACATTCACTACTTCTGTAACAATGCTTATATGCTTGTGAATACCTTGTAGACTATTCTTGAATCATGCTGTAAACAATATCTCTCATAGTTTTCTACTATTTATTTGCTTAGTTAGATGCCACAGCCTGAAAGTTGATTGTATGTGTACATGTTGATGTAGTAGTCTCAATTAGGAAGACATCCTGTCAAGTTCACCATTTTATATATGCTGGTGTATGGTCTAATTATATTTTCTGAAGAACTGAAATTTAGGGTTCAAGCATGAGAGGAAGTCTAACTCTAACATGCTTGAAAAGTGAAGAAATCTGGAAAGGCAGCTTTTCATTAGATCACGCCTTAAAAAAGGATTATATTGATGTAAAAGGATTGGTGTTCCTTGATCTCTTGGTAGAAGGCTGTCCTGTGGCTGGCAGACCTTCTTGCTTCCTTATTGGTGTTCTAGAAGACTAGAACAATCAAATGTGGTGAAGAAAGATTCATAAAGTTGTGACTTGGCTTTAGTCCAAGCGAGCACAACAAATTCTTTCACTTCTGGATCATTATTGATACATAGTTTGGACAGTAGAGAATTTAACTTAGAGCTGCTGGATCATTATTGATTTTCATGTATGCACTGTAAATTTAATTGCAATCTTATATGTAGGCATCAGTGGTTGGATACAAGTATGGGGTCCTCCGCTGGAGCAAAACTGGCAGTATGTCTCTGTTCCCTCTCTTGTTTCGACATTGCTTCTTTTGTATCCCCTCACCATCTGAATCTATAAATTCTCTTTGGTAGAGAAAACAATTGAAGGCACTGCTGCTGGCATAACGTCTGTCCTGGCTGCATGCTCCATTCTACTTCCACTTCTAGCTACAACTAGATACATCTTAGCTCAGGTATCTCTTTCTCTCTCTCCTTCCCTTACCAAGCACATGTACAAATGGGTGTCTGCATGCATCCCGATTCGGACCAAAAAATTGCTCCTAACCATGCGTATTATGAGAAATAATGTGCTCATGCTTCTATACCATTTGCAGTTATGCAACTTAAATCTTTTCGGACTGTGCTGAAGAGGCATACTTAAGTGATGAACTTAAAGTTAACCTCCTTCCTTAAGAATAATGAACCTCATTCTAATTCCTTAATGGTCAGTTATTATCCAAATTCATGCTGGTTTGATGTCTACTTGGGGCTGAATCCTCAAATTATGTAGGCACTGAAACAAGTGAACTTGCACAACCTCACAAATTGCTGTACTATGAAAGCCAAATGTTATTAAAATTCTCATTCAATGAATTTTGTGGTTGATCTTTGATGCTGTATTGGCAATTATGCAGAACTGGTACTCTCTTCTTTTCGCGGTGACAATAAGTGGTCTGTTGGAAGCCTACACTGCCCAGCTGGATAATGCCTTCATACCTCTGGTGTTCTATAGCCTCCTCTGTCTGTGAACACCTAATTTGCTGACCTGAAGTCCTGAACTTTAAACCACTTTTCTGAAAGACAGCATGGTGATCTTTCAACAGTATTCGTTTGAGCACATATTCTTAGGAGATACTTCACTTGTAGATATTACTGCTGTAGAGTTACTTGACATGTACAATAAGTTGATAGGAGAAAAGGCAAAAGCTACTCTTTTTGTAATCTAGATGTAGAATTCATTTCCGGGAAGGCACAAGTAAAACTAGTTATGAAATTTGTAGTTGTAACTTTTGTCTTTCATACTTCATCCTTCCTCTGCTTCCAGGACTTTACTAACATATCATCAATATAAGCTTCTATTGTATTTCCTATTTGATCCTTGAACATGCGATTAACTAGTGTTGACACCCAATTTTGTCCCATATTTTTCGATATTTATTTGCAATTTTAAATATTTTGACACCTCAATATATATATATATATATATTATTCTCCATATCATCATTATTATTATTCATATTTTTTACTATCATTCGCCTTTTAATATCTTAATTATAGTTTTTGCACTAATATTTTACGTTACTTTACTTTTGCAAAACGACATCACATTTTTTATTTTTAAATTAAGCATTTCACAAATATTATAATTTTTAATATTATCACATCGTTATTTTTATCTTTATAATTTACGCTTTTGCAAAGCATTTTTTATTATATTTAACTCCCTATTATATTTCAACCCAAAACATTCCACCCCAACCCACCAAAAGAACCCAATCGGCCCAACACCTACCAGCCCAAGTCTCCCCTAACCGAACCGGCCCAAAACCCAACTAAAACCCTTAAATCCCATCTTCAACCAAATCGTCCCCAAAACCAGCCAGAAACATGACCAGAAATTGAGCCCAAACCAAATGACCCTTTACACCGGCAACCCAACGGACCACTTGATAAACGCCTCACCGACACCTCTGCCACCAATCTCCTTTTCACCCTCACCATCACCCATGACCTTTTAAGGCGTCTGAAGAGCTGCAGAAGCTCTGTTAGGCAGCTGCAAAAAAGGAACCTCAAAATCCTTTGGATTCAAGGTTGACCCCGTTGAATGCAAGCGCCAAATGGCACCAACGGCTCTCTCCCTTTACAATCAGTCTCTGCAAAACCTGAAAAGCCCATCCCCTTTTCATGCTTTCAATGCCAGAATTTTCAGAAGTTTTCCCTTCTTTTTGAATTCGAATTTCAAACTCAACAGAACCTTCTTTTCATTAGTGTCAAATCATTTAGTTAGAGCTTCAAGTATTTTCAAGACCTCCGAGGACTCATTAGTCCCCGAGCCGTTGGCGTTCTCATAGACTCGATCCTCTTCTCGACCTGGTTCATCATTGCGGACAGGACGAGCTTCATCCGGTGTGCTTGCTTCGCTTTTTTTCTTTTGCAGCTGAGTTATAGCCTCTTGTTGCTCTTTTAGCATATAAAAGGTTCGAACCAAATTTATTTCATCATCATCCGGTGTCTTCTGACACGACCTTCTGGATGACCAGGGTTAAATCATTGGATTATTGTTATTTATTGGATCAACGTTCGGCGGAACGCCGTTGGAAGGGACACTGTTTGGTGGAACAATGGGTGAACACCATTCTGTGGGTCAACGGGTGGTGCGCCAGGTGGAACACCATTGTTATTGTTGACGTTGTGAGCACCATTGTCATCGTTGTTGTCCTCGTGGTTGCTAATCTCAACGTTGAGTTCACTAGCGATAAATATAAATTTTTTAATGACCACTTAACGAGTAAAATATAACGACTAGCGCCATACCTGCAACAGATACGCGCCGAGCCTCTTCGGTCTCCTATCCTTCGGTCTTCTACCATTTGATCACTAACCGGTCTTGCTCTAACATCCGAACTTACTCCGACCTCCGGTATTACCCCGAGGCAACCCTCAAGCGGAGAAATGTGTTGACGTTTCCTTCGATCTTATATTTAAATCATGTTACGTGTCGTGCTGGTTTCTACCTCATACAATGGTGAATATATATATATATATTCCACTAATTATTTAGACCTTCATTGACTCATATGTGTTGGACAGTATATAGAAATAATTCAATTTATGCCAAAAAGTACATATAAATAATTTAACTTTAATTTTTTTATCCATAATAATTGGTTGAATTATGTTAAACCACAAGTTTTAAAATATTTTTTAAACTTCATCATCAGTCAAACACCGCCACATAAATTGTAGCGGAGGGACTAATACTTATATACAACAAACAAACCGTTTGAGAATAATAAAAAATAAATATCAATTTTGAGATATGAAGTAATTAAAGCCTTAAGATACTATAGTCTCATACTCAAATTCACTTACAAGTGGAATTATAAATTATTTGCTCAAAATTTTACATACGCCACTGCATAAAATTATGGTAATCTTTGATTTTGAGTTCTTGAATTTGAGCCCCATTCTATGGCTTCTGCAACGGCTCTCTCTCGTTCTTTTGAAGACGTATTTTTTTCTTCTTCATGACTTTCTTCATTATCAGTCGATGAATCGGGTAATGGAGAAGAGATGGGCGACACGAATCCCGTACCCGATTCGACCCAAAGGAAAGTGAGAGCAGTGACCACATCACTGATCAATGGACGAACGACTGGATCTTCTTGTAGGCACATTGCAGCAATAGCAACCGCTTGATTGAAACTTCTCTTTGGAAAGTCTCCTTTAAATAGTGGATCTGCCAGTTCTGCGTATCTATTTGTGTCTTTGAAAATTGGTTCCGCCTGAAATCAGTGATGGGTTTAAATTTTATACGCTGACGATATAAATTGTTTAACAGGTTAAAGTACATTAATAATGTAAAAAATCTCTACATGATATGTGTATGTGACGTAATAATCCGTTAGACGTAAAATTGATGGGAGGATACATGTTGTATGCACAGAGTAAATATTGCTAGTGGATTATCACAGATTATTATCCTATTTACTAAGTTATTGTATCACGTTTCTTATAAAGATTTGCATGTTGGTATAGGGCAATTTAATCAAAGTGTAAAATTATAAACTGACAATGTACAAAACTTAAATTCTTAATGAATATTACCATCAAGATAAAGAGAAAAATCATGAAAGAAACTATAGGAATCGTCTCTAACCATAAAGTATTTGTACTTATTTTTCATAAATATAAGAGTAAAAAATCCTACATTCTATCAACAAGTTTACCTCTACATCTGCTAGTGCCAAGGGCCGAACCGTGTAAAGCTAAGAGGTTCAATTGAATTTGAATATCCATTGAATTTGAATATCCTTCGTTGTAAAATTATATTGTACAAATAGATTAAAAATAATCTTTGGTTATATGTAAATTGTCAAATTCTATTAGCATCAGGAAGGATTCTAGTAATGGTATAGGCGTCCAAAATTTGTTTAAGGTCATAGGTTAAAGTCTCAAGTGTGACATGCTAATGGAGTATTTTCTTGAATTCTCCCCATAAATTTCTGGTTCGGCCACCGGCTACTGCTAATCATAAAAATGCAAAAACATAGAAAAACAGAGAAATGTGTGACTTACCCAGGCAACTAAAATCTGGTCATGTCCATTCTTTGTGATATCAACAGCTCTTTTTCCTGTAATTAGCTCCAACAAAACAACACCAAAACTATAAACATCTGACTTGACAGTAAGTTGTCCTGTTCTTTGATACTCTGGAGCACAATAACCATAAGTTCCCATAACTCTGGAAGACACATGTGAATTATCACCCATTGGTCCAAGCTTTGCTAATCCAAAATCTGATAATTTTGCATTATACTCCTTATCCAGCAAAATATTTGAGGACTTCAAGTCTCTGTAAATGACTGGTGGATTCGCTTTATGATGTAAATATTCTAGACCCCTTGCTGCATTTAATGCTATTTTCATCCTTGTGAACCAATCTAATGGAGTTCGCTCTGGTGAAACATCTATAGAACAATTCAACATTAGTTTAATATCTTTTCATCATGCAGTGTCGGAGTCAGAATTTTCACTAAAGAGATTGAAAATATAAAGAAATAAATAAATAAAGATGCCAACAGAATCCAACATGTTACATGTGCTATATATACATAAAAAAAGCTTTTGGCCTTGTATATAGGGGCGGAGCTTGCTAGGGTACCGCAAGGGGTTTATCTGAACCCTTTGTCGAAAATTTTATTGTAAATACAAGGTTAAAATTACTTTTTATGTATATATTGTAGATGTTGAATCCCCTTGGCTTGTTCCTACGTTTTTATCCTGTTATATTTTAAATTCCTTTAGTGAAAATCGCTTCGCATATACAATGCTACTTATATATAGAGTGAAATTTTTCAACAAAAGGAGATTCAGATGAACCCTTGTGCCTCCTAGCTTCGAACCATGTTTCCATGTATTGCTTCAGTAAGAAAAGTTACTATTCTGTTTGGACATGAATATATGAACTTCATATGGGGAAAAATTTGTGAAAGTACAAGATTTATGAGTGTAAGACTCTATTTCACTTAAAATACATCAGATTTCGTGTAGATTTATTTGTGATAACATGTACTCCACTAGTTATTATTATTATTAGTAGTAGTAGTAGTAATATGAGAAGGAGGTTAACAATTAATGATTATCATAAAATTTTATTTATAATTATTTTATAAGTGATCTAATTGTATAAATATTTTTTTACACTTGCGTGAAAATTAAAAGTCATACCAAATAGATGATCCTCCAGGGCTCCCAGAGGCATATACTCATACACCAGGAGTCTTTGCTCTCCGTCAGCACAATAACCAATGAGATTAACAAGATTATTGTGGTGCAGAAGGCTCAACATCAACACCTCTACAAGAAATTCTCTGTTTCCTTGTAATCCATTACGGTCAAGCTGTTTCACTGCTACAATCTGAAGAACAAAAAAATGAAGAAATGATAGTACAATTTCAAGGACAAATGCATTATACAGGGAATAAGGCCAGAGTTGTATGGTTCGAGTTGGCTCAATTGAATCTCATTCATAATGAAAAAAATACTTGTGCACATATAGTAAAAAATTGCAAGTCTATCCATTTGGAAATACTTTTAGATATGCGTGTTTGAAATTTCACATGGCTGACGGTCAGGCGCATACGACTAAAATTCGGCGCATACGGCTGAAGTTCAGGAGTCATATATGACTGAATTCAGTTATTTTTACCTTCAAGCATTTCTGCCTTAAGTTCATGCACAAATGTCTGAACTTTATACAGAAACGCCTATACTTTAGTCATATGACACCGCATGTCTGAAATCGTTCTGAAATCAGTAGAAGTTAAAAAAAAAAAAAAACTTGATGCAGGTTAAATAACAGTGTCCGAATAAGGTACTTGTGAAATTTTTACTGATTGATTCAATCCATTTTAAGCCGTCCAAATTTGATCCAAACCACTCATTTCCCCCCTATTGTGTTAGAAAATTTTCTAATTTTGAAGTACCTGGCCAGTTCTATCAAGGCGACCCTTGTAAACTCGACCGAATCCACCTTCACCTATCATACATTCTTGGCGGAAATTCTTGGTGGCTGTTGCCAGTTCTCTGAAAGTGAAAGTTTGAGCTGCAATATTCTTGTTTTCGTCATCCTTCTTATTAGGTGCCTTTTGGTTTCTGGTTTCTGCTGCAACATTTCTTAAGTTCTCTGAGAATTGTATGATTCGAACTATCAGAAAACGAATAAGCATGTGTTCTTCAAATATAATTATGCTATAATAACTGCGAAAATCATTCCCATTGGTGTAATTAATGTAAAGAAGATGGTAATAAAAAGGGCAGCCCGGTGCACTAAGCTTCCGCTATGCGCGGGATCCGGGGAAGGGACGGACCACAAGGGTCTATTGTATGCAGTCTTACCTTGCATTTCTGCAAGAGCCTGTTTCCACGGCTTGAACACATGAAATCCAGATCACATGGTTGCAACTTTACCAGTTAGTGCAAGATGGTAATTGGACTTAATTCGACATCAAAAGGTAGCTTATGAGATCAGAATTGTTCAAGACTAAATAAAAAGAATATATCCTATCTCTAACTAACGTGGAATAGAAAACTCGTCGATCATATGTACAAGTCAAGGAATACCCATTATATTCAAATTTCTGATCCACTCCTGATTTTTGTAGATTTTATCCGGTTTAAAAACCACGTAATTCCGTTAATTAGAGAATAAGGCAACATTGTTACTTAGGCGGATTCAATGTGAGTTTCATGGGTTCAACTGAACCCAACATTTTCCACATAGCTCTTAAATGTGAAAAAAATCATTAAATTTCCATATAATATTAAATTTTGAACACACTAATTTCAAATTTTCAATAGGTTAGCGCTAATAATATAAATAAAAAAAAGGTGATAAGAACACATAGATTGATCATCATATTTAAACTTGAATTTTAATATTAAATTCTGAACTCATAATATCAATTCAAAACTATAATAGGTGAGTGCTAATAATATAGATGAAAAAAATGATAAAAACATATTAATTGAACGATAAAATTTAAATCTTGAATTAGTCTCTGCTTACCTGGATGCGTCCGTTGAGGCGGTTGATGATGTGGCTTATGCTGCGTCTTTGGCTTAGACAAAGGTAGTGCTTGTTCTGGTGAGAGGTTTTCTCTATGAGGATGAACAGAAGTTGATTGTTCTTTTCTTTTATTACATTTCCTTTTATTAGATGTCTTATTTTCATTACACGAAAAACATGAAAAACAATTCATGTTTTTTATTCTAAAACAAGATCCACACACTGCACCTATGACTTCAAAATTTTCAAATCATGATGCTATTTGTTGTTGTTGTTCTTCTAAAATCTTGAAGACAAAAAGGTTGCTTGCTATAAAAAGGTTCATTTTTATAGCATCGAACCTTATAAAATTTTCTCAAGAAATGTGAAAGAAAACATGGGTCTTGTTTGTAAATATGCAGAGACCCAAGAATGCAATTAATGGAGAATGGTTTATATAAATATGTATATAGTTAGCTATAGAAATCTGTCTAGATAATTAATTAAAATTTGAATGAATTGATTATTTTCTGAATGAGCCATGTTTGTTTGTTTAGCTGGAGACAGAGAGAGGATAGGTGATGGGGGCATGTTTTTTTTTTTTTTAATTTTCTTTATGGAATTCTCCGTAGAAAATGGGGATATAATGGAACAGAGGATTTGGAGGAATGTTTGGTAGAGATGTGTGAGAGAGTGACTATTGTGAATTGTCGAAATTTGGTAAGAATGATATTACGCTAGTAAATATGTAGGTAGTCACGTTCGCAGGATTTATACAAAATAGTATTCCACTTGTAGGCATGGATAATCGCAAGATTTTGGGCTAATAGTATTAGGCTATTGTGAAATTTTCAATATTCAATTTGTATATGAGATAGATTATATTTAGGACCGTTTTAGTTTTGAATCTTTTTTACTTTTTATTCTAAATTGATATTAAAGAAATATGTTCTTTGATGAATGATTTACAAGAATATTTACTTTGATACAAACTAGGTAACTAATTAATCTAATTATAAAAGGATTATAATTCTACCTAAAATAGGAGATATACAATTAATACAATTAATGAAATAATATTGGAAAATATTCTATTACACCCCCGCAGTCAAAGCGGGAGGTTCTCGAACACTGAGACTGACTCGAAAATCATCAAATAGTATGTGCGGAAGTCCTTTGGTGAAGATGTCGGCAATCTGATATCTGGAAGGAACATGAAGGACACGAACTTGACCACGAACCACTTTTTTGCGAACGAAATGAATATCCATCTCAATGTGTTTAGTGCACTGATGTTGGACGAGATTGCCGGAAAGATATATCGCACTAATATTATCGCAATTCGCAATAGACCAGTGTTGCCTTTTGAATCGGGTAGTGAAGTTCAAGTAGAAGGTTACGAATCCAACAAGACTCAGAGACGACGTTGGCAACACATCTGTATTCTGTTTCTACACTGGATCAGGATAGTGTAGGCTGCCTTTTGGAAGACTAAGATAATAGGTTGTCTCCGAGGAAAACGCAATAACCAGACGTGGAGCATCAGGTGTCAGGACATCCACCCCAGTCGGCATCAGAATAGACGGTGAGACCAGTGAGAGAAGACATGTATAGATGTAATCCGAAGTGAAGTGTATCTTGGACGTATCGTAAAATACGTTTGAGAGCATGCATGCGTGCTTCTGTTGGACTGTGCATGTGCAAGCGGATTTGTTGCACGACATATGATATGGCTGGTCTCGTGAATGTGAGGTATTTCAGGGTCCATCCAGGCTACGATAGTGAGTCGGGTCTGAATATGAAGGATCGGAATCAGCGTTGAGCTTGTAATTAGTGTCTATAGGCGTGTGGATGGTTTGCAAGATGTTATGCCTGCACGGTCAAGGATCTCTTTGGCGTACTTCTTCTGACATAGAAATAGGTTGCCAGAATGTCGAGTGACAGAGATACCCAAGAAATAACTCAGAGGGCCCAAATCTTTCATAGCAAACTCAGAGGAAATGAGAACATAATGGACCGGCGGAGAGCATCAGATGATGTGGTAAGGATGATGTCATCAACATATAATAATAGGTAAGCCATGTCTGTACCCTTGTTGTAGATGAATAGGGAATGATCGGATATGTTGTGTGAAAAATCGATAGAGGAAACATAATCGATGAACCGTTGGTACCATGCTTGAGGAGCATGTTTCAGTCCATAGAGCGATTTTCACAACAGACACACATAATCCGGATAAATAGGATCCCTGAAACCCATAGGCTAATGCATATATACCGTTTCATGAAGATCCTCATGTAAAAATGCATTCTTGACATTAAGCTAATGAATGGGCCAAGACTTGGATATGGCAATGCTGAGGACGGTCCGGATGGTTGCGGGCTTTACGACCGGGCTGAACATTTCATCACAGTCCACTCCCACATGTTGAGACCTACCATCACCTACAATACGAGCCGTGTACCTCTCAAAAGAACCATCATATTTCTTTTTATGTCTAAAAAATCACATAGAATGAATAATAGTAGCATCGGTGGATGGGGTACTATGTCCCATATCTTATTATCAATAAGAGCATTATATTCGTCAATCATTGTGGGCTCTCCACTTAGGGTGTTTGGGTGTTTGTGCTATCCACTTTTTCCGTCCACTACAATTAACAAACTTCAGGATCGTTCTATCGCTTGTGTGTTTTTGGGTTATCCGTCTAATCATCGTGGTTACAAATGTTTTGATTTATCCTTTCATAAAATCATAATTAGTCGCCATGTTATTTTTTATGAAGCCCAATTTCTGTTTGCTAAATTGAATAATTCGGTGTCTAGTTTGTATTTGGATGATGGGCACTCCCGTATATCATCCAACAGTGGGACCAGCACTCCCGTGACCCCACTCTACCAGCAGGCCCACTTCCTGTTGGCCCAATTTCTCTCCAACCCGACAATGTTTCTCGGCCAGTAGGCCCACTACCTGCTGGCCCAATACTTGTTCTCCACGGGTCAGTCTCTCGGCCAGTAGGCCCACTACCTGTTGGCCCAATTAATTCCTGCCCATTTGATATGTCTCGGCCAGCAGACCCACTGCCTGCTGGCCCAATACAATACTCACCCGATCCAGCCTCTCGGCCAGTAGGCCTACTGCATGCTAGCCCAATACATTCGTCTGAGAGTCCAGTTTCTTTGCCAACAGGCCACTGCATGCTAGCCAGTCCCGAGGCAGTCTGCCAACATCCACAGTCCAATTCATTTTTGTTTCGAGTCAAGGGCCTGATACTCGTAGCCAACATGTTATTTTTAAACCAAAATGACATTTTAATCTAAATTCTAATGTCACTAAATCACCCTACCACGTAACCAGTGTCTGCCCTTCATGACCCGAATTGAAAATGGTCATGGATGACGAATATAATGCTCTTATTGAAAATAAGACGTAGGAGTTGGTGCCCCATCCGCCTGGTGTCAATGTTATTCGTTCTATGTGGATTTTTACTCGCAAGGAAAAATCTGATGGTTGTTTTGAGAGGCATAAGACCTGTCTTGTAGGTGATGGCAAGACTCAGCAGATGGGACTGGATTGTGGAGAGACATTTAGTCCGGTGGTCAAATCGGCAACCATTTGCACTGTTCTCAGCCTAGTTCTCTCGAAAATATGGCTCATTCATCAGTTGGATGTAAAAAATGTTTTCCTACACGGTGATCTCAAGGAGACAGTATACATGAATCAGCCCTTGGGTTTCAGGGACCCCAATTATCCTAATCATGCATGTTTGCTCAAGAAGTCCTTATATGGGCTTAAGTATGCCCCACGGGCTTGGTATAAGAGGTTTACAAATTACGTGTCTACTATTGGATTTTCTCACAACAAGTCTGATCATTCTCTATTCATTTATCGTCGTGGTACTTCTCTGACATACATTATGTTATATGTGGATGATATTATATTGACTGCCTCTTCTGATAATCTGCGCAAGTCTATCATGTCTCTTTTCAGTTCAGAATTTGCTATGAAAGACTTGGGGGCCTTGAGTTATTTTTTGGGTATAACTATCACACGTCATGCAGGTGGACTATTTTTATCATAGAGGAAGTATGCGGTTGTGATTATTGAGAGAGTTGTCATGTCATCTTGTAAGTCCTCTTCTATTCCGGTGGATACCAAACCGAAGCTAAGTGCTACTTGTAGCACACATTACGAGGATCCCACCTACTATCGAAGTCTTGTATGGGCTCTTCGGTATCTTAATTTCACGAGGCCCGATATTACAGTGTAGCAGATGTATTTATTTATGCATGATCCATGGGACGAGCACATGCATGCACTCAAACGCGTTGTGCGGTACTTACAGTCACTCTTGATTATGGTTTGCATTTATATCCATCCTCTGTTTCTACTCTTGTGTGTTAAGTGGCAGTAAGGTTTGTGATGACTCTTTGATCTATCGGTTGACTCAATACAAATGCTGATTGGGGTGGATGTCCAGATACTAGACGTTTGACATCTGGTTATTGTATGTGTCTTGATGATAACTTGGTATCTTGATCCGCAAAACGCCAGGCTACTTTGTCGCAATCCAGTGCGGAGGCCGAGTATCGAGGGGTAGCGAATGTGGTGTCCGAGTCATGTTGGCTGCGTAATCTTCTATTAGAGCTTCATTTTCCTATTCAGAAAGCTACCTTGGTCTACTGTGATAATGTTAGTGCGGTATATCTCTCTGGGAATCCACTCCAACATCAGCGCACTAAACATATTGAGATGGATATTCACTTTGTTCGCGAAAAGGTAGCTCGTAGACAAGTATGTGTCTTGCATGTCCCTTCACGGTACCAAATTGCTGACATCTTTACTAAGGGTCTTCCCTTGGTTCTGTTTGAAGATTTTAGGGATAGTCTCAGCGTACGACAACTGCCCGCTATGACTGTGGGGGTGTGAAAGACAATGTATACATGGTTAAACCGTGTATATCACTTGGTCCGATTTTGTATACTAAATTATCATAGTTGTAGAATTCTTGTACAAGTGTAATTATGGTAGTAGTCTTGTATTAGAAAAAGATATTGATCTTGTATTAGGAAAATGTGGATTTATTTTCCATATTGTATATCATGTATATAGACCTCTTCATTAATGAAAATAAGGAAACACGACAATGAATCTTAAAAAGTTTCGCCCACGAGGAGTATTGACCATTTTCCATCTCAACAGTCACATGAATAAAGTTTTTGATGTTTACTTTAACTAGGTATTTGCTTGTGTTATTTGCAAGAGGGAAATATTTATTAGATATTTTCCAATGAAAGAATATTAAGAAATATTCTATTAGATATTTGCTTGTGTTATTTGCAAGTGGTATCAGCCTAATGTTTATAAGAGTAGAAATCATTTTTATTTAAAAATAAAAATATTTTAGTCATACATAAATAAATTTGCAAGATGACACCCAATGCTAAGTTGTGCGCATTTCCTCTAATCCAGCTCTCCAATATAATGGTAGGTTCAAAAAAAAGGTTTTTAAATCTAATTATTTTTGTAGAAATCATATCGCTAATTCCCTAATCTACTTACACTAAATATACCGTCAAACCTCTCTATAACGACTTTGTTTGTGGTTGCAATAGCAATGCTACTACAGACATATAATATAACATAACATATGAAAAACAGTCCAAAAACATTTAGCCTTTATAGTAAAATATTATTATAAAGGATAATTGTCGTAGAAAAGTCTCATACGCATTTAGAAACGTACCCAAAAGTAATACAATACACCAAAATTTTATAATTCAATACGTTTTAATTTTTTTTTAAACAAAGACAAATTATTTATATTAATTCGCAATCAATAGTAATAGATCGTTCTCTCTGCCTTTCTGGTGAAAATTAATGAGTGATAATATTGTAGGTTTCACATAGATTATATGGAACCTAATACTGACCAAGTCAAAGGAAATAAAAAAAAGGCAGCAATTAAATCGTCAAAATTACATGAACTGGTATTTTTGAAAGAACGTTTTTTCAGTACATATTTATGGAAAGGTGCTCGGCACATTCTATTACATGAGTAGCTGTTTCATAGACAAAAGCTTAAAAAATAAGGAGAAGTGAACGTATTAGAAGTAACCTTCAACCACATACAAGGTTTTCTGCAAAGTCAAAAAAATGATTTTTCAAAAATACAATAACAACGACAATTTACCTCTACCTTGATAGGTAGAGCGGTTGTTTCCAAGAGACCTTCGGCTCAAGACAAAGCACAAGTCTAAGCAAAGTAAGACAAATAAAGTGAGTAAGTCATGATAGTGAATTCTGAAAAAGAAAAAGAAGCAATAAATAATGCAAGTAAATAAGACAAACAAAATACACATAGCATTATAAACAAACGACAAGTGATTATAAGGCAATATTGTGCGTACTAGTATGCTAGGCTAAGCGAGCCTACAATAATAATCTTACAACTACCAGTTTGTAAGCGTAGGCAGGACTACGCTGGGCTGCCTACTTCCCTTCTACCCTAATACGTGTCTTCCATAACCCCCTATCTAAGGTCATGTCCTCAGTGAGTTGCACTTGCGCTATGTCCCGTCTAATCACATCTCCCCAATATTTCCTCGCCCTACCTCTACCCCTCATGTACCCGTTCATAGCCAACCTCTCACACCTCCGCACTAAGGCATTTGTGTCTCTCCTCTGCACGTGTCCGAACCATCTCAACCTCGCTTCCCGCATCTTATCCTCCACCGAGGCCACTCCCACTTTATCTCGGATATCATCATTTCTAATTATATCCCTCCTTGTATGCTCACACATTCATCTTAGCATCCTCATCTCTGTAACTTTCATCTTTTGGGTGTGCGAAGTCTTGACCGGCCAACACTCCGCCCCATACAACATAATCGGTCTAACCACCACCCTATAGAACTTGCCTTTAAATTTTGGTGGCACCTTTTTATCGCACAAGACTCCAGATGCGAGCGTCCATTTCATCTACCCTGCCCCAATACGATGTGTGACATCAACATCAATCTCTCCCTTCCTTGGATAAAAAAAATCAAAAAATATATATATAATTTTACATACATATCACTAGTGGCAAATCCACGATAGAGTCAAGCGGTTTTGTGTGTGTATGTGTGTCAATTTTCTTTTTCACACATATTTATAGTCCGAATTAGATATAGTAAATTTTGTCAAAACTCGCTACATCTAGTTTTAAAGTGGTGCTCGCGAAGAACTTGTGAAAATTTACAATGCATATGTACGTGCTTCAAGCCCTTAAATACTAACAATATATAATTTTGTACGCATTTAAAGTTACAATAACATGAAAAACAATTATAACAACTCTGATATGATAACCTGGAAAATAGATTAACATGTTATATCCAAGGACTTAAGCTTACAACTTAACCGTATAAAGAAAATTATACACTAGCTATAAGTGCAATTTAATTGGTATGTTAAGATCCCGTTGGGATACGCTTATAAGCTGGTTTAACAAAACAGAAAAGTGCTTAAAATTAGTCAAAAATAAATTTCTTTTTGGATTAAAAATAATTTTGATTTGATCAACAATTTCACTCTTTTATCCCTTATATTTTTTTCTAATTTCAATATTACCATCGCTACTAAAAAGCCCTAAACTATGAATCTTTCTCCTCTTTTCTTCCGTCGCAGCTCTTCCTCTCTTATCAATTCCAATTACTTTTTCCCCATGTGGCCTTCTCTTATCAACATCACAAATACCAGTCAAATTTCTCTTCTTGGTTTTCTGTTTCAGTCTCTTCATCAAATGGGATTTCTGATTCAGTTGTCACACTTTAGGATATGGCAGTGAAAAGCTTGAATTTTACATTTTGGGGTCTGAAATCTGAATTGAGGGAAAACGAGAAATGGGGTTTTTGGTATTTGGATGAATATACAAGTTGGGTTTCTCACATATGGTTTTGGGAAATGAACTGGTTGAGTTTAAGTTGACCTGAAATGGAGCTTTGATAGTTTGCATGGCTGAATAAAATTAAAAGTAACATATATTTATAAAATTAACTTAAATAATCAGTCTATATTGGAACTGAATTAAAATATAAATTAATTTTAATTTTAATCAATTTAGATTAAAGAATCCTATAATAATCAGCTTCTTTATAGTGATAACGGCTTTAAGGGTAGTGCTAACAACACTTGTGTACCAAACACATCAACCACTTTAAAGGTAGTGCTAACAACACTAACTTATTTTCACTTTCACCACTTTTATCCAAACACGTACATGTTTATTTATAAAATAAGTTTCAGCACTTAAAAAGTATTTTAAACACTTAGGCTTAAAAGTCACTTTTTTAGCTAATCCAAACCGGCTCTAAATATTTACTCTATTTTTCAGGTTTTCATATCAAACTAGCATCTTGATAAGAATTATCTATTACTATTATAAGTCAATTTTATTTTTGTAGTTAAAACTTATACACTATTAATGCACAGAATTTAACTCTAAATGAATTACTTTGATAGGGTAAATAATCTTTTATCTATATAACTTAAATCCTATCTAGAAATGAAAATGGAGGATCCTATGTAGAAACTAACGTAATGCTCGCATAGTTCCCCATGATTTATGCAGCAATTTACGTTGGAAGCTATCGTTAGTAGAGATGGCAATGGATTCTGGACCCGGTTCGGATCCGGTGGATCCAGATCCGTTTTATAAGATATGGATCTTCAAAATTTGGACCCAACGGATCCGGATTGGACCCGAATCCATTTCTGCCGGATCGGATCTGAATCTTGTATTTGAGATCCGTATCCGGTCCAGATCCGACCCATGGATCCGTTTTTATTAAATATATTCACAACCTAGAATGTAATTTTATAAGTATTTTCTTAAAATTGCTAAGCACATCCTTGCAAGTTTAATTCTCAAAACAAGTTTAATTTATCCCCGCGTTAATTCAAAAACCAAAAAATAAAGAGGTAACTTCGATAATAAAATCAATGTTATATTAGTGAATGACTAACATCTCCATAGACAAGTAGTTAAAATTATATTCACTTCATTTGTGAAGATTCCAAGTACATGCAAGTTCTGTATTGTGGAAATACTAGTCAGCATTTTCCACAACTATTGTCATTGTCCAACATTTTCAATTAATAGCTCACAATCAAAACGAGACAACGATCAAAATATCTCATATGAACATTTCAAAATTGAAACACAGTAAACTGTTACCTAAGTAAAAATCGTTTGTCAATTAAAAAAAAATTCTTAGCAAGGTTACATTCTTAGCAAGGCAATTTTTTTTACATGTGGATCCAGATCCGATCCGTGGACCCGGTGGATCTGATGGATCCGGATTTGGATCTGATTTTTATGGACCTGATGGATCTAGGTATGAAAAACGGATCTAGTAGGATCCGGTCCAGATCCGATCCCTAATCGTTAGTGCTTTAATTCAGCAGCCAAAAGTATTACGCATAATGGACGACCAATACAAAGAGAGAATTTCATAGTACCAATACCATTTTCTGGATAAGTTTCTCATCTGTTTTAAGATCCCGTTTAATTTAAATTTGTGTTGCTAAAGACCCATTAAAAAGTGTTCTATCCTAATATTTTTCATTTACAAAGCTCTGAAGTATAATCCAAAATTTCTTATTAAAGATGAAGAATCGTATTCATCCCACTATCGGTCGTTAATGAAATGGTGGTCTTTTTATATGGAGTTATGGACTTGGGCAATTCTTCCATCGTGAACTAGTTTGGGACTGAATTAGACCCAAAATTCATTTCTTTACGCAAATTAGCTGATAGTCTAGAACTATTCTTTACTTTCTTTCACCTTAACACTTACTAAATCTGCTGTATAGTATTATTGGAATAGGGAAACTAACGAAGTTTGATGATTATCAAATCATAGGCTCATGATGCTATTTGGGAATCAGCTTTCTCGGATTGTGTGTTAAAAGACAAAGAAATGTCCAAAGCAATTCAAATCATATTTCATTCAAAAACAAAAGTGTCCTCTTCCTCTCATATTTACCACTGAGAAGAACTTACCGCACAATATTTACAAAAAGATATCATTTCATTCATTATAGCAAAATGATAAATTGAAGTAAGGAAATACAGTTACTAACTACAATTAATTGATAAAAATCTATAAGCACATATTAAGGTTAAAATCATTACTATAGCAATGAGTTTGAACTTCACATTTGCAATTTTAGGAATTTTTTCAAACTCCAGCATAATTTTAACTTGTCAAAGCTTTAAATTTCAGCATTTTGCGCTAAAGCCTTTGGCAGGGTTTATGTGGTTCAGAAAGCAAAGTCTGCTAAATGTGTGCAGAAGTTGGAGTTTTTTTGTGTTTTAGCTCGAGATATTTTTGTTCATACATAAAGATTGACATAATTGTAAAAAATTTTCTTGCTAATACAAGTCTAGAAAATGAAATAAGGACGAAAACACAAAAGTCAGTGAAGAGAAAAGAAGTTCAAAGCAGAAATATTAACGAACTTCTTATCAGTGAAGAAGACAAGTAGCATTACTGGCTGATTCGAATTGTTGGTGAAACAACAATAAATAATAACCGTTACGAACTACGATAGTCAGCTACAGATATCCATAATTTCAAGCTTCCTTTTGATAATTTTCTCTGTCCCCGCTCAGAGGCAGATCTAAAGCGAGTTCTTTCGTTCAATTGAACTTATTATTTTCTGACTTTGAACTATGTATACATACAAAAAATTAATATAAAATATTTATGTATAATAAGTTACATTCATTCTGAAAATGCTGACTCTAGATTCTAATTCGCCTCTGTTGGTTGGCGAACATATTTAACTTACCGGTTTGATGTTGGATTCGGGCCACTAGGAACTGCATGCTCGCTAGCTTCAAACTGTCTATGAGTACCACAAGGAGGAGGAGGAGGAGGAGAAGAAGATGTACGAGGATTTCTGGGAATCTTTCGCGAGTTCAAGTTAATTGTAGGGGTAGCTGAAGAGGAATGATCTGAATTCTGGGAGGAGGGTTTAAGGGGATTATCATCATCACCAGAAGACTGAACAACAATGAGGAAGAGAAAGAAAAGGGTCGAGAAGAAAATGAAAAGGTGGGAGTTAAATGTGGAGATTTTAGATTTTCTCAATGTTGCCATGCAATACAATTCTATTAAAAGAAAAAATCACCAGCTAACAAGCTAAGACAGAAAGAGTGAAAGAAAAGAAGAGAAATTTCAGCTTGGAGAAATATAATTTAAGTGGATAAAAGCTGGAAAAAGGAGAGATTTTGAAATTTGGTACACATTTGCTTAAAGAAATGAAGTAACAACAGAACCTACTCAACATGGGAGTATATATGAAAGGTGCCAGACTAGGCCAAATTTGACTTTAATTGGTGTCCCTGTTTTTAACGAGCATTTACACCTTTTATTGACCACAGTGATCACCTTAAGATCTATGAATATGTTATTAACTTCTATGCACTCACGGTGAATTTTACATTATCACGTCATCTAAAAGATAACTACAAGCAATTGTACATAAGAACATTAGTAACCCAGAATATAAGGCAATTGCGCAAACATTGGGATGTATAATATTTCGTCTCCTTATATGATATTGGATGATCTTCAATTCATGAGCTAGCTTTTGTGATTGAATTAGACTTAAGATTTATTTCATACCATCATATCAGAGCCACAGACCCATCTCAATTTCTAATGTACTTGATGTTGGACCCCCTATATTATGTTGTCTTCACTCCAACTGGTAGGCTCGAGCGTGCGGAAAAGGGAAGGAGGGGTTTCGAGTGTCCCACATTGGTGGATATAGAATATTTAACTTTCTTATATGATTTTGGACAATCTTCACATTGTAAGCTAGTTTTTTTAAGTTGAGTTAAGCTTATATCCATCTCTTATCATCTACATATATTTCATTTTTGGATCCCCTTAATTTTAGTATTAAATCATTTAGTGTCGGCCAAGAATTAGAAAAGCATTTGCTATATAGAGACATCTAGCATAAAACCTTAAGATAAGAGTGTTTCAAACACATTGATTTTTCATTAGTATGAGAATTCAGAATATTTCACATGGATTAATCACAGAGAATTTCAGTAACGAAAAAGCCGGTGGCAGATCACGAAATCTCGATGATCTCAGCAGATAAATTACATTACATAATCCAATCACAGCATGAGCTAGCAATAATGAAAACCATAATAAAGACATTTTCGCCAGCATGAGCTAACAATTCAAACTAGAGAGAGAGGGGGAGGAGAAGATGAAAAAGAAAACTAAACAAGTCAGAAGAAAAGACCATTGACGAGATTAATAAAATAGAGGATTGTGTAAACGCACCAAAAAATCAGGAATTATTATCAACAGTATAACACATAGCTTCTCAACTTTTTTGCTGACTAATCTGTAGATATGCAAGTAAATCTATTACTGGCACTATTTGAATATCATGACCCACCCACCCTACCCCACCCCTTTTCTCTCTAAATGCCTTAATATATTTGATTAGTAGTAGGATTATGTAGGTAATCTTGGGTCCATGACAGTTTATTTTTCGTATGTTTTGAACCTTTTCGAGAGTTTATTCTTTATCGTATTTCAATCAAGTGTAGTTTTATCAATTTTTAGTTAATATATTACAGGGTGTATGTAGGTATTGAGTCTATTCATTACTTCAATAAATGCTAAATAATCTCTCGAGTATATCTTGGTGCCAACTTGACAAAAATATTTTTCTACTTATCTAGTTTTCTAGGCTACTTATTATATATCCATGAAAATGTAAAACGGGCGAGGCATGTCTTAAGAAGGTACAGATTGAAAAAAAAAAACCTCAGTACTATTTTTAGGGCCTTTGTAAGAAACCATAAAGCAAAATAACAATGGTACCTGTCTGATCAATATAAAGCTTCAGCACCTAGTTTTTGCTTTTTTTCCTCTTTTCTTTGTGGAAGCTAGAGAAGGGCATGGGGCCAATAATGCAGAAATGGAAGCGTACATTGGTTCCTATTTCATTTTTTTTTTTCAATTAATCATTTAGTATTCAATGACCCGCTTACTGACTCAGTAATTCGGATTAGCATTGGATAAGCCTACTATGAGGGAAGGGGTAAAGCTCTCCCTACTGAAAGATTCTCCATTCTCGTGCCTCGAAGTCAATATCTCTGGTTGTGGGTGGAGGAATTCCAACCATCGCACCAGACTCTTTATTTTTTATCTGGATTTATCGGAGCATCTTGATTCACATAAGTTTCTTTCTCTTTTGGTTTCAACCTTCAAAAGTGAAACATGAAGCAACAAACATCTCAGGAGGGATTGATAAAAGTAACATCAGCCTTTTCTCTTTTTTTACTGACAACTCTTGCATGCCTGTAAGACTGATAACTACAGCCTTTTCCATTTATGGATGAGCTGAGCTAACTAAGCATGCATCACAAAATACCATCTGCATTCATCTTCCATTCAAAGGCAGTAGATTTATCTTGTGGTCCTTCACTCCACAAAAATTGAAATCTTTTATCTTAAGCCCTCGATGGATGGAGGGAGAGCCCTCTAACTCAAGCACGAAATAAATATTGAGTCAACAATCATCAAGAGGGGTACCACCAACCGAGATTGAAACCAGCCCCTTGTATAGGTAAAGGGTTCCAAACTTGCACTTCTTCAAATGTCCCATAAAAGTAGGGATTGTTGACTAACAACAGAGAAAGTTGACTTTGAGAAAGAAAGGGGGCGCCCAATATTGTTCAATGATTAGTCTCTAATTTCAAGATAAAGCAAAAAACAAAGACCAACTGCTGTCCCCATTAGGGACAATCTGTAACTAATTATATTACCACCTGTTCTAAACTGTATACCCCTAATAATTAGGTCCCCTAGGGAAAGTGAAAGTTCAAAGTGAGAAATGATTACTTTATGCAAAGTGAAACACTATGAAAATAGTGTGAATTAATTAGTCTATAAGAAGTTTCTTAGATGACTTGTCCTGTAAAGGTGGTAGGACACAAGACAAAGATTATCATCTGAGATTACTTTTGCTTTTCTACCCACTCTTATTACCTACCCTCGTCTTGTCCTTGTCTCCGATGTTGCATCCATTAGTTTCCATAATACTTCAGTGATTTGTGCAAATTTGCAAGCGTGCTAACAATTTGTCAAAGCCAAGAGTTCATATACAGAGTGCAACTTCGAGCTTGACAAATATTCAACAAGAAACATCCATTATTTGTCATACTCATTATCTATGAAAGAGGAAATTAAAATTTGAGACCAAGCAGAAAAGTAGTAACCATAGATGCTACTGAACTCAAACTGATAAGACTTAAATTATATATAGCAGAAGCATACAAAAAATGGCAAAACTTTTTCCTAGTAGCTTGACTCAGTCGTTGATAAACGCGGAAATAAGATAAAGACAATAGTCCTTTCACTGAGCACTGAGGTTATGGAATTCCAAATCTTATTTTTGCTTTCTATTTTAATTTACTTTTTATATATAGTGGTTCTCAGACAAATAAGTTGGGTAAATTAATCTTGAATGATTATAAGAGTAACTCTGCAGATGAGAGAACAGTACCTTTTAGGACTTCCCTTCAAGTATTAGTTTCAACTATTGAGAACAAAACTGAAGAATCCTAGCTACAAATCTAATTCCAAATGTTTCAAATGGGCCTAAAAATTTGACAATGTTAAGTAATTACCGCATTCTTTATCAATACATGTTTAAGATAATGCAGAAAAAAGTTCGAAAGTTGTAGCAAACACAAAAAGGAGACTGGACAGTGCCTAGTTCTTCCACCGCAGGGATTGTCTTATCCCAGTGTAAATAAGCCCCAATGATCTCCCTATCAAACTAACCAGGAAGAATGAGATTGCATCACGCACCTTAGCGATAACAGTTCTCATCAATGGCATTGCAATATCAGCCAATTCAAGGAAAAGACTGTAGTAGTATCTCCTGAAAAGGTTAAGAAAACACAGTTGGTAAGTTAATTTCCTTTTGGAATTGCTAATGCCTGCGCAGGCAAAGAAATTGGGACCTACAGAGAATTGGATTTTGAATAAAAAATAAAAAGTATTACTTTTGGAATTGCTAATGCCTGCACAGGCAAAGAAATTGGGACCTACAGAAAATTGGATTTTGAATAAAAAAGAAAAAGTATCTTTGCCAAGTTTCCAGGAATACGACTTTTGACCACGAACTGCAATTAAGCTTTCAATAGTTACATATGCCACATTGACAGCATATGGAACTTCAATACCAACTAAAAGGACAACATGGCAACCTCAATATCTGAAATCAACTATCTCATGATTTGAAATTAACAGCCTTAGAACTAAGTTTTTCATGTAACTTTGAACTGTATTTCACATTAAAACCCAACTAACTAATACAGTTGCCAACCACAAATTTTTATAATTTCCTCAATCATCAGCAACGCTATCCTGACTCTATTTCATCATTTGTACAGTGACCCGCATTTTTCTCAATAATTTCCTAATTGGTCAAAGAGGGATTGCAAGAGACTCGGACTTTTAAGGTACTATTAAGTGCTTGGCTTAGAGTTATACATCTTTCCTTGAATGTCTAGAATTTCAAAATGCTACTCTCAAGTACAGCAATTACGAATTTCCTCTTCCAACTGTCCAAGTAATCGGTATCAGGTTAATTTTTGGGCTGGGTTTGATTATCGAAGATTGGTGAGTCAAGAACCGGAACAAAAGCTTAATTCTTCTAACAGTAGAACTTTTATTCTTTTAAATGTTAAGAGTTAAATGTTCTGTTCTAATATCCAATCTCAGGTAGCATGAGTAATGAACTAGTACTCATAAAATGTTATTACTAAGAATATTGTAAATAGCCTATGAAGATCCATAGGGCTTCACAGTGGGAAAAAAAAGTTAAACAATCAATGCATGATAGAAAGGAGATATGACGGTGAAGGCCTCCGCTTACCACCCAGTCAAAGCCCTTAATTCCTTGATCCGCTTAACAGGCACAGATATTTGGTCGATCACAAGAACATTCAATTGACGTGACACCGGTCTTGAACTTATGACACTTAGCTTCTTCCACCAATTAATAGTTTGATCCTTGTTTTTGCTAGATACGTCAACAAGTTGGCATTGAAATGTGCACAAGTCCAACCGATCTTCATACATGGAGACAACTGCTTCCATGTTCTGATGCAACCACTGATGAAGAGCAACCTGTTAAAACATTTTAAATTGTGACATTAATCTCAGCATCTTTATAGAAAAGCATGGTCCTTCATCCACTGCTGGTGGCTTATGGTTTTAGACTCTAATCCAATTGTAATTCTTACAAAGTAGTGCTTTTAACAGCAAAAAGCACAAAGAAGTGATAAGGTCCATGCAACTTGAAGCGAAAAGCGAGAAGTGGATCGCACAATTGAGAAATTATAAAATACAAAACACATACGAATTTAGTACCTTTTTTTAATAATCAAATCACAATTAGATTAACTTATTTTAACATCCAATATACAATAATGTTGATATTAATCCAACTCCTCAAAGTTGAGATTCAAAGAACCGAATAGTTTTAGTTTGGATCACTTCGCAAATCATTGTTTGAAGCACATGGCTTCACCTATATGACGATAACCCCTCGTTTTGCATCTCTTCATCGCTTTAAGCAAAAAAAGTGATGACTTTTAATGAGATTGTTACAAAAATACTCTTTCAAAACCTAATTGCATTTATCTACCTTCATACCACATCAGTTACATTACATTGTCTTCCACATACAATAAAAGATTTCTGGCTCAAATCACTGATGTCTAGCAAAACTGGAACTCTTATTGAGTCAAGCAGCATTACCGAATTGAAAGAATCTCTCCTGCAGAATGCAACTCTTTCCATATTCCAGCAAAGATCACTCTCCAACTGTTTCAGCAAACTAAGAGTAGGTGTATTTGTATTCTAGAGTTACACAGGATATCTTTAAGTAATATATAAGTGCGATTGAGCAATAAGCAGAATGAAACGAGTCTTCCCTCAAACCAAGTGGAAGTCCATGACATCCTTTCACAGAGGAAAGCACTTGACCAGAGAGAAAAGTAGCTATCTCATCCTCTCAGCTAACAAGACCACTATGGATGCTCAAGTCAACTCTCAAGGTAGGGATGCAAGAACAGATGGACATAACTTTGTCAAGTTTACCGATAAACTTATTTTGATCCCTGAATACCCAAGTCCACTTAAGAGAGATCTTGTGCACAATAAGTGAAGTGCAACTCAACATGTAAGTTTGAAGTTTATCCTCTCATTTCTAAGAAATCCCAAAGTTTAATTTCTTATGCATACTTTCACATTTCTTTCAGATTCTTAAAGAAGAGCAGTCCCGCATATCAACTTGCTAATCAAAGAGGCTTATCTACTTGCCAGCTCCATTAAAATAATGTTGGGCAAGAATATCTCAAAAAGAGCAAATGTGACTGTGTTAAGACAAAGTTCTGCATTATGCAGAGAGAACTCAATTCCATAGCATGAAGCATTAACTTACACATGAATACAATAATCAAATAATTTGGTGCCCAAACAAAAGTTAATACCTCATTACGTAACTTCTGAAGTGCTCGGGTTGACATTGTACACAAACTCAAATCGAGGTTGTTCATCTCATTTGACATACTACTATCAACAGAAATAAGGCCCAAATACATACTTGCAATCCCATCTGCCAACATAATCACCAAATCCTCCAGTATAGGGACCCCATGCTCCATAAACAAGCTGTTATCATAAAGGCCATCCTTCCTGTCATATTAAAGCACATTAGCGCATCTTCTTGGACAATTTTCTTTTATTAATCAGGACTGGCTCGGAACTCCGAAGGGACATCTAAACAAAACAATTAAGAGAAAAACGTAACATAGTAACAGCATAGAAGTTCAAGTTCTGTTTTTGTGGAGCTACAGTCCATTTGAAAAACAATTCAAAGTCTGCACATAGTACACTCAGCATAGTTAAGGCGCTTTAGTGCGCGTAAGTCCTAAAGCTAGGTACTTCCCTTTCCAATACAGACCCCAAGATGCTAAGCACCAACAGACTCTATCTTGGAGAAGATGGCACAAAGACGAAAAAAGATATACTTCCTCCATCCCAATTTATGTGGCGGTGTTCGAATTTCCAGAGTCAAATAACTTTTACTTTGACCGCGATCTTTTCACATGCCTTTTAAATATTTTGAATTGTTAATTATTATGAATTATAATACTTTTTATGTAGTTTCCAAAATGTGTAAATTTTATTTCAAAATACTTAAAGATCCTATGTCCGAATTCACAATCAAAATTAAGAAGTTTGACTCTCGAAATCCGAACTATGTTAGATAAACTAGACAGCATATTGATTGTTACAAAAATGTTAGCAATAAGTATGTTGATGATAAATCTAGAATAAAAAACTAGCCATGAAATATGAATTAAAACTTAATCTGCATCTTTGCATCTGAATCAAAAATTTAAACTAACCACGGAATATTACTTCTATTCACACGGCTAGAAGAAGTGATACCTGATAAAACCAAATCTCAGAGCACATATCAGTTCTGCATACAGATCCTCCTTCCCGGACTTTTTGATATTCATTAGGACATTACCATGTCCATCTAACTCATCATTCACTATGGAGAGACATTCCTGACAATATAATTGGAAGAAGAGATACCTAAATAAGTCACAGGCATGTAGCGGCATGCTTTCTTTTCCTACTTAACAAGAACATGATATATTTTTCAAGTCATACCTTGTTGGTTTTGTCATTTTTCAGAAGCAGTTCTTCTTCCAGCCAAGTTACACATAAAGGCTGACACGAGTTCTTAATGACATCATTAAAAATGGCCAAGAAATTTTCCTTGCTTAAGGTAGCAGCATTTGCGGAAATACAATCAACCTGTAGAAGGCGCAAAACCATAAGTTAGGACAACGAAACTACCTGCTTATGCAGACAGAAAGAAACAGAAAATAGTAAAAGTGAATAATCATGAGTGCTACTCCCCACTCAAATAGAAAATACACACTCCCTCTGTCACATTTATGTGACACCCTTTCCTTTTTACTTTGTCCTAGAAAAGAATGATATCTTTCTATATGTAGAAACAAAATAACTTTATACTTCCCATTTACTCTTAGCAACATGATTTTATAGCCACAAAAATGTTATAACATGTCAAGACCAAAAGTTTCAAGAGTTCCTTTCTTTCTTAAACTTTGTGCCCACTCAAAAAACTTCACATAAAATGGCACGGAGGGAGCAAAAGATAAATTTGAGATGAGATATCTTGTACCAGTGTCTCCATTACCACACAAAAACTAGTATTGACCACAAAAAAATGACTTAAATATATATTGCTTTCAAAAAGGCCACTTCCTGAACACAGCCTTATAAGAATGCAAAGATAAGCACCAAATGCATCAACGAAATGGTATTGCACCAAATGCATCAATGAAATGGCAGTTAACATTTTCCTTTATCCTCTATTAGTTTCATTAGCAATTACATTTCAACAGCCTTAATTACCTAAAGTGTGATCAAACAGAGAAGTCTTCCATTTTAAAAAAAATCACCAAGTTGTTATATTCAAATTCACAAGGCAACCATAGAGACAGTGCCTGCCTCTTTCTTGAGTAACTGAAAAGATGCCCAAAGTAACCTCAACCTTGAACCCTGGGCAAGAGCACATAAGTTTGAAGGCTGTCTTCCATGGTTTTGTTCAAATTCAACAGATGTAGCACCAAAGTCCAAATCTTCTTTTGTAGATGACAGAGAACTCAGGAGTTTTCTTTTCACGACATCCCAGGAAAATTTTGTATTAATGTAATTGTTGTTTCTCCTGGCACTGCAATTAAAGGAAAAATTAATTCAGCAATAATAAATGATAAGTGAATCAAACAAAGTCAAAGACTGCAAGACACCTAAAGTCAGCTAATAAACTACTTGCATCAGTAAAAGGTCTCATCTAATACCGTTCTTACCTACCAGAAAAGGAAGTCCCATCAGTGTCCGTGTTTTTGCTTTGGATCTTTTCTCTAATATCTGAAGGTATTACACCAGCAAGATATGTTAGAAATATACTAGTCATTAGAAGCATTTGATCAATGGTAGGAATCAACTCAGAAGTAATTGCTGCATCAGCATCAACAAGAGAAGCGGCTGAGAAATCCCTCTTGCAACTGTGCATGTTTGGTCTTCTCTCCAGTTTTTTTAAGTAAGGCGTAATGAGCTTTGAAATATTTGATGATGACAAGCCGGATACGCTATAACTTCCAAAGCAAAATCCCCTGGACCGAACATTGCAAGTATCAGACTACCAGATAAATAAATTTTTCATAATGATCATTGTTGAACAACAAAAGAGGAGGGTCTATTGAATCAAGACAACTAAACAATGAAAATGGCATAGAAGCACCTACTTTGAGCATTCCCATCAAGTCTAACAACCAGAATACTAAAAGGACCGTGTTATCAAAAGCACAAAAAAGCTCTAAGATCCGGAGAAAAAAATACAACTATATATGTTTAGTCCAAGACTAATAATAACAAGCATGAATAACAAATATATGGACAAAGAAATTGAAAAAAAAAATCATTATAAAAAATAAATTACGATAAAGTGAAATATCAATTGTTGAGTTTCGCCTTTTTAAGAGAGGCTGATTGACAAGGAAAAGTATGTCTTCGAGCTTTGCCAACGACACAGAAGCGCACATTAAGCGAGGCGAAGCGCTCAACATGTTTTGTGCCTCGCTTCAGGGCTTAAGCGCGCCTTTGACAACACTGTAAAAGGATAAACAAACTTGTGGATAACACAAGCTTCAAGCTTAATAAAACAACACATCATTCAAATAAAATCGGAGTTATTCAAGGAGGATATGAGACCTGTGTATCAACAAAGCTGAGCTTTTAGACACAAAGAGCTGCTCTGAGAAATTTCCATTGACCAGCAGCCTAGAACTTGATGGGAAGGTCACCTGTCCTGCCATCTATAGCTTGCAGTCTTCCCAGTCAGAAGATCCTGTTGCTGGTTCGCATCCTACAAAAATTCCAAACCGTCCGGCTTCCAAGGCAACAGCTACATAAACAACAATCATAAATAAATTTAGTTCATGCCCCAAATATGGTCTGGTCACATCAAAACACTGGTACTAAGGGGGCAGAAGATTTTTAGCCTTTGAACATCTTAAGTTAGTTCCTACAATGCAAGAACAAACCCACGATTGAACATCTTAAATAATGTAGGGAAGCCATATGTTGTCATATACACATATATTCCACAATAAATACATATTTGCTTTCTGTTTTCTAATAAGTACATATTTGCCTTTGTTTGTATATTGTGTTAATACAGGGCTGATTGGATTTTAACATACTGAGAAAGGCACCAGCTAGCTAGGTCACTCACTAATCTCAACATCCTGCATCAGATATGACCTTCACACCTTTATATATGACGTGCACTTTGTCATCAGACTTCAAAAAGCTAGAACTAACACTTGAACCCTTCAAACACATTACACTCTGCTCTTATGTTTGTCCTACTTTCCTATTTAGTTTGTTTCAAAATGAATGTCTCTTTCCTTTTTGGCAACCTTTTAATTCTAACTTTCCACATGACATGTTTAAGACCACAAGATTAAAAGGTATTTTTATACATTCTACACATAATATTTAGTTAACAACCACAAGATTTAAAAGTATTCTTTACTTTCTTAAATTTCGTGTCAAGTCAAAACCAGACAAACATTTTGAAACAGAGGGAGTATAAGATATGCATAATGTGCCTCAATTCTCTTCCATAGGAAATACGGTAGTTCCATTAGTACGCTTATTGTACTGATTGCTGAGTGTTTACACTGGCAATTCACAGAGATCACTCGCTGCATTTTGCTCGAATTACATAAATAGTTTTTTTTAAGAATTTGTAGATATATATGTTAAGAAACGGGAATTACAAGTAACTGCAAAGTAATTCAAGAACTGAAAATTACAATAGAACAACAAAACTGAAATTACAATTTTGTTGAAGAAGAAAACTGGAAAATGTTTTTGTTTGCTGAGTCGAGTGTGACACTCTGTCCTTAAGACAATATTGCCCCGTATGTATCCTTTATACGTCCTGGACAATTTGTCTCCCAAGATAAAACAGCAATGGAACACTTGAGCAAAGGAAACTCAAGAGCTACCGTGAAGAATATTGAGCAATGAAATTATGCTTGGAAGTTGTAGGAAGAAACTGTTTTGCTTGTGTATTTTCGTGTATTTTCTCTGTATGTTAAGTGTGCCTCAACAATGGTGCAAGGGGTGTTTATATAGGTGAGGGAGGGTTGTTTAACTGCCTCCATAACAGCCATTATTGGCCAAATAATGGTCATTATGGAGGTAGTAAAGCCACCAAAATAAATGGTGGAATACACCAACGGATTGGCCATTATAGGAGGAGTAATTCAGCCAAAATAAATGGTTGAATTGAGTGCTGGGCGTTTCTGCTTTGACTGTCCAAATTCTGACTTTCTGGAAACTTCAGGGACAAACTGTACATCTGAAAGAATTCTGGTCCAAATTGTACATATGAAACTTCTGGGATCAAACTGTACTTCTGGCAAAGTTCTCTGGCCCAAAAAGATAATATCAGAAGACCCACAGCCCACGGCCCGTGAACCCGGAACCGGACGGGCGGGCGGCGGCGCGCGTGTGGGCTTTCCTCGAACCGAAGCACATCTAGGTCCTCCCTCCTTTAAACACATGGGATACCCTTGGGATCCCAAACCCCAAATCAATTTTGAGTCTTATATACACAACAATTCTTTCTTCCTCTACCGATGTGGGAGAATTGAACACAACACCACACTTTCCATGCTTCAAACAACTCACTTCGTGGACCAATATCTCTTTCATTTCTCAATGAAATTTGACGATTCTTGGCCCTACGGTTATCTACGTACTTAGTAGAGCATGCATGTGTGAAGAACCGGATTCTCCAACATACGTAACACTAGTGTTTAAGCCGTTAAAGTTGATCGGTCGCAACTTCCGCCAAAAGCAAATTTCCAACAATATATACATAGGTATAAGCTCCTATTTAATGCAGAAAACATAAGCTACGCTTAATTTATCGCCTCATATCAACATGCCAATACACTTACTAGAAATGTTCTGTGCTTAGATTATTTTGAGCAACTGAAATGGAGAGCGGATAGTAAAAATGCATTACCTAGAAATGTAAAGCCATAAATGAACTTAAGAGCTCAAAACGATGACGTGGACCGTATATACACAGTTCCAGTGTAGTAGTAGGTAAAAGTAGCATTGATGGAGGAGTTAAAGGAGAAAACGACAGCAAATGCACAATGAAAGGCAGTGGCAACAACAACAACAACAACATAACCAGCGAAATCACACAATGTGTGCTCTGGGGAGTATAGTGTACCAGAACTTACCTCTAGAGCGGCTTCGCCAGTGTCAATGATGAGGATTTGTGGATCATAAATGTGCGTACCTTGATTGGAGGTAGCGAGTCCTTTCGTGAACTGAAGATAACCAACAGAATGACCCGAGAAAAAACGAAGGCCCAGCGCTCGAGGTGCATTTTTTTTCCCCTTTCAGTAAAAAACATCTGGGATGGTGGCGCAGTTGGCTAGCGCGTAGGTCACATAGCTTTACGAGTAATCAGGTCGAGAGTTCGAGCCTCTGTCGCCCCATTCCAACCTTTTTTCAATAATTTGTGCGCACTTCTTTTGTCTTCTCCTCTCATTTTTATCTTGTTAAATAAGCGGAAATTACATAATAGTTCTCCTAGAATCTAAATAACATCAAGATTCGTCATGAGTTTTCATCTAAATTTCTCATCTGTCCCAAAGATCAATTGAACACTCTATCTATTCAAAGTCAAAAAAAAATTAATATGGCGGTCAACTTTCACTATTTAATCTATGTTCAGTTTTCCCAAACTAGTTAACTTGTAGTCACTATGTCAAACTTCAACTAAAACACTATGTGCACTTCTTTCGTCTTCTCCTTTTTCTTCTGAAAAATTATCCAAAAGCTTTCTGTTAAATCTGGTAAGATTTTATTAACCTCCCTGAAGAATTTTTCTCATTAATATAAATATATATAGTGTGTCCAATGTTGAATACTAATATAATAAGGATCTTATATTTACTATAATTATACACTACTATTAATTATAAATTATATGGTGAATATATTGTAATATTCACTAACCCCCCTCAGTCGGAGCGGAAGGCCGGACGCTGAGACTGGATCTGAAGTCGATGAACAACTGCCGAGGAAGACCCTTTGTGAAAATATCTGCATATTGGTACGAACAAGGCACATGCAACACCTTAACTTGACCTATAACAACCTTCTCACAAACAAAATGTATATCCATCTCAATGTGCTTCGTTCTTTGATGATGAACCGGGTTATGAGATAGGTAGACCGCAGAAATGTTATCATAGTAGACCATAGAAGCCTTATGTAAGGGACACTGGAGCTCTAAGAGGAGGTTTCGGAGCCGGCAGATCTCAGCTACAACGTTTGTAACACCTCTATACTCTGCTTCTGCATTCGATCGGGAGAGTGTGACTTGCCTCTTGGCAGATCACGAGATAAGATTGTCACCTAAGAACACACAGTAGCCGGACGTAGAACGTCGCGTATCTGGACAGCCTGTCCAATCGGCATCCGTGTAATATATCAACCTGGTCAGTGCATATGGTAGAGATGTAATCCATAATCAAGAGTGCCCTTAACGTATCGAATGATATGTTTAAGAGCTGTAAAGTGAGGCTCACTGGGACTTGCATAAATAAACAACACATGCTGAACAACATATGCAATATCAGGCCTGGTGAATGTAAGATATTGAAGTGCATCAACAAGACTCCTGTAGAGACCTAATTCATTTTAAGTTCTACACCAGCAAAACAGAGTGTTAATAATAAAATGAATTAGAACTTAAAATCTAATCTATTTGTATTTGACGACTAAAAAGAATATTGTAAACAAAATTTAATTTTTGAATATAGTAAAATGAATCTAGTTTGTAAATCTAATGCGATTTTGGTAATCGGCCATGTTTCAAATAAAACTTATACTTCAAACATATATTTTTGCAATTATGTCTTTAATTGATTCTAATGTGCCTAAGTTTATAACTATGGAGTATAAATTTGTCTGGAAAAATAGGGTCCTAAAATTGGCTATATGTTTACTTCTCCATTGCCTAATGCCTATTTTACCCCCGTATACAGAACTGAACCTTCTTCAGGTAGTTCTTCCAAAACCCTGCACTAACTTCTAAACGCTACAGCACTTTCCCAGTAAACAAAGATGGTGAAGCAAGCAAGAGTATGCAATTGGCACACTATTCTATCAATGTTTATTCAGATTTTCTTTTGATTTTTTGTGTTGAGTATTTTTTTTTGGGCTGTTGCAGAGAGTAAGAGCAAGAGGGTGACACTGAAGCAGAAGCACAAGATTATAAGGAAGGTAAAAGAGCATCACAAGAAAAAGGCCAAGAAGCTGGGCCTTAACAAAAAATATAAAGAATGTATTTTGAGTCTAACTCAATCCAAAAGCTAGCTTGTGGGGTGAATTGTTCAAATCCATATAAGTAGTATATGTTTTCATTACACATCCTTAACATTCCCCGCACGCCCAGACCTTATTAACTGGAGCATGTATAATATAATTTGGGGTCCAACATCGGTAACTGGAGCAAGTATAATATAATTTGGGGGCCCAACATCGGTGTACAAAAAATTGTAATGTGTCTGACATAACATGTAAAGAATGTATTTTTAGCCTAACTCAACCCAAAAGCTAGCTAGCTAGCTTGTAGGGTGATTATTGACCAAGTCCATATAAGTCCATAAGAGTAGTCCATGTCCCATTACATTTTTGATGTGAGATTCTTAACAAAAAAGACGTGGAGAAGGATCCGGGAATTCCCAATGATTGGCCATTCAAGGAACAAGAGCTCAAGGCTCTTGAAGCTCGTCGTGCTCGTGCCCTCGAGGAATTGGAGCAGAAGAAAGATGCCCGAAATGAGAGGGTAATTAAGTTCTTTTTTCCATTAATGTGGTGCTTTGTTTGGGTTTCAAATGGAGTAGAATGTATATTGAGGGTTCATATATTTGAATAAAACTAGTTTAGGTATAATCTTTGTTGTTGTTGTAAGATGTTTTTGATGCTTACAATTGAGAGGGAGTGTAATGGGGCCTACATTGACTTGACTATCATAAAAAAGGATCTTTTTCAATGTTTTTGATGTTTAATTGTTTCAACTTCAAGTGATGCTTGTTGATGCGTCTGGCGGTCTGGCTTCAATTGAACTGTGGAATCGATGTTATGGAAATCATACCAGGATTGTATAATTCACTAGTGCTCACAGGTTATCTGGCAAGAATAAATTGATTTAAGGATTTTTTTAATCCAACCCAACTTATACAACAACATCAACATACCCAACCCATCGTTCCACTGCTTTTTTCCTTGTGGTATTTGGGGCAGTTGTTTAACTAACGTTGGTTTCTAGGCTAAGAAAAGAAAGCAAGGGCTGGTCGAGGATGGTGACATGAATAAACTTGCTGACATGGCTTCAGGAGAACAGAATTTTATGGATGACAGGGGAAACAATGATTCAACTACTTTTGTTAAAATCCGTGGTATGTCAAAACTTTCTGTTCTTTGTTTTTGTCTTTGTGGGAGGAAGTGGTAGTGGATTTGCTTCTTATCTCTTTTTCTCCCTTTGGTCTTTTACACTTGCTTGTCCCATGCAGATAACTCAGAAAGGGCTTTCTACAAGGAGTTAGTCAAAGTCGTTGAAGCTTCTGATGTCATTTTAGAAGTGCTTGATGCTAGAGATCCTCTTGGTACACGCTCTCTTGACATGGAAAAGATGGTGATGAGAGCGGGACCTGAAAAGCATCTTGTGTTGCTCCTCAATAAAATTGGTATGCCTTTTCTTATTTTATGTATAGCATTATCCTGTATCTACTTGAACTTACATTTTATGGTGAAACCGATCATAGATAGCTACTATTATTTTCTAATACCGACGTGTCTGTGCTATTCTAAGTAAAAGGTTATCACATGGAGTTCTTGTTTGACCAGAATGAGTGACGGTGACTTATAGAAACACAAAAGAAGTGGAATTGTTTTTTGCTTGATAAAGTATATGTGTGAAACTGCTAATTTATACACTATCTAATATGAAAGTTTGATGTGTTACTTTTTAGATGTTCATAGGGATGTCATTATTTTCTTTTTGACTTTGTATTCAGATCTTGTCCCCAAGGAAGCTGCAGAAAAGTGGATAAAGTATTTGCGAGAGGAATTACCAACAGTTGCTTTCAAATGTAGCACCCAAGAACAGAAGTCAAATTTGGGCTGGAAAGACTACAAATCTTTTGCAGACAAGTGATTGCCTTGGAGCTGAGAATCTGATAAAATGATTTAAGAATTATTCGCGAAGTCATGAGGTACTTCTAGGATTCACGAAGTCATGAGGAGTTTGGTGTGTGGGCAATGAATAAACCTACCTGTCTTTTGTCAATGTTGCTGTTATTTTATCGCATTGTTTGCTTTAGTTATGCTGGTTCCTTGCTAAAGCTAAGTTACTTGTTGCAGATAAAAAAATCAATCACCGTCGTGTCATTGGTCTGCCAAATGTTGGTAAAAGTAGCCTGATTAATAGCTTGAAGAGATCTCGCGTAGTCAATGTTGGCGCTACACCTGGATTAACAAGATCCATGCAAGAAGTCCATTTAGATAAGAATGTTAAGTTGTTGGATTACCCTGGGATTGTGATGCTTAGGTCATCATCAGAGAATGACGCAGCTATTGCTCTTCGAAACTGCAAGAGGATCGAGAAGTTAGATGACCCAATTGGTCCTGGTAACTAAATTTGGTTTAGCATCTTTTGCATTACTATTATGTGCTACTCTCTCCGTCCCAATTTATGTCGCAGTGTTCGAATTTCGAGAATCAAACGAGTTCTTCTTTGACTGCTATCTTTCATATGCCTTAAATATTTTTGAATTGTTAATTATTGTGATTTAAAGTAATTTTTACGTCGTTTTCAATATGTGATTTTATTTAAAAGAAACTCAAAAGATTATGTATCTGAATTCACGGTCAAAACTAAGAAGTTTGACTCTCGAAACCCGAACTCTGACACATAAATTGGGACCGAAGGAGTATTTCAGTGGTAGATTGATGTGGCTGACTGTGGTTGTACTGTGGGTTCTTCAGTAAAGGAGATACTCAAACTGTGTCCGGCTAGTATGTTTGTAACCATATACAAGGTTCCTGTCTTTGATTCAGTCGATGACTTCCTTCAGAAAGTTTCTACTGTTAGGGGTAGGCTAAAAAAGGGTGGGATAGTTGACATTGATGCTGCTGCAAGGATTGTTCTGCATGACTGGAATGAGGGTATGTGTGGTAAGTGGTAACTGTTAATTTCCCTTGAGGATAGAGTTGAATTTGAAAAATAAAAGTTTTTCTATGCACATACTAGTAGTTTGATATCTGTTTGACACATTTCAGGAAAAATACCATACTACACTATGCCCCCCCCCCGCGTCTAGGAACGAGGGGGAGCATTCAGAGGTAAAGATAGTGTCAGAGGTTGGAAAAGAATTCAATGTTGATGAAGTTTATGGAAGTGAATCCTCAATTATTGGAAGCCTCAAATCAGTCGATGAATTTCACCCAGTTGAAGTTCAGTCAAATTACCCTGTTAACTTTGATGAGACCATGCTAGAGGTAAATGATTTTCTTGTAGACTTTCTTATTTTTCTGATCAGTCCTTTTAGATATTTTTCTTAACATTCTGTGGTTCCGAAACTGCTCTTCACTTGCTCAGCAAATCGAGATGTTTCCACCAGTGCTCGTTACGTACAAATAGTACTGTATCATTGCTAATGAGAATGTACAAATGAAATTGATCACGAAGGAAATACATCAGAAGTAGCATTATCAGAGGTTATGAAACTTCTTTTCATCGATAATTGTCTTGCAGGTTTCTGTTTCGTTTTAAGAACTTAGCTCTCAGTTCAAAACTTATCTCTTTATTTAAAAGGTTTTTAGCATAAGAAAACAGAACATGAGCTCTTGAACCCTAGTGTTACCAAGTTTTATCAGATGTTAGCTTTCTTGCAATGTTATCCTCTTGATCATCCATGTCTGAACAAGTTGTGGCATCTATCAACAAAGTGTTTTTTTCTTAACTGCAGGACAATTTGGAGCAACCAGTGACTCAGAGTGCTAATGAGACGGACAACCTTGTTAATGATGACAGAGATGAGGCAATGGATGCAGGAGAAGATGATGCAGGCCGGACAAGTGGCAAGAATGCTAGTAGCAGACAAAATGAGAAGTTATATACTGAGGAAGGCATGCTAAATACCAAACTTCGAAAAGCTGAAAAGAAAAGGAGGAAGAAAGACAAAGCCTCTACTAACAGTGATATGATGGATGGTGATTATGACTTTAAAGTAGATTATTTCAAGAAGGAATCCATCATGGATGATGCTGAGGATGATGTGCGAACTGATGAATGCACGAAAAACAGATTTGAGCTGCATTCTGGGAATGAGTTGGATAATGAATCACAATGAATTGTCGTTTTTGATGGTGGATAAAGTCACGCGATACGTGTTCTGTTGAAAGATGCATGCATCTGTGGCACAGAAGCTGGCTCGAGCTCCACTACGTTATCAAGAAAAAGAATGGTTGGTCTTTTTTGGTTGTATCACATAGTAGGAGTATTCGTTTGCCTTGCATTGTTTTTTTTAGATTAAAATTTTTTCCTTTCAACTACACTAAATTAAGGCAATTTTTCTTTCTGGAGTTCTCGTGTAGATATATATATCGTATTTTTATGCTACACAGAGTTTATCACTTGAGAAATCAATAAAGGGAAAAGAATGTATGAAACTCTCTCCCTATATATATATACTTTATGGTTGCAGAAGGGAACATCTACTAGCTTATATGAGAAAATAGTACGTTCACTTGACATTCAATGAACATATTACTTTTATTTTATCTTCAGAGCAGATTCACATGGGGCTGTCCAACGGGGCGGGGCGGGTTCCGGCGGGATGGGGGGAGGGTCGGGACGCGGGCTCCGGTGGGCCAGGCGGGACGGGAAGAGGTCCCGTCCCGCCCCAAATCCCGGCGGGCGGGTCGGGTTGGGATCGGGATTTGTGTTTTTTTTTTTTTTTTGCCACTTAATTTTAAAAAATAATATATATAAACACTTCAATAATTGAATAAGATAGTGTAATAAAAACATCCCAAGACTATTTTTGTGCTTCTTATATTATTTAATAGAAATATATTTTTTTTGTAATATAATTTCAAAATTGCAACTTTGTGGTGTTGTTCAAAAGTTACAAATCACATAGTAAAATTGCAATTAAAAAAAATTATATAGTTAATCATACTTTTTCTAATATCCTCACAATGTCTTAAGGATCTTCAGTTGGAATTGGAGTTTGTAGGTCAAATTGTTCGACGTCGCTTCATGTTCCCTCGGACAAGATTTCAAAAAGTTTTAGGTCATCTTTTACAATTAAGATATAAATATGACACACACATCTTATATGAAAATGATCATGAAAACATGAAGTTAGTCAACTTTTAAAAGTCTTATAGTATAATCTTTAGAAGTAGCATTATCTATTGTAATAGTCATAATTTTATCATTTATTACATAATAATCACAAATTTCATTAATACTTTGTGCAATAAAACTTCCAGTGTGCCTATCATCAATATATCTATATGCTAAAATACATTTTTACATAGACAAATTTTGATCTATCCAATGACATGTTACTGTTAAATACTCATTACCGTTAGTACTAAGGCCTATGTCAGAAGTGATAGCCACTTTGCCATTAAAATGATACAATGCATAACGTAAATATTGTTGATATTCACTTGCAAATTTTAAAACATCCCTTCTAACAATTGATCTAGGAAAATCATTAAAAACAAGATTATATGTTTCTCGAATGTAATGAATAAAACCAGAAGATGAAGGAAATGAAAAAGGCAAACCCTCCACCGCAACTAATTTTGTCATATTTTCCGTATCTTTATTTTTATCATATTTAGGATAAAAAAATCCCCCCGTCATCGGGTTAATTTGACCCTGTACTTGGTCAGGGACACAGGACACTATGTGAACATTGTCCCGATTCAGCTGGCACATCCGATTTTTTAGCCTGATATTGATTCAACCTAAATGTGTGCTTGACTTGTATCTCAATTAAATACTTCTCTTCTATTATTTGTTTCCCTATGTCCACACTGTTCGGTACTGTCCAACATTGGATCTCACGAATGAAAGGTATGTTTTGGAACAGCTGTTGCAGGTAGCCAGGTAGGTACTAACTAGTTAGACCATCGTTATCACATAATCAAACATTCATTTAGTATTTTTGATGGTTTAAAAATAGTCATTTTTTTTGTTCCAGCAGTTAGCTGGGATCCAAATGTCCAATAAGTTGTTACTTCAATTCCATGTTGGTTGCACCTGTTAGTACAACATCAACTTCGCACTTTCCCCCCTCCAATTCACATTGTTTTTTCACAAGGAGAAGAAAACTCATTCGAAATATGACGTCAAGATGACAAAGGTTTTGGTATGAGCATCCAAACGGGGATGTCGGCCCCTCAATACGAAGAGGAGTGGTTCTAGAGAGCAGGGGCGATTTCGGTTACGGGTACGGCCTAACCGACCAACTTTAATCCAAATCTTATATTTGTGAACGAATTCAATGATATAACACAAATTATTAATTTAGAACTCATTAACTTAAAATAATTAGACTTTCGCATCTACAAACTTCAAATTTTAGCTCCGTCTCTGCCATAGAGGATTGCGTCAACAAAAGCTTTAACTCTGAAAATAAGAATTGACGTCAATCTCACACTTTATCATCAAATAACAAAGTAGATTTCCCCAAAATCCTCCAGGCCGGGACCTCTTTTAGGAGAGGCCGACCAAGAGCAAATTCAATATTCGGTTCTCAATTAATTATTGATTTAAAGTTTTTTTGTTGTTGTAAAATTAGCATATTTCGAAGTTCAACTAGATTGTAATAACGTGCTTCAAATTTGTGATACTACAACACGAAACTGAACTCTGCCTTTTTTTTTTGGAGAGTTGACATTGGCTTTGGTGAGTGTAGAATTTACAGAATTAAGTCTTTGCCTTTCTTTTTGATAAAGTCCAATTAGTACTTAATAATTTCCCATTACCACATGAAGTATTCATAAATATATCAGATTAAATTGATACTGAAACAACAAAAGAAAGAATGTCAAAGGGATTAAAAAAATTACTCAAAGACGTGTTGTGTGTACGTATAAAATGCACGTACGTTTATATTACACATTGACATAGGTTTACTTGTATACATGGAATGACATTATCAGCACATTTATAAGAATAATATAATTAAAATTTCAGAAGTTCCGCGTTAAACATTATTCGCATAATTAACAGTTGGGGAAATTTTTTGAGCTATTCAAACTTACAAATCCTTTGTAGTTTGTGCTCATCCACTCTGAAATGAAAACGTAATATACCAAAAAGGATTTGGCATTATATAAATGGTTTTACAGATCTATGATCTCTTATCTCTTATATTCACTTGCAATTTAAGCTTATATTATTTTTATAGATCTTGATGTTATTTTTAGTAATATCATTGAAACAATCATATAACTAAAGTAACATTTGTAGTGAAACTACAAAACTGAATCTCTCCTATATGTTGGAAACTTGACATGGTAAATTGGTAATATCATCGTACAAAATCATTCAGATTTGATACTTTTTCATTAGAGTAACAAATAAAAAATTATTATTATTAAAAGTTTAATTCAGAAACGGAAGAAAGAATGAAACAAATAATACATCATAAATAAGTAAGCTTAACTTTGTGATTTATTCGTAATAGACTTTATTCCAAAATGACGGAATAATTTGAACTTAATTCAATTCCCTCCTTTATTTTATTGTATATTAATATCAAAGTCAAATCAATTTGCTTTTAACCACTATAAATATTGTATTGTATTGTATATACATAACTTATGAATATGGATAGGAATTTCCGTTTTAAAATATTTAGAGAAATAAAAACCACCGAAGGGTCCCATACGTTATTTCCCATGGCACACAAGGGCAGTTCAACAACTAAGCCCCCAAAGCAAAAAGGTAAAAAGTATTCTATATGTAAATAGAGCAAACATAAATGTTTTTTTAGTATATAAGTTGTTGAATATGTTTAGCGTACATTTTTTAAATTTTTGAGTCCCTTAATTGAATTTTAGAGTCCATCACTATTTATACCAAACTGCTAATGACAGTCAGATCTTTCTATAATAATTATATTTTATAATAATATTACAGTATAACAATTAAGTTTTAATTTTTTTTAACTCCACTATTATTTATACCAAACTGATAAATGTATAATGCAGATCTATCTATAATAGTTATCTCCTAAAATAAAATTCACAATAACAATCAATTTCTTTTTTAACTGACTTTTTATATTATATTATATTAGATATTCTCTATAACAACATTTTATTGTAATAATCCGAAAATATTTGTACAAACAATATAAATATTTATCTAACAAAAAGAAAATCCCATTAGAAGGAATATTAGCATGTAAATAGCTGGACAATTTCTCTTCTCTATGTGTACTCGGTGGGGTCTTCCCAAAATCAAATCAAATCCATCGTCCCCGCACCTCTCTCTGTGCTTGTACACTTTCACGCGGCACACACATAAATAAACCCGCACATACTTTTTCGGTGTTCCCTCTATTCCATATTTTTTTCGCTCTCTACAATTCTCATTACTAGGGTTTTTCCTTCTCAATGGGACAACAATCGTTGATCTACAGTTTCGTTGCTCGAGGAACAGTGATACTCGCCGAATATACTGAGTTCACTGGAAATTTCACTAGTATTGCATCGCAGTGTCTCCAGAAACTCCCTGCTACGAATAACAAGTTCACTTATAACTGTGATGGACATACTTTTAACTACCTCGTTGATGACGGCTTCAGTGAGTTGTTTTTTTTCCTTCAATCTCTCTGTGTTTGTTGTGATCTGTATGTTTACTGTTTTTTCTGATCTACTATTCATGATTATCTGTTTGTTTGATCTGATAATGCGTTTAGTTACTGATTTATCATGTTGACTGTGTTAGATCTTAGTCAAACATAGAGAAGTGGTCGATTTTTTGGCGTTGTGTTTGAATTGAAGCGGAATTTTGGTTTAGATCTCTTTTATTAGGTCTATTATTGTAAATACTGAGAAGTGATTAATTTCCTTGGTGTTGAGTTCGAATTGAAGCGGAATTTTGGTTTAGATCTCTTTAATTAGGTATATTATTGCAAATATACTGAGAAGTGATCAATTTGGCGGCGTTGTGTTTGAATTGAAACGGAATTTTGGTTTAGATCTCTTTCATTTTGGTTATTATTGTAAATACTGGGAAGTGATTAATTTGCTTGGTGTTGAGTTCGAATTGAAGCGGAATTTTGGTTTAGATATCTTTCATTTTGTCTATTATTGCAAATATACTGAGAAGTGATCAATTTCCTTGGTGTTGAGTTCGAATTAAAGCGGAATTTTGGTTTAGATCTTTTTATTTTGTCTATTATTGCAAATATACTGAGACGTGATCGATTTCGCGGAGTTATGTTCGAATTGAAGCAGAATTTTGGTTTAGATCTCTTTAATTAGGTCTATTTTTGTAAATACTGAGAAGTGATCAATTTCCTTGGTGTTTTGTTTTTGGTTTCCTTGGTGTTGAGTTCGAATTGAAGCAGAATTTTGGTTTAGATCTGTTTCATTTTGTCTATTATTGTAAATACTGAGAAGTGATCAATTTCACCAACCTTTATGGAGGCTTGATTGCTTGTCTAATTTGTGCTATTCCTGCAAGTGATTCACGAAATTTGACAAAAATGCAGATACTGACAAGTGGTCAATTTCTTGGCTTTGAGTTCGAATTGAAGCGGAATTTTGGTTTAGATCTCTTTCATTTTGTCAACTATTTGCAATTATCAGGATATGAGAATTTTGTTTAATCAGAAAAACTAGAGGATAAGGACTTGTATGGAAGATCCTTCAATCATCCGTTGTGCCTGTGTTTGCTTGAATCACTTTTTTGTAATTTTTTCAGTTTGGTGTTCTTTATTAGAATCTACAGACATTTACCGTTTCTTCTTTTTATTAGCAGCGCAGATGACAATGCATCTTTGATTCGTTATATTGATATCGGATGCTTGACTTTCTATGTTGTCTCAAGATAGATACTTAGCACCTTTTTAATTTTAAGATTACCTTTCGTCATCTTAGACTGTGAGAAAGCACCCAGGCTTGATTGCTTTTATAATTTGTGCTCTTCCTGCAAGTGAATCATGAAATTAGACAAATATGTAAATCTTGCATAAGCCGCCTAAATTTAGCATGTCGGAACACCAACTCTTTTGGAGGCTAAAAATAGTGTGTATTTTAAAATGGTATACATGATCTGGGTTTTTTCTCTTTTCAGAATTTGAAAGGATATGAAAAATAAGTCTATTCTGACAGATTATTGTTTGACTTGTTGTATCTGGAATAACTTTGAGCTATCTGAGTGTCATGTTGGATATGCATATTATTGAAAGATGATATAAGGAAAATTCTGATGCAACTTTGTAAAGTATTTATTTTCTTAGGATACCGGTGTGCATTTACCTATGACTGCTATCTGACAATCTGATATGTAATGCGCCATTGTCATGCTGCTGTTTGTTTTTTGGTTTTGTAACACTGATGGGCTTTATTTTGTACAACCAGCATACTGTGTTGTAGCTGCGGAATCTGTTGGTAGACAGGTCCCAATTGCATTTCTGGAGAGAGTTAAGGATGATTTTACCAAGAAATATGGAGGCGGCAAAGCTGCTACAGCTGTTGCTAACAGCCTGAACAAGGAGTTCGGGTATTTTGGCTTTTCCCTTTTCATTTTCTATCTATCTCCTTTAATATGAATGCTGATATCCCAAGACCATGATTATAACTACAGGCCCAAAATGAAGGAGCAGATGCAGTACTGTGTTGATCATCCAGAGGAAATCAGCAAGCTTGCAAAGGTGAAGGCTCAGGTTTCAGAAGTTAAAGGTGTGATGATGGAAAACATTGAGAAGGTAGAGCATATTCTCTCTGTACTATGTATTGTTTTAAAAGACTTGATTTCCTGATGTGGGACTAGAAAGCATTGAGAGTTCAAGAAACTGTGTTGCAGTTTGTTAATGAGAATTGTGGCCTTGCAGGTCCTGGATCGTGGGGAGAAAATTGAACTTTTGGTGGATAAAACTGAGAATCTTCGCTCACAGGTTTGAATGCTGTAGAATTCTGTCTTTTGGTGGAGAAGACTGTTCAATTTCCTGTTCAAAAAAATTGCTCTCTTGAAGTGTTGACGACAAAGCTCTATTGCCAGTTATATGAATAAGAGGTTTTATCGTACTTACTTTTTTTTAATAGAAATTGATAGCATCCCGATTGCTTTGTCATCCAAAAAAAAAATAGCATCCCGGATTGCCTGCTAGTGGGATGTGGTCCAGAAATATCCAGTTCCTTACTGAATTTGATGCGGTAATGATGCATCTGCCATCAAGTGGTAACTTTTGTTATAACACTACAACAACAACATATCCAGTGTAGTCCATACACCCACAAGTAGGGTTTGGAAAGGATATGATGTACACAGACCTTACCCCTACCTTTGTGGGGTAGAGAGGTTGTTTCCAATAGATCCTCGGTTCGAAAGAACTTTTGATATAACACTATTGAACAACAATTTGCGTTCATTGTTCGACATCTTATGTTTTGCTAATAATCACTTTGTCTAAACTGTTGTGAAATCCGTAGGTCAAAATTCAAATGGTACGATCTTCTCCTTAAATTTTAGTTGCAAACTGTGGTATATGAGTTAATTTGCTCCTGCAGTTGGAGTTTGAAACCTCTGATTTGTGCATCATCACACTTAAGTTGTATCCTTTTTCCCCTTTTAGTCATCTGACTTGTATCTTCTTTGTGTTATTGTTTACTCGTTTGCTTTCATTTGAACAAGAATTATAGGGGTTTCTGAAAGTGTATTATATTCCAGGCACAAGATTTCAGGACAACAGGAACAAAAATGAGGAGGAAGATGTGGTTGCAGAACATGAAGATAAAGCTTATAGTCCTCGGCATCATTATTGCATTGATTCTGGTCATAGTTCTTTCAATATGTCATGGCTTTAAGTGTCATTAGCTGGGGGGTCTTTTCTTATTGTGCTGGTTATTGAACTAAAATTCTTAACATTTCTAGCAGTAGCATGTCCTTTCTTGTATTTTGTATTTTTTATTTTGCTCTATGCTGTGGAGGTATTGATGGGCAGTGCCTGTATAGCTTGTCATGATGCTGAGAACCGACTATACTACTGAAAGCTTCTCCTTGGGAGCTCATTAGGTCATGCAATTCTTCACGTGAATTAAACTTTTGAGAGATTCAGAAATTGGACCCAGCGGAAATAGTACATATTTTGCATTTTTTCCTCGCTTGAAGTGCTCTTTTTTCTGCCTGCCATTTACAGATTTACTAGACAATGTATCATCCTTTTTTTTTTTTTTGTGCGTTGGGACCAACTACAGTCGGGAGATTGTTTCTTGGTGTTTTCTTCTTTTGAATGCTGAAAACTCTTTTTCAGATATAGAGGAATTTGGACGTCTTTTATTGACCTCCTGTTTCTTGTTTAACGGTACCTTCGTCTAATGTTAGTGCAGTTTTGAGTTGAGCTCCACACTTATATGAGGACAAGTTGAGTGCACTTGAGTTTTAATGCATGTTCACAATGGTACCTCTTTTTTTGTATTATATCATATTATATGTTCTAACACCGATAGAATTACTAACTTCACTTCCAAAGTTCCAAAAGCTAATTATTGGGGCTTTTCCCCCCCAAGATTGACAATGAATCTCTGCCAAAGCATTTCTACTCCAATGTGCAATCCTAGTTGTCGACCTTTTCCCTTGAGCCGGAGAGTTAATATAAGACTTTCTGATGCTATGAGGTCTTTGATATCAAGGACGCTCTTGAAATGTTGCAATTAACATTATTAAGCAACTATCTAAAACCTTAAATAAACAAATTTATTTTATACTGTATTATAAAAGAGAAGAATTAAGCTATTCCAAAGATTGATTTACAAGGTTTTCAGAAAAAAAAACTCATTATAAAGTATAAACAAGAAAACTCTGTTAGAAAGAATAAATATTTTAACTGGGGAATATGGATGTGAGTTGCACTATTTCTTACGGTTGAACCATATCTCTATTGAAGCCATCTGCAATACACACCAGCACAATCTGGGTAATATACTTCTACTACCCATTCCTCCGTCAAAGAAAAATGAACCTGGGACACTATAGGGGATTCATATTTAACTTTGATTTGAGATATGGTTTTTAATGAAGTCGTCATCTTGAAATCTCAAGGCTAAGTAGTAAGAAAGAGCTTACCAAAACATGAAATGAAAAACAAATATGAAAAGAAAGAAATGATTAAACACCTGCAAATAAACAAAAGAATATCTTCTAACTGAATAAATACAGCAAAAGCATCTGCAACCAGTGAACTGGATGGGATAGCGGAAGGAAATTGACTACTTGAACTTGGCTTATATAACATGCCTAGGCCACATACCATGACGCTGAAAAACAAGACAATCACTGAGTGACAACCCAGTGATGTAACAAGCCACAATTTCATGTTTTTTTTAGACAGACACTGGACAGAAAGAACCATCACGCCAAGGCAAGTGTTTTTAGGTATAGCAAACTAGAGAAAACTATGCCTGGTTGTTGTTGCTGTCACCCCTTGGACGGTTGCTCATCCGTCCACGGCCACGACCATAACCATAACCATAACCTCTGCCACCTCCACCTCCACCCCTGCCTCTTCCATATCCAGAACCTGATACCGCAAAACATACAAATATTCAGAACCAAATGGGTTCAAGCCGTGAAAACAGCCTCTTGCAAAAATGTTAGGTAAGACTGCGTACAATAGACCCTTGTGGTCCGACCCTTCCCCGGACCCCGCGCATAGCGGAAGCTTAGTGCACCGGGCTGCCCTTTAAATGCATTTATAACATGATACAAAGTAGTAAGGTGAGAAAAAAAAAACAGATAAGGTATCCAAGATACACATACTTACCACGATATCCCCAGCCGCCACCACGGCTTCCACCGCGTCCCCAGTTTGAGTGCCCGCCATTTTCTATCAAATAAATAAAAATGAAGCACATACATTAAATATAAATCCATGCCAGTAAGTGTTAGAGCCAAACCGGCTAGAATTCTTAAGCTGAGGAAGAATACCTTGATAATTATTATATCCATCTTGGTAATTTGCATATCCACCTCTGCTCCAACCACGTCCCCTCCCTCTACCACGGCCTCGTCCTCGCCCATATGAATCTATAATCAAGTCATGGTAATTCTAGAGAATGTAGCAAAATTTCACATGAATCGCCGTTACATAATTATTCGGTCATTACCTTCATTACCAGCATTGTAGACTGCTTGTGCCTGTCTAGGTGGTTGTTTCTGCTGTCGAGGCTGGTAATTATAGCGTGGGGCGTAGTTGTTATTGTTGTAGTAATTTGTCTGCTGCTGAATCTCAGAAGGTGCTTGATACCTATGAACATCAACTTACATAAGATGTTTTACAAAACAAGCGACCACAGAGAAAATAATAAGGCAACAAGCAAACCATTCCAATAAGAAGACTAAAAAAGATAAAGCAATGACCACAATAAAGTATGACTCAAATTTGTTCTCAAGTGAGCATGTTAAGATCTGAAAGAACATCTTAATATAATCGAATATAGCAAAGAGTTACCCTGGAGAATTCTTGTTCAGTTCCGTTGTTGAAAAGGTGATTGAAATCATCGAGACATGCCGAGTCTGCTCCACACTTTTACAAAGAAAAAACAACATTCAAGACTCAGAACCACAACTATGCAATTTGCACCCAATTGGAGAATAGAAGGTAAATCTTTGACTTACGGCAGAAGTCCCTCTTCAAGAGGTTCCCATACATCTGTGATGCTTATTGAGCTGATAGCAGTGTCTTGATGCAGACGAGGAATTCTTCTCTGAACATTGAATTACATCTGAATATGGTAATATAGAAAATGTACTGGGGAAAGAAAAACAAAGCAGGCAAGCTACCTTAATGATCTCAGCAATAGCTACAGTCTTGCTTATTGCCTGACCCATTGCTTTCAAAACGATCTCCTTCCCACTCCTCTCCTGAATAGCCATTAGTCATAAAACTTTCTATTAGCCATTAGTTTATAAGTATTTCTTGCTTGAAGTAAGGTAACAACAAATCAATTCAATATAGGATACACACAAGAAAGATTGTTAGAGTCGATAACAGACAAGAAGTATTCTAGTCGGCATCTTAAAAGAGTATTACTAACAATTACCGAAAGTCTCCCTTTTTCACCTTTCTTCTGCTGAACCATAGGGAATCAACTGCCAGCTATTATAAGTTGAAAAGAAGAATTATTTTGCTCAGCTACTACTCAATTCTCAGTTACGGTACTCCGTTTTAAAAATGAACCACAGAACAGCCTAAGCTTAGGATCTTATTCTTTTGATTTTCTAGCTTCATATTTCACTAATTAGACCATTGTTCTTTTTATTATAGAAGTTTTGGATAAATAATTGCAAATCTAATTGTTCTGCACTGCTGTAAAGATGTAACTATTACAATTTGTCAATGAACCTTTTCTTAATAAGTTGCGTTGAAGAACCATTTTAACCACCAGTTTCCTGTGCCCGGCAAATTATTGTTTTTTGATAAGGTAAAGTTCAGACCCTACGGGATTACACTGGGTATGTTGTTGTTGATAAGGTAAAGTACCCGGCAAAATATTGAAATCTTCCTTGTACAAAGTAGTACGCAGCATCAAAAATAAAGTCTCAACCACGGAAACAATATGCAAACATGATCATCGATTCTTCTAGGCACAGCTCATGAATATGCTCAAATGATTATCATGTAAAAATGATAAACATAATCCTACATCAGTTAGCATAAAAAAATAATACTAAACATAAACCTGCATACTGACAGCAAAAGATATGTACACATTTACTCCTTCATAATATATACTACTTAGTGCAAGTATTACTTTAACATGCACGATGGATTGACATGCTGCTAAACAAGGATGCTGATATCAAAACAACCACTTTGAAGAAAGCAAGCCCCCGCGTTCGTCATCACTATTGTTATTCATTCAAATTAGAAACTTATACCATCATCATATAAACAGGGCAGCAAGCACACTCACATAAAACACACAATGTCATCACCGAAGAATAAAAATCTCAATCATCATATTACATTGTCAATGAATGTACACGAAATAAAAAGCCTGCAATCATCCAAACCATAATAAGACCTCAAGGGCCAAAAATTTACAGTCTGCAATAATTCTACAAGAATCCCAATATATTGCAAAATATTAGAACTACGCCTAAATCCCAATTCGCCCAGCCCCCATTCTAGCTCATGAATTCATTATAGCAGCAAAAAAGAAAAGCTGAAAAAGTAAACAGCGTCACTTTCCGGAACGTCCCTTAACAATCAATGGAAACCCATATATACATGCATAGTTATTATAGCATCGTCTCTCTACCTTCTAGGTAGGGGTAAGATCAGTGTATGTTATTGTTGTAGTTAATATTGCATCATCCTAGAAACAGAGCAGCAAGCACACTCGCATAAATCACTATGTAATTTCCGAAGGATAAAAATCTCAACCAACATATTACATTGTCAACGAATGCACAGGAGATACAAAAGCGTAGGATCATCCAAACCAAAATTAGACCTCTAATCTACACTGTCTGCAATGATTCTACAATAATCACAATATATTAGAACCCACAAATCCAATTAATCAAACAATTACACCTAAACCCCATTTCGTCGGGGGGCCATTCTAGCCCATTAATTCATTAGAGCGGCAAAAAAAAACTGAAAAAGCAAACAGCTTAAACAACCAATGGAAACCCACATATACATATATATATATATATATACATGCATAATTATTATACCAAAAAACACATTGAAAACTGCATAATAAATAACATAAAAGACCCAAAATGCGAAAAGAGTGAGTGTATTTATATATATATATATATATATTATACCTGGAGAAGACTGGTGGCATAGCTGATGTAGTTTCTAACAAGTCCCTGTGAAGTGATACGGATTTCATTCTCGTTAATGGGTAATTCGGGTTTGGGTTTCTCTACCTTTTGGTACCTATCCATTATGATGATAAAACAACCCTAAAACCTCTGTTAGTACTTAGTAGTGTGTAGCGAATTGTATTGTTTGTTGTAAAATCTCATGGATGTATTTTTAAATTGAGATTATTGGGCTTATTTTGGAGGCTCGATTATACAGGCCATGAGGTTCTAGAATGGGGTGATTTACAAATATGGGCCAAAACAAATGATTCTGATTTTTTTAATTACAAAGATACCTCCAAAATGAATGGTCTTAAATTTTTTACACGTGTCAGTTTACATGTTCAATGGTGGATACCATCAAGAATTTCGTTTGTTGTATGTTGAGTTGAAAAATAAGAACAAATGTAATGTTTGTTGTTGGGAACTTCTGTCACTCATAGGGCAAATTTAGAGCCGAATGAAATTATGTTATAAGTAAAAAGCTATAAGTTAGGAATTCTTATTTTTGATATTTTGGTTTAAAAATAAATATTTAAAAATACTTTTTTATTTTACGCAAACATTACAAAAGTGTTTAAAAGTTATTTTAACTTAAAAACACTTAAAATAAGTGAATTCAAACACGTTGTTAAGCAATTTTACATAGTTTGGTAACAAATTTGATTAGGGAAAAAAACAGATTTCTAACTTAAAAATTAATACCTAAAGTCTCTAACTGAGAATTTTCTTCAACAAGCACATGTTTGCCACAAAGTAGCACAAGCAGACATAACCAAATGATTGTCTATAACTGCATAGTATAATTCTGGAAACAAGAAAAGTAGTACTCAATCTTATTTCTAAGCATACATATTATGCATGAAAGAAACTGCTTCTAATCATTGAACAGTATACCCCAGATCAAGAATTTCCCGTGCACCCATAACTCATAAGTATATTATCAAAGGAAATACTAGTGTTGATCACTTTGCGGACCTTTAATATCTTTTCTTTTCAATTTAACCATTGCAAAATTTGGATCCGTGTTGCGTACAGCCCACTTAAAGAGACGCTTCCGGTGATGAGCTTCTCTATTTCAAAAGCTCGAACTCGAGACCTCTAATTAAGGAGAGAATCTTATCTTTTCCATCTCACTGCTTGCTGGTAAAATTTCAAATATTCTAAGTCTGACAAATCTGAATTCATGTTGTAGGGTTCACTATTTCAAAGCTTAAGACCGAGACTCCTGATTAAAGATGAAGAATCTCGTCTATCCCACCACGGTGCTCGCCAGTGAAACTTCAAATTCTTGCACCCACAAGAATGTTATCAAGGGAAACATTCGAACAAAAGCTAATCACTCTATGAAACTTACTAGCAGGTGCTGGCAAATTAGGCAACTTCCTCCAACTACACATCCCAAATCCATTGCTAAATTCACAAACACAAGCAGGATATTTCTTATGATGCTCTTCATTGTAAACATAAATTAAATTCCCCAATCCCACACATTTTAAACCAGCAAATTTATCATACTCATCATCATCAAACAAACAATACAACAATACATGTGGCATTATAGCAATTTCACTAAACTCCATTGTTTCCTCGTCAACTTTCCATAGAATAAAATTTATCCCATTTGGTGAATTGCATAATCCACCTAAAACTAAACAATCTTGACACGTCATTAAGAATGAAAATAAAATTCCAGGTGCCCTAAGTGTTTGTACTTCACTCCACATATGTTCATCCAAATTAAAATATGTAACAAAACAAGAATAAATCCCAAAAACATAGAATTTTTTCCCTTTTAATAAAGCTGAACATAACCACTGTGATGAATTCCCTGACCTAAAATCTGCTGGCAGATGTGGACACAGTTCCCAAGAATCCAAATTTGGATTATATATCTCAACAGCCAAACGGTCCTCAACATCAACTAATCCACCAACAAATCTAACACCACCTACAACAATGAATCTTGGGTCATCATTATTATTATACACACCCACAAGAGGATTACACCTAGAGAATTTTGAAGGGCTTGTTTGGACCCAAGTGGTTTTTAAAATTGGCTTAAAACTGAAATATTCTGAAGTTGTGGCAAAGAAAAAACCATTAGAACCAATAAAGAAATCTTGGGATAAAAGGTTTGAAGTGGGAAGTGTAATCCATACATTTTCATCAGGGTCATAAGCAAATGCTTGATTATTTTTGTAAAAAATGCTGTTTTGACCACATAGGAAAAGCCATGATTTTTTTGTAGCACATACTTTGGTAGTGAAAGATGAAGATGTTATTATTGTATTCCATATCTTGCATACAGATGAAGCAATAACTATAGAACGAATTGGGAGATAAGAGAGAATTTTTTCTGTAATATCTGAACAAAGAGAATTCCAATTCTTGAATATTTGGTCATTTTGAGAATTTGGCTTTTGAATACAAATGTGTTGTTCCATTTGATAGAGGGGTTTTGAAAAAAGATTGCTTTTTTTTTTGTTGATAAAATGTGTAGGATTTAGATTATGCCGACACAAGATATATAGAATGAAATGGAGAATGTGTGGGGAGCCCCAGGGCACACGCGAGTTGGTAAGTGACAAGGTGATTGGGTATAACCATTCTGACGTCGCGGGTTCGAATTCGTGTGGTGACAGTCTTTGCTGAAATATTGCAAGGGTTGTTACTGAGTTCGTGTCTCGTTGGTCCTCTCCCTTGCAGGGCTGTCACTCACGCATATCCCTCAATTTACATCTCACCTGACCAAGGAACCTCTGGTACATATGGGGGTTTCGCCTTCGGGACTTTCCCCTTAACAAATAGAATGTGTGGGGGAAAGTTTGAAAAGATTGTTTTTTGGAGTTTACTATGCTGACAATTGACATAGTCTTGTGGGTCGTGTTATATGATTAGTCCGTCACCTAGAGTATTAAATTAAATCCAATAAAGCGAAGGGAAATAATTCGGAATTGGTCAAATGAAACATTAATGAGTTGAACGTTGGTTAGAACATAAAATTGACACATAAGGTGAATGTCACGTGCGTTAAAATTAACATTACATCAACTGTACTCCAAAAAACTTGAAGCCATTAAAACCAGGGAGTATCAAAAATTCATGAATAATTACTGAAATCCACGTGGCACAACTCTTGCGATTTAGCACGAGTGACCACCAATCTTCTTCATAGCTCTAGCACCACAACTGTTTGAAAAAAAAAACCCAGGTATAATCTGATTGATGGAATAATGGGGGAAAATGGGGAAAAATGTACAAGCTTAGAAATTAAAATAAAAAAAAAGATGGGTTAATTTCACGTATAATATTGCAGCAAAGTTATAAAACTACATTTGTAACAAGAAAAAAAAAACTGTCCCTATATTCTGCACAAAATCAAATAGGTGCCAGAAATTGTAACTAAACTTCCATATTATAACATAAAATTGCAAGAAATTCATCAAGTTCTAGTCTAAACAGGGGTAACAATTTGAGGAAATATAGGCCAAATGGAATAAGAAATGAGAAAAATGGGGTACTAATGACACGTTTGCTTATTCGATAACTACAATCTTTAGCTTTTAAATTAAATCATTTTATTGAATCTGAGTTATGACATAGATATGAGTTTGATGTGTTTATAATGGTCCTTACTTATTTGACAATTTTATTCTATACGGACACTTAATTAGTTGTAGTTTTCGCACCAACTTGATGAATCTTAGTGATAAAAGGATTAAGGGAACTTACATTCAGAATCAGTGGTAACCCAATTCCCATTTCTAACTGCTGCAGGGCACTGATCTATACGGACCAGACTTGAGTTTAAAGGAGTGTTAACAGAATGGTAATTATTTGTCAAGGAACTGACTGAAATTGTAGAGTAACTTTCAACATCCCATCTAAGGCTGATTTTGGGTGATTGATCATCATCTGGTACTATCTTTAACACTGACCTATCGCGTAAATGTAGAACCTGCACATATCAAATCACCTAAAAAATAAATACAAGTAACCACAATTTAATTTTATATTGCCGGTGTATATAAATTAAATATTTTCATAAATTAATCATACCATAAGTCTTTAAAAGAAAATTCTGAATGTTTCTTTTATTTATGTCACCTCAAAGTGGATCCTTCGTTCGTGGAGTATCAGGGGGAGAAAGAAAGCGTGTTTGTATTGGAAATGAGATCATAATTAACCCCTCCCTGTTGTTCCTCGATGAACCTACATCGGGTTTGGATTCTGCGACAGCTATAAGGATCGTTGAGATACTACACGATATCGCTGAGGTAAATATTTCTTTGTTTTATCCAAAACTTCATCATAGCATGAGTCATATGACTTACAATTCATTAATGGTAGGCTGGAAAGACTGTGATCACGACGATCCATCAACCGTCTAGTCGACTTTTCCACAAGTTTGATAAGTTGATTCTTCTTGGCAAAGGGAGCTTGCTTTATTTTGGGATGGCACCTGAGGCAATGGTCTATTTTTCAACTATAGGATGTTCACCTTTGATTTCAATGAATCCAGCAGAGTTCCTGCTAGATCTCGCGAACGGGAACTTAAACGATGTTTCTGTTCCATCAGAGTTGGAGGACAGAGTGCAGATTGGGAATTCAGATAGAGAAACAAGGAATGGAAAGCCATCACCAGCAATTGTGCATGAGGTGAACAAAATTCTACTAACATTTATTATGCATAACCAAAAGAGAAGATACCTCAAGCAATCACTTAGCATGAATCTAATGTTCTTTTCTTTGTTCCTTTTAACATTTTGAGTTTTTCCTTATGTTGCTCATACTCTTCAAAAATGTCGATGCATGAGTGTTGGATCCTACAAAAGTAGTGAATTTTTTGAGGATCTCATACTGCTGTGACAACTTTTTTGGAGAGTCCGAGCATCATACTACTTTTTTCATCCTCAAGGACATCATTTTTTAAATTATTTTAGAACAGTGTTGTCAAATGCGCGCTTAAGCCCTGAAGCGAGGCACAAAACGTTTTAAGTGCTTCCCCTTGCTTAGCGGTCACTTCAGTGGCGTTATCAAGGCTCTTAGGCATACTTTTCCATGCCGCCGAGCATAACCCTGAAGTGGAGACAGGAAACATTTGATATTTCACTTTTTCATAATTCTTGTTTAATTTCGCATAAAGAGGAAGCGGAAGAATTATGGACGAGCATCCGGGAGCGGTTCACTGTTATCAACGGCCCTCGGATGCAACAACTGAAGACAAAAGTTGCGGAGTGCAAGCAGAAGGGAAAGACCATAGTGGATTATTATGAAAAATTAACTAAGTTGTGGGAAGAATTGGCAAACTACGAACAGATTCCGACTTGCAAGTGCGGAAAGTGCACGTGCAATTTGGGGATGATCTTGGAAATCAAAAGAGAAGAAAAAGTGCATCTTTTCCTCAAGGGATTGGATGAGGCAATGTATGGAACGGTGAGATCGAACATACTGGCACAGGAACCGTTATCATTAAACAAAGTCTACTCGAAGCTAGTGCAAGAAGAGCGTGTGAGAGGAGTCACACGAAAAATAGAAGAACGGAGTGAAACCGTGGCCTTTGCCATACAAGGGAGAAATCCTTACCGCGATCAAGGTGAAGGAAAGAATGATGGTGCTTTCTGCATACATTACAAGAGATCCGGACACGTTGTGGAAGAATGTTTTCAACTCATTGAGTATCCGAAATAGTGGCCAGAAAATAAAAAATGAGACGGAAAATCCGGAGGAGAAAGATGAGGACAACAACAACAACAGATGAGATGCTCAGGATCTAGTCGCGTAAGAGGCAACTATCGAGCTAACGCCGTTGTTGTCAAGGATACGCAGGCGGAGATAGAACAGATGAACACATGGGGGATAAGACCTCACAATCTGAGTGAGGAGATCCGGAAAACGGTGATTCACGTGTTGAATTCACAAGAAATAAATCCGAATTGCAAGATGGATAATAAGACCGAAAACTCATCCTAGATTATTAACTCCGGAGCTACCAATCATGTGACAGGTAATCCGAAAAAACTGAGCGATCAGCGGGACATTCCTGAGTGTGTACTAATAAAAATACAAAAAAGGTAGGTAATGCTTTATTTATATAGATTTATTTGTTATTTATTTTCCCCATAGACATTTGATTTGTAAATTTTAACTACATATATAGTTTGACTTGCTTGGAACTGTGATATAATGAATGTAGGACTTACATTACAACATTTATTTTTTATTTTAGTATTATAATCTATTACCTCAATTTATTAAAATAGATGTTTTACCGCGCGAAGCGCGGGTTGATTAACTAGTTTATTTACATATTTAGTCGGATGTGATCGTGGCAACATGTTCGTCAAGAAGATATATAGACAAGTCAACCGTTTCTTAGACATAAATAATGTAGACTAGCTTACTCTGCAGTTGGATGAGTCATAAACCGATCTCCACTGGATTTTCCCGAAACTTCATGTTACAGTAACAACAACAATGGCGACTCAATCTCAAGTTGATTGCGGTTGATCATCTATTTTTACTAGTCATTTCACTTTGGGTGTGTTTGATAGGAAGGAAAATATTTTAGAAAATGTTTTCTTGGAAAACAAGTGAGCTTCTAACTTGTTTTAGAGATGATCTTCCGACTAAAGTAAAAAAGAGTTTCTAGTGATTGGTAAACTAGTAAAAAAGAATATCATCCTAAAAGCATTTATATATCTAGCAAAATATTATGGGGTGAGATCGGGTGGAGAGTGGGGATTTCGGAAAATACTTATCCTAACCCCACCATCCCACCCCACCCCAAGCACCCACCCCCTCCACCCAACTAAATCACACCCCCACCCAACCAACCTCGAGCGCACTTCATCTTCACCCCCTACCCCACACAACCACACCCCCTCCAAACCCAACCCCACCATTTCACCCAACCCTACCCTCCCCCCCAATCACAACCCACCCACACCAAATTTAACCATGCAATTTTTTTCTTTTTTATAATTTTTTTATAAAAGTAAATTAAAATATATGAATTAGAAAATTCGGGGGAGGGGGGTTGGGGTTTGGTGGTGATGGGGTGTAGAAAACAAAAAAAAATTATATTAAAACTCTTTTTAAACAAATTAATTTTTTTTGAGGGATGTTGGAGTTGGGGTCACGGGAAGGGGGGGGGATTGGTGGTGTAGAAAATTAAAAAATCTTTTTTTAAAAAGTAATTTTTTTGGAGGGGGTGGGTGGGTGGTGTAGAAACCATAACAAAATTTTAAAAACTCTTTTTTTTTTTAAATAAAGTTTTTTGGAGGGGGTGATGGGGTCGTGCAGTGGGTGGGTGGTGTAGAAAGAAAACAAAATTATTTAGAATTATTTTTTAAAAAGAACTTTTAGAATTATTTTTTAAAACAAAATTAAAATTTTATGAGGGTGGTGGGGAATCTCGGTCGGGGGGTGGGTTCGCATGGGGGCAGGGGTATGGTGTAGAAAATCAAAAAAGAAATTAAAAACTTTGGAAAAAGAAAAAATTAATGAGGGGGAGGGGGAGGGGGGAGGGGGGAGGGGGGGGGGAGAAATATATAGTATCAATAAGAAGATAGTTTAATTTTCTTGTTTGCACATGTGTGTCTAATCTATGAGAATCAAGCTTTTCCCCTTCCCTAAGGGTTGAGTTTGGGGAGTGGTTTAGAAACCTAAAAAAATAAAAGCTTTCTTTTAATTTTTTTTGGGGGGGGGGGGGTGATGTGGGGGTGGAGGTGCATCGGGTGGTGGTAGTAATTGGGGTTTGGTGGGGGTGGTGATGGAGTAGTTGATTGAATGCTACATGTGAGACTTATTTTCCTTACTTTTATTAGGGAAATCATTTTCCCCATTTTTAAGAAACTTATTTTCTTAAAATAAAATATTTTTCAAAAAATTTTCCCAACCAAACATGAGAAAATTGAAAAATATTTTTTTTTCGTTCATGCCAAACACACCCTATCTGGACCTATTTGATTCCAGATTCAATAATTTAGGATTCTTTTGCACTATAAAATTTCTACTAACTTACAATTACTGAAAAAATTAATAAGGCTCCTAACAAACCATGGACTTTATGTAACTATACAAACATGATCAAGCTTTAATCCTAAATAATTGATGTTGCCTACATAATTATTTTTCATGAGATTTTAGGTCAGCCTACCTCACTCACTATTAACACCCTTGATCATTGGTGTCATGCTAATCAATTAGAAAGACAATCTTCTATAGGATGAAATTCTTGAAGATACTAGAGCCTCAAATTAATATACTCCGTAACAAGCAAGAGAGGATTTTGGCAAATATTGACTACCGGTTGTTGTTACGAGGGCTATGTATTAGAGTTTAATTTTTATATATTAAAATCACCTAAAAAGATAGTTATAAGTAATTGTCAAAATAAGTGAAACAGCTAATAACCTTGAAATTACATGCAACTTGATAAAACAAATAACGTTACACTAGATAATCCGTCAGCATATATAAGTTAAATTCTAATGAGTAAAAAGAAATCTCACCTTTCGACCAAGGTATTTTCCTCCCTTTTGTGACTTAGCAGCAGCAGCCCATCTTATTAGCTCCTTCATCTTTGAAATGGCCTTAGTTTTATCCCCTTTAACTTTTTCTTTCTTCTCTGCACTAAAATTTTGCTCCTTATGGCCATTTTGTGTTCCTACTGCATCAGTAATTGGTAGAACTTTGGCTGTGGCAGAATCTGCCTTTCGATTAACGCTTAATATACTACGACTAAGACTCTGTTTTTTCATCTTCATTCTATGCATAAATCGCTGTCTTCTTCGCGAACTTCTCAATCTCTTTAGACGAATCGTGATGTAGAAGTAATCTGCGGCAACGTCCTTTCTACGTAATTTGTTGAACAATTTGAAGATCTTGCAGCTGGATTTTGCTAATTTTCCAGCTCGATTTCTCTTTTTAGAAATTCCAAACAGGACAATGTCTTGAGATTTCACCTCCTGATCTGAAATAAAAAGCTAAATAAACTAACTTTAACGACTTTGTATCTAAAAATGACATGAAAATTTAAGAATTTATGTTTTGTGCGTTGATAGTGCACAATTTTTTATACCATCAGGAAAAATTGACCTACAATCCTAGGCGGAGCCAGTATTTCGGTTTTATTAATTTTAGAATGTGGATTTCAAATGTTAATAAATAAGTTCTAAATTTAATATGTATACATATTTAATAAGTTTCTAAAACAAATACACTATTTAAGTAAAAATTATCGGATTCAGCCGAACTCGTAGCTAAGCTTCTACCTCCACCCCTGCCTACTACAATAGATAACTTTACATATCATTGTCTTCGTATGAAGTTTGATATGGTGATAAAAAAAATAGAGTGATAACTTGCTATAATCAATTAAATTACACTTATAGTGTAAACTTCTTTGAATTCCAAGTGCATAAAACTTAAATACAAAATGTAATATAAGGTAGTTGATAAGAAATGAGCGGAGGAACTAACTCAATCTCAAAAAATTCTACATTTAATGAAGTCTTCTGGAAGATTTTCTTGTACTTACCATTAAAAACACCTTCCTTCTGGCTAGAAATGGTGTTAGAGTTGGTGTCATTTGCATCCTTGAAAAGCCACTGAAGGATCTGTTATATATGTGTATGCTCAGAGTTAGATGTGAACCTGACAAATATATATATTTTAGTTAATTAAAGGGTAAAATTAAAATTTAGCAATATTTGAGGGATTGAAAATGAAATTATCCGGGTAAAATGTTTACTGTCAATTGTACCCTTCCGGGCGAAGCCAAATATAAAAAGTATTTCCGGTACCGTTTGGCCGTATTTTGAAAATGGAGTACATATTAAGGACGCTAACGAAGAAGGAAGAAATAGATTCGATAATAAGGGACACAATCGACAAAGTACTTGTCCTCCGTTTTGGCCGATCCTCTGATCCTCTTTCTCTACAGCTCGACGACATCGTAAGTCTTTTTTTCCCTTTCCTTTATATGTGAAATAGAGACAAACTAATTTATTTTGCTCCAATTCCTTGAATTCTATATTCTTAGGGAACTTAAAATTTAGGTCAACCAAGGATTTTAAGCTAGTGAAATCGAACTACACCTCTATCCTAATTTATGTGATACCGTTTGAATTCCGAAAGTCAAACTTCTTTATTTTGACATTTGAATTCGGACATACAATCTTTTAAGTTTTTTGAAAAATTATTTACATATTTAGAAACTACATTCTGACCGGGTCTGACCATTTCTCTTGCTGTTGCTTTGCTTGTGATTATGCGTTCTCTTGAGCCGAGGTCTCTCGTAAACAGCCGTTCTACCTTGACCTACCAAGGTAGAGGTAAGTTATGCGTACAATCTACCCTCCTCAGACCCTACGTTGTGTGATTTCACGGAATATATTATTGTTTATTTAGAAACTACATAAAAAGTACTATAAGTACAATAATTAATAATTTAAAATATTTTAAAAACATATTGATAAATACCATATTTGGCTGATTTGGACCGTGATATACATGGTACATATAATCGTGTATATCACGGGTTGGGAGGCCTATTTTAGGTAAGGTTGTTGTATTTCATTAGCATTGTACACTTACCATAATTGTAGAATTCTTGTACAAATAGAATAGGATTTTGTGAATAAAATAGGAATAAGATTTTTCATATTATGGATATTGTAAATTGTATATATACTCATTCATTAATTAAAATAATCAAGGGATTATATCTTTCATGATATCAGAAGCCTAGGACTAAATTACTTCCGCTCTTCTCCTAAATTTCTTCTTGGTTTCCGACCACCCTTCTCGCCCGAGCACCTCAGAATCCGTGACCTCTCACGGATTTCGTGCCAATTTTACCTCCTCTCTTCCCAAAATTTTCTTCCCAGTCCCTTTGGCCTTTTGTTATGTCAACGTCAAAGCACCTGTTTCATCTTGCCCTTTCTGTTTCTAACATCAAGAACAACATCTCTATTGTTCTTGAGATGGAAAACGTCTAACATGCGACGTGGGCAGAGTTGTTCAAAATTCACGCAATCTCCCATCAAGTCCTCCATCACATTAGTCCTCTCGCTACCCCTACTCCCGCGGAGGATCCTCAGTTATATATTACTCTTGATGCTACCGTCCTTCAGTGGATTTATTCCACTATTTCTACCGATCTTTTACAGACGATTATTGAGTCGGATACTATGGCTATGGCTACATGGAATAGATTGCGTTATATATTCCAGGATAACCAACGTTCCCTCGTTGTCACCATTGAGCAGGAATTTTCTCAAGTCAGCATGGAAGATTTTTCGAATGTTTCGGCATATTGTAAAAGTCTCAAGGAGTTGGCGGATCAACTCCGTAACGTTGGACACCTGTTACCAATAATCGTCTTGTCCTGCAAATGGTTGCAGGCCTATTCGAGGCCTATAATGGAGTTGAGACTCTACTCCGACAAAGTAATCCAGTTCTCCCCTTTTATCAAGCCCGTTCGATCCTCACTTTGAAAAAAGCCTGCTTGGCAAAAAAGGCGGCTACTGGCGCAAGTTCCGTGGCGATGATGACCTCATCCGATAACTCTCACGGTTTTGTTAGAAATTCGGTCCAAAACCGCAATAACAGTGGCGGCAAGAAGGGTCAAAACCGTGAAAATAGTGGCAAGAATCGCGGCGGCAACAATGGCGGTGGCCGGAACAATGGTGGCACCGGCGGTGGGCAGCAGCCCAGTTCGTCTCAACAGTAGGCACATTGGCAGTGGAATTGGGGCAGTGGGCCGTGGCCCAACAATGGGTATTTTTCTGGCAATCTTTACCCGAGTAACTGGGCCCAATTCCAGCAACAGTCCTGGCCCAGTTTCTAAGGGTCCAGCTTCAGGCGTCAGGCAATTTTCTGGGCCGGTCCAGCAGGCCGGTGTGCTTGGGCCTCGGCCTCCGCAGTCATTCCAGGCAGTAGGCCCCACACTGACTTCGACATATATTGAGGCCACAATACATACACTTGGATTACATTCTCCAAACCCGACTTGGTACATGGACACCGACGCCACTTCTCACATGACGTCCGACCAAGGTACTCTCTCGTCTTATTCCAATTTGAACAACAATCGTGGCATAGTTGTTGGTAATGGCAACTCAATTCCAATTCATGGTTACGGTAATACAACTTTGTCTCCTCCCATCCTCCTCTTGTCTTGAAAAACGTCCTCATGCCCCTAACTTAATTAAAAATTTGGTGCATGTTCGTAAATTCACCCCCGATAATTGAGTTTCTGTTAATTTTGATCATTTTGAATTTTCTGTGAAGGATTTCAAGACGGGGATACCTCTCATGAGATGTAATAGTAGGGGAGATCTTTATTCTATCACGCCCGCCTCCAGTCTCTCGAGTCAAGCCTTGCCATCTACTTTTGCAGCTATAGCTCATTCCTTGTGGCATGCACGTTTGGGTCACCTTGGGTCGTCCATTGTTTCTTCGTTACATAAAAATAATTTTATTTCTTGTAAGGGTACGCCTCGTATTCCGATTTGTCATTCATGTTCTTTAGGAAAACATGTTAGATTACCATTTGTAGCCTCTACTTCTCACACTTTAATGTCATTCAATATTATTCATAACGATTTATGGACATCTCCCGTTTTAAGTTTTGTGGGCCATCGTTATTATGTTCTATTTTTGGATGGTTATTTTAATTTTTTATGGACTTTTCCGTTAGCAAAAAAATCTCAAGTTTTTTCCATCTTCTTAAAATTTCGAGCATTCATCCGTACTAAATTCGAACGAGAAATAAAAAGCATTCAATGTGATAATGGCAAGGAATATGATAATGGGTTTCGGGAATTTTGTGCAAATAATGACATAGTTTTTCATTTTTCTTGTCCTCATACGTCTTCACAGAATGAGAAATCCAAACGAAAAATCAGTACCATAAACAATATAGTCCGAACTTTATTGGTCCATGCTTCCGTATCCCCTTCCTTTTGGCATCATGCTCTACAAATGGCTACCTATCTTCGTAACATACTTCCTACCAAAGGATTGACATATTCATCCCCTCTTAAAATCCTTTATAATACGAATCCTTCGTATTCACATCTTAGAGTCTTTGGGTGCTTATGTTATCCACTATTTCCGTCAACTACAATTAAAAAACTTCAAGCCCGTTCTACCCCTTGTGTGTTTTTGGGTTATCCATCTAATCATCGTGGTTACAAATGCTTTGATTTATCATCTAATAAAATCATAATTAGACGCCATGTTATTTTTGATGAAACCCAATTTCCGTTTGCTAAAGTGAGTAGTCCCGGGCCTAGTTCGTATAATATTTTAGATGACGAGGTCTCCCCGTATATTATCCACCATTTATCGGACTTGTCCCACACCCAGATTCCGCCGGCCCACTGCCCGCTGGATCTACTGTTCCATCCCCTCTGTCTAGTGGGCCAGTCCCTCCCGTCTCGGGTCCAGCAACTGGGCTGAATATCCAGCCCGCCCGCCCCCCCTCTTCGATTTCCGATGTCGATCCGGCTTCCCGTGTTGGGCGTGCTGTGCCGATCACGTTACCCATTTGATTTTCCCCAAAATCCACTCAATTCTCCCCCGAGTCACAGACCAGTCACTCGTAGTCAACGAGGTATTTTTAAACCAAAAAGATATTTTAATCTAAATTCTAATATTCTTATATCCCCCTACCCCGTATCCCAGTGTCTACGTTAAATGATCCGAATTGAAAATTGTCTATGAACGACGAATATGATGCTCTTATTGAAAATAAGACGTGAGAGTTGGTGCCCTGTCCTTGTGGTGTTAATATTATTCGGTCTATTTGGATTTTCACTCATAAAGATAATTCTGATGGTTCTTTTGCGAGACATAAGGCTCGCCTTGTAGGTGATGGTAAGACTCAACAGGTTGGCGTGGATTGTGGTGAGACGTTCGGTCCCATGGTCAAACCAGCTACCATTCGCACTGTTCTCAGCCTGACTCTTTCGAAGGCATGGCTCATTCATTAGTTAGATCTGAATGTTTTCTTACATGGTGATTTTAAGGAGACCGTTTACATGCATTAACCCTTGATTTTTCGAGACCCAAGATATCCTTATCATGTCTTTTATTGAAGAAGTCCGTATATGGGCTTAAGCAGGCCCCACATGCTTGGTATAAGAGATTTGCAGACTATGTTTCGTCTATTTGGTTTTCTCACAGCATGTCTATTAATTCATTGTTCATATATCGTCGTGGTACGTCCCTGGCTTATATTCTATTATATATGGATGATATTAATCGTGATTGCCTCTTCTGATGCGTTACGCAAGTCTATTATGAAAATGCTTAGTTCTGAGTTTGCTATGAAAGACTTGGGGCCCTTGAGTTACTTTTAGGGATTGTTGTCACTCGTCATGTAGGTGAGTTATTCTTATCACAACGGAAGTAGGCCGCTGAGATAATTGAAAGGGCTGGTATGTCCTCATGTAAGTCTACTTCCACTCCAGTTGATACTAAGCCCAATTTGGGTGCTGCGGCTGACTTACCTTACGAGGATCCCACTCACTATCATAGTCTTGCTGGAGCTCTTCAATATCTTACTTTCACGAGATCGGATATTACGTATGCCGTACAACAGGTGTGTTTGTTTATGCATGATCCTAGGGTGGAGCACATGAATGCACTCAAACGCATTATCAGATACATCCAGGGGACACTTGACTATGACTTGCATCTATATCTATCATCGGCCTCTACACTTGTCTCGTATACTGATGCTGATTGGGGTGACTGTCCAGATACCCGACACTCCACGTTTGGTTATTGCATGTTTCTTGGTGATAACTTGGTCTAGTGGTCTGTCAAATGACAGGCTACCTTATCACGCTCTAGTGCAGAGGCCGAGTATCGAGGGGTAGCCAATGTGGTTTCTGAATCATGTTGGTTACGTAATATTCTCTTGGACCTTCACTTTCCCATTGAAAAAGCTACCTTGGTATATTGTGATAATATTAGTGTCGTATATCTTTCTGGGAATCCGGTTCAACACCAGCGCACTAAATATATTGAGATGGATATCCATTTTGTTGGCGAAAAGGTAGCTCGTGGACAAGTACGCATCTTACATGTTCCGTCCAGGTATCAAATTGTAGACATCTTTACTAAGGGTCTTCCATCGGTCCTATTTGAAGATTTTAGGGACAGTCTCAGCGTACGAAGACTGCACTATGACTGCGGGAGTGTGATAAATACCATATTTTGCTGATTTGGACCGTGATAAACATGGTACATATAACCTTGTATATCACGGTTTGGGAGGCCTATTTTAGGTAAGGTGGTTGTATTTAATTAGCATTGTACACTTATCATATTTGTAGAATTCTTGTACAAATAGAATAGAGTTTTGGGAATAGAATAGGAATAAGATTTTCCATATTATGGATATTGCAAAATTATATATATACTCATTCATTAATGAAAATAATCAAATGATTATTTCTTTCACATGCAATAAATGGCAGTCAAATATTTTCTTGTTAGACTTTCAAAAAACAAAAAGTATCATATAAATTGAGACAGAGGAAGTAGTATAATATAAGGATTTAAGTTTACACCATTAGTAGCAGGTTAGTTACCCTTTTTATCAAGCTACTAATTAATAATTATCATAGAGAGTTGCCTCTAATTACCTTGTAAATGACCTAATTATGTAAAGATACTTTACGATGTGAGTTCATAGAACTTAGGGGTCGTTTGGTTCGAAGACAAGTTATGATGGGATTAGCAATGCTGATATTAGTTACATTGAGATTATTTATGGTGGGATTAGTTATGCTGGTATTATTTTTTATTTTGTTGATAATCATGGTGTTCGTGTCAGCTTGCACGCAGCTCGCTAATTCCACGGATACCTGCCACCTTCCACCATCAAATCGGTACCAAATAACTCTGTTCATCAAGGCCAGTCAGGACATATAAGGAAAAATCACCTAGTACTTTTTGTCTTTGCTGCTGGGATTTGAACTTGAGACCTCATGGTTCTCAACTCATTTCATTGACCACTAGGCCACACCTTTGAGTGTAATGCTGACATTATTTCTTATCAAATGGTTGATATAGTAATTATAAGAATAATACCGGAATTGTTAATGCCGTGGTTTACTAAGTATAAGAATGATACTTAATAGGGCATATGAGTAATAATGATATTAGTTGTACTAGACTTAATTTTACAACCAAATATTGCACTGAAATTTTATACCGGCACTATTCTACCTAATACACCCCAACCAAACGACCCCTTAAAGTCTAATAGATATGCTCCAGGATCAACTGATGAAATGTCTAGTAGTACTACAAGTTATAGTCTTTTTTTTTTTGGAGAATCTTTTTTTTTTTTTGGGAAGAAGACTATAAGTTATAATTTTTATATTTAGAAAATACATAAAGATATTTGAAAAAAATTTAGTCAGAAAAAAGTTGTTTGGCTCTTCATATAGTAATAGTTCTGAAAAAATTGAGACGGAGTAAATATTTTACAAATTATGGCTAATATTTGTATAGTTCTAGTTGAAAGCTATAGGTAGCTGTGGAAAAGGTTGATTCATCCCTTATGCATTAGACACTCGAATTGTGTAAAACTTGCGCATTTTTACGGTTAATTTGACATCGTATAAGTTTAATCTTTACTGGAGTGGTTCATTTATTTTATTGCTTGTTGTTGGCTACAGCTGTATAAATCTGTGAGAGAGGTGTCCAAGTTTGCAACTGTGGCTTTAGTGGATATTGATTCAGAGGATGTTCAAGTCTATGTCAAGTATTTTGATATAACGTTAATTCCATCAACTATTTTCTTCTTCAATGCTCATCATATGAAGATGGATTCTGGGTATTCCTTCTCTTTGTTCGAATTTTTCAAGTTTTCTGCTATAGACATGTACGTTATGTTGTAGATGTAATTCAATTTAGTTGAAGAAAGAGTTCTCCGTGGTGTAATACCCCGTTGCATATCTATCGAGCATCGGGAGCACGGCATATTTATAGTCCTTATAAGACTAATCAATAATCTTGACCATCTATCAGACACATTTTGTTGGCAAATTAACTAATCCAAAATGCTGGAAGTTTTCCGTAACAATTCGGATAACCAGTTCTTTGGTCCTTCAATCAAGGGAAATTGAAATGACATTGACCCGGTTCAAACAGCTACTTGCAAGAGTCGTATCTCTGTGAAGAGAGAGAATTGTGAAGGCGTAACATGGTTCTAGGAAGAAATAGGAAAAAGAGGCAAAGAAATGTGTTATTCTATTGGCTAAGTATTCGTTATTAACCTTCTTGTTGCCACATCTTCCTACTTGCCTCCTCCCTCAGTGGAGGATATGTGATATTGGAACATGTTCAAGGCAAGTTTGCAAATAATTTGCTTCTTTATTTCTCCCTCTACCAATCTCTATGCTACCTTAATGTTAAAATTTTATCTCTCAATCTAATATCTCAAAAAAAAAAAGGATTATCTCTCAGTCTGTTGATTGTATAATAATACTGCAAGAATTATCTATATAGTAAATTTGATAAGGACTTTGCAACAATTATTAAGTAATTACATGTAAACTCAGTTATGCATATGCTCAAAGACAGCTTGATGTTGTAATTCCATTCCCGTAATAGTATTATATCTTATGGACCTCTGTCAAGATTGAAGTTCATACTTTTCTGAATTGGATGATCTCCAGGAGTGCAGATCACACCAAGTGGGTTGGAGCATTTCAGAGAAAGCAAGACTTCATTGATGTTGTAGAGGTATGGGGTGATCTCGCAACTTTCTTTCTGGACCTTAGTTTTTCCCTATGATCTGGCTCTTTGCTTCGTAGTGCAGCTTTTCAATAATTTTTACTTCCTTATTCAACTGTAATTAAACTTCGGGTAGCACTTTCTGAACAGGATTGTTTAAGTCTCTATGTGTTCTAGTGGTGCCAAAGCCTCGGAAGGTGTTTGGTTAAAGAGTGAAATATGATGGTACCATAACAACCAGCAATATTGAGTGACTAGTATGGCGCCAATGTGTGCATGAAGCTGATCCTTTAATGCAATGACTTTTCTTTGATGGAATATAAAAGCCAGAAAGACAACCGGAACAATGATTAATATATGTGAATGTAGTCTCGCGGTTGTGGCTTTAAATTGAAGTGATGTACTTTGGATTTTAGAGAATGGCTGAGATATCACAAGCTTCTAATTTCTAGACACAAACTTTTGGTACACGTGTGGATGGCTGTCCAAATTTAGCTTATTAAGCTAGTAGATTTGTTTCTACATATCTCCAGACATGAAGTTTGGAAAGCAGGAAACTTCAATTGTGGAAGGGAGAAGATGCTGGTTATTAGTTTAAAGCTTAAGTTTGAATTCACATAAGCTGGTGACTAAGAGTCCTTGTTCATTTTCTGGTGGATTATGTCTTCCTGCCTAGGACATTTAGTTAAACTTCAATAGCATGGCTCTTTAGAACCTCCCTCTATATGGATTTAAGAACTTTTGGCTCATCTTTGAAGGATGCACAGGCATGACACAAATAGATATATCGTTAAAAGAAAAAGGGCAGCCTGGTGCACTAGCTCCCGCTATGCGCGGGGTCTGGGGAAGGGCCGGACCACAAAGGATTGTACGCAGTCTTACCACCCTGCATTTCTACAAGAGGCAGTTTCCACAACTTGAACCCATGACCTCCTGGTCACATGACAACAACTTTACCAGTTTTGCCAAGGCCTCCCTTGCCAGTTTAATTGTTGTTTTTACATAAGTTACTTAGGGTTTGTCTGATTCTTCCTTAAGAAATAATCATACCGGTAAGACACTGTTTCTGCCATAAATTTCTGAAATTAAGTTTTACTGGGAATTGGTTCTTAAGATTATTATAAAGCAGTACAATTAGATCTGTCAAATAGTCAAGGGTACATTGAGATGAATATTTTGCAGCAACATCAGTAAAGATAAATGTTAAAATCCATAATTTGAGATGCCCCCAGGGCTTTAGTCTAGTTATAAGTGCGGCCGTGTGCAATTAGGCCTCGAGAATTTTCCGGGTATCCAATAAAATCGATAGTTTGAGATCCCTTTACCATAAGGTAAGAACAACCTATTTCTTTTTCATGGAGGATGTTCCTCTAAGAAGCATAAAAAACTATGCATCAAATTTATATGCATAGAAATCCTTACGTTGTCTTAATACTTGCATACTGGCAACTATGAGATGTCATGACACAAGTCTTCATATATGTCATCCTCAAATTTTGAGATTCTTGGATTTTTAAATAGATTTTCACCTTCATTGAGGCATCAGGTGTCGAATAAAGCTCGGCAAGTTTGGCCGAATCTAGCTGTCTCCAGGTTGTTATTATTTGATATTTCTAACTTGTCTATATCTGGAAGGGAGATCTCCTTGTGACTCTTGCAACTATTTCATGTATTAAATTTAAAGTCTAAAATCATTAGAGAACGGATTTAGGTTCACATAAATCTGGTTGAGTGTTGGACTTTTCTCAGTTAGTTCACAATTTATGTAACACCTGATCTTCATAATTTTTTTTTATAGAATACCTGATTGTTACTTCATATGGCATGCATGATGTTCATAAGATTGTGTGCCAGCTGGCTGTTTATTTAGGAGCTAGTATGCTAAAGTTCTTGGTGTATTTCTTTGAATCTGCTGAGCTGATACTTTTCGTTGATGATTTATCTATTTTTACAAGTCATGAATGTGGAGTCATTTCTAATATCTAGACGTCCCTGTTTGTAAGCAGGCAATATTTAGAGCGGCCATGAAAGGCAAGCTCATAGTGACTTGTCCCCTTCCTCCAGAGAGAATACCAAAGTTTCAGTTGCTATACAAAGATGTTTAGCAGGTATGTTTGTTTGTAATATGAGGTTGACTAGTTCCTAACTTGACATGTTTTTTCAGCTTGATGTGCAACCAACCCTTCCTCTTCATTATTTCTTGTGCTAGTTTCTCATAATTATTGTCCTATTTAGTGAATTATCCCATATTATTGTGTCATTGAAATATTTCTGCGACCAATGCAATTCATGTCACCTCCAGAGAGAATTCCTAAGTTTCGCTAGCTATACAAATATGTTAGCTGGTGTTCCTATGTTTCTAATTTTGACAAATATTTTCACTTTTACAACCAAGCATGAAAAACATTTCCTTCATACTAAACTCACATGTACTGATCTGATTTTCTTTTTCAAAATTTTCTTATTTCAGACGGTTGATCGCTGAACTACAGGATAAAACTCAGCATCTTGAAAGCCATGGTTTCTGGATTATTATAATGACCATTACTAACCCGTAGCATGGAGTTGAGTGGTTCTGAATTCTTACAGAAACGGAACCACAATATGGGTACTTCAATATCAACGTGAGAAAGAGGATAGCAGCAAAGTGATATAGGAGCCAATGTAAAGATGTCTTGTTGAATTGTAGAATCAGGACATTTATATATCTTGGATTATCTTAGTTACTAACTGTAGCGATCAGAAAAGCATCAGTACACTGCAAGTGATAAATCTGAAGAACTTTTCTCCACTGCTAATAAAATTGTCATTAAAACAGGTATTGGAAAAACATATTTGCCATTGTAGAGACAGTCTCTACACATTCTCTGTTTTAATTGATGTAGAAAGAGTTATCTGAAAGCTATTTTCTAAAGATTGCTCATAACTCTCGGGTTGAGTCTGAATAATGATTTTTTTTTTGGTAAGGAGTGTTTCTTCTTTTAATTGCCTTGTGTGGTGCGAATCCGAATTAGTTGGGGTTCCAAAGTGGGTACCAGATATCGGGTGAGAAATTAAAAAAGAAAAACATAACGAATGATGTGTTTGTCCTATCGTTTTTGGACAAATTAAATGGTTGTGCACAATTTGTGCTATACACAAAAGTATTGCTGTTTTATTATGTAGAGAGGCCCAGTAATGGCAGCCAACATATAAGTGAAAATAGTTCGGGATAAAATTTTAGTACCTCCTTATCTCATGTTTGGTTGAAATAAAATTTTGGGATAACTAATTCCGGGATTAATTATTCCGGGATTGTAGTGTTATTTTATCTCATATTGAGGGTGGAATAACTAATTCCGGGATAACTTGTTTTCCAACCAAATGAGCCCTTAGACTGTCAGGGCTGGTTTGGTTGGGAAACAAGTTATTCCGGGATAACTAATCCCGGAATTAGTTATTCCACCCTTAATATGGGATAAAATAACACTACAATCACGGAATAACTAATCTAATCCCGGGATTAGTTATACCAAAATTTTATTCCAACCAAACATGAGATATAGGAGGTACTAAAATTTTATGCCTGAACTATTTTCGCTTATTCATTGTACCAAACGACCCCTCAGTATAGTAAGTTAAATTCGATTATACAAACTGTGCTACATAACTAACGTCTTTCTTTACTCTTTTTTGAACTTATAACTTACATAATTGTGGAGAAACGAAACACGAGGAAACATGGATTCAATGTGTCACATGGAGGTTTGTGTTTGTATTCCTCTCCATGCAATTATATATGCCAGATAGTTTCTATAAAGAAGAACCCCATGTGGCCTTACATTAGCTTTAAACCAGTTTATGGATAAGTCATCTTATTTTCTTTTTTCAAAAAGGGCAAAATAATAAGCATATAATGCAAATCATATATACCAAGAAGCACATCATTGTCTGAAATTTCGGGCTGATTAATCTTTTATTTATTTATTCATTCATTCATTCATTTCGAACTTTAGTATTTGATTATCATAACTCATATTTTTCGTACGAGACAGCTTGCGTAGTACAAAATGGATATGACAAAGCGCGAAGTAATTGAATAAGCCATTATGTATATACTTGTTAGCATTCCTAAATTTAGTTGGGGTGGTGAATTCAATGTGTGTGTATACATATAAATATATAGTGAAATATCTCTATAATGACAGTGTTTGTCCGAGAATTTCATGGCCGCTATAGTGAGGTGATGTTATATATGTATACTGACATTTGATGTTTAGATCTCATTTAGCTATTATAAACGAAAGTACGCAAAGAGTGATTTTTCTGTAATTTTTATGCTATAAACGAAAATAACATACTTATTAATTTTAAAATCTCAATTGATTTTAATATTTCATTAATTAAAAATTAAAAAGACTATAAATTATAAATAAATTCATGACTACTTGTATCATTCCGATAAAGAATTGAAGTCTAAGGAACATATGCATTTAAAATTAATTGAGAATTTAAATACAATTTCAAATTTAACGTAAGAATTCTACAATTGTAGCTTGTTTCGTAATTTTCAGTCTCTTAGCGATAATATAACGCTTGAATTGACGAAGAGTTTTGTCCAAACTTTCAGCAAAGGGGAATTCAATAGTTTTCCCTTGAAGGCTGTCTAAGAGCTTAACAATTGACTTTTCTGTCTTACCCCAAGTAGCAATAGGTTGAGGCTCTTCATCAACACTTTCATTGTCACCTTCTGTATCTATTGTCTCTTGTTCTTCCACTCCAATCACTTGTGCAATAATCTCTTCATTAGTGTAAGTTTCAAGGATTGGAAGAGTTGAGTCAAACTCCGTACAAGCGATAACATTCATTGCTTGATTGATGTTATGAGATGGTTTGAGCTATAAGTGATGACACACTACCAACATTTGTATAAGTTGTAGCATCCTTTTCCTTTTAGATATCCATACTTGAAATTTACTATGTGATGACATTAATGATAATTATCATAAATATTTTTAGATATTTTATTTCTTTATACATAAAAAGAAAATATCAATGAACTTCTATGAAATGGTTTCACGGGATTCAACCAATTGTCTTGATCGTGAAATATCACAATATTTGAGTATGACTGTTATAGAGAGGTAATTTTATAAATAGTGTACCGCTATAATGAATGTCATTGCTGTTATAGGTAGAATGTTGTTATAGAGAAGTAAAATATAACATGAAAAATCGGTTCCAGAGAAAATCAGGCCGTTATAGTAAAATATTGTTATAATACATGACAATTATAGAGAGGTTTGACTGTATATATATTGTACAATTTCGGTTGTGCTTTCAAGTAAATATTTATTGCACTGATGTTTATATCAAATCAAGTAATATCTTTGCAGTTAAAAATTAAAGTGAGAATTTATATATCTCTTAATCATGATTAAATAATAAATGTATATATGAAAAACATATTCATTTACTGATTCAGTATAAACATCAGGTGCAAATAATTTTTGCCGTGCTTTCACAACCAAGACATGTATAATGAGTTCATTAATGGTGAAAATGGCACATAGATAATCCTAATGGATTGTTCCACTGATCATTTTAGCGCGTAATATTGATGCGTTTACATTTTATCAACTTATTAGCTACTTTTAGGAAATGTAATTGAGATTTAGCATCGAATGTTAAGAGTTCTTCAATTTAGAGTTTCTACAGCTAGGCAAACAGGATGAAGTTTCGATGAAATAGCCAATATTCCAATTAAAAACTCTACAAATTCCATTATAAATGAACTTTTAATTATATGATTTTTTCACTTTACAACAGCCAACAAAAAACAACCATAGTATTTATTTTTCACAAATTTTTGTCACTATCTCAACAAATTCAGACCCCACGTTGTGAGATTTCACTGAATATGTTTTTGTTAGTATGCAGTGTATAATCAATGGATAATTTCTTGTACATTATATATAGATTATACACTTATTATACACAAAATATATCTCAATAACGGCTACAAACAGTTATAGCTAGGAGAATGAAATTATTTTTAGCCGGTTACCTTCTCACACACAAAAAAAGACTTATAAATATCCAAAGAGCTCCAGCTTGCTGGTGAAAGGTTCTTGTCTGTACCCTAGGGTCGCAGGTTCGAATCCCCTCAATGGATATTGTCCTCCGGGGCATATACCTTGTGGTAAAGCCTGAGCGCTAAAAGCCGCGCGGGCATGTTGTAGTGTGGGTTCGATCCCCGCCAAGCCAAAAGAGGGGGTCAACCTTGTAGCATTGATCCGTTGGACGCAAACAGACACTGACCACGGGGTGCACATCCCGCGATTTACCTGGTGGTGGGGTGCTGAAGGACCGGTCCCATCATCCCCAGGAGTCTAGTACCAGTACTTGTGCAGGTACTAGCGATAGAGAGACACAAGTCGTCTCGAGACCTGGATTAAAAAAAAAAGACTTATAAATATTTCCTTCCGTTCAATTCTTGACTTATCATCGATCATGGAGATCATTTCATTTTAAAAAATGTTCAAACGTCTGACTAGTGGGACGTAGAAATGCAGGACAATTAAAAAGTGGGAAGTCAAATTCAGAATAGTAAATTCATTAAAGAGATGATGTTTACTTAGGTCTGGGATTGGAACATATTTGCAGTTTATCTGAAAGAGTACATTGACTTTTTGTTTGTAAAATTTGAGAGACCGTAAATTACTCCATGAGCAAATAAGTTTTATCCAGGTGTATCTGCAGTAGAGTCGGCAACATCCGCCTTATGAAAATATGATCCGTCCAACTCGTTTAAATTTAGGCGAATTAAGACATACTCATTTATTTACTCAACTCATTTAAACTAACTCAAATCCACTTCAACAACACAATTTGATATCTTTAACAGTTTAACTGTGAGTTTCACATCCTGAACTCTATTTACTCAAATAATGTGGTAAATTAAGTGAAATCGTCATATCTAAGGGTTTAAAAAATATATTAGAAAAATTATTCTTTTATTTATATTCATATTAGGTTGCAGTTAGAATTATCATGACTTTCAAGAATGCGTATTTTTTTATCCACAGCTCAATCAATTTATTTCATGTTCTTCTGGACCGGGAGCGGATGTACAATGTAATTTGCGGATTCCGCAAAATCTGGTAGATTTGACACAATTTTATATTAGTTGCACGAAATTTATTTTATATATAAAAATAATCTATTCACACCCAATAAAATATCTTGTTGTTAAATTTAAAATTCTAAATTCGCCACTGATTTGTATCTCTAAACCATATTGTAAACCATTACCCTTAAATTCAACTTTTGCTACAAGAATTACAGTTAAATAGCTTTTAGAAGGGTATTGAATGGTTGTGCGCCAATAATGAATAAAACGGCCATTTTAATTTGGAGCGACTATATAAACAGTTTCAAGACATGCACAATAATTATCCCAATAAATGATAACATTGTACGTACAAATTACAATCTTTAACTTTTAACGATATTGTACATACATGCACAATAATTCAAGTCGTGCAGGATTCTTGAACTTTGACCGCAATAATAAAGTCATATTCAGCTCAGCTGGTAAATAAGTTAGAATTTAATTTATATTCACTGATAGAGTAAATATTTTTTATACTAATAAATATAATATGATATGTTATAGCAAATATTTTACTACCATTAATCTCATGTTATTGATGAATACTTATTTTATAGAGTTCTTTGAATTTACTTTTACGTGATATAATCGTGTAAATCTTTTATCAACCGTCACTATAGAACTCATATAAATTTTTATGTAACGAGAATTTTCCTTTTTTTTTGTGTGTGTGTGTGTGGGAGGGCGAGAGAGAGAGTTGGAGGGGCCCCACTTCCTTTTGGTACCGTGCTAACACATATTTCAAAGCATGGTAAAAATTAAATGTGGCGTATAGAAGAAAGTAGGGGTGTTCATGGGTGGGTTTTTGGTTAAAATCAAAATTAAATTAGTGTAGTCAATTTTTTAATTATTAAAATTAAATCAAATCAGGTATAATACATATTCATCAGTTTGGTTGTTGTCGATTTGGATCGATTTGGTTCGGTTTTTCTATTTTTAAAAAACATAATGAAAGAAATAATCCATTGATTATTTTCATTAATGAAAGAGTATATATATACAATTTACAATTTTCATAATACGGAAAATCATATTCCTATTCTACTCCCAAAACTCTATTTTATTTGTACAAGAATCCTACAATTATGGTAAGTGTACAATACTAATTATATACAAAATATACAACTAAATATGTTACCATAACAGTGATATACACGGCCGTGTATACCATGTATATCACGGTTTCCCACTTATTATGGGTTTCCGTGATATACGCGGTATAAACAAGGTATGTGTATACCGTGTATATCCTTGTATATTTTTACACCCCTGCAGTCATAGCGGGCGGTCTTCGTACGCTGAGACTGTCCCAAAAATCTTCAAAAGGACCGAGGGAAGACCCTTGGTAAAGATGTCTGCAATTTGATACCTAGAAGGGACAAGGCAGACACATACTTGTCCACGAGCTACCTTTTCGCGAACAAAGTGAATATCCATCTCGATGTGTTTAGTGCGCTGGTGTTGAACCGGATACCAGACAGGTAGACGACACTAATATTATCACAATAAACAAAGGTAGTTTTCTGAATAGGACAATGAAGCTCTAAAAGAAGATTACGTAACCAATAGGATTTAGAGATCACATTGGCTACCCCATGATACTCGGCCTCTACACTAGAGCGTGATAATGTAGACTATCGCTTTGTAGACCATGAGACCAAGTTATCACCTAGAAACATACAATAGCCAGACGTGGAGCGTCTAGTATCTGGACAGCCACCTCAATCATCATCTGTATACGAGACAAGTGTAGACGTCGATGATGGATATAAATGTAAACCATAGTCAAGTGTCCCCTGGATGTATCGAATAATGCGTTTGAGCTCATTCATGTGTTCAATCCTAGGATCATGCATAAACAAACACACATGATGTACGACATACGTAATATATGATCTTGTGAAAGTAAGATACTGAAGAGCCCCTGCAAGACTGCGATAGTGGGTCAGATCCTCGTACGGTGAGCCAACCACAACACCCAGCTTGGGTTTAGTATCAACTGGAATGGAAGTAGACTTGCATGAGGACATACCAGCTCGCTCAATGCTATCCGCGACATACTTCCATTGTGATAAGAATAACACATCTTCATGACGAGTGACAACAATTCCCAAAAAGTAACTCAAGGTCCCCAAATCTTTCATAGCAAACTCAGACCTGAGTATTGTCTTGATAGACTTAGGCAAAGCATCAGAAGAGGTAGTCAAGATAATATCATCCACATATAATAGTATATAAGCCAGGGAAGTACCACGACGGTATATGAACAATGAATTATCAGACCTGTTGTGCAAAAACTCAGTAGAGGAAATATAGTGTGCAAATCTATTATACCAAGTTCGTGGGGCTTGCTTAAGCCCATACAAGGACTTATTCAGTAAACATACATGATGAGGATATTTGGGGTCTAGAAAACCTAAGGGTTGATGCATACAAACTGTCTCCTTAAGATCACCATGTAAGAACTCATTCTTCACAACTAACTGATGAATGTGCCAAGCTTTCGAAAGATCCAGAGTGAGAACAGTGCGAATGGTAGCCGATTTGACCACTGGACTAAACGTCTCACCACAATCCACGCCAACCTGCTGAGTCTTACCATCACCTACAAGACGAGCCTTATGCCTCGCAAATGAACCATCAGAATTATCTTTATGAGTAAAAATCTATATAGACCGAATAATATTAACACCAGAAGGACGGGGTACCAATTCCCACGTCTTATTCTCAATAAGAGCATTGTATTCGTCGTTCATAACCAAATTTTAATTCGGGTCATTTAATGCGGACACTGGGTTACGGGGTAGGGGATTTAAGAACATTAGAATTTAAATTAAAATATCTTTTTGGTTTAAAAATACCCTATTGACTACAAGTGATCGGTCTGTGACTCGGGGAAGAATTGAGTGGATTTTGGGACAAAATCGGAGGGGTGACGGACTGGCCTGCTGGCCCAATACTGGAAGCGGGCTCTGAAACAGTGGCAGAGGTAAAACTGGGTTGGATAAGCGGCCCAGTTGTTGGACCCGTGACGGATAAACTGGGCAGAGGCCGCGAGACAGGAGGTCCAGCGGGCCCGCTGACAGATTTTAGGTACGGGACAAGTCCAATAAATGGTGGATAAAATACGAAGAGACCTCGTCATCTAAAAAATTATACGAATTAGGCCCGGGACTACTAACTTTAGCAAATGGGAATTGGGTCTCATCAAAAATCACATGGCGACTAATTATGATTTTGTTAGATAATAAATCAAAATATTTATAACCACGATGATTAGATGGATAACCAAAAAATACACAAGGGGTAGAACAAACTTGAAGTATGTTAATTGTAGTTGACGAAAATGGCGGATAACATAAGCATCCAAAAACCCTTAGATGTGAATATGGAGGAATTTTATTTATATAGGATTTGAAGAGGGGATGAATATGCCAAACCTTTGTTAGGTAGTATGTTAAGAAGATAAGTAGTCATTTGGAGAGCATGATGCCAAAAGGAAGGGGATAAAAAAGAATGGACCAATAAAGTGCGGACAATATTATTAATGATACGAATTTTTCGTTCGGCTTTCCCATTTTGTGAGGAAGTATGAGGGCAAGAGAAGCGAAAAACTATGTCATTAGTATCACAAAAATCCCGAAACAACCCATTATCATATTCTTTGCCATTATCACATTGAATATTTTTTGTTTTTGGGTCGAATTGGGTACAGATGAATGCTCTAAATTTTAAGAATATTGAAAAAACTTGTGATTTTTTCGCTAAAGGAAAGGTCCATAAAAATTAGAAAAATCATCCAAAAATATAACATAAAAACGATGGCCCACAGAACTTAAAACGGGAGAGGTCCATAAATCGCTATGAATAATATCAAATGACATTAAAGTACGAGAAGTAGAGGCTACAAATGGTAATCTAACATGTTTTCCTAAAGGACAGGATTGACAAATTGGAGTACTACGCGTACCCTTACAAGAAATAAAATTATTTTTATGCAAGGAAGAAACAATGGACGACCAGGGTGACCCAAACATGCATGCTACAAGGAAGGAGCTAGAGCTGCAAAAGTAGATGGCAAGGCTTGACTCGAGACACTGGAGGTGGGCGTGATAGGATAAAGATCTCTCCTACTATCACATCTCATAAGAGGTATCCCCGTCTTGAAATCCTTCACAGAAAATCCAAAAGGATCAAAATCAATAGAAACCCAATTATCAGTCATGAATTTACGGACATACACAAATTTTTTAATTAAGTTAGGGGCATGGAGGACATTTTTCAAGACAAGAGGTGGATGGGGGAAGACAATGTTTTACGATCGTAATCATGAATTGGAATTGAGTTGCTATTACCAACAATTATGTCACAATTTTTGCTCAACTTGGAATAAGACGAGAGAGTACATTAGTCGGACGTCATGTGAGAAGTGACGCCAGTGTCCATGTACCAATTCGCGTATGGGCGATTCAATCCAAGTGTATGCATTGCGGCTTCAATATAGGTCGGAGTAGGGCCCGCAGCATGATGGGCCTGTGGAGGCCGAGGCCAAGCACACTTGCTTGCTGCCCCGGCCCAGCGTTGTTGCGGAAGCCACTAGACCATGTCGAATTGGGCCGAAAATTCTGCTGGGCAGGCCACTGTCCAGGGGCTGGAGACGCTGGAAATTAGGGGACATTTCCCAGGCCCATTGCCAGTGGGCCCATGGCTGGGACCAGTTGGCCCGCGATCCACTGTTCTGGCCGCCCCCACCACCGTCGAAACAACTACGATTGCCGCCATAATTTTTTGGATTATTTTTCAAAAATTTCTTGCGTCCACCGTGAGCACGATTTTGGTCCGAATTATCAACACAACCTTGAGAATTAGCTGAAGACGTCATCATGAACACGAGACTAGCGTCGGTAGCCGCCTTTTCTACCAAATCGACTTCTTCTAACTTGAGCATCGAGCGGGTTTGATAAAAAGGCGAAAGTGGATTACTTTGACGGAGGAGAGTCCCCATGCCATTATAGGCCTGCAACCATTTATAGAACATGACGATTATTGATAACGGGCGCGCCAACGTTACGGAGTTGGTCTGCCAATTCCTTGAGTCATTTACAATAAGCTGAAACATTAACTCTTCCATGCTCACTTGAGAAAATTCCTGCTCAAGGGTGACAACGCGGGAATGTTGGTTATCTTGGAATATATCACGCAATCTATTCCATGTAGCCATAGCCGTAGTGTCCGGCTCAATAATCATCTGTAAAAGGTCGGTAGAAATAGTGGAATAAATCCACTGAAGGACGGTAGCATCAAGAGTAATCCATAAATGAGGATCGTCCACGGGAGTAGGGGTAGCGGGAGGAATTATGTGATGGTGTATTTGATGTGAGATGGCATGAATTTTGAACAACTTTGCTCACGTCGCGTATTGGACGTTTTCCATCTCAAGAACAATAGGGATGTTGTTCTTGATGTTAGAAATAGTAAAGGCAGGATGAAAGTGGTTCTTTGACGTCGACATAACGAAAGAACAAAGGGATTAAGAAGAAATTTGGGAAGAGAAGAGGAAAAATTAGCACGAAATCTGAGAGGGGGCACAGATTCCGATGCAAGCTCGGTCGAGAAGGGACGTCAGAACCGAGACTAAATTTGGGAGAGGAGCGGAAGTAATTTAGTCCTAGACTTCTGATACCATGAAAGAAATAATCCCTTGATTATTTTTATTAATGAAAGAGTATATATACAATTTACAATTTCCATAATATGGAAAATCCTATTCCTATTCTACTCTCAAAATCCTATTCTATTTGTACAAGAATCATACAATTATGGTAAGTGTACAATACTAATTATATACAAAATATACAACTAAATATGTTACCACAACAGTGATATATGCGACTGTGTATATCGTGTATATCACGGTCTCCCACTTGTTATGGGTTTCCGTGATATACACGGTATACACAAGGTATGTGTATACCGTGTATATCCTTGTATATTTTCACTTAATGGTATTTCTCTCTTTCATTTTTTTCTAAGGTTAATAAAGACTTTTTCATTCATTTCCAACTTATAATTTGTTATTATTACTTTTTTATTGTGAAATCTATAATTTGCTTGGGTTATGGAGAAAATATCTTAAGATCTATAAGTTTAATCAAGTGAATAAAGTTTATAAGAAACACAATCTTTTTTTAGGTAAATCTCATAAATGTTTATGTGAATTAATGAGATTGGATTCCCAGGTGTCATATCTTTACATGATATCAGAGCCAGAGTCATTCCAATTCTTTGTTCACTGATGTTGGACCCCCAAATTATATTATCCACGCTCCAGTTAACAAGGTTCGGGTGTGAGTAGAGTGTTAATAGTCCCACATCGGATATGAAATGAGAACATGGACTCCTTATATGGACTTGGACAATCCTCACCTTAGAAACTAGCTTTTGGGATTGAGTTATACCCAGATGTCATATCTTTACCGAAAGAATAAGAAGATTTCCTAAAAGTATTGCCTCGTAGGTTCGTTGGTGACATTCACTATAGGAAATGTTTTAAAGAGACAACTATTGGCGAATTGATTAAGTTGTGTGAACACTTTATGCTTGAATTAGTCATTTTCTACTCTCAAAATATTTATCTTAAAATTTTCTCGTAAATACTTATTGACTCGACTTGTTTAATTATGTGTTTCTATAATAAAATAATTGATGACATAGAATATTCATGTACATAGGTGTATGGGAAAAATTCGTAAAATATAGTTGGGTTAATTATGTCATGACATGTGATAGATGATGTTGAGTCGGATCCATATCAGCTTCTTGAGATACTAGTGGAGCGTGAGCAAGACCGGGGAGCATTGGAAGGACACGAGGTATCGATAGTGATGAAGATCAGGTGAACAATTTGAATTCCAACGGACGACCGTTACTAGTTCGATCGTACATTTTCCAACGAGTGTTAATGACATTTATGAAGACACTAATTATTCAATTATTACAACATTTATTCTCTTGTATTAATAAGAGCATATATCGTGGGGTGCGTACCCGTGAACTTTAATATAAATAGGACACATTATCCCATTGTAAAGGATCATCTGCTAATTATTACAATACAATTATCAATATTACTCGCAATACTTGTGCTTTCATATTAATTCACAGAAGCTTTTCCAAGAAGCTAATATCAGGCTCATGTTAATCATATCTTGACTTTGTCTTAATAGTATTCATTTGCATTGTATACTGTCTAACACTTTTGCCAAATAAGTCACTTGAGATCTAAGTATTATTGATCACGTATATAAATTCAACTGTATCATTTTACGAGTAAACAATATATGTATTATTGTGACTAGAAGTTAAATCAATTTTTGTTCATTTTTCCTTATGTATCTTAGACAGATTTTAAAAATATTTTATAAGTTAAAACTATTTTTTAAAGTTCTTTTATACTACCGTCATCATCGGCCACTGTAAGATTGGTGGAGGAACTCAGGTTAATATTTACTCATATTGGATATTAAACAAAATCAATCCAATTTACTATGATTGAGTAATTTAATTTAGTAAATTTATATATTAATCAATCGATAGATATGCACATATACATATTTATTCATTCGGTATAACCAATTATTTTTATCCAAGAGTTGAGCTAAATAAATAGCTGAGGTGGAAAATGCAGTGGTCCCTACAGCTGATGCGGTGATGTGGTGGAATTTAATTTGTCAGACAATCTCGCGAGGAAGAGGTATGGTACTGCTTAACATTTGCAGTGTCCGGCACGTAAGTGACCGACGCATTGACACGTGAGAGAATACTGCAGTCAAATTAATGAAAAAGTATTAAAGGAGTACTTAAGTCAGTTAGTTAGGTACTTATAAGCTACCCCTATTTTCCCTATTTATATGATGTAATTTGATTGAGCATGAAATTTAAAATAAAAGAAAATTTTTAAATTTTATAATTTAAAATAAATAAAAAATATTTGTTTCGTTATAGGTTATCTCGTTATGCATAAAAAAAATATTTAAAATTAAATTTTACCAAATAAAAAATGTGTCATTCTTTTTTGGATCGACTAAAAAAGAAAAGTATATCATATAGAACGATGTAAAAATAATTTACATTATCATATACAGTCAGACCTCTCTATAACAATATTTTATAATAATAATAATTTTTCAATATTTTGTTATATTATATGTTATCTATAACAACATTTAACTATACCAGTTAAATATATTAGAACAAATAAAGTTTTTATAGAAAAGTTTGGTTGTAGTATGTCTGCACTAAATATAGGTCAGTAATGTGGAACTGAGGCTATTTGTTGGAGTTGCTTGTTAAAAGTATTTTTTTTTATATGGTTAGTGAATAAATTTAATTAATTCACCTAACCTCTTTAATGGTTAATAGTATTTTAGACTGGACGCGTGAACATTTTTCACTCCGTCCGTTCCCAAATATCAGTCGAACGTAAATGGAATTTGTCTCAATATTTGACGTAATAAATAATTTGTTACTTTTTTAAAAAAAAACTACGTTGAACGTTAATTAGGTGAAACATTTATAGAAGATTAAAAGGTCTAAACAAATATTCTTGTCATTCAATTGTAAAAAGAGATTGGAATAAACCTTAAAAAAGACAGATGATATGAACTGGAGAGTGTACTAAATTACACTGAAATGGATAAAAACGTCAACTAACTAATCTAACTGCAATGATAATTAATAAACGGATTAAGTTAAGTTGAGAATGTAAATATTGATAAAGTTAAGTTTATTAGCCTATCTTTCCAATAATGAACAATATGAAAAGTTGGACAGCTAATGAATGGTACCTTTGTCTCTCACTTGCAGTCCTATAAAACATTTCCTGCAATGAAAGCTTTTTCTTTGACTCATTTCGCCACACATTCATTCATTTCATAATAAAATCAGCCACATTATATCACATTTTGCTTTGCCAAAATAGTGAGAATTCTCCATGGCAGCTGCTCTAAGATCATCATGTCTATATTTTCTTTTCCCATTGCTAATTGTGATGATGCTGTTCATCAATTCTACAGCCTATAACAGGTAACTAAAGCCTCTTCAGTACTGTTTCAGTAGCTCATTTTATATAATGTGAAAGCAAATTAGTTTGATTAATTCCTTACTTGATGAAATTCCTCTTGTTAAATTTTCTCCATTTGAGCTGCCATGTAGTTAGTCCAATTCCGGATTTTCTCTGGAATGTTCTTCATTCTTATCTATTCCGATTCTACAACAACATACCCAGCGTAAACAAGTGAGATCTGAGGAGGGTAGAATGTACGCATACCTTATTCCTATCTTTGTGGGGTAGAGAGGCTGTATATCAACTCCGATTCTGTTTTTCGATTAATTCGACTATGGAATTTGAATAATTCTATTCCTCTTGGTTAATTTTGACATTTGAGCTACAATAAAGTTAGTTGAAATCCATATTTTCTGGAATGTTGCATTCTTATCGACTCTGTTTCTGTTTTTTTTTTTTTTTTTTTAATATAATTTGATCAATTGCCTTGCATATGAAAAACTAATATAAAAACATAAAAGTTTTTTCCGTTTTTCGGTTCGACAATGGAGCTACATTTTACTTCCTGTTTTACTCATTGGATTTTTAATTTTTCATTGTAGTATTGAAGAAACAAATCAATTTCGGAGCTTAAGTAACTCAACTGTCGCGAACAGGTTAACTTCATTTTTTCCCCGCATTATAAGTAAAGTTTTGCAATTGAATCATAGAAGGTTTCGATTGATTGGATCTGGAAATATCTAGTTTTTTTTAATTCTGTAATGGCGATCCAATTTTCCTTTTATTTTATTTTTGTAATTTTAAATGATTTAAGTTTTGCAGGTTAAGTGGAAACGATGAACTCAAGCATGAACATGCTGTAGATAATCCAGAAGCTATTGCTTCCATGGTGGCTATGTGAGTTAATTCTGTCTTTCCCTATCACACACAAAATGCTAATACTGTTTAGCAATTAATTAATATAAAAATATTCCTCATATCACATCAACCACCTCCTCCTTTCAGCATTCATGTGTTCTCAATTAAAAGGCTTATTTAGTTAGTATTTATAATTATAGGGCGTCGAATATTACTGTATCACTACTCTTTTGTAAAAACAAAACAAGTACGAACTTACAAGTATTTTAGGAAAATAATATTCCGAATATTATTAGCTTGAATAGACTATAGAGAAACAAGTGTACCCACACCAAGTGACGGAGCTAAGTTTAATAAAGCAATTTCTAACTGAATCTCCTTCGTGAAAAATATGCTATACAAGTAGGAAAACAATATTTTTTCTTGCGTATATAATTATTAAATCTTTCTAACATAGGGAACTTTTTCTATACAACGGTAAATGTGGTTCGGAATTTACCAATCCAACAAATTTGAACTCGTAATAAATAAATCTTCAATATGTAAATCTTTTAAAAGTGAAAATGCTCCCTATCATAATTTTTTTCATTAAGGGTGAACCCATAAGTACCGAAAAACCGAAAACCGGATCGAACCGAACTAATTCAGTTCTTCGATTTCGAGTTCGGTTTCGATTCTAATTTTTTAAAAATTTCGATTTGGTTTTTGATTCTACGATACCGGTTTTTCGGTACACCAAAGAACCAAAATTTTACAACATAAAGTACCAAAATAGGCACTCAGCTATCTCAAGCATCAAAGGTCAAGCCCATTTCCTCATTAATTTCCTCCGATGCTTTGCGACCCTTTTTCATGATGGGTATATAACGAACCTCCTCTGGAACTATACTTGTCTTAGAAAGAAGAAAGCTTCTCAATATAAACACACTCCGTCATTTGATCATGAACCGTCGAAGCATATGCATTAATTTGACTATCCATAAGTGACCCATTAACATACAATAGCTTTGATTGAAAGCGAGAAGAAAAATCGCTTGTTCAATTCTTATTTGTTTATGTTAATCTTGATTAGCTAATTGTGTGTAGACTTCTGTGGGGGTGATTTCAACTTTCTAAGTTGAGAATAAAAGAAATAATCTCTTCATTATTTTGGTTAATGAAAGAGATATATATACAATTTACATATTTTCATAATAGGAAAATCCTATTGCTATTTTAGTCCTAAAACCTTATTCTACTTGGACACTAACTATACAATTATGGTAAATGTACAATAATAATTACAATCAAACTTTACCTAAAACTAGGACACTAATCCGTGATATACACGGTTGATATACACCATGTATATCACGGGCCATCAGTCCATTTAACCGAAGGCAGCCGGGGATATACATGGTGTATATCAACCGTGTATATCACGGGTATACTTAATATATTTAACACACCCCCACAGTCATAGCGGGCGGTCTTCGTATGCTGAGACTGTCCTTAAAATCTTCAAAAATGACCGAGGGAAGACCCTTTGTAAAGATGTTTGCAATTTGATACCAGGAAGGGACATGTCAGACGCGTACTTGTCCACGAGTCACCTTTTCGCGAACAAAGTGAATATCCATCTCTATGTGTTTAGTGCGCTGGTGTTGAATCGGATTACCAGACAGGTAGACGACACTAATATTATCACAATAAACCAAGGTAGTTTTCTGAATAGGACAATGAAGCTCTAAAAGAAGATTACGTAACCAACAGGATTCAGAGACCACATTGGCTACCCCACGATACTCGGCCTCTGCACTAGAGCGTGATAATGTAGACTGTCGCTTCGCAGACCATGAGACCAAGTTATTACCTAGAAACATACAATAGCCAGACGTGGAGCGTCTGGTATCTGGACAGTCACCCCGATCATCATCTGTATACGAGACAAGTGTAGACGTCGATGAAGGATATAAATGTAAATCATAGTCAAGTATCCCCTGGATGTATTGAATAATGCGTTTGAGCGCATTCATGTATTCAATCTTTGGATCATACATAAATAAACACACTTGCTGTACGGCATACGTAATAGCTGGTCTCGTGAAAGTAAGATACTGAAGAGCCCCTGCAAGACTGCGATAGTGGGTCGGATCCTCATACGGTTAGCCAGCCACAACACCCAGCTTGGGTTTAGTATCAAATGGAGTGGAAGTAGACTTGCAAGAGGACATACCAGCTCGCTCAATGATCTCCGCAGCATACTTCCGTTGTTATAAGAATAACCCATCTGCATGACGAGTGACATTAATCCCCAAAAAGTAACTCAAGGGCCCCAAGTCTTTCATAACAAACTCAGAACTGAGCATTGTCATGATAGACTGGTGTAACGCATCAGAAAAGGCAGTCAAGATAATATTATCCACATACAATAGTATATAAGCCAAGGAAGAACCACGACGATATATGAATAATGAATTATCAGACATGCTGTAAGAGAACCTAATAATCGACACATAGTCTGCAAACCTTTTATACCAAGCCCGTGGGGATTGCTTAAGCCCATACAATGACTTTTTCAACAAACAGGCATGCTGAGGATATTTGGGATCCCTAAACCCAAACGGTTGATGCATATAGACTGTCTCCTTGAGATCACAATGTAAGAAAACATTCTTCACATCTAACTGATGAATGAGTCATGCTTTCGATAGAGCCAAGCTGAGCATATTGTGAGGCTTAACTACAGGACTAAATGTCTCACCACTATCCACACCAACCTGTTGAGTCTTACCATCACCCACCAAACGAGCCTTATGTCTTGCAAAAGAACCGTCAGAATTATCCTTATAAGCAAAAATCCACATAGATCGAATATTATTAATACCAGATGGACGGGGCACCAACTCCGCGTCTTATTATCAATAAGAGCATTATATTCGTCGGTCATAACAATTTTCCAATTCGGGTCATTTAAAGCAGACACAGGGTTACGGGGTAGAGGGGATTTAAGAACATTAGAATGTAAAGTAAAATGTGTTTTTGGTTTAAAAACACCCCGTTGACTACGAGTGACCGGTCTATGACTCGAGGAAGAATTTGGTGGATTTTGGGAATTATCGGGACTTGTGACGGACGGGCTAGCAGGTAGTGGGCCTGCTGGCCCAACTCGGTAATGGGAACTGGAAACAGAGACTGGAACAATGGCGGTAATGGGCTGGGTAACTGGCCCAATAACTGGACTGGACATAGCGGCGGGAACTGTAGCTGGTGACAGAATAGTGGGGCCAGTGGGCAGTGGGCTCGCTGGTGGATTTGAGGTGCGGGGCACGTCCAAAAAATGATGGATAATATATGGGGAGATACCGTCATCCAAAAAATTATACGAACTAGGTACGGGACTACACACTCTAACAAACGGAAATTGAGACTCATAAAAAATAACATGGCGACTAATGATAATTTTATTAGACGATAAATCAAAACATTTGTAACCACGATGATTAGACGGGTAACCCAAAAACACACGAGGGGTAGAACGGGCCTGAAGTTTGTTAATTGTGGTGAACGCAAACAACGGATAACATAAGCACCCGAAGACCCTAAGATGGGAGTACGAAGAAGTCTTATTAAATAAAATTTGAAGAGTGGACGAATATGTCAAACATTTGAGAGGAAGAATGTTAAGAAGATAGGTAGTCATTTGTAGAGCATGATGCCAAAACGAAGTAGGTACAGAATCATGAATCAATAAAGTTTGGACATTGTTATTAATGGTAATTATTTTGCGTTCTGCTTTCCCATTTTGTGAAGACGTATGAGGACAAGAAAATCGAAAATTGATCCCATTATTAGCACAAAATTCCCGAGATACCCCATTATCATATTCTTTGGCATTATCACATTGAATATTTTTGATTTTTCGTTCGAATTGGGTTCTAATGAATGCTCTAAATTTTAGGAAAGTGGAAAACACCTGAGATTTTTTTGCTATCGGAAAAGTCCATAAAACGTTAGAATAGTCATAAAAAATAGAACATAGTAACGATGACCCAAAGAACTGAGAACATGAGATGTCCACAAATCGCTATGAATAATATCGAATGACATTAAAGTATGAGAATTAGAGTCTACAAAAAGCAATCTAATAATTTTTCCTAAAGAACAAGATTGACAATTCGGAGTACTATGTGTACCCTTACAAGAAATAAAATTATTTTTCTCTAAAGAAGACAAAATAGACGACCCCGGATGACCTAGACGAACATGCCACAAGGAGGGAGCAAGAGCTGCAAAAGTTGATGGCAAGACTTGACTCGAGAAACCGGAACTTGGCGTGATAGGATAAAGATCTCTCCTACTATCACACCTAATGAGACGACTCCCCGTCTTGAAATCCTTCACAGAAAACCCAAACGGATCAAATTCAACAGAAACGGAATTATCAGTGGTGAATTTACGGACATGCACCAAATTTTTAATATATTTAACAGAGACGTCCAATTCATTTCATATACTTTTAAAAATATCGAACATAACAAGGTTTGAAATGCATTTATTTGATTTTCTTTTCTAAGATTTGTATCTGGGAAATTTCAGAAGCAACTGCACTTGTTAAGGCTAGAAAAACCGAACTAGAAAACTAAAATCGAACTGAACCGAATTAGTTCGATTCGGTATTTGGTGTCCACCCTCAAAAAATTGAAATTAAAAACCGAACAGAAATTTGAGAAAACCAAACCGAAAAATCAAACGCTCACCCCTACGTGAAACCACTTAATAAGTGAAGAACCCTCACATGATATGTACATCACCCACAAAATTAGTAGCAATGTCACAGTTCTCTTTAATGTCCCACCTACCCAACCTTTCCGTTACGATTCTCGGTGCTTCCATTCTTCTGTGATTCCCTTTCCAAATTCATCTCCCGCTCCTTTTCCTTTTTGCTAACAGTCAAAAGAAGTTACTGATTATATATCATGAGAGACTGCCATTTTGAATATTGCACATGCAATGCCGCAGGCTCTCTAGCTATGGCAGCTTTTGTGAATGTCATTAATTAATTATTACCATTATTATATTAACTCACCAATCATGTGAATTTATTCCTTTGTATTATGTGTTGTAAAATCGACTAGACATTATTGAGTTCCACGTTGGCTCTTCAGGGAGGGGATAACTTTTTTATATGGTCTCGAACGCTCCTCATATCCTGAGCTATTTCTTGATGTTTAATTAGGCTCAATGTCAAGTTCTTTATTCGTATCAGAGTCGGACATATCTCTGTTTTTAGTTTACCCGATGTTTGGCCTCTATATTATATTATTCACATTCTAGATAAAGAAGGTTGGAGAGATATGTTTTGGGGTTTAATTTGGTGGGTAATGAGGCGGGTAAATTTAACTCAATAGTAAATTAATGAGAAATGGCGATTTGGATATTACTCTGTATGTGGCAATTTTTAATAAGGTGTCAATGACATCGTGACAGTCTGTTAGGGATGAGAGTAAATTTGTACACTTCATTAACGGTACTAGTAATAGTATAAGTTATTAGGGATAAATATAAACCTTTTCCCATAGAATAAATTGTTGGGGCCATATGCATAAGAGGAGCCACGTACCATATCTTTGACGATGAGCTTGGCCGATTTACACCCCCACTTATCGTAGGCCACATAAAATGTTAGGTCCTTAGTCACCTGTCCCAGCCTGGCAATTGGCATAAGAACTAGGGTGAAAATATCAGATCTGGGCTCAATTCCGGCAATTCAGGGATTAGAGATGGCAACGAATCGGATCTGGATCGAATTCTACTAGATTCAGATTCAGATTCGTTTTTCATATCTGGATTCAGATCCGGATCCAGATTTATAGGGTCCATAAAAATCATATCTAAATCCGGATTCATGTGTAAAAAATTTTGCCAAAGAATATTGAGACAATTATCAATCTAGCTACATATAGATGAAACACACACCAAGAACTAAACTAATTTAAACTAGGTGCAAACAGTAGGCATTCCTCATATTCTATCAAAAATATTTTTTTTCTATTCCAAATCAGGATAAATAGCAACAAAAGCCAAACAAAAACAAGTAGCATAGTCCTTATGAAATCCTCGACATCATGTTAATAGTGTTTAGAAAAAAAAAATAGTTTCCAAGATCATTTCTTAGAACCTCAAAGGGAAACACTGACAGAACCTTTAAAAAAGACCAACAACTCATATTAACATATTGATAACTCAAATACATAACTAGGTAAATGTAATAAAATTTTAGGACATCAACTATCCAAAAACAGTAAGCACTGATCAATTATCGAATTTACAGAAATTATGAAAAACACAGAAATTATGATTTTTTAAAGAAAATACTTATAAAATTACATTCTAGGTTATGAATATATTTAATAAAAAACGGATCCATGGGTCGGATCTGGACCGAATACGGATCTCAAATACAAGATCCAGATCCAGATCCGATCCGTCAGAAAAGGATCCGGATCCGTCGGATCCAAATTTTGAAGATCCATATCCTATAAAAAGGATCTGGATTCATCGGATCCGGACCGAATCTAAAATCCACTGCCATCTCTATCCGGAACGCAACAGCTGGCTGTGCTGATAAAGCCCATAACCTTATATTAAATGACTTTTGGCTAATCAATAAATAGTTTCTCCTACCGATACATCATGCATTTATCTGCCCACCCTTTGCTTATGCGTTTGTTTTAGATATTTTTATTATTATTCATGGAATGATGGAAATAAGTACTATTTCCGTATTGTCCGTATTCCTTTTATCAACTGTTTAATTTTAAGATAACATTAATCAATTTGTTCCTAAAACACATGTTTGAGTGGGTCAGCTTGCTCCCCCAAATAGTCTTATTACTATACATCAAATCAAAGTAGTCACATGTGACCCTTAGTTTTGTTTGCTTCCATTACATAATTTGGAATACAATTTAAGAATCAAAATATCTTACACTAAATTAATTGCTCACTGCCTGGTAAATACTGATCGAACAAATGGAACGCTTGAAATTAAAGTAATCAATTTGAATCAGGCATGAAGCACTTGGTGAAAAGTTTTATACTCCTATAGTTTATGAGTAGAAATGTAAGGCTTATTTCGGTCATGATAATCAGTTCAGTTACTCCCTCTGTCCCTTATGATATGACAATAATCATTGGGATTCCGCGCTTTGAAATCCATCAATTTTTTTGGATGGGTGGATTATTTGCTATCTTTGATAAGAAGTGAAGATTCATATAGCCGATCCTAACTTGTTTAGGACTGAGACGTAGTAGTAGATTTTGTTGTTTTTTTGGTAAAATATTTTAGTGCAGTAAAATTGTTCTGTTGAGTTGATTAGTCTTACATAATAATTTATCTTTCTTGTATTGTTATACAGGAGCATTAGGAATAGTACAGAGAGGAGGAAATTGGGTTATTTCTCATGTACAACAGGAAATCCTATTGATGATTGTTGGCGTTGTGATCGCCATTGGCAACGTAATCGCAGACGCTTAGCTGATTGTTCTATAGGATTTGGACGCAATGCCATTGGTGGTCGTGATGGCAGGTATATTCAGAGACAGATTTAGAACGGGTTCAACTGAGTCCACTGCTTTCATATTTGTACAAAAGTAAAAAATTCTGAATCTGCTTCTGCGTGCAGGTATTATGTAGTGACTGACACAGGTGACGATGACCCTGTAAATCCCCGACCTGGAACACTTCGTCATGCAGTAATTCAAGATACACCATTATGGATAGTGTTCAAAAGAGACATGGTCATCACGCTTAAGCAAGAACTGATCATGAACAGTTTCAAGACAATCGATGCTCGTGGTGTGAACGTGCACATCGCATATGGGGCTTGTATTACCATCCAATTTGTTACTAATATTATTATTCATGGTCTTCATATTCATGATTGTAAACCAACTGGTAATGCCATGGTTCGAAGCTCACCATCACATTATGGTTGGAGGACTATGGCTGATGGTGATGGCATTTCGATTTTTGGTTCGAGCCATATCTGGGTTGACCACAACTCTCTTTCTAATTGCGCTGATGGCCTTATTGATGCTATCATGGGTTCAACTGCAATTACCATTTCAAACAATTACTTCACCCATCATAATGAGGTTAGTTTTCAACTAAGCCTTCTAATGTGTGACAATATAGAATAGTTATTTTCATCTTTTTATTGCATTCTAGAGTGTGACAGTTTAGTTCCAATAGTACTCATTAGTCCAACTTTTGTGCAGGTGATTTTATTGGGGCACAGTGACTCCTATGTCAGAGATAAGGTTATGCAGGTGACTATTGCCTTCAACCATTTTGGTGAGGGTCTCATCCAGAGAATGCCAAGGTATCAATGTGAAAATACGAGTCTTTTTTCAATTCATCAGATTTAGTAAATGCACTGATTTAATCTTTGCCATTATATTGGACTCAAATGTGCTTAAATAGAGTGATATAGTACTGAAGATTCATATAGCCAACTCCAACTTGCTTGAATTGAGGCGTAATTGTTGTTGTTGTACTAATCTTTGCCATGTCGTCTTGGACTAAAAATTCTACCACGTAATTAATATGCAGATGTAGGCATGGTTATTTCCATGTGGTGAACAATGACTATACACACTGGGAGATGTATGCTATTGGTGGCAGTGCTGCTCCTACAATTAACAGCCAGGGCAACAGATACCTTGCCCCAGTGAATCCTTTTGCCAAAGAGGCAAGTCAAAAACTTGAACAAAGTATACTCTGTTTTTTTTTTTTTGAAAAACCACTCAGGCACAGTACTTGCCTGAGTGGACATTTAACAAGGAGGGCCAACCTTTATCTTACGAAATTATTGAACTTTATGGAATCGGGGCCAACAGGTGACGAAAAGAGTGGAACCATGGGAAGGAGGATGGAAGCACTGGAACTGGAGATCAGAGGGAGATCTTATGCAGAATGGAGCATACTTTACTGCATCTGGACGTGCCGCTCCAGGCAGCTATGCAAGAGCCTCAAGCTTAGCTGCTAAATCCTCTTCCATGGTGGGAACTATTACCTCGAATGCTGGTGCACTTTCTTGTCACCTAGGTTACCAATGTTGATGTCAAATATATCAACACATCTAGTGATCACAAAGCACATCATCAGATCACCTTTACCTATCCATTGAATTCAGCAATCTAGCCAATTTTCTCTGATTATCTTTCTTTCTCTTAGTTTGTGTCCGTCCCCTAAGCAGGGGCGGACCCATAATATTGAGGTTGGATGGGTTCAATTTAACCCACTGTTTTAAGCTTAAAACCTATATATATGCGAGAAATATTAAAATGTTGTATAAATATTAAATTATGAACTCATATTTCAATGAATCGACAATCTTGAATCCGCCTCTGCTCTTGAACATAAGGTTTTCGAAACACTACATTGATTTGGCACCTGTTTGTCCATTGTTCTACTTGTCTTAATGTACTCCGTGCTCAACCTTCCTGACTCTACTGGAAATATAATTCCAGTGTCTCTGGAGAAGGAGCTGGGATATTGTCTTTTTTTTCTTATCCATATCCTATATACCATTTCATCAGTTTAAGAATCTTGTTCACCATAATTTTACCTTTTGATTCAGAATCCAAATATGCATACATCCTCTCCTCTTAATAAGGTCAATTGATATGCGTAGTGTCAGAAAGATTGTGAAAATAAAAAAGAAAGAAAAAATATTTGAAAGTCAATTTTTAGGTAGCTTTCTTGTTATAGATGTTCAGCTTCAAGATATTGTTGTAATTGTTATCCTTATATATATATATATGTAATTACTATGAATTCTGCTTCAGATTTATATTTGTCACAGCTCCCCCCCCCCCCCCCCCCCCCCCCGCCCTATTTCTGCATTGTTGACTTATTATGATGGTAATTACAATATTCCGATCCACTGTCCTGGATCCAGCTCCTCTCCATTTCCCCAAGTTCTTACTTGGATGGAAATACATGCCATAGTAGAGAATTGATGCTCAATAAGCAAAAGAAATGATCACAAGAGAAATACATGGCCTACTACGAGTTGAAGGGAAATGAATGAACAAGCCACAGTGAAGTTCCTTTTTTCCATGACAGCAAGAGTTTTGAATAGGCAAATTCGGAGTAACAAGGAGCGTTCATAGGTACTAGCTATACTGAAATAAGATATCAAAATGTAATTTTGTGCCAAGTTTGGAGGGCCATCGATGTATTTGGCCTAAATTACCCTACATCAAATCTATGTTCGGCAAATTATATCTAACGACTCTAACAATGGTCTGTAAGAGTCATGAACATACACTTCTCGATTACTAAAGAGATATCTTGTGTACTGAGTGTGTAAAATGATTTTACTCTATCAAGTTGAGCTATAACTTAAAAACAAAATATAATGTGCTCTCATATCACACCTGATAATGTAAAATGAAAGAGTACTAAGCTGCGACGATAATGCCGCTGATAGTATAAAAGTTCGTTGCGCGATCCATGTATATAACTTAAATTACAAATAATGGTCATTACATTGGCTAAACTTAGGGCATACAACACATTTAGATCACAACTGACACATGTATCTACATTAGACAGTAGCCCTGACAAACAATTTCGAACCCCCTTAAACATGTCTTTGCACGAGTCAGGGTCATCTACAGAGAATCCTAGTTAACATAATGCTACTAATTAGTAAGAAAAAGATAACAGCAACTTCTCACTTGTTTGATAGTAATTTCTCTTTTGCTGGACTATCTAACTGCCTGTGCAACTGGAGCTGAGCTAACACCAGCTGTTTTACGAAGGTTTTTCTTTGCTGGTTGCTTGCCCTCTGATTTTGGTCCATTCTGCCTCACTTTTACTCCTCGTAGCAACTGATATATAATTCAACAATTTTAACTCAAATGACAAGATATCACACGCTTAAAGTGATAACAAAACTAAAGCACTTAAGAAAAAAATTGACTTACATATTTGCCACACTTTATGTCAGCGTATATTACAATGAAATCGCCTTCTTGAAGTCCATTAGCTTGAACAAAATCGTCTTTAATGAAGAATGGAAAATAGACGCAATTACAAATTAGTTCTTCTATTTTAATGAATTATGCAAACAAGAGCGGGATCAATTGTATCCACACCTGTGTTCTCAAGAAGGTACATCCTGCTTTTGTTATTTGGCCAAAATCTTGAAAAAAAAACAGAACACAAAACCAACAATTATAAGAGGAAGATGAGTTAAATTAAACAAAAGAAAACAATTGAATCGAGCAATGTAATTAAAGTAGCTCGACCATGGAGGATTATTTTGAGTCCAGTTACCTATATTTCATGTTCCAAACGCGAGAAGTTCCAATGTCTTCCATGGCAATTGAAATTCCATCTATTGATTCAAGATGTGGGAGATGACTTTCTGCTTCTTTCTGTTGGAAACAAAGCAGTACGGGAATAGTAAATAACTATTACAAGTGCTTCGAAAGGATAAACCATAAATATTACAATAGCAACAAGCTTGTAGTAAATAAGAATTGTGACAACAACAAGCTTTTTGAGTTCTTGAATCAGTCTTGAATCTTTATACCAATTTGCAGAAAGCTCTTTGAATCTTGATAACCTGAAATCAAGACATACTAAATCTGGAAGTGTTACAACTGTGCTGAGTCGAGTGATGACACTCTGTCTTTAAGACAAGATTGTCCCTTATATATGCTTTTACGTAGTGGGTAATAGTCTCCCAAGATAAAACAACAAACTATCATTTGTGCAAAGCAAACACAAGTGATTCTAGCGAAGAAAATAAATAACAAAAGATTGCTAAGAGGAGAGGATTTGCAACAAGAATTTCAGAATTGTTGTTCTTGATAAATGTGTGTAGAATTGAGCCAAAGGCCTCAATTTATAGTAGTGTAAGAATGACCTCTTCAAGTGCCCATGTAATGGCCATTTAAATGCCATGTAATGACCATTTAAATGCCATGTAATGGCCCTTTAATTCACCAATTAATGCAGCCAAATAATGGTTAATTTATGGAGGAAAAACTGTCATTTTAATACACCAAAACCTCTCCATAATCAGCCAAACCTTTGCACTTCCGTCGCACTTACTGCCAGTGAAGCGCCGCGACTCTGCCACACTGGCGCCGCGGTGCCTCAGCTCCAGAGACGCCACTGCCTGGCCGACGCCGCGACGCTGGCCGGAGGTACCTCGGCGCTCCGGCGCCGAGGCTCCGTCCGGGTGGTTCCGCGGCCCTTTTCGGTGCTGCGACCCTTCACGACCCTTACCATCTTACACTTTGCACAATCCTTCCTTCGTTTACCGACGTGGAACACTTGTTATTTAGTCAATAACCGTCCATTATTCTATGTCTCAAACATTTACTTACTTACGTACCAATATCTCTTTCGCTAACGAAATTTACGATACTTGGCACTACGAGTGCACGTGTGTGGAAACGACGTTTCCGACGTGCGGGGAAATGACGTTTCCGACGTGCGGGCTCCCAATTGTTCGAGTCATAAATAATGGGATAAACTTAATTCCACACTAGTAAATTTCCAACAATCCCCTTTTGAAAGAGATTTTGGCGCACACACAAGGTGCCTACTTTCAACAATCTTTCAGCAAAAAGATATTGCATCAAGAGAGGTAGCTTCCGCTTTGAACCTTCCCTAGTTGAATACCATCGGACTTACTTATTGCGTGGTGAACGTGATGTCTTGAACCGTCAATGTTTAATGTAAGCCAAGGCAACGGTACCAACACAATACCTCCCTTTATTCGTTTCTTCTTATTGTTCTGTCCGGTGTGGCCGTGGACACACTTGGATTCTTAAGTGCGTTCATTTGAGGCGGTTTGTCCTCGCACTTAAATAGGTGATCTCCTAAAAGATATCCCGCTATACCCCGCTTCACAAGCGTTAGGAATCATTAAAAGTTTTCCAAACCTTAACCTCAATTGTTGAGGATCATCAAAGGTTCTGCTTCTTTCTGTTGGAAACAAAGCAGTATGGAATAGTAAATAATTATTACAAGTGCTTCGAAAGGATAAACCATAAAGATTACAATAGCAACAAGCTTGTAGTAAATAAGAATTGTGACAACAACAAGCTTTTTGAGTTCTTGAATCTTTATACCAATTTGTAGAAAGCTCTTTGAATCTTGATAACCTAAAATCAAGACATACTAAATCTGAAAGTGTTACAACTGTGCTAAGTCGAGTGATGACACTATGTCTTTAAGACAAGATTGCCCCGTATATATGCTTTTACGTAGCGGGCAATAGTCTCCCAAGATAAAACAACAAACTATCATTTGTGCAAAGCAAACACAAGTGATTCTAGCGAAGAAAACAAATAACAAAAGATTTCTAAGAGGAGAGGATTTGCAACAAGAATTTCAGAATTGTTGTTCTTGAGAAGTGTGTGTAGAATTGAGCCAAAGGCCTCAATTTATAGTAGTGTAAGAATGGCCTCTTCAAGTGCCCATGTAATAGCCATTTAAATGCCCTGTAATGGCCATTTAATTCACCAATTAATGCAGCCAAATAATGGCTAATTTATGGAGGAAAAAATGTCATTTTAATGCACCAAAACCTCTCCATAATCAGCCAAACCTTTGGACTTCCGTCGCACTTACTGCCAGTGAAGCGCCGCGGGTCTGCCACACTGACGCCGCGGTGCCTCAGCTCCAGAGACTCCACTGCCTGGCCGGCGCTGGCCGGAGGTACCTCGGCGCTCCGGCACCCCGGCTCCGTCCGAGTGGTGCCGCGGCCCTTCCCGGCCCGTACCATCTTACACATTGCACAATCCTTCCTTCGTTTAACGACGTGGAACACTTGTTATTTAGCCAATAACCGTCCATTATTCTATGTCTCAAACATTTACTTACGTACCAATATCTCTTTCGCTAACAAAATTTATGATATTTGGCACTACGAGTGCACGTGTGTGGAAACGACGTTTCCGATGTGCGGGGCTCAATTGTTCGAGTCATAAATAATGAGATAAACTTAATTCCACATTAGTAAATTTTCAACACTTTCTGCTTATAAGCAAATTTTCAAGAATCCAATTAATCATAATTTAATAACCAAAAGGAAATAGAATGATGATGTTAGCTAAAGTACCTTTGGCAACACAATTCTTCCAAGATTGCCAACATCGCTTTGCTTCAGCACTTTTTGCAGGAGAAATTTTAGATTCTTCTCTGTTCTGCAAGCCTATTAAAGAGCATCCACACGAAATTTAAAGTGATGCATATATGTTAAAAAGGGCAGCTTGGTTCACTAAGCTCCCGCTATGCGCGGGATCCGGGGAAGGGCCGGATCACAAGGGTCCGATTGATTACAATAGCACCATTAAGAAAATATTTTAACTTATATACACGACATGTGAAGGGTGAGCCAAGAGATTTTTACAAGGGATCTTTTTTCAACAATATTCCCCAAGTTCACCTATATCTTATTTTCTCTTTTATCGATTTCATAAAGAATTTTTACCTGTTGTAAAAGGTAATATGCCGAGTTATTAATTCCTCCACATTTTAACGGCCACTAGTTATATTTCATATGACTGATCGCTTAAACTGTTGGGGGTCGTTTGATTGCTGGTTAGAGTTATACAGCTATTAGAGATGCAAAATTAATTATACAAGAAACAATTATCCAGGTTTTTGTTATCCAGGTATTAGTTATTCCATCTTCTAACTCATATAAAATGATACATAACTTGACTCATAACTTAAGACTAATACAAGTTTTATTTATGTGGGATTGTAAAATGATACACACCATACTTGGTGTGCTCAATTTTATACAAAACAACTAAGAAACTACCAAACATGGTATAAGTTATGCTGGTTTTAATACATGAATAATTGTATAAACGTTAAACACAGAAAAGATTTTGGGCCGAAACTAGTGAAACCAACCTGTCTTTTGTCTGCCAAACCATGTTTCTGATGGTTCCGTGATTGCAGGGGTGGCCTCTCCATAGGAGGTGCTTGCGGAGGATCAGCCGGTGGAACCATCGCCATTGGCGGAGCAGCAGCAGAAGGCCAGTATACCCAATTTCCTGAATTGTTAGCTTGTGACGTTGCACAATTAATCTCTCCACCCATCATCACACTTTGGTCATTAATTTGTCTTTGATTCTGAGTTTGGTGACGATAATGGTGGGACGGTAATCGTCTCTGCCTAGCCATTCTGTTCTTCCTAGCCTCTTTAGTAGCAGAAGAACCCAACCTTGCCAATCTCTCACCATTCCCATCAAAAAGTTGGTAGGGATATCGACTAAATAATGCTTGAGACTGATCAGTTACATCAGTAGCAGCAACATTATTAGTACTATCATTATCAGGAAATTGATTGTATTGAGAAGCGCCCGCCATTGTACATTGCGATGGAGACCAGGATTGAGAAGTGTCCATCGGTTGATATTCTGCTGAAGCCGGTGAACTTGCATTTCCACTGATTGTTTGATTAAAAGGAGGTGCAAATAAAGATCCGTTAGAGTAATAAGGATCACCAATATACCCCGGTATTGGCCCTTCCATTACACTACAGGTCGAATAGGGGAAAGGAGCGTTATAAGCCGGAGTTGCCATCCACTGAGAGGGATAAAAGCAAGAATATGGATCAAAGTTATAAGGGGCAGAGTTTTGAATACTTTGTTGATTAATGGCTCCTGCTTCTCTCATTTGTTTCTTTTGCAATCGGTGTTGTTCCACCCAATCAAGAATGAGTCTCAACAACTGTTTCTTCCCTTCTTTTGTACTTCCCAATCGTTTCGAAGCGCTTTCAATTGTTGAACGCTTGAGCTTAATACTCCTCATGTCTTCGGCTGAAATGTAGTCTTTATTTTGCTTTAGCCATTCCAAGAACATAAGTGCAAGCTCACTATCCCCTTGAAATATAGATACCTGCTCATCATTCCCTTCTTCCTTTTGTTGTTGATTTTCACTATGGAAAAAAGAGATAGGATCAAGAAATTCATTTCCCATCACATTTTGACATTCTTGGTCGCCAATTACGTTGATTTTCTTGTCGAAATTATGTTCAACGTCAGATTTTAGGACAGTCCAACAAGATGGATCAGATTCATTAGGAGGGGAATTGGAAGTTGAGGATGAAGGAGACATGCATTGGAAATCTTGAAGCAGTGGAAAATCAGTGGAGAAATTTCCATTGAGCCAAATATCAGTATCATCCATAGGATCAAAATCAGTAGGCTGTTGATGAATATCATCATCCACTGATGGAACCATATTAATATTCTCAAATCCATGCACATCTTCATTTTTGCCACCATTATAAAGCTCATTTAACTCTCTTTTCATTTTTGAATTTTACTTTGCCCAACTTGTTTCTAGCAAGTGTCAATATTTTCATGCACAAGATTCTTCATAACTCAGCTGCAAAAATAGTGTATTAATTTCCAGAGACAAATCCTTCCTTTATTTACAAGCTAGAGCCAAAAAACAAAGAAGATAATTTTAGAGAGAAATGGGCAACTTACCTGATTAAGGAACTTATGTATTTTTCTCTTTTACAAGACAAAATACACTACCAAAGTTCAACAAACTATGGCTATTTCTGAGAAGAACATTTTTGAAAGAGAGAGAATAGAAAAGGGAAACCACCAAAGGGAAAACTTGGTGCGGATAGTTCCTCCGATAAATAAGGACATATGTATTCTCACCTGAATGGTGCAATCTAGCGGTGGTTACTTTTAATCACAGTTAGGAATTAGCCGCAAACAAATTAGATAATTAAATAGTAAAATATATCGCTAATTTTATTTAATAATGAATTATTAAATTTTTTTATTAGCTATAAACAATTTAGTGATAAATTAAAAATGAAATTTGTAGTAAATTTTAATTTTTTCAAGAGTTTTACACAAGAGAAAATGAGAATGGTTACATATTTTTCTTTATTAATGACACAAGCAGCAGCTCAATTCTCTTTCTTATAACATGGTTAAACATGAAAAGATTGGATGATTACGAAATTTCCCAAGGGTCATTCGCACAAATGCCTATTTTGGGATCTCCTTTAATTTTTACCATCAAATTTAAAATATTTATTTTTTATCATTTACCTAATATCGTGAGGTTCTGAATTTAAATTTCTGCTCAGAAAAAAATTAAAAAAATTACAAAGCAGAAGTTTATAGCAAAATTATACTTATTCGGGTAAAATTAGGCCTATTCAAATAAAATTAGGTTTATTCGGCAGAAGTTTGTCATAAGCCAAACTTTTACTCAAAATTAGGCCTTAAGACAAACTTCTGTCGATATAGACCTAATTTTGCTATAAATCTCTACCTTGTGATTTTAATTTTTTTGCATGACTAGGAGTTTGAATTCAAAGCTCATAAATCTTTAGACGAAAGATAAAAATTTAAAAATTTAAATTTAAAGGACAAAAATTAAAGACCGGTGCCTTTGAAGGAAATTCCACACAAAAAAATGATTTGTGAAAAGTTTGAAGTAAAGTAAACAACCATTCTTTCTTTGCTTTGCTCATATGGTGTTTGTCTCCATTCATGGGCGGCAGATTTCTTCTTTTGACGATACGTGTCTCTTCCCTTTTGACCTATCTTATTAACTTTAAGAAAATATAAATAAAATTCACTTAAAAATGAAATTAGTAACGAAATTTTGTCAATGATCCCTCGCTAAAATTTTCTCCTAACTAATAATTTGTTTTTGATAATTTATTGCTAATTCGTTAAAAAAAAATTAGCTGAGAATTTATCGAAAACTGTCTTTTAATTTATAAAGGTAGATTTGATAAGGTCTTAGTACATCTTACCTTCCCTAGATTCTATTTGTGAGATTACACTGAATATATTACTGTTATTGTACGCTAATTCATCGCTAAATAAAATTAGCAATGATTTTTACTGTTTAGCTGTAAAATTTATCTATCGCTAATTTTTATTTTTAATAATAGATAAATACATAAACCACCAAAAAAATCACAATGTGGTTAGTTTTACTTTGCATCCCTGCACAATCACTATGTGATTTTCCAGCTTTTATCGGCGGAATTCGCCGTTAAGCATATATCGGTATGAATGAATGGTGTAGTTTTTATTTCAATTTTTTTTTTGTATTAAATATCTAATGCATGTATAAATTTAATATGAGGTATAAATTTAATAGTAAAATATTTTTCTTTCTAATCAAATAATTACTAGTAGATCTATTGTAACGCCCCGTATTTTCGGGTAGCGGTTGAACTCGTAACGTAGGTAAGTAGACCCGGACCCGGGAAAATTTTCGTTGTACTTGTGTATATTAATAAGAGGATTAGTATATAAAAGGGCGTGATCCCGAAATACTTTTGGGATTTAGTAAGTGTGACGACGGAGTTTAAATAATTGTGTATCCCCGGAGAGAGTATAGACTGGTATTTTATTACGGGAAGTATGATATTGACATATGAGGATTTTAGTAATCGTCGGGATTTAAATAATGGGAGACCGGAAATTTAATTGTGTGTATAATTAATTAATTGTGGGATTAATTAATTAGGGAGGGGACAATTTATAGTGGGGTTTGGTAAGTGGGATTTTAATAAACGATTTGGGGGTGACCAAGCCCCAAATCGATCGACCGATAGCAGCCATAAGGCTTCCTTCTCCATTTTCTTTCATTTCTTCACTTCCATCTCTTCAACCTTCATCTTCATCAAGAATCTGTGAGGAATTAAAGGGTCACATTTCTAGCAGCAGGAGCAAGCCTCGGTCGATGGATTTTCTGAGATTTCGACCAAAATTGGAGATTTTCGGGAGCTTTCTTATAACCAGCGAAGGGGGAAATTCTTGGTATTCTGGGTTAAAATTCCAGTAGAACCGAACCATTAGCAAGCTTAGAAACTCAGGAGCTTTACAAGAAACCTTGAATACAACCGGATTCTAGCACGATTCGATTTGGGGGTCTGTTTCTGGTTGTCGAAAGTTGTGTCGAGCAAAAGGGTTTCCCAACGATTCTCGTCGATGTGTTTAATGAGGTAACCTTCCTTGTTCTTAATAGTATGTACAATTTTCTGAAGTCATTTCTTGATATTAGTTCTAAAGACGATTGTCGAAAATGCGAATTTGGGTTGGGTGTTGTCGGGACTGTCGTTACTGAGAGTTACTGGGTTTGCATGTGAAATTGTGGTACTGTTTCGGAGATTTTAGTAGTATAAGAAGGAGGATTAAGAGAGTTGGATGTTTCACTACTTACATAGATTTCGATATAGAAGGAATATAGGTTCTACGCGGTTAAGGTGTTCGTTAGAATATCCCTAAGAATCTGTTTTTAATATGTTGTGTCGATTATGATTTAAATCATCCGTATGATGTAGATAAGCATTCATAGGGGCTTACAAGGACCCGCGGAACTTAGATAAATTCGACAACAAGGTTGAAGTTCTAAAACGAGGCGTACGCTAATATTGAGTCGATTAATTCGTCTAAGAGGTATGTGAAACCCTTACTTTTTTCTTTTGGCATCCTTTAATGAAAGTACGGCGGACGCACTTAATTCTTATATAGTTTAATTCCTAAAGATGATTGTTATGAGAAGTGCCTATGATTCTTCAGCAAAGAGTTTATTATGACATTATTGTAATGATTGTATGGAGAGTCAAATGATGATTTTTACTTGCATGGCACTCATGATATCTACTCGTGCTAAGTGTTACTACTTCACCTCACCGAGTCCCGGGCCGGGTTAAGATTCATGCACAACCTTGCATTGTTCACCGAGACCCTCACTAGAGGGTCGGGTTACGTAGGATGGATCCATAGATGAGATATGACTTTACCGAGTCCCAGGATGGGCCGGGTTATGATATGATTCCACCGAGTCCCGCATTAGTGGGCCGGGTTACGTTACAGGTATATATATGTATATGGACAGGCATACATGTTTTCCTGACTTGACTCTCATGTTTATAAGGCACAACAGACTTTTATGGTTTATGGCACAGTTGGATTTGGATCCTGATTTTTTTTACTGATCTCATGTTTCTGTTGGCTACTTATGATTTATTTTACAGCTTCATGTTTTACATACTCAGTACATCATTTCGTACTAACCCCCCTTTCCTCGGGGGGGTTGCGTTTCATGCCCGCAGGTACATGTTTTCAGTTTGGTGAACCTCAGGCCTAGGTTCCTACTCAGCAGGTTGGAAAGCTCCTTTGATCCAGAGTTTTGTCATGTTGGTACCGAATCTCTTTAGAGCTTCTGTTTGTATTTAGGGGCACGACGGGGCCCTGTCCCGTCATATGTCGTTCTTCTTCTTATAGAGGTCTGTAGACAGTGGTGGGTTGTACGTATGTAAGGGTTATGACTTTGTTTGGGTCAGTCATGTTATTGTATTCTGTGCTGGGGTGTTCCCATGTTTATACGTTACTATCTGGTGGCAGCCTTGTCGGCTTTCTTGCTATTTTATATTGGCTAATTGTGACTCCTCGGGGAGACAGGTGCATTCGGGGAAAAAGGCGCCTTGTCGGCTTACCTACCCCCGGCATATGTTGTTATTGCGACGTTATGCTGCCGGATTTCAGACTCATTAAGGGTTAGTTAGATTATGTGTGACAGGGTAGTATAATGACGTCATTAGGGCGGTTAGTCGCGGCCCGTCGGGTCGGGTCGTGACAAAAGTGATATCAGAGCAGTTAGTCCTCGGAATGTCTACAGACCGTGTCTAGTAGAGTCTTGCGTATGGGTATGTTGTGCACCATATTTATACGCAGGAGGTTGCCGGACATTTAGGATTGGTTTCTATTCTTCTTACTCTAAGATCGTGCGATAGAGCTATGTTATTAGGTTATTCCCTCTCTGACGTATTAATGTGTTACAACTATGCTTCCAAAGAAAGCGACAACCGCTAGAAAGGCAATACGAATTCGAGGTTATGAGAACCTACCTTACTCGTATACGGGAAGAAATAATGTAAGTTTGGGACATGGAATATTTGAGACTCTTAGAATATTAGATAATCGTTGAGACCTTAGATATACAAGGCTTTCTTGAGTAAAATATTTTATGTTTGATCTGGGTTATAGTACATGGTATGTGTGAAGTCTATTAGTTGTGATGACTCCTTGATATGCTTATGTTATATGAAAAGGAATATGAGATATGCCAAAAACTGGAGTCGCTACTGTTGTACATATACGGTTTGTTGTCTCTGGAGCAGGTTGTCTGGATAAGTCCTTAAAATTAGTTCAGTAGGTAGTTGATAGTCGTTAACGGGTTGTCCTACTTGTGGATGGGGCTTAGGAGTAGATGGTCCTCTACATGGTGTAATGTTACCCTGTTTAAGTTGATGTGTTCCAGCTTTTCTTATGAGTTATGCTATCTATGTTATGTATAAATGTATTCTGTCTTGGTCATACTTCTTAGGGTGGTCTGTTAATGTCCCTGTATAGTATGTGGGTTGAGTATAAATCACTTGTGTTAGGACCTATCTTCGCCAATTTTGCTCAGTGGGACTACCCCTAAACAGTTAATTAGACTTGTCTAGATATCTTTTATGTTTGATTAAAATTTCCCCCGTAATTGCCTTTTGCGTATCTTAATGTAGAATGCAAAATGTTCTAATAACCCAAGCCTGCGTTTTATCTCTTAAATAGGGAATAGATTCGTATGCTAAACATGTTGTCAATAGTTGCTTAAGGGAGTGGAAAATTGAGTACTTACATAATTCCAGGAATGACTTGCTACTGCAATAAACGGTTTGCTTATTTAGTTAACTATTAAACCGTGAATATATTATGCCAAGCATTATGTAATATATGTGGATACTGTGGCTATTTGTGACAACTCTATTAATGTCTAGCAGGTTCAGTTGATGAAAACAATGTTAGAGTATTGTGTGACGATTATTTGTGTGTTAAGTGGTTGTCTTGTTAGGTTTAAGAGTTATTTGACCTTGTATGACCCGTGTAAATGATTGAAGGGCTTAATGCTTTTAGTTATTTAGTTATCTGCCTATAATAAGGGAACTAAGATTTAGCATAAGGATGTTGTTATAATTATGATAGGATCACCTAATGACTTTGAAATGGATGTGTATTTTGTTTAACTACTGTCGTGATCTGAAGGATAGTTTAGGAGCCTATTTGGTGTATGTGATGTTAATTATGATGGGAATTGATAAAGGGTAGCATATGTGATGATTGCGAATTATGAATATTACCTAAATTCCGAGCCTGCTTTACTGATTTGGGGGTATGTTAGAAGATGTGACTAAGCATGACTAAATAAATGGTTATATGCTTGGATTAATCAAAAGGAATATGTGGATTTTGCAGGTTGATTGATAAGGTTGTTGTATAGTCTGGTGAAATTTTAGTTGAATCATGAAATGACTTTTAAACTATTGTATGCATAAGTTAAGCGATAATAACCTTGTTTGGATTGATTTTGGAGTGATTAGTATTGTTAGAGACAATTCCGACTTGATAGAAATCTAACCTAAAGTTAGGAGTAACCTATAACTTATTGGTTATAGTAAAAAGACCGGTGTGACCTCTATTACATTTTTCATATAATTACAATAGTAACCCTGGTTGAGTATAAGCTTAGAGAATATGTCGGCTTACTATTTTTGGTTTTTTCATGTGGTATCCAATAAATTGAAATGATGTAGCCTACATGTGGTCTCCAATGACATGTTTAGCTTCAATTATGACTACATGATGCCATGTCTGTGCTATTAATATCTTGTTACTTCTATGGATGCATACTGTGATATAAACTGGAATTTTTTTTTTAAAAACCAAAGGACTTATTTTAGTTTATTGTTGGACTTTATGAGCTTAACACTAACCCAAGAGGTTGTGATATGTCCAAAGGGAAGTTTAGTTCCTAATTTGTTTTCTTAGGTATGTACTTGTTGTATCTATGTTCTTGTAACTTGAACTTTATGTGGTCTGAACGTTGAAGTTATGTTATGAATACCTAGAAAAGAGTAGTTCTGCACCCATTCATGTATCCATGTTATCATTGCCAATGTGTAAACCAATCCACCTAGTTTAAGTGCATGTATAAGTTAGGAATAAAAGCTTAGAACCAATATGCTAGTTGACATGTGCTCCTAACAAGTTAAAATGATAAACTTAGGCTAATTTCAGCATGATGGCCTTTAAAGGGGTGATTCAGAAAATTCCTCTGGACCCTGTAATTCTGCTTATATGGACTGTTGGTATGCAGCCTCTTAGGGTATTTGTTGTGGCCCTGGATATGGTGTGATCATAGGTTAGGTGCGGATATTGAAGCAAGATTAATCCGGCAAGTATTTGATGTCTATTAACTATGGTATAAAGGGTTGTTTGACTTAGTATCTGCATTTCAAGTTGCTTACTTTTTTCTGATGTCAGGCTTTACATAATAACCATGTCCATAGGTGAGTGGCACAACCAATCTAGACCTGAATTTGGTAAATGAATCTGTACTAATTAAGGTGCCGACTGTTTATGCTTGAAATAGAGGCTCAGCATGATCAAGCCCCATTTCTGCATACCTAACCAGAGTAGGTTGCATTTAGTTACTTGTTTTCATGTTGCCTAAGGACCAGCTGGTTTATGAAATATCTAGCATGTTTAGACTAGTCTTGTTTTCTCGATTAGTCTTTGCTTTTATTGTCTTTCTCTCTCTTGTCCCCCGTGGGCCTTTAATCATATATTATTGCCTCAGTTGGCACAGATGTTGCTGCCCCTTTTTCAGTCTCAAAGGTCCTGTTTTCAAGCATGTTGTGCTCTCCTAGTTATCTACATTCCTTGTTAAGGCTTGTGTCTCTTAAAATACTGAATTCTGAATTATAGTTGTTGCAGCAGTTGAGGTGATAAATGCTGTGTGTTTAAGGCTGGAACCTTTCATATTTTGAGATAATTTTAGACCTTGAGGACTGCTATACCTTAGCCAGTAACACTTTACTTTGGGTATGACTTATTGCAAAATTTTTGGGCCATTCTATTTTGATTACAAAATGCTGCATTCTTATCCAAGGTGTTGCAGTATATGTTCTGCGGTACCTGATCTTGATGAGCTGTTGTCCTTTCCTCAAGGATAAGACATATACTACACTATAGGAAGACATTGTGATGTGTTGTGTAAGGTATAGCTGAGTGAGGGTGATGGGTTGCTGTGCCATGGGGTAAGTAGTGGCTGCATGGTGACCAAATTTTGTTGCATTCTACCTCCTTTGTGGCTGCTGTTTTGACTGTAAATTGAGCTCACTTTCTGCTGTATTTAGCTGCTGTTTTGACTGTAAATTGAGCTCACTTTCTCTTTAGAGCTTCTGTTTGTATTTAGGGGCACGACGGGGCCCTGTCCCGTCATATGTCGTTCTTCTTCTTATAGAGGTCTGTAGACAGTGGTGGGTTGTACGTATGTAAGGGTTATGACTCTGTTTGGGTCAGTCATGTTATTGTATTATGTGCTGGGGTGTTCCCATGTTTATACGTTACTATCTGGTGGCAGCCTTGTCGGCTTGCTTGCTATTTTATATTGGCTAATTGTGACTCCTCAGGAGACAGGTGCATTCGGGGGTAAAGGCAGCCTTGTCGGCTTGCCTACCCTGTCATATGTTGTTATTGCGACGTTATGCTGCCGGATTTCAGACTCATTAAGGGTTAGTTAGATTATGTGTGACAGGGTAGTATAATGACGTCATTAGGGTGGTTAGTCGCGGCCCGTCGGGTCGGGTCGTGACATCTATTGTGATTTTTAATACTAGAATCAAAATAGAGACAATGATCTATATGATTTCAAAGATGGTATAAAATAATTATTCATCAAATTTATTATATTTTGTGATTTGATTTTTCATGGAATATAACTTTTAAATCTTGATTCTGCCAATGTTATTACAAGAAAATTGCTAATTTCTATGAGTGTCTTGTCGAAATTTAGTTGCTTATTGATAAATGATTTCAAGCAAAAAATACATTGAAAACGTTACTTGACGAGCCAGATTTCAATGACTTTCGTGGAAAATTAGCAACTTTCTTTCAATGTGTAATTCTTTTTATTTATGTTCTTTTAATATTTTTTGAGATTGGTCAAAATAGAAGAAACACGGGTCGACAAAGAAGAAAATTGTCATTTCATCCACTAATGGAGGCAGACCCCTATGAGCCCAACAAAGAAATTAAAGAACTCTTCTTCATTCACATTAACAAAAAAGTTTCTGGTTGGTCCAATGTTTTCATGTTTTGAAGAGAATAACGGACGAGAACCCTGGGCTCCTTATAAGACTTTGACAATCCTCATTTCTTTGAGCTAGCTTTTGAGGTGTGAGTTAGGTCCAATGCTATTTTGAAATGGTATCAGAGCCAAGTTCAGGCACAATCCGATGTGGGTCCCCGAAAAAAAAGAGGGGCAAAATATTCTCCAGACCAATTGACCGATTCCAGACCGATGAGGGTTGAAAATGTCCCCGGTCCATGAAAGTGCACGCTCCAGACCGGACAGTGGACCCCTAATAAAAAAATGTTCGAATCTGAGCATGAGGGGTGAAGAGAATATACCACATCGGTGACGGACAAGAACCCTGGATTCCTTGTAAGGCTTGGACAATCATCTTCCCTTTGAGTTAACTTTTGAGATGTGAGTTAGGCCCAGTGACTAATTTGCATTGTTTAGCCCATATTAGGAAAGATAATTGAGCTGCTTAGGAAAAAAAATAAAAATAAAGAGCATTGAGCTGCTTGTGTCATCAATGGGGAATTTCTAAATATACATTTATCTTTTTTTCCCTTCTTTTTTGTTTTTCATATAAAGTGGCCGCTGTTGTTTTGGTTTGGGGTATATCCAACAACTAATTTAGTTTATTCAAGTTTTGGTACTGTTTTTTGTCTTCTAAAAGAGAAAAAAAATACTAATTCCCGCATGATATGTAAGAGTGATGCTATTCAAAATCCTTACATAATTTTAGTACTATATATAGAGAGTTTGTTTGATTCGAAACTGATGTTATTGTAATTAATAGATTAGTTAAAGGTACTATAAAAAATCAAGCAGAGTCGCTTTCTTAAGAGATTTGGTACTATAATTAGTATTTTGTTGTGATTGGATATGTAAATTCCAAAATATCCTCAGATGGTTTATGTTGCAAAAACCACTTGAAGAGCTAAGTGAGAAATCAAAGAAGACCTATTTTTACTCTTCTTATCGATATGATTATCTATATATATAATATAAAGTTAGGAATATACAATTTTATGTGTCAGTTTTTTATTATCAATGATTCTATTTATCTTTATTCTCTTCTTTTGACTTTTTATATCATTTTTAATTATATAATTTTAATTTAAAAAGTCATCTCCATGACTCACACCCCTTCATCTTCATAACTCCTACTCTTAATTAGTATTGAATTAATTTTATAATTGCTAATTTAATGTACAAGTTATGACACCTAATTAAAATCACACCAATATGATATTCTCATTCAAATAAATAGAGAGTATATTAGAATAGATGAGGAGATTATCCTTTTTCTCTTTTTTTTTGACTTTTTAATAATTTTTAACTATTTTATTTTAATCTATATCTCTCTCTTTATTATATAATATAATGAAGTTAGGAATGAGAAAGATGACGTGATACCTCTCTATGATCAAGAATATTATTCATCTCTTTGTTTTACTTTTTTTAATATTTTTTTCATTTACGTGCTATATTAAAAAAACTCAAAAGTTTATTCTACCAAAAAAATATCTCTTAATTATATTAAAATGTGCTACATTTAACTCTCTATATAACATCTTTAAGACAAACCCTTATTAATTTTGCTAAATAACTTCAATATTGTATTTAATCTTCTTGTACGTTTTTTGGGCCTTTTGTCTAATCTTTTATAACAAAATTAATATATTCTTGATGTCTTAATGAATTTATTATTAATAAATTTCAAGAATGATTATTACTTTCTAACCTTTCTTATTCTTTGAATGAGAGGAAGAAGAATCCCTACCATCATCTAATTTATTAATTAGTAATTAGATTTTAATAGCTCTTAAATAACCTTTAAGTGGGTGATTCATTTTCTTTTCTCCATGTGAAGTTTTTAGATCTCCCAATTTTTCATCATTTCTATTTGTGTTAGTAAGCGATATTGGTAGAAAATGGAAGACGTTAAATTTTCACTTTCTCCTTTTCAAGATGTTCTTTTGAAAATTGAACAAGTCGTGATTTTTTACATTATTGTGAAAGAAATTTCTTTGTGGATTCTTTATCTAATGCATAATTACAACTTCATCAATGTAGTAAATTTCTGATAGTGTTCCATTTCATTTTCAAACTTATTTTGTATTATTCTTTCTCTTTTATGTTAATCCATGTCGATCCCTACATTTTTGTAATTCTTCCATTTGCTAATCTACTTTGTTTTATTTTTCTTTTGTGTTAATCAATCTCTCTACTTGTTGTCTTTATATAAATGGTGGTTACGTTTGTCGATATGTAACATGAAAAATGAGGCTCTAAAATTGTGGCAAATAAAGATATCAAGCGACAAGCGTTTGTTATAGAATATGTTGGAGAAGGTGAAATTCTTCATCCACTTTTTAGTTATATTGAAGTATTAATTATATTTTGTGCATTCTGAATTTTATTCAATAAGAAAATATACTCACGCTTCAGTTATTGATGATAAAAGTATTTGAAGAATGACTTCGATTCGAAAATTAAAGTCATAATGGAGAATAAAATTTTAATAGTATTTGTGGAAAATCAGTCAACATAGTGATTGATACCACTTACAAAGGCAACACGTACAAATATATTAATCATAGTTGTTCTCCAAATACTGAGATGCACAAATGATATACAAATAGCTATATTTGATAGTGCATGGAAAAGGAGAAATGCCACATTTATTTGGAGAATGTGAAAGAACTCATTTATAATGTTTTTCCTCTATCATGTTTGAAAATTTAAGCTTTTAAATATTCATTGATAGCTGTTTCACTTTTTGCTCCTCTGGACAATCATGTCAATTCTAATGGTGTCAGGTGGACATTTTTCTTTTATATCCTAAAAATGTGAAATAAGAAACTAAAATAAATTTTACATGTATATGTTTTTATCAAATTCAATCTCAATTAAGTTTGTAAAAATAAATCTAATTAGTATTTTCATGACCGCGCGAAGCGCGAACAAGTTTACTAGTTGAAAATAGAATAATAAGCAATAAAAATCAGTCTAATGCCACCGATAGTATCAAAATTCTTTGCATCGTTAAGTGTATACAATTATAAATGATAGTCATTAATTACATTATGGGATTGGACTGAGTATGTTATTGTTGATCATTAATTACATTGCTTTAAACTTAGAAAACAGACCTACAACACATTCAAATTATATAATTTACATATGTATCAACCATTAGAGAGTAGCCCTGATTAACAATTTACAAACCCCTTAAAAATGTATTTGCATGAATTAGGGTTATCTGTAAATCTCCTACTATAAGAGCGATTCCCTGGGACCGGAAGGGGAAAGACCTTCTGCTCGCGAGCCGACAAGAGTACTTCGTGCCCCAGAGAATTCTAGTAATTTGTAAACATGTTGAGGTTAATTAATTTCTGCATCAACTATCTAACTGCTTGTGCAACTGGAGATGAGCTAATAGCAGCTGCTGCAGATGACAACTTACGAAGGTTTTTCTTTGTTGGTTTTTTGCCCTCTGATTTTGGTCCATTCTGCCTCACTTTTACTCCTCGTATCAACTGATATTGACATAATTCAACAAGTTTAACTCAAATGACGAGATAATTTGGACTAGCTTAAAGTGATAACGAAACTAAAGTTACATATTTGCCACACTTTATGTCAGCGTATATTACAATGAAATCACCTTCTTGAAGTCCATTAGCTCGAACAAAATCGCCTTCAAGAATTGGAAAAAGGATGCAATAAAACATTACTTGCTATATATTTAATGAATTATGCAAGAGCAGGATCGATTGTATCCACACCTGCGTTCTCGAGAAGGTACATCCTGCTTTTGTTATTCGGACAAAATCTGAAAATGAAACACAAAAACCAATAATTATAAAAGCAAGACGACTATAAATAAAAGGAAAACAATTGAATTGAGCAATGTAATAAAAAATAAGCTTGATGATGGATGATTATTTTGAGTCAGCGTACCAATATTTCATGTTCCAAACACGACAAGTTCCGATGTCTTCCATGGCAATTGAAATTCCATCTCTTGATTCAAGATGTGGGAGATAACTTTCTGGTTATAAGCAAAAATTCCAAGAATCCACTTAATCATACTTTAATTACCAAATGGAAATAGATCATAATTTATGACGGCGTAGCTAAAAGTACCTTCGGCAACACAATTCTTCCAAGATTGCCAACATCGCTTTGCTTCAACACTTTTTGCAGGAGAAATTTGAGATTCTTCTCCGTTTTGCAAGCCTATCGAAGAACATCCACGAGAAAGTTAAAGCGACACATATGTTTTAATAAACTTTACAAATACTAAAACGATTGATTACAATAGCACTATTAGGAAAAGGATTCAACTTATATACTCGACATGTGAAGGGTGAGCCAACAGCTTCTTACACTGGATCTTTCTTCAAGAATATTCCCTAGGCTCACCTATAACCTATTTCTCATCTAGTTTCGTAAATAATTTTCCTATTGTAGCGGATACTCTCTTGTATTGATTTCATAAAAGGATTTTTACATGTTGTAGTACTTAACATGTATTATATTCTGAGTTACTAATTCCACTTTTCAATGGAGCGTGCAATTATATTGTAGATGACTGATCGTTTACACCGTTAGGGTCGGTTGGTTCCTGGTTAGAAAGTGAGTTATTCATTTATTAAAACCATCATTACTAGTACCATGTGTTAGCATTTTAATTGTTATATATAAAATTTAGCACACCAAATAGGGTGTTTGGTTACCGATTTACAATTTAGCATAACTAATCCATGCATAATTTAGGAGAAAATCTATAACTAATATATGAATAAAAAAACCATGCATAACTAAACCCCGCAAAACTAATACCTGCATCACTCTAACCAGCCACCAAACAAAACCTTAGTGTACACAAGTTAGACTCGAAAAGGATTTTGCGTCGAAATCAAAGAAACCAACCTGTCTTTTGTCTGCGGAACCGTGCTTCTGATGGTTCTGTGATTGCAGAGCCGGCCTCTCCGCTGGAAGTGATTGTGGAACCATCACCAATGGTGAAGCAGAAGGCCAACATACCCAATTTCCTGGATTGTTAGCTTGAGCCATTGCACAATTATTAATCTCTCCACCCATCATTACACTTTGCTCATTAGCAATTTGTCTTTGATTATGAGTTTGGTGACGATAATGGTGTGGCCGTAATCGTCTCTACCTAGCCATTCTGTTCTTCCGAGCCTCTTTAGTAGCAGAAGATCCCAACCTTGACAATCTCTCACCATTCCCATCATAAAGTTGGTACAGCAACATTAGTAGTAGTATCATTATCAGGAAATGGATTGTATTGAGAAGCGCCCACCATTGTACATTGCGATTGAGACCAGGACTGAGAAGTGTCCATGGGTTGATATTCTGCTGAAGCCGGTGAATTTGCACTTCGACTCATTGTTTGATTAAATAACGATCCGTTAGAATAAGGATCACCAATGTATGCCTGTATTGGCCCCGTTGCCATTACAGGGGTTGAATCAGGGAAACTAGGGATGTTATACGCAGGAGTTGCCATCCACTGAGAGGGATAAAAGCAAGCATTTGGATCAGATACAACAGTATTATAAAAGTTATAAGGGACAGAGTTTTGAATATTCTGTTGATTAATGGCTTCAGCTTCTCTCATTTGTTTCTTTTGCAATCAAGAATGAGTCTCAACAACTGTTTTTCCCCTTCTTTTGTACTTCCCAAGCGTTTCGAAGCGCTTTCAATTGTTGAACGCTTGAGCTTAATACTCCTCATGTCTTCAGCAGAAATGTAGTCTTTGTTTTGCTTTAGCCATTCCAAGAACATAAGTGCAAGCTCACTATCCCCTTGAAATATAGACACCTGCTGATCATCTGCTTCTTGTTGTTTTTGTGGATTTTCATTTTGGAAAAAAGATACAGGATCAAGAAATTCATTTACATCAATTAAAAAATGGGGACGAAGTTGAATTGATTGGAATAAAATTAAGATTAAGCAAGTCTTATTATTTTGAAAAGAATTCAGAGATTAGCTACATATTTCTTCACATAAAAATTTCTTATATTACACCACACAGCCAAAAACTCAAGATTTGATGTGTAGCATCACTTCTAATTTCAAAGAGATATGGGTGCATGTGCACCATGGTCCTAAGTTGGAGACGCCACTGAGAACAGTATTATGTAGAGAAGAATCATTTCAAAATTTGATTGTTAGCTTGAGCTCAAGTTAATGAAGCTACCCTTATCTAAATTAAGTGCAAATAACTTGTATGAATTTAAAGTTGTTTGGAGCAGTTTTCCTTCATTCTCCAAATTTAATACAAATATGTACATTTTCACCCAAAGGTTTTATAATGACTTTGTATCCTTGGAAGTCAAAATTTTAATTACTACGCCATATATATATATATATATATATATATATAATTAGTCATAATTGTGTATATTATGTATATGGTAGGTATATATTTAGTGATTCATTAACTTAACTCTAGCCTAGGATTATGCTTGTATTATGAGTATATTTACTACCATTTTAGAATGAAATAATGAAGGAAAATATTTCTTACATGGTATCAGAGCCAGACACATTCCAATTCTTTGTTTATCGACGTTGGGCCCCCAAATTATATTATCCACGCTCCAGTTAACAAGGTTTGGGCGTGCGGGGGAGTGTTAAGAGTCCCACATAGGATATGGAATGGAAACATGGACTTGGACAATCCTCACCTAAAAGCTAGCTTTTGGGGTTGAGTTAGGCGAGTAGGTACACTCATCTGCCAAAGCAACTCTCTTCCGCCATTTTACCAAGCACGTTCTATGCTTATACTAGAAGAAGCGGGTTTTGCTAAAAAGACAGCCACCGTGTCGAATTCCGTCATGGTTGTCGCTCCGTCCGATGATAACTCTTCACAATTTGAAAGTTTACCGCCAAATCGTGGCCAAAAGAGAGAAATAGCAATAATGGAGGTAAAAACCGAGGCGATGGCCGCAGTGGTGGCAAGGGCGGCGGCCACCGATGTGGCAGTGAAGCTTATGGGACTTTAAAATTTGTTGCTTTCAAAGTTAATGTTAGTGCGCATTTTTAATAGTTCTCTTTGTAACTTAAATCCTAAAGGAGGGAATGATCTTATTGTTTGGTTAGGAAATTGCACAATTTTAAATTTCAAAGTTGATATTGATATTATTTTTCTAAATTATATATTACGTAACTTGATATACATGTGCAACGCACATGTTGAGAGACTAGTACTACTAATAATCCAAAACAATATTTATGGACAGTTAAGGGAAATCAAACAACGTACTTTTTAATCGTATTTTTTTCAAATATTTTAAATTATTAATTATGATGATTTATAATACTTTTTATTTAATTTTTAAATATATAAATTTTATTTTAAAAAATTTAAAAATTCTATATTCTAATACATGATCAAAATTAAAAAAAATTGATTATTTAAAAATAAAAAGAGAAAGAAGAGATAAAGAAGAACCCAGCAGAGGAAACTTGGTGAGGATATATAATTCCCGGATGGTACGCCATAAGGCCATACGTTATCACCTCAATGGTGCAATCCAGCGGGCACTTTTTAGAATTCTCCATGGATGACAAACTGAGAAACAGACACATTCTTTGCTCTGCTCATAGGGGTATAATTTGTCTCCATTAATCGGTGGACTTCTTCTTTTCCTGATACGTGTCTCGATCACGAATCCATTTTAAATTCAGTGAAGTCTAACCTTCAAATTTTCACCTATTATACTGTTAAATTTACACATAAAATTGGGTTCAAATGAGTCTGATATCATACAATTATAAAAGGAAGTTTGAGATTAATAACTCAAAGTTTTTTCTTCATTTTATATTTTTAGATTATTTAAGCATATTTCTAATTTGTAATATCATTATAGAGTGCATTACAAAATCGGAATTAGCTTGCTGCTTTTACTAGCTTTCCTGTCATGTCTATTTTATATCTATATAAATATCCGTAAAAAAAAATGAATAAGCGGAAAAAGAGAAATAGAGGTGCACAACAGATACCTTAAAGTATTCTAACCCTTTTTTTTTTTGGCACGAGATGCCATTACACCATACGTGGTAGGTGAAAGACCCGGCACAAATTTATGGCCAAATCTCAATTCGTGGAAAGCCTTCGATGACTTATGAAAACATCAATTTTTATGATCATAAAATACTTAATTTTCTCTAACTCTTAATTTCTTCATGTTGTTAATGTTTAGAGGTTTATTACCTGGGATTGATAAGATAAGGCCTAGCCCCCTTGCTTGTACTTAACTCTGTTAAAATTTTGTATATTTTTAATAAAAGACCGCTAGACACTATCTAATAGTATAAATTCGCCAAAAAATATATTATAGCCTCGATTCAACACTGCTTGATCAAGTGCATCGATAGGTTATATTTTAGTCCGTGTTTAGCGGTGGATTTATTGACAAAGAATATGACACACGTAAATTCATAATCTTTTTATAAAATTAGATATTTTATATATATATTATTTAAAATTAATAAAATATTATTTGTTATCATTCGTGTTTCAAAAAAGCTAGATGGTGTACTTGTTGAATGTTAAGTTATTTATCCAACAGAATAAAATTCAATTCTCACTTAATGCTTTCTTTTTTCTCCCATTTTAGTTGTGCCTCATGTTTTATAAATTTTAGATTCATCTATGTTTAATATAATGATGACTGATGAGAGTATGTATTTTTTGTGTAACGAGCAACGTTATGTAATTTTAGTAAAAAAATAATAATTTAATTATCATTTATGAAATTTACCAAAATAAGGGGTTAAAACATCGGGGAAAAGAACCCTTCTGAGATACAGCAAACTGGCACAATTTGTAACATAAGATAATCTTTATAATAATTGTTACATAATTCGTAATTTGTAAAAATGAACTAACTTATATTTATTATCGCAAATCACAAATTAAACTGTCAATCCACAGAAATAATAAACATGGACCTTTCTACTCTCTGCGAGTATTAATTACTGGCGAGTTATGCAGCAATTCATTACTAAAGCTGGAAAATGGAGAAAATTGCTGAGGGTGACTTGATTACGCAATGATCTTTCTTCATCAATTCAAAAGAGAGAAAAGAAGGTTGGGAAGATTGGTTTTGTCGCATGCATGCAGATTATAATGTATGAGTTAAATTTAGTAATTTTGGGTTAGATTTTATATTTATATTTAAAAATATTCACCATAAATATAAATGTTTAGTTACGCGTACAAGTAATTAAAGCAGGTTACATACTTGACTATATATTCAGAATTTATAATTTCAATTCTATTTCTTAAAGCAAGTTACATATTTGACGATAGATTCAGAATTTATAAATTTTAATTCTATTTATTTGAATCTGAAGCAGAATTTTATCTATTTTAACGTCCATGTATTCAAAGTTTAATTCGGTTAAGACCCAAGTCTATGGTCCATATTATTCGTTTTGGACTTAGGTCCACATAAATTTTGTCTTTCAAGTTATGTTGTATCGAGCTTCAAAAATTCGTACCATTGTGAATTTAAATTATACTTTATAATTTTTTTTCGCTTTTTTTCTTATTTTAGTGTAGAACTAGCCTAATATGTTACGTGTATATTTTAAAAAGTTAATCAGTCTAAAAATCTATCAATCCTATTTGATATATGTTCTTATCAACCCGTCCTCCGTTGGAAACATCCTCAATTTAAGTTTATGTTTGTCTTTTATTTATGTTTTGTTAAGATTAATACGAATTGGTCAGAAGGGAAGAGACACGTATCGGCAGAAGAAGAAATCTGCCGTTTCGCCCACGAATGGATAATGAAAGAGAATAATCCTCTGATTATTTTTATAATAAGTTTATATATATGATATACAATAGTAAATCTAATAAATAATTACGGAAATCAAATATACATTTTCCTAATACTACAGATTACTACTATAATTACATATGTATAATATCACTAATAATATCAAGGAATATACGTAGTCTATTAGGAATATGCTACGTATATTCTATCACACACCCGCAGTCATAGCGGACAATTGTCGTATGCTGAGACTATCCCTAAAACTCTCAAACAGAACTAAGGGAAGACCCTTAGTAAAGATATCAGCAATTTAGTACCGTGAAGGGACATGCAAGACACGTACTTGTCCACGAGCTACCTTTTCGCGAACAAAGTGAATATCCATCTCGATATGCTTAGTGCGCTGATGACAGGATTTTCAGAGAGATATAACGCACTAACATTATCGCAGTATACCAAGGTAGCTTTCTGAATAGGAAAATGAAGTTATAAGTATCCATGGCCATTTTCCAATTCGGGTCACGAAGGGCAGACACGGGGTTACGTGGTAGGGGTGATTTAGTGACATTAGAGTTGAGATTAAAATGTCGTTTTGGTTTAAAGATACCCCGTTGGCTATGAGTAACGGGCCCTTGACTCGGAATAGAAGTGGGCCGGACTTGGGTCGGTGTAGTGACGTCGGAACTGACTGGACCGAGAGGGGGGTCACGGGTGGGGCCAGCAGGCAGTGGGCCTGTTGGCTAATTTGGGTGACGGAAATTTTCTGGGTCAGCCAGCAGTGAGCCTACCAGTGTCTGCTGGTCCAAATCCCGAGGTGTGGGCCGGACCAAATGGTGGACCACATACGGTGAGAGTCCATCATCCAAAAAATTGTAACGGTTGGACACGAAATTATACAATTTAACAAACGAAAATTGAGTTTCATCAAAAATGACATGTCGACTAATTATGATCTTATGAGACGGATAACCCAAAAACACACAAGTGATAGAACGGGTTTGACGTTTGTTAATTGTAGTGGATGGGAAAAGAGGATAGTATAAACACCCAAATACTATAAGATGAGAATACGAAGGATCTTTATGATAAAGAATTTTTAGGAGAGATTGGTATGCAAATCCTTTGCTGGGGAGTATGTTAAGAAGGTAAGTAGTCATTTGTGATGCATGAAACCAAAATGAAGGTGGTAATAAAGCATGAGCTAGTAATATCCGAACAATATTATTAATGGTGCGAATTTTTCTTTCGGCTTTCCCATTTTGTGAGGACGTATGAGGACAAGAAATCGAAAAGATATGCCATTAACCTTACAAAATTCTCTAAATGACCCATTATCAAATTCCCTTCCATTATCACATTGAATGTTTTTAATTTCACGTTCAAATTGGGTACGGATGAATGCTCTAAATGATAGGAATGTAGAATAAATTTGAGACATTTTAGTTAACGGAAAGGTCCACAAAAAATTAGAATAATCATCCAAAAATAGCACATAATAACGGTGGCCCAAAGAGCTCAAAACGGGAGATGTCCATAAATCATTATGAATAATATCAAATGACAATAAAGTACTAGAATTGGAGGCAACAAACGATAATTTAACATATTTCCCAAAGGGGACAAGAAGGACAAACATTAGTGCTACGCGTACTATTACACTCAATAGAATTATTATTTTTAAGGGAGTAAAGAATAGACGCTCTCAGATGACCCAAACACGCGTGCCATAAGGAAGGTGCTAAAGCGGCAAACGTTGACGGTGTAGCTTGTTTAGTGGTGGTGATGGGATAGAGCTCGCCCCGACTATCACATCTCATTAGAGGTATAACCGTTGTGAAATCATTCACAGAAAATCCAAAAGGGTCAAAGTCAACAGAAACCCACTTATCAGTTGTAAATTTTTGAACATACACTAAATTTTTAATTAATTGAGGAGCATAAATGACATTTTTCAAGGCTAAATGTGAGTTCGGGGGAGATAAATTTGTGTGACCATAACCACGAATTGGAATTGAATTACCATTACCAATAATTATTCCACGATTTTTGCTCAAATTGAAATAAGACGAGAGATTATTTGGCGCGAACGACCGAACGTCATATGAGAAGTGGCACCGGTGTCCATATACCAATTTGCATCTGGAGGATTTAACCCAAGTGTGTGCATCGCTGCCTCGATATTCATGGGAGTCAGGGTTGTTATTGAGCCCACAGCAGCGAAGGCTTGCTGTGGCCGAGGCCCAAGCAGGCCAGGCTGCTTCCAGGCCCCATTCTGCCGAGACCCAGTCTGCTGAAGGTCATTGGGCCTCACCCAATAGTTTGCTGGAAGTGGACAGGGTGGAGTGGGCCACTGTCCACTGGCCCAGCTCTACGACCACTGCCCACTGACCAAAGGCTGCGGCTAGTTGTGCTGCGGCCCAAGCCTATGCTGGCCGCCACCCCGTCCTCCGTCACTGCCTCCACCACCGCCATCATGGCTGCCACCTTTGCTGCCATCACCGCCGCAGTTTTTGCCACCATTGGCTCTTTTTGCCGCCACCATTATTGCGGTTTTAGCTAGTATTTTTCGTGAAGGAGTGAGGTCATCAGTGTTGCGTGATGTGGCCACCATCATGGAGGAATTGGCTCCGGTAGCCACCTTTTTAGCCAACCATGCTTCTTCTAAGGTGAGCATAGAACGTCCTTGGTAGAACGGCGGGAGAGGATTGCTTTGACAAAGAAGAGTTCCAACTCCATTATACGCCTCGGAGAGGCCTGCAACCATTTGAAGAACGAGACGATCATTTGTGACGGGCGCGCTAACGTTCTTGAGTTGATCCGACAACACCTTGAGCCTTTGACAATAGGCTGAGCCATTTGGAAAATCCTTCATATTTATGTGGGAGAATTCATGCTCAAGGGTCACAACATGGTAATTTTTGTTATCTTGTAATATATCACGCAACCTATTCCAAGCTTCCATTGTCGTGGCGTCGGGTTAGATAATAGTCTGTAAAAGATCCGTAGAGATGGTGGAATAAATCCATTGGAGCACCGTAGCATCAAGAGTTGCCCACAACTCTATTTCATCATTGGTTGTAGGCACTTTCTCTTTGCCTTTTCCGGTTTGACGATGTGATGGAGAACTCTATTAGACCTTGCGTGAATTTTAAATAATTTAGCCCACGTCGCGTATTGGACGTTTTCTATTTCAAGAATGCCAGTGATGTTGTTCTTGATATTGGAGACTGTAAGGGCATGATGAAATGTGTTCTTTATGGTAAATATGATGAAATAACAAAAGGAGAATTAGGGTTTTGGAAAAAAATTTAAGAGGGGGTACGACCGACGGCCACTGGTTGAGTAGGGCGGCGGAAGGAAGATATTTTTGGAGAAGGAAAAGTTTGTCCTAAACTGGTGATACCATAAAAGAGAATAATCCCCGGATTATTTTCATTAATGTAATAGGTTTATATACATAATATACAATAGTAAACCTAACTTATAATTACGAAAATTAAATATATATTTTTATATTACTACATATTACTATCATAATTACATATGTATAATATCACTAATAATATTAAAAAAATACGTAAAATATTAAAAATATACTACGTATATTCTAGGAGAGAAAAACCTCCATGAGCACAGCAAAGGAAGAGATGTTTGTTTTACTTCACTTCAATTTTCACATTACAGAAAATTTCCCAGTCGGTTCAATCTTTTCATGTTTAGCCATGTTATGAAAGAGAATTGAGCTGCCTGTATCACCAATGGAGAATATGTAAATATTTTTTTGTTGCATAAAAAGTGATGGACCGCTGGATTGCACCATTGAGGTGATAACGTATGTCCTTATGGCGTAGAATCCGGAAATTATTTAACTATATATCGGCACCAAGTTTTCCTCTGGTGGTTTCTTCTTTATCTCTTCTTTCTCTTTTTAAAAATAAATATAACCGCTATTAATTATCTATCTATCTATCTCTGTCTTACATTGGTTCAAAACCTCTGTATCCGACAATTTTAGTTTGTTCAAGTTTGGTAGTGTTTTTTGTCTTCTAAAAGAGAAGGATACATAGTAGTTCACTTCTTTGGCTTCTTCAAATTTCGACATTCATTCTCGAGTGATGATATTTGCCATAGTTCAGTATACTACTTTGGTTGATGAGAAAGTTATGTATTTTAATTAGTTGAAGAAGAGCATATATATATTAATCAAGATTCCAAAAGAGTCGCTTTCTTCAGATTTGGTACTATTAATATTTGGTTGATTGGATATATTAAATTCCAAACCCTCAGATGGTTTATGTTGCAAAAACCACTTTAAGATAAAGAAATAAGAAGACCCCTTTTCTCCTTTTAACTTAGCTTCCTTCCTTAATCAGGTACATTGCCCCTCTCTCTCTTTGTAAATAACGAAAGCTAGTCCTGCAAATAAAGGAAGGATTTTTATCTGCAAGTTGGTACTATTTTCTCTGCAAATCCTTCTCAAGAACCTTGTACATGCAAACTGAGGCTTGTTAGAACAAGTTGGGCAAGTCAAATTCAAGAAAACAGACATGGAAAGAGAGTTATATGGTAGTAATAATCAAGATGTGCATGGATTTGACAATATTAATATGGTTCCATCAGTGGATGATGATGATATTCAACACCAGCAGCAGCAGCCTGCTGGTTTTGATCCTATGGATGATACTGATATTTGGTTCAATGGAAATGACAGTACTTCCATTAATTTCTCCACTGATTTTCAAGATTTTCCATGCATGTCCTCTTCATCCTCAACTTCCTATTCTCCTCCTACTGAATCTGATCCATCTTCATGGACAGTTCCAAAATCTGATGCTGAACAAGATTTTGACAAGAAAATCCACATAATTGGTGACCAAGAATGTTTAAATGTGATGGATAATCTTGGATACATGGATTTAATCGATGTTAATGAATTTCTTGATCCTATCTCTTTTTTCCATAGTGAAAATCCACAAGAGAATCAACAACAAAAAGATGAAGGGAATGATGAGCAGGTATCTATATTTCAAGGGGATAGTGAGCTTGCACTTGTGTTCTTGGAATGGCTAAAGCAAAACAAAGACTACATTTCTGCGGAAGACATGAGGAGTATTAAGCTCAAACGTTCAACTATTGAAAGCGCTTCGAAACGATTGGGAAGTACAAAAGAAGGGAAAAAACAGTTGTTGAGACTCATTCTTGATTGGGTTGAACAACACCGTTTGCAAAAGAAACAAATGAGAGAAGCAGAAGTCATTAATCAACAAACTCTTCAAAACTCTGCCAATTATAACTTTGATCCAAATGCTTGTTTTTATCCCTCTCAGTGGATGGCAAGTACTGCGGCTTATAACGCCCCTTTCCCCGATCCAACCGGTGCAATGGCAGGGCCGGTACAGGGCTACATTGGTGATCCTTACTGTAGCGGATCTTTATTTGCGCCTCCTTTTAATCAAACAATGAGTGGAAATGCAAGTTCACCGGCTTCAACAGAATATCAACCTATGGATACTTCTCAGTCCTGGTCTCAATTGCAATGTACAATGGTGGGCGCTTCTCAATACAATCAATTTCCTGATAATGATACTACTAATAATGTTGTTACGGTTGATCAGCCTCAAGCTTTAGCTCAATATGATCCGTACCAACTTTTTGATGTGAATGGTGAGAGATTGGCAAGGTTGGGCTCATGTGCTACTAAAGAGGCTCGGAAGAACAGAATGGCTAGGCAGAGAAGATTACGGTCACACCATTATCGCCACCAAACTCGGAATCAGCAACAAATTTGTAATGAGCAAAGTGTAATGATGGGTGGAGAGATTAATAATTGTGCAATGTCTCCAGCTAACAATCCAGGGAATTGGGTATGTTGGCCTTCTGCTGCTACTGCTCCACCAATGGTGATGGTTCCATCGGCCGAGGCTCCGCAAGCATTTCCTATGGAGAGGCCAGCCCTGCAATCACAGAACCATCAGAAGCACGTTTCGACACACAAAAGACAGGTTGGTTTCTTTAGTTTCGGCCCAAAATCCTTTCCGAGTTTTAATTTTATTCACTAACAGTGTAAACGATCAATATAACTGCAAGCAGTCCATTGAAAAGTTGAATTAATAAATTAGAAAATAAGGCAGGTTACCTCGTGAAGAACTCGAAATGAGAGAAAATGGGCCTGCTAAAAGAGAATGATAAGAAAATTGACCTTGGACCTAACTCAGCCGAAAATGCTAGACCATGAATTTAGGATTACCTTAGACCATATAAGGATACCGAAGTTCCCTATCCTAGCCGATGTGGGAACTCAACAACACTGGTACACCCCTGGTGCATGGAAATATAAGATGGGCCCGAACATCGAGTAAACTATGAGAATTAGTATGGGTCTGGATCTGATATTATGATTAGGAAATCGACCTTGGCCCTAACTTAACCCAAAAACTAACTCAAGAGGTGAGAATTGCTCTAACCCATATAAGGAGACCAAGGTTCCGCCTACCATGGTACCACCCTGTTAAGAGTCCCACATCGGAAATGGTTGAATTCCTTATATGGACTTGAAAATTCCCACCCTACAAACTAGTTTTTGGTGTTGAGTTAGACCCAAGATTTATTTTTTCATAGTATCATGGTATCAGAGTCAGGTCCATTCCAACTCTTTGTTCGTCGATGTTGGACTCCCAAATTATATTGTCCACGCTCCACAGTTAACGAGGTCTGGGCGTGCGGGGAGAGTTAAGAGTCCCACATCGGAAATGATTGAACTCCTTATATAGACTTGGACAATCCTCACCCTACAAGCTAGCTTTTGGGAACTCAACCCAGATATAGGATTATAGGTAAGCTCGAGGAATATTAATGTTGAAAAATATCCATTGTAAACAGCTCTTGGTTCACCCTTAATTCACACTCATATCATGAATATGAGTTAAATCCTATTCCTAATGGCTCATTTGATAGTTCGTTAAATATTTATAACAACTATATATGTAGGGTTTTGTCGGGTTCAAAAACATATAAGTAGGCACAACGGAAATTTAAAATTTTGTTTTACTTACCCCAACAATTTCTTCTGGTATGGTTATATGACAATCAAAACATGTAACATAAAACTAGAACACTTACAGGTTGTATTATCTGGAGTCTTTACTTAGGGAGTACATACGACTATCCCTTCGACTGCAAACACTATGCTACGGTGTATTCCTCTATCAAGTACCTCTTTGGCTCGCACCCCTTTCCCAGAAAGTGGCTTGTTTGTCATCTTTCCTCTCAAGCAAGATTCATAGTTGCCATAGGACTCTAAGTCAATGGTTCCAGGTAGTCTAACTTTCTTAATCTTGCTATCCTTGATTCATTGATGTGACCAAGTCTACAGTGCCATAAGTAGGTGGGGTTTCTTGGATTACTTATCTTAGCTCGTTTATTTTGCACATTGAAAATTTCACGACTACAGTTTAGAACATACAAACCATCCACAAGCGGAGCATTTCCACAAATAAAATCATTAAAAGACAGTACATAACTGCCATTGGCAATAAATGAGGAAAACCCCTCAATGTCTAACACTGGGATAGAAATAATATTCCTCGTCAATGAGGGAACAAAATAACAATTATTTAGTTCTAAACAAAAGCCTGAAGGTAAATCTAGTCTGTAAGTTCCCACGCGTTCAACATCCACTCGTGCTCCATTTCCAACGCGCAGGTCTACCTCCTAAGGTCCAACCTTTCTGCTGTCAATCAGACCCTCACACATTATTACAAATGTGTGAGCCACAAGCGGTATCCAATACCCAGCAGTGAGAGTTACTTATAGACATGTTTATTTCAATGACAAACATACCTTGTCCAGTAGAGCCAGGAACACCTAGTGCTTTGCCTTCTCCTGGAGCTGTGCAGTCCTTCTTCCAGTGCCCCTTCTTCTTGCAGTTGAGGCACACATCCGAAGCTACCTTTGTCTTCTTCTGAACACCTCCTCTAGGTTTCATAACTGTAGGTGCGGCAACTGTCTTACCCTTCTTCTTCTGCATGTTCTTACCCTTGGGTTTGAACGTGGTAGAATAGCCCACCATGAGCACAGCTTTACCTTTAGAGGTAGACTATTTAAAGGTCTTTAACATGTTGTGAAGCTCTGGAAGACTTGCCTTGGTCACATTCATACTGAAGTTCACAATGAAATTCTCAAATGAACCAGGGAGTGAATTCAGGATCAGGTTGACAGAGACATTTACAAACAGCTTCGTTCCAATCGAAGCCAACCTTTCTATCAGCCCAATCATCTTCAGAACATGTGCTGACACTTGACCCCCATCGTTTAGCTTAAACTTGAAAAGGTCCCTCAATAGTTCATACTCCATTGTCTGAGACTGTGAGTCATAGAGACTCTTCAAGTGTTCTAGCATTTCGTTGGGGGCTATGTTTTCATGTTGCCTATGCAACTCCAAGGTCATGGAGGACAACATTACACATTATGCCAAGGTAGCATCGTCTCGATGTTTCTGGTAAGCCACCTTGTCAAACAGGACATACTCAGCAGAATCTTCCGCAGGAACTGTGGGGAACACTATGTCTAACACATACTCAATTCTTTCTAGTCTTAACACCAATCGCATATTTCTTAACCAATCAGGGTAATTTGATCCAGTGAACTTGTTTGTCTCGACCAACATTTTCAGTTATAGATACGACATTTTATACGACTGAAGAAATAAATAGACTTGAAATTAAACTCTAGTATAATTTCTATTGAACACATTCGTTAACTAATTAACATGGCTTTAGTTTAATTAGCTCCCACTATTTTAACATACTCTTCGACCCCATGGAAGAATACATACTCATATCAAATATGGTCATAATGGGCCAAGATCCAGGTTCATGCTATCTCCGCGTTTGTTGTGGCTGATAACTTCAATAGCATAACCCGATAGGTCTCCAAACCAATTACAAACAATTTGTAACTCTTGTTTGACTGAATGTTCTAAACAATCAATCTGCGTCCCTCGACTTGTCCGACACTGTGGCGCCAAGACAGCCTAGCAAGTCAACCCAGTTATGCGACTGCAATTATGTATCTAAGTGACTTTTGCCTTATAGAGCAAACACTGTGGTGTAAATACTTATGAAGGTTTATCACTCACTTCTACTTTTAACATGCATCAATGAAAGAGTCTGAGTCCTCGTAGACTTAGAGCAAATGATGTGGCATAAATACTCATCTCGCCGAAAAGGATTTTGCACTACAATCAATTATAACAGACGACGCGTTCATTTTAAATGAGACTTGTATTAAAATTTTAGGGAACATTTTAATTCATGGTTTTAACCAAGATCAACTCTAGTATGCTATATCAAATATAACATCTTAATGCAAAGCCTATTAAGCACTTATTGGGTACCGCCTGCCCAAGCATAATATTAAGCGGTTTAACAAATATTGGGCGCCGCCTACCCAGACAATTATTTGCGGACACTATTCTAGTAATCTAAATGACAATCATTTAGCACATAAACAATATACTCATCAAATATACTGTATAATAATAATCAAGGGTTAAACATTCTGAACAAATAATTTTTTTTCTGGACCGATGGGGCCGCTACGCTAATCATTAGAGCCGCGACACTAGCGAGACAGAAGCCGAAATTCTACTTTTACAATACATTAGCGTTGTGGCGATCCACCATGGAGCCGTGGCGCTGGCAAGGCAGAAACCTTCGGCTTGCATTAGGGCCGCGACGCTCCACCATGGAGCCGCGGCGCCTATGTCGAGAAAGTCCAGAATTAAAAAACGAAGCATTAGGGCCGCAACGCTCCACCATGGAGTCGTGGCGCCGCCTTGAAACCCTAGCATGCGCTGCGGCGCCCTACCATAGGGTCGCGGCGCCGACGTTCTGACAAAACGTTTCTGTGTTGATTTTCTAAAATCGTTTGAGCCCTAAATTCAATTTAGGGATCAAATCACAAATCCTTTATCCTCACCCACCCATTATCAATAACGCACATATCGACCATCATCCATTCATACTCGTTCTTCGCCGTGCACCATGTTCACAATGAACCGGTTATCTGCACTTAGCTTAGTCCGAGTTAGAATGGAATGACTTCCTCGATTTAGTGTAGGTGATAATTTAGGGTGATATCAAAAGGTTAACATTCGGTCAAGATATGTAGGATTTCAAGAAGCCTTGTTTTAATCCAATTTTATGTTTAACCATATTATTATGTTATTCAATTGTTATATAACCATTGAACCAACCTGGGCTCTGATACCACTTTAGGGTTTTGTCGGGTTCAAAAATATATAAGTAGACACAACGGAAGTTTAAAATTTTATTCTACTTACCCCAATAATTTCTTCTAGTATGGTTATATGACAATCAAAACATGTAACATAAAACTAGAACACTTACAGGTTGTATTATCTGGAGTCTTTACTTAGGGAGTACACACGACTATCCCTTCGACTGCAAGCACTATGCCACGGTGTATTCCTCTATCAAGAAAGCCAGGAAATCTTGACAGAGGTTTGAGAGAGTTTCGTCATAGACTCTAAGTCTAGAAAGTTTATAGAATTGGTGTGATTTAATTAACAATGGGAGTGTTGTATTTATAGTTAAAATTAGGTCACAAATCATATTAGGGTTGGGCTCTAAGCCTGGCTCAAAAACCGAGGTGCAATGGGCCAGTCTGACTAGGCCCACTGCTGGGTCGGCGCCGCGACACCTTACGTAAAATTCCGTTTCCCATTTTTTTCATTTAATATATATATTCAGCACATTATATTTTAAATCTAATTTTGATTTAATTAAATAATTTTCATCTAATAGAAATTATCCCATAGTTATTATCAATTTAAATATCTCGACCCCAAATCGAATATTTAATGCTTTCTCAATACACCCTTAGATCGAAGAGACAATCGACATAGTGTGACTCTATAGGCCTTCATATATCGACACTAATCCAATTAAGGTCCATACGGAACTCCTAGACTGCGCCGTACGACGAACTCAATATATGAAGTACGTTTACATGAATCCAGCAAACATAACCTTTATGTGAGATGATAAATTCCTTTCATTCGCGAAACACTCGATCAAGCTTAGGATTTGCTATGTGTCTATCCAAATGGCTTGATCACTTTATCTCATCTATATTAGTCGACAACTAGATCATATTCTAAATATGTCTCTTGCATTGGCCAATGACTTGGTCGACCTAATATCACTGAGAAGTTGAGTGCTCTCTCGAATATCCAATCGAGGAATGAATCATATTCTTGGCTCAACTACCACCTTAATTTACATCATAATGCACCCAACACAAGTCGTATCTTATCCTATAAGGAGTTTAAGCTTAGGACAGGGTCAAAGTACATTACTCTGTAAACAAGGTGCGTATTGACTTCAAGTCAAAGGACTTTCATCTCCCACACGCTGACAACACTTTAGACATTTATAACAAATAGTTTATCAACAGGGTATACCAATACTTTCCAAAAGTATCCATGTGTCCATCACTAGTAACCATTACTAGTAGCAGGTGAGACATACTACATTCTCTAAGAATGTGACGCAGACCACATGTCGACTTATAACATATCATCGTATCCCATTCTCGATGATCATTAGTCGAGGCTATTTTAGAGTTACGTTCTATCATCAATATCTCACTCTATTAATGACAACGTAAGCTCGATGCACATTAATGAATAATTACAAACAATCAAATAATAATTCAATAATTGCAAATGCCATAAATATTAATCTTATTAATAATACGAATGTGTTAAAGTACATTTGTGGACAAATAATGATTGTCTTTAGAACATACATACTTTCAATATATGTGTGTGTTCACATTCTTCAAATTTTGTTTGGATGTTCTTCCATAGGCTTTTAAAACAGAGAAGAATCTCAAATTTCTCCTGCAAAAAGTGCTGAAGCAAAGCGATGTTGGCAATCTAGGAAGAATTGTGTTGCCGAAGGTACATTAGTTTATGTAGTCATTAATTGTGATCTATTTCCATTTGGTAATTAAAGTATGATTAAGTGGATTTGTGAAAATTTTGTTTATAAGCAGAAAGAAGCAGAAAGTCATCTCCCACAACTTGAATCAAGAGATGGAGTTTCAATTGCAATGGAAGACATTGGAACTTCTCGTGTTTGGAACATGAAATATAGGTACGTGAACTCAAAATATTCATCCACGGTCGAGCTATTTTTAACCGACACTGCTCAATATTGTTTTCCTTTCCTTTCATTTAACTCATCTTCCTTTAACTATTATCGGTTTCGTGTTTTGTTTTTTCAGATTTTGGCCAAATAACAAAAGCAGGATGTACCTTCTTGAAAACACAGGTGTGTATACAATCGACCCTGCTCTTGCGGTGCTTGCCTAATTGATTAAAATATAGCAAGTAATTTCATATTGCACATTTTTCCAATTCTTGAAGGCGATTTCGTTCGAGCTAATGGACTTCTAGAAGGTGATTTCATTGTAATATATGCTGACATGAAGTGTGGAAAATACGTAAGTCATTATTTTTATTGTAGTGCTTAGTTTCGTTATCATTTTAAGCTAGCCCAAATTATCTCGTCATTTGATTTGAAAGTGTTGAATTATGTTATAATATCAGTTGATACGAGGCGTAAAAGTGAGGCAGAATGGACCAAAGTCAGAGGGCAAAAAACCAGCAAAGAAAAACCTTCGTAAGTTATCTGCAGCTGCTATTAGCTCATCTCCAGTTGCACAAGCAGTTAGATAAGTAATCTCAACAAGTTTACAAATTGGTAGCAGAGTATCATTTTGTAAACTAGAATTCTCCGTGGATGACCCTGTGACTCATGCAATGACATTTTCAAGGGTTTGTAATTGTTAATCAGGGCCGTAGCCTAATGTAGATAAATATGTAAGTTGTAATCTGAATTTGTTGTATGTTTTCCAAGTTTAGGTAATGTGTAGTGACCATATTTCTAATCTAGTTTAAGTTATATGTACTGATGGTGCAAAGCAGTGGTGGATGCAAGTACTTTTGTCCTGCGAGTTCAACCGAACTCAGAATTTTTGATAGTATAATAAATTCAGTACTAGAAAACTTAAGGTCGACGAAATCATCAAATTTAAATCCTAGAAACAAACAAGATAAAGGAGTCATATTCCCAGCTACAGAAATACATCAAACACACAAACTTCGTTCTGCGTTCTTGTTTCTTTTGAAACATGAGGAGAATAAAAGGATACAATAATTAGGAAGAGATAATGTCTCTCTGTGTTATTGAAATAGAGAAAGTTGAAATTCAGTTGTTGGTGTTCATGTTCTTATGGACATTATCTTAGATACCCTCTATGGACTCTTGGGCCTTTCCCTTCACCGTGGCTTTCATTTTCTGGGTGTTCTCCTTAACTGAATCCCATGTTTGTTGTGCTGTGTCTGTTGCTTTTCCGGCCATGTCTTGTGCTGTGTCCGCCACCTTATCTCCCACTTCTTTTGTTCTGCGCATGGTCTTTCAAAACACACATTATAGTGGCAACATATATAGTCAATTAGACAAGAGTCGAAGTTTTACAGTGTACTAAAATTTAAATTGCAGGTGAGGTAACTGAATATAGCAAGTATTGATTGATATATAACAGGTTAAATTACAAGCCGAGAAACCTAACTTCCTAAGTAACCATTCCCCTAGCTATCAACGGCTAGGGCATCCATGGTTAAAAAGAACAAGTAACCATCCAATCCGATCAATTAGACATGAGTCGGGTAACTGATTTTCTAAAAATGGATCGAATATCCATGTTAAGCTTGTGTAATGTAACTACTCGACTAGTAACTGTCCATATATCTTTTCCCATGAAATTTGTGAAGTTACAAATTTGCTAGAAGAAATTATTGCTCAATATATTTTCTTCAGTCTTGTTTGTTAATTAAGGGATGCAAAGTAGAGTAAGACCTTGTTTTATTCAATTTTGTCGAACTCTGTTGGGGAGGTTTAGCTTAGTTAGGTTTTGATTTATCTGTTCACTTGTTTTCAGGGAGTTTAAGCTTATTGGCTTTTAGCTTGTATTTTCACCGACTATTTCTGAAATCATGAATAATATGGATATCCATATCAACTTTCGGTTAACTCATTTTTTATCCGTGTAGGCGGGTCAGATTTTTTATCTATTTTTATTACCGTTTTCGCCCCCTGGGGCCGGCGTTTGCCACTCCTAGCCCTGACGCGCAGCTCAACTAAAGAGGTCTAGATGATCTGAGAATGCTAATTAAATATAGGCTAACCCCATACCTTACCGGGGGAGAGAAAAGTGGCCCGAAGAAAGGAAAGAGTGAGGTGATGAATTTTTTGGGTCTCACGAGGTGAAGTTCATTGGCTTAGTGATAGTTTTATTAAGGACGCTCGCGATGACAGACTGCCGAGAAATATATAGAGTCAAAGTTGAAGTAAGTTTGTTAATTGGCCTACTACTTTTTTTTCAAGGTTAAACAAGAAATATAGAGTCAAATATTCGTGTAAAGTTTTTTACACTGATAATAAATATACGTAAATCCTATATATATAAATAAATAAATTATATGTTAATCATAATTAGCAGTAGAGATGAAAAGATTGTGTAATAGACACTAATGGCGTCTCACCTCATCAGCAGCAGACTTGGCAGCATCAGTCCCATGTTCTATTGCATCTGCACCCTTTTCTACTATGTTATGTGCCTCATCTTTAATTGGCGTCGCTAGCTGACGATTTGTTGTCTGCTTTAAAAATTAAATCAGAGACCTCTTTTCAGATTTGACTTTATAATTATTCATTATATATATATATGTATATGTAACTAGTATTTTTAACAAAGTTAATATGAGTGTATGTATATATTATTTATAGAAAATAGTTTTCTTCATACCAAACAAAAAGTTGAAAAATGCTAAATCAACCCTTACGACAAGTCTCGTGGTGGTGGCCTTGTTGGAGGAGAAAAATAACATAGTGGTACGAGAAGTAGTGTTAGAGGCAACATTAGGAGTTGCCACCAAAAAACTTGATGCAGCAAATGCCATGTTACAACTTGCCATATGGTTTAATTTTCTTACTTGTTTCGGAGAATTTTGGAGTGTTGACGATGATGAAGAAAAAAGGAAATAACTACAGTAGATATATAGAGTTAAAGGGAGATCTTGTTCCTGGACAACGTGTGGACGTGTGGCGTCCAACTTTGCTCCATCCACTAGGAAGCCACCAGGTAGTTAAAGATATTTTATTAAGCATGAATTTTAAGGAGAATTTAGTAGTTTAGTTGGTTGGCTATTAAGCATGAAATTTAAGGAGAATTTAGCAATTTAGTTGGTTGACTATGAACCAGGGGCGGCTCAATACTATTAGGAGTCTAAAGCCAAAGTTCAACACGAGACTTTAATTTTTTCTAAAAAAAAAACTTTCATATACATTTTTTATTTGGAGTTTATTTTTCTAAATTGATAATATGATTATTTCAATCAATCACTCTTACAGAAACATAATCTGTTAAACATTATTCTATAAATAATAAAAATATTTTGAAAAAGAATCAAGTCTTTTTACCGATGTCAGTAATTCTATGGTGTTTACTAGTAGATCCTTCAACTTTATGTCAATATTAGTCCATTAACTAAGATCATATATGTTTCTAGGAATACAATTATTTAGTTTGTATAATAGTACTTGGTTTTCTTGGCTCACTAACTTCCTCCTCTTCTTTTTGGATGTTGTTATCATCCGACCCAATTAGGATAGTGATTTGTTTATCTAGAGAACATTCTTCTATATTTTTGAATTGGTCTTTTTATTGTTGTTTAAAATTATTAACAGCTTCTTTTTGAGATTGTTTTTTTTAGGAATAATTACATCCCATAGCTAACTATATAATATATTTATCTTTAGTAACTATTGTTTAAGAAAATTATAAAACATAACTATAATGTGTATTTAAATTACCTATCATAGCTACATTATATATTTGAAGTAGAATACTCTATTTTTATTCTTGAATGAGAATCTTAAAATCTTAGGTTACGCTTCTTCTCTCTCCGTTGTTGCGGGCCACCACGAAATAACTCTGCGACGCAATTTTAACTGCCACCGCCGCGACTACTCAGATCTGCTATTCCGACCGGACACAATTTTAGCCGCCACCGTCGCAACTGAGATCTGCTACTTGATTTCTCATCTGCTACTCTGGGGAGAGAAGAAGACAACTATGGAGATAAATGTTTGTTGAGACATACAACAAAATAAATAAAAAGAGCTAATGCGTTCATTAAATGTCTTTTGTAATGAGTCCATACAATATTGAGTATTCTATGGGAATGAAATGTATGTTGAGAATTTTTTGAAATCGACTCTAACTAGGTTAGACTGATGGTATATATATATTGTTTGGCTTTGTTTTTGTCGCCGCCGTATCTCCTTCTCTGTATCAGATCTGGATATATTATTTTTCTAGTATTTCTCAGATTCCATTCCCGCCGCCGTCATCTCGTCGTCGTCATCTCCTCCTCCTTCTCAGATTTGAATGTATTGTTTTCTTGTATTTTTTCAGATCTGGACTGATTTTGAGTGTATTATCTTTTTCGTCTATATTTTATTTCTTGTATTTATATTTGAGTGTATTCGTTAATTTTTTGGTGTAAAATCAAGTGTTTGTGATGTATTTTATTTCTTGTATTCAATTTTTTAATATATTCGTACACTTTATTCGCCTGTATTTCGAAGGAGATCTTTTTGTATATGAATGAATCCACCGAATTTGAAGTGTATTCGTTTTTTTCTAGTGTAAAATTCAAATTTTCGTTATGTATTTTATTTCTTGTATTTAGTTTTTGAGTGTTTTCGTAAATTTTTAGTGTAAAATCCAGTGTTTGGGGTGTATGTTATTTCTTATATTCAAAATTTTAATGTATTTTGAAGGAGATTTTTTGTACACAAATAAATAAAGTAAATTGGAATACATCTTTTAAATATAATAAATGTAAAAGTAACTACAAATGAATACAACTGCGTTGAATAAATCTGACTTAAATACAACTGAGTTGAATACAAAACAGATTTTTTACAACGAGGCCGTTTATGAATACAACGAGCTGTAACAACTAAAAAGTAGCTACGTCCTGTAAATATTGAAACTATAGCTATGACAATTTAAAACCCCTAAATTATAATCATTTATGTAAGTTTCACTTTTTTAAAATTCTCAAATAATTGGATCTATATTTTAATAAATAATTAAAGAATAATATGTACCTACGTAATCAAGATGTCACGAACAAATTTTAGATGGAAAAAATATACTTTTGACCCTTCAAAGTGTTTTATACTTCTCAAAAACAAAATTAATCTTAATGGTAAACTGTGGGATCCCAACAAATTAAGGGTATAAAGCTTGGGCTTTGGTGACTTTACCCAAAAGACGACTCTGATCTGAATTTTTATCTTGTTGATAGTGATGTTCACGAAAAAAAGTTGAATCAAATCGAAGGAAATCTCTACACTTTTTTTGGTTTGATTATAAAATATTTGGTTTGGTTTTGATTTTAAGTAAAAACTAAAAAAAAAAAAAACAGACTACATAAATATCTATTAAAACTTATAATTGCATATATACACGTGTATATTTAATATAATTTTTTTAGAATTTTACGCTACATATTTTACTTTTACATTTTTGGCCCGTAACTAGATGTTTTCTTATAGTAATGCATTTTTTTATCTTTATTTTCTAATTTGATTTGTAGTTTTCATTTTAATAATTGATTTGGTAGTGTGACGCTATAATATAGTCAATCTTTATATATGTACTTGAAGTATATTGTTATATATTTAAAAAACTGACAAAAGTTTGAATTAACGGGTTTGGTTGATTCCAACATTTTAAAAATCGACTTAATTAGTTTGGTTTCTTTTTAGAGAAAAATTGACTCAAATCGAATCGTGAACACCCCATTGACGGATTGACGGTAATGGTTCGATTCCCAACCTTATAATCCCCTCTCATTTCCCCTTCCCTTACTCTTATCTAAATAAATAAAAAAGCATAAATTTTAAAAATAAGATTTAAAAAAAAATTGTGGTCTAAAATAAAATATTAAATTTTACATGATTAAAAATTATCTCATTAAAGATAAAAAAAATATTAAAGTTGAATTGTATTAAATATAAAAAAAATGTTATTATTTTTTAGTAACTAAAAAAAAAAGAATACCCAATAAATTGAGATAGAGTATATTAATTCTAAAAATACATAGCACAAAGGGCCGTCGACATGCTTGCCGACACAGATAATTTGAAATTATGGATTTTTCTTAAAGCACCACGTGGCTTAGTGTCTAGATATTTGATCTTTCCTAGGATTCTCATTGAATCCTTTTAGTTAAACTGGTAATAGATTGCATTGCAGGCCTTTTTTAAAGTCTCAATTTGCCCCTTCTTTGGCAACTTTTTTACAATAGATACACTACTGCATTCTCGTAAATCTAGTAAAGGTTGGAGCCTCTTTTCAATGTTCAAAAGACCGGCACGACAAGTAGCTAAGTTTAGGTATGGAGTTTGAGAGGGGCGACAGAATTTCGCATTTGATGAAAGTTGCATCGAGATAAGTCCGGATGACTAGACAAGACTGTGTAGTGACTGAATCAGGAGACATCGAGTGAAGAATCGGAGGAGTCCAGTGCGTACCCGTTCCGGATATGGCTCCAACCGTTACTCGTTGCTCCTTGCTCATTAAGAGACCATTATTGTCATTTAATTGCATTTAATTGGAGAATGATTCTCGGACGTTAATGTCTTGTATTCATAGCTATAAAAGGAGTCCAACATTCATGTTAGAAGAGCATCTCATTCTCATTATTCATACTTGCACGATTTACCTACATCAATTATAGTTATTAGTTCTCATTGTTGGCTCAGACCCAAAGCAAACCAGCTAAGGATCGGACCAATCTTGCTGAGTAATTTCACTCAAGATTACTGCACTATATGCTAATATTCTTACTTATTATTTTCATTTACTTGCTTACTGTTTTCCACGTATTTTCAAAATCACTTAAAAATTTAATTGTACCTTTTTTGGGGTAAACAGTTTGGCGTCCACCGTGGGGCTAAGGATAATTGTGGTGATTTATCAAATTTCACTTGTTCTTTTGAGATACTGTGAAAACAGGTCAACACCAAGTACTTGCAGAATGGCTAGTGAAATCCAAGTTGAGGTTAGCAACCACGATGACAACAACAACGATGTCAATGGAGCTAACAATATCAATAAAAATGATGTTCAGCCCGTTGATCTCATAACTGGAGAACATCAAAATAACCCCGTGATTTCACCACAGAGGTCTAGAAGGTCACGTGAGAAAATCGGACGATGATGAGGATGGCGAAATAAATTTGGCTTGAATTTTTAACATGATGAAGGAGCAACAAGAGGTTATTACTCAGTTGCAAAAGAAGAGCAGTGGAGCAAGTGCAGCGGACAAAACTCGTCCCATTCGGGATGAAGATCGGGTCCGAGAAGAAGATCGAGTAGAAAGAGATGGCACTAGTTCTGGGACAAATGAGTCTTCAGAGGTCTTGAAAATGCTTCAAGCTTTAACTAAGCGAATGGATACTAATGAAAAGAAGGTTGAAACCTACTATTTATTTGTATACCAGATTCCTGAAGCGCCTCCGATCCTGAAGGGATCGCATTCGAAGAGATACATCCAGTTGACATTCCCACCGAGCACAGCTCCAAAGTTGATACCAAAAAGGTTCAAAATACAAGATCTCCCAAAGTACGATGGAACTACGGATCCACAGAAGCATGTTACCTCATACACTTGTGCGATGAAGGGTAATGACATACACCTGGACGAGATCGAATCGGTGTTACTAAAACTTTTGGCAAAACATTATCCAAAGGGGCAGTGACATGGTATTTTATGTTGCCTGAACATTCTATTAACTCACTTGAAATGTTTGCAGATGCTTTTATAAAGGCACATGCCAGAGCATGGAAGGTCCAAGCCAGAAAAGTGGACATACTCAAAATTGCTCAAAAGGATACAGAGTTGCTATGTGAGTTCGTGACTAGGTTTAAAAAGGAATAAATGCTTCTTCCTTTGGAACCAGATAAATAGGCAGCTAAAACTTTCACCAAGGGGTTAAATCCTAGGAGTTCCAGTGACTCATTGAAATTAAATGAGAGCTTATTAGAATTCCCGGTAGTAATATGGGCAGACGTACATAATAGGTATGAGTCCAAAATCCAGATGGAGGATGATCAACTCGAACTTCCTCCGGAGTCGACAGGACGAAACAAGAATCTTGATAAATTGAAGAGGGTAGCCCAATCGGAATTAAAGTCTCTAAAATATAGGTATCAACACTACGGAAAACCTGAAAGATCGAACTTCAGATCAGATAGGGGTCGCAACAATCCCAACTTCTTATCGGACAGAGGAGACATGCATAATGACTGAGGGTAAACCAACAGAGGCTTGCAATTTAAGAATGACACTGGTTGAGCATTTTCTAACAGTGTGAAAAGCCCAAGGCTTTCCCAATATAATTTCAGCATTGATCCGGCCGGACTTGTTTCATCTATTGGACACATCAATGAGACGAGACGTCCAAGACCACTTTGGAAAGACCCGGCTCAAAGAGATCCAAACTTGATTTGTGATTATCATAGGACTCATTGTCACCGAATGGAAGATTGTCATTAGTTGAGGTATGAATGGTGTTTTACCTCCCGGGTTGATCCTATATTGAGTTGTCTAACTACTTCTTTCTTAACAAACCAGTTATGGAGTTCGTCTATCTGCTATTTTTTCTATCGTACTGGAGGGAAGCTGAGATCCAGGCCCAATTTATGAGTTATGACTTTTGGAGGAATGCCTGTCAGATTTTCATGAGACCATGCAAAGCAATCAACTTAGATATAAGATACATAATTAAATTCCTGAGCTCAAAGGTCAATCCGGAGTCCAGGTATACCTTCCTATCGGGAGTTTTTGGATATAATGTGATCTGCTCCAACTCCTCTACAGTGGACTTGGTGGCATCTGATTCATCCGGCACCTGAAAGTATCTGGGTACTTGATACCGATCTGAAAATTTCTCTTCCGGGTAGGCTGATAATGTTTCTACCGGTGGAACCTGGCGATCCTCTTCTGGTATTGGCTCCGCTTCCTGTAATTGCTATTTGGGGTCTGCTACCATCTCTAGTTCATCTACGGCGTACATTTACTGGCAGCGGGCTGTTCACCTCGAATTTGTTGAATCCCTTTCGGGGTAGGGAATTTCACTAACTGATACAATGTTGACGGGATTATATTCATGTCATGTATCCACGGTCACCCGAATATTGCATTGTACCTCATGTCCCAATTGAGGACGTATAACTTCGTCATTTTAATAACCCTCATTGCATCCACCGGTAGGTCCACTCCACCCTCATTGAATTCTGAATGAATTAAGTTATAAATAAATAATAACGAAACAAGATAAAGTAAAACTTAGCTTGAGCCTTCTGACAGCTTCTGGGCAAAGTGATTATAACTTGTATGAAAGCATAGAAATCAAGAGAACAATAATAAATATTTTGTAATAGCTAAAATCTGATGGGTTACAATGAAATGAAGTGTCCTATTTATACATGAGCTACACGGGTACACAACCCACGAAATACACCCCCATAATACAGGAGAATAAATGTTATAATAATTGGACAACAATCTCTCAATTAAATGCCATTAAAAGGTCTAAAGAAGTCGGATGTCCGGTTTTGGTAATGGCCGTTCATTACGATGCAAACAGCTCTTAGCCTTCTTTATTACGATGCAAACGGCTCTTAACTATCTCTCAAGTGATGCATTAAATATGAATTCTAGATGAATTATGTTGTATATAAATAATAACGAGACAAGATAAAGTAAAACTTAGCCTGAACCTTGCAACAACTTTTAGGTATAGTAATTGTAACTTGTATGAAAAGCACAGAAATCAAGAGAATAATGAGAAGTCTTTTGTAATAGCTAGAATCTGATGGGTTACAATGAAATGAAGTGTCCTATTTATACATGAGCTACACGGGTACACAACTCACGAAATATGCCCCCACAAATGGAGGAGAATAATATTGTAATAATTGGACAATTAATCTCTCAATAAATGATTTTTGGAAGTCGCATGACCGATTTTGATAACGGTGGTCCGTTACGATGCAAACAACTCTTAGCCTTCTTTATTACTGGTACCGGCCCTGCTCGTGGCGCTCCCGGTACCGTGCATACCAAATCAACAACGTTGTAATCTGACATGGGTCTGACTCAGCCTCATGCTCCACGTGTCATACCATAATTCGTACAACTGTCTTATACGAATTTTCCCCTATACACCTTCGTAAGTTGTCATCAACAGCAGTTAATTGTTAGCTCATCTCCAGTTGCACAAGCAGTTAGATAATTAATCTAGAATTCTCTGTAGATGACCGTGACTCATGCAAAGATATGTTTAAGGAGGGTTCGTAATTGATAATCTGGGCCACTGCCTAATGCATGTAGATACATATGTAAATTGTAATCTGAATATATTGTAGTATGTATGATTTTCAAGTTTAGGCAATGTACTGACCATAATTTATAATTTAGTTTAAGATATATATACACTGAAGGTGCAAAGAATATTTATACTATCAGAGGCACTTAACCAATTTTTGTTGCAGCTTAATACTCTATTTCTAGGATTATCTTAACGGACTTGCTGCGCGCGCGTACTTCTGTCGTCCTGCGCGAGTTCCAACCGAACTCAGAATTTTTGACAGTATAATTAGTTTAGTAATAAAAAGCTTAAGGTTTATAAACTCATCAAATTTAAATTTTAGAAATTAAATACTCCAGATAAAGGATTTATATACGCAACTACAGAAATACATCAAACTCGCAAACTTCGTTCTGCGTTTCTGTTTCTTTCGAAACATCAGAAAAATAAAAGGATACAATAATTAGGAAGAGATAATGTCTCTCTAATGTGTTATTGAAATAGAGAAAGTTGAAATTCAGTTGTTGGTGTTCATGCTCTTATTGACATTATCTTAAATATTCTCTATGGACTCTTTGGCCTTTTCCTTCACTGTCTTTCGTTTTCTGGGTGGTTTCCTCAACTGAATCCCATGTTTCTTGTGCTGTGCCATTTGCTTTGCCGGCCATGTCTTGTGCTGTGCCCACCACCTTATCACACACATTATATTGGCAACATACATAGTCAATTAGACAAGAATCGAAGTTTTACACGGTCTACTAAAAATTTATACAATTAGATTATTCAAATTGCAGGTAACTGAATATAACAAGTATTGATTGATATATAATGCTATATTCCCTCTATTACATAATAAGTTGTGTATAGGGCGAAATTCGTATAAGACAATTGTACGAATTATGATGAGACACGCGGAGTATAATGCTGAGTCAGACCCACGTCAGTTTACAACACTCCTGGTTTAATAGGCATGATATCAGGAGCGACATGAGCAAAGCCGGTACCGGTATTAAAGAAGGCTAAAAGCCATTTTGCACCGTAACGGATGACCGATACTAAATCCGGTCACACGACTCCCAACAACTTTTTAATAACATTTATTGAGAGATTGATTGTCCAATTATTTCAACATTCATTCTCCTGCATTTATGATGACATATTTTGTGGTTGTGTACCCGTGTAACTCATGTATAAATAGGGCACATTATTCCATTGTAACCCATCATATTCTTGCTATCACAATATACTTACTGATATTCTCTTAATTTCTTTGTTTTCATGCAAGTTATCGTCACTTTTGCTCAGAAGCTATCCCAAGGCTCAGGCTAATTATTACTTATTTTGTCTTATTTTTATTTGTTTTAAATATAATTCTTGTTTTACGTGTCACTTGAGATTCATGTGTCCTTGACCACGTATACAAATTCAACTATACCGTTTTACGGGTAAACAAGTGGTGTTTTATGTTTTTCATTTTGTTTCAAAATAAATGGTGCTTTAGAATTTAAAGAAGAAATTGACCTTATTCTTTCAAAATTACCCTTATTTACATAATTAAGAATCATTAAGTAGTTTTTTTCTAGACATTAAATAGGGCAAGCTAGTAAAAAACACTCATAATTTTCTAGGAGTGAATAATTTTTTAAGAAATGTGCATAAACTAAAAACACCACTTATTATGGAACGGAGGGAGTAACATGTTAAATTACACGGCGAGAAACCTAAGTAACCATTCCCATAGCTGTCAACGACTAGGGCATCGTATAAGGCTCGTTATAAGTTTTTGGAGAGAGATACAAATAACAAGATAGAAAATATAAATAAAAATATGTTATAAATTTCATTAATCATAGACCTTAATATAGGCACATAAATAAGTAGACTCCTCCAACCACTAGATTAGACTTATTAAAACTAAGAAACTGAATATTATACTATAACAGTAGCACATGCAATATCTAACAAAGCCCTGGTACCTAGCTCAACTAGAGACGCCTGCTGATCTGAGAAGCGATAATTAAATAGACCCCAACCCCATTCCTTAGGGCGGAAAAGGTGGCCTCGAAAAAAGGGAAGAGAGAGATGATAATTTTTTTTTTTGTTCTCATGAGGCGAAGCTCATTTGCTCAGTGAGTTTTTGTTAAATATACATAATATACACACAATTTATGTGCACACAATATACATGTGTATATTATGTATACTGATGGTCTCGGTTTTCGGTATTACTGCCCACCCGATCAGTCTCCTTTCTCCATTCCATGTACAACACTATATTACATAATTGTACATGGAATGGAGAAAGGATACTGCCCGAGTGGGCAGTAATACCGAGAACCGAGACTATCAGTATACATAATATTCACATGTATATTTAACAGTTTTATCATGGATGCTCGCGATAACATACTGCCCAGAGATAATATAGAGTCAAAATTGATATGTAAGTTCTTATAATTTGATTAATTGGGCTACAAGGTTAAGCATGTTTAACTAGAACTAATGATATGCTGCTTTGAGAGGTTAGATATCCTATCATTCTAAGACAACCGGGAAAAGGAGTCGAATACGGACAGATTTGAATTCCCACAGCATAACCTGCCCGACAACTCCAGAAAGGAGGCATTTTTTTTTTGTGTTATGATCATAGATTAATACAAACACAAGAAGCTTCAATACAAAATTATTTTGATCCAATCCGGTTTTTGGATCAAATAAAGTTAAAAGAGGATATGTGCCGACAAAGCACTCCCAGAGGACATGATAATATTTCTAATATCTTTGGTCAAAAAGTTTTTTTGCATTGATGATAAATATATATATATATATAAATATATATATATATATAAATATATATATATATATATATATATATATATATGATCTGTCTTACTAATAATATTCCTTACCGTACATCTATATTTTCTAATATAAATATATATGTTCATCATAATTATCAGTAAAGATGAAAAAATTGTGTAATAGACATTATAAATGGCGTCTCACCTCATAAGCGCCCAGACCTCTTTTTGTTATTAATCTGTATTCCAAAAAACAGTAAACAATAATAGTTGAATAATGAACAGAATCAGTGTTGGAAAAATAAAAATATTTTTCAGAATATAATCGAGCCCACTTAGTTCAAAGTGTGTCCTTAAGGAAATTATTCCCCTCACAAGATTTCGAGGTTGATGGAATATCCCATCCCAGGATAGAACGATTATCTTACCGTAATAGTAGTACTCCAAATTCCGGTAGCGGCGAACCACTCAACAGTAGTATATCACACAGAATTTGTTTATGCAGAAGAAGAAGAAGTTTGTGTTGTTCAGAAAATTCGTAAGTAATATTCTGAGGAATCAAACGAATTTATAGCCATGGAAGTACTGTTCCTGAAGGTTTGCAACCTTTCTGAACAGCCACTGAAAATGGTGGGAAATTTAAATAAAGAAAAGAAATCGGGTCGCGGGTCACCAACGGGTAGGATTGGATAAGTTAATTAATTTAATTAAATAATGATTAATTAAATAATTAAAAATTAAAGAAAATTTGGTCCAAAAAGATTATCAATCAATCAGATCATTTGATCCGACGCCGAATCCGAATCCGAATCGACGCCGACGCCGAAGCCGACGCGAGGGGTCCTTGCCCCCTCAACCCTTTTACTGACAAGAAGGAGTAATTCTACTTATAAGTAGAAGAACTTTTCTTTCCACTACCAATGTGGGACAAATGCTTATTTTATAAAGCAAGAGGGAACTCCCACTTTTCTTTCCACTACCGATGTGGGACAACTCCCACTTTTCTTTCCAATCATTTCTCATTCACCAATATCAATACCCAATACTTTTTCAGTGTAATAAATGGATCTTGGGTCTAACTCAACCTCAAAAGATAGCTTGCAGGGTGAGGATTGTCCAAATCCATATAAAGAGTCCATGTTTCCATTCCATTTCCGATGTGAGACTCTTAACACTCCCCGCATGCCCAGACATCGTTAACTGGAGTGTGGACAATATAATTTGGGGGTCCAACATCGGTGAACAAAGAATTGGAATAGGTCTGGCTCTGATAACATGTAGGAAATATTCTTCCTTGAGCCTAACTCAATCCCAAAAGTTAGCTTATAGGGTGAGGATTATCCAAGTCCATATAAGGAGTCCATATTGTCATTCTATTTTCGATGTGAGACTCTTAACATTCAGGTTTGACTTTATAAATAGTCATTATATATATGTGACTAGTACGTACTTTAACAAAGTTAATATGAGTGTATATACAGAGAGAGAGGGGTCAACACTGTTACAAGGTAAACATCAATTTAGGACCATAAGTAAAACCTTTAAAAAATTCTATAGACTTGGACCAGGTCCATATATTTATACAAATTGAATTTGTTATAGATAAACATCGCTTACGTACGCTATTGAACAGTAACAATATTATAGAAACGATAGTACCATAATATTCCTTCCTAAGAACTCTCACTTGTCAAATTTTTATATCAGTAACATATTAGACGATTTTTCGAGGAAATGTTTTTCTTTCATACCAAACGCACCCTCAAATGTTCAGATGAGTCCATCGATGCAAAATAACACGACATTCACTACTCTTTTGTGATAATGTTTTGAACATGCGTAGATACAACATCTAGGATAATTTCAATCAGTTAATTATATACTTATATGACTACTTTATATTCATGACTTCTTTCTATTTGTAATATAGTAGCAATATTCGCTTCAATGCTACATATATTGGCATAGACTATATCAAGTACTATATCGCTCCATTTAAACTATAAATTGTTAGAAAAATAGAAAAATAAAATTGAAGAGGAAACACTTTGCCATGAAAAAAAAATAAGTCTATCTATTTGTTTAAACGAATCAGACTCGATCCACCATAAATTTTTTTACCACATGGATTTTAAAAAATAAGTCTACTAAAAAATAGGTATACTTATTTTTTAAAGTCACGTGACATTTTTTAAATTAAAAAATAAGCTAAAAGATTTTTTAAAAAAAAATTTGGTCAGCGAAAAGAATATATTTGCACCATTTATGCAACGGAGGAGTGTATATGCATCATTTTTTATCGAGTGATATATCTGTTCTAAATTGCAAAATTAAGGGGTATATTTGCACCTTTAACCTTATTTAAATAGTTTAGAAAGGTTGCATCAGTGTGGCCATAATATTTTTTTCGGAACCGTTACAATTCTTTCAAATATTTATATGCTAAATATTCTTATTCCATTATGAAATACAAGTTTATTTTTATGTGCGCAAATTATAGTACCATCATTCATGATACAACCTGCTATGAGTTTTTCTTTAAAAAATAATTATTATCATTAGGTGATTCTTTATTTTATAGACCAACAAGGAAAACGTCCATATATAATAGAAGTAATCATGTTTACCAAAAAAGAATAAGCCAAACGTCCATAAATCATCGTGTCGTTACAAAGGTTTTTAAGTGAAAAATTATTTACTAAAAGAACACAACTTTTAAAGACCCCTGACCAATCATTAAATTTGTAGTTCAATTCATCAGTTAATCATCACCAAGACCGAATAGTTAACGTATGAACTTATTAACTACTATATTAATAGTCACCAAAGATTTTGTGGGATTCAAAATACAAAATTTCAATAAATTCAATATTGTATCTTATGATTCTTCAAGATAGTATAAAGTCTAATACTAATAATGGCTTTTAGTATAAACCAAACATACCCCCGTACTTTTTGCATATTAATTTCGAGTGCATTTTTGGTAACTCGCACAGAGCAACCCTAACTCCACTTGTTTCTGTTGTCAAATTATAAAATGCTATGCTATCACACTTTTTATAAGAAGACATCAATTTTATAGGAATATCTTCAATCTTTTATGAATAAAATGATACCCAATTGATCTACTAATAAAGTTTGTATTTTCTCTATATCTTAATTGTTATCACAACTTCCAAATACATATAGATATGACCCACACGAATTATTTAGTTCATATCACCCTATAATCGAAAGTAGAATCCACGATCTTTATGAACCATAGTTACGCCAACTTATAGTAGTTTTTTTTATTTAATTTGGCATCGAATAACAAATTATAAGCATACTAGATTTGTTATTTCTAGACTTGGCATAAACTTCAACATCATCACAAAGTGAGCCATTTATCATAATATTTATTGTTAAACAAGGTAATATACCCGTGATAGACATAGTGTATACCACGGGTATGGAATGCAGAAGCCCAACAGCAGTGGCCTGAAGAGGCCCAACGGCAGTGGACTGAAGAGGCCCAACGGCAGTGGACTGAAGAGGCCCAACAGGCAGTGCACAGTGCCCATCACGGGCAGTGTAACAATTTGTATAAGGAAAGTATATTTGTAGTATATTGTAGTGTAAAGGTTACCTAAATTAGGATTATACACTTACCATAATTGTATAGTTAGAATTATGGTAGAACAAGGCTTTAGGAGTAGAATAGAAATATGATTCTCCTATTTTATAATTTGTATAAATACCTTTCAATTAATGAAAATAATCAAGGGGATTATTTCTTTCGGACATAATGTAGATATTGGTAATCAAAAGTCAATGTGAACACGTTAAAAAAAAAAAAGTGAAAGAAGAAAAAAGAACTGCCCCATACTAATTAGTAGTAGCATTAAATTATAAAGGGACTTTGAGGTTTTTATTTACGGTCTATAGACTAAAGTCTGAAGAAGATAGGAGGAACACTTTCTAAATTGGGGTTATAATACATATTTTAAAAAACTCCAAGTTTTCTTATTTACACAATTATTGTCTAAAACTTTTAATAGTTCCACACTATCTCGTGAATTGAAGTTCCTAATTCATATCAAAATTATTACTACTTTGAAGTGATCTAATAAGACAATAATAGATTAAGCTGAAATCATTTCTCAAAATTATATAGTAGCATTTTCCACTGTAAAAAAAATTAATGTAAGTTAATAACACAATACTTTTAATTTAATTATTTATTTATTACTAATTTAAATAATAAAAAGCAATTTGATACTCCAACAGTCCCTTAAACAGGACTAGATGAAATTACTACTGTATATTATATGATCTTGGCAAAACCATACATTAGACGACATTAAATTAAACAGCATTAAGTATAACACTGAAGCTAAAAGTATACTATTATTATTGGTCAAATAGGTAGCTTAACATCTCTTTAATGGTGATTTCTCTTCGCTTTTCTCTTCATAGTACTAGTAAGAGGAAGAACTGGGATGCTTTGTTCAAATCTGAAGAAATTTTCAGGATCCACGTTAGTCTTTATTTGCACCAACCTATTAAAATTGTTGTTGAAATACTTGTTCCCCCACACACTGGCTTGTGCAAAACTGGAATTACTATTATCATTCTTGTTAATCCCTAAATCAAGATCTCTGTAATTCACATAGGCTTCTCTTGGGAACATTGATGCATAAGATGTCATGTAATTGTATAACCTCCTGATCCAATCGACGTGCTTCGTAGTTGATTCTTGATTAGGTTCATTCCACATAGTTAAGTACTGAATCTTGAAAATGACCCCTTTTCTGTGTGGGAAAGGTGTTGCTGATTCTGATATATTAGCCATCATTCCACCATAGGGATTCCATATCATCAATGGTGAGTCTTCTTCTAATAGCCTTTTCCATAGGCCTTCAAGTCCACTTTCTGGAATTGGCTCTTTTACAAAGTCTGATTTGGCTTTGAAGTAATTCTTGAATGTTGGTTTCCCTTGGAGGAGTACTTCTGGTGGTGTGTTTGTTGGGAAGCCAGCAATATACAAAATTGACTCAATCCAACTCATTTCTGTACAATCTTTTTTTGTCAATCCCAATTCAGGGAAACTCTCATTCATTATTTGTAAAAGCCTATCAGCATTTCCAAGAAACAATGAGTTATAAGCTGTTTGAACAGTCCTTTCCCCCTTCACATTTTTTTTGTCCACCACATTTATGACTACTCTCATAAAAAGACCATCATCAATTTTGTCAGCAACTTGTTGCCACCTGTACAAAATCTTCGTCGCGCCCTCTTCCAATGTTTTCGGGACAGTGAAAACAGTGACAGTCGATGGAATAGTGACTAATTTCATCTTCCAAGAAAGTATGATCCCGAAACTAGCTCCTCCACCTCCGCGAATCGCCCAAAACAAATCCTCCCCCATCGATTTCCTATCGAGTATCGTGCCATTGGCATTAATGATACGAGCATCGATCACATTGTCGACCCCAAGCCCGAATTTTCTCATCATGGAACCATAAGCACCACCAGTGATGTGACCACCAATTCCCAAACTAGTACAAAGTCCAGCTGGGAATCCTAAAGTCTTGCTTTTTTGTGAAATTCTATAGTAAACTTCACCAACAGTAGCACCAGCTTGAGCCCAAGCTGAATTCTCCTCTATGTTAACGTCGATCCCTCGAAGCTTTGAGAGATCGACGATGACAAAAGGAGACCCCATTTCAGAAATGTATGAAAGGCCTTCATAATCATGGCCACCACTCCTAACTCTGAGCTGAATATTGAGTTGTTTTGCACAAATGACTGATGCTTGGACATGGGGTTCTGTTTTTGGGGTGAAAATCAGCTCAGGTTTGGGAACTGATGGCATCAAACACCTCAAATTTTGAGCTGTGGAATTCAAGATTGGGAAAAAAGAAACATCATTTGGGGTGAAGAAAGCTGAAGAGAAAGGGTCAGAGAAATCAGAGTTCTTGCAAATACATTGGTAGAACTTTTCAGGGATTGTATCTGAAAGAACTGAACAAGAACTCCATAATAAGATTATGAAAAATGAGACCATAATAGAGTTTAAGGCTGCCATAATTGACAGTCTCTTTTTTAAACTTTGTTTTTGGATTGATGAAGATAGATAGTGTAAGGGATTGATGGTGTTTATATAGTGATGAAGCTTAAGTTTGATGCTGACTCTATGTGATATAATGCACATGTCAGATTTGAGTACTGTTTAAGATAGCGTTTAACCATATATTTTTTTATCAGATTTTGAAAATCTGTCTTCAAGGACCAGTTTTGGAGTTTTTGACTTTTTTCTCACAAAATTTTAATTTTTTTCAAAATAAAATGCATGTCAAAACATAACTTCAAATTTCAAAAATCACAACTTCAAAAACTTAAATTTTAAAGTTTCAAATTTCAGCTTAAAAATCTATGTCCAAACGGGAGCTAAATGGACAATTATTTGGGAAAAGATACTTAATGAATAGTTACTCAAAAAGAAATTGTGGTTGCAGTCAGCTTTAGCCTCCAGGAGACCGACAAAAAGAAGAAAAAAAATTGGAGTGAAAGAAAATTTATACTTTCTTCCGTCAATCTCCTTCTTGACTAAATGCCATATTTTACTCCTTTTTCACCTTTAATTGAATGCTTCCCTTGACTGTTTCTTGAAGATAATTTTTTCATTTTGGTTGTGAATAATTTAATTTCTTTTTAGAAATCCATAACTACTGCTTATTAACTTTTTAAGAAAATCTATAAAAAAACATTTATACTTGGTAAATTTCTTGTAGGGAAGCCTTTCAGACAACGATAAAATTATTTTCTTCCAACTTCGACTAGTGTCAGACATACTAATGACTGGGATGTCATGCTAAACGTAACATTGATGTGATTGAAGCAATAGAGCTGACATTAATTTGAAAGAAGGCACTTAATTACAAATTGCAATAAGATGCTGTTAGTGCTTAATCTGATAGAGCAAACATGCCCCAACTCAAATGGAGGTTCCATCTTTTCAAATCACGGTGATGTTGATTTAATTTATAAAATAGATCCAACTACTTAGATCCCAAATATTTCTGTCTAAGCTACAGATTGGTTTCACGTGACCAACTTTGTGCTCGCAATTAATTTTTATGGGAACATTAAAATTTGTGATGTGCATCAAGGACGAGGACGATAAAGTACTGGTGGAGGACGCGCATATTAGGCAGAGGTATCAGTCTTACTTCCATAAACTCTTGAACGAAAAAGGAGATAGAGATATTGTGCTGGGAGATCTGGAGCAATCTGGTAGGTACCAGGACTTTGGGTATTGTAAAAGCATCAAGATTGAGGAGGTTAAGGGTGTTGTTCGCAGGATGCTCGGGGGACGAGCGACAGGGCCAGATGAGATCTCAGTTGAATTTTGGAAGAGCATAGGCAGGGCAGGCTTGGAGTGGCTGACTGAGTTATTGAACGTCATTTTTAAGACAGCGAGAATGTCTGAAGAATGGAGGTGGAGTATAATGGTTCCTTTGTACAAGAACAAAGGTGATATCCAGAGTTGCAACAACTATAAGGGTATCAAGCTGATGAGTCACACTATGAAAGTTTGGAAAAAGGTCGTGGAGATGAGGGTGAGAAGCGGCGTGTCTATTTCCGAGAACCAGTTTGGATTCATGCCGGGGCGTTCAACTACAGAAGTCATTCATCTTATTAGGAGGTTGGTAGAGCTGTATAGGGAGAGGAAGAGAAACTTACATATGATTTTCATCGACCTCGAGAAGGTATACAATAAAGCCCCTAGGGAGGTTCTTTGGAGATGTTTGGAGGTTAAAGGTGTACATGTGGCGTACACTAGGGCGATTAAGGATATGTATGATGGAGCCAAAACTCTTAGCTCATTCTTATTTGTCTTGGTGATGGATGGACTGACACGATAAATTCAAGGGGAGATGCCATGGTGTATGTTATTCGCAAACGACATAGTCCTGATTGATGAGACTCGCAGCCGGGTGAACGCTAAGCTGGAGGTTTGGAGACAAACAATGGAATCTAAAGGGTTCAGGCTGAGTAGGACCAAGACAGAATATTTGGAGTGCAAGTTCAGCGATGGGAGCGACCGTGAGACATGCGTGGAGGTGAGGCTTGAGGCTCAGGTCATTCCAAAGAAAAGAAGCTTCAAGTACCTCGGGTCTATCATCCAAAGGAAATTGAGAGATTGATGATGATGTCACACATCGTATTGGGGCGGGGTGGATGAAATGGAGGCTTGCATCTGGAGTATTATGCGATAAAAAGGTGCCACCAAAACTAACAGGCAAGTTTTATAGGGTGGTGGTTAGACCGACTATGTTGTATGGGGCGGAGTGTTGGTCGGTCAAGACGTAGCACACCCAAAAGATGAGAGTGGCGGAGATGAGGATGCTCAGATGGATGTGTGGGCATACGAGAAGGGACATGATTAGAAATGATGATATCCGGGCCAGAGTGGGAGTGGCCTCGGTAGAAGACAAGATGCGGGAAGTGAGGTTGAGATGATTTGGACATGTACAGAGGCGAGACACAAATTCCCTAGTACGGAGATGTGAGAGGTTAGCTATGGACGAGTTCAGGAGGAGTAGAGGTAGGCTGAAGAAATATAATATCTTTGACTTTTGGAATTGACATAATTTTTTATCCTTATCTTGTTTGACTGTTATGCTCTTCAAAGGTTCGGATTTTATCAACAAATATAACCTCTTTATTTGATTTTCTTTGATGGTCCTACAGATTTTTGACTCCATTTGTCTCATTACTTGAAAAGAAGCCCACCTCGTCCTATAATGTTGAGAGTCTCCGTATTCATATAATTTGATCACTTTTTAGAAAAGTCATTTTTCACTAATCCAATTTAACACCTTCAAATATCTATATATAATATAAAATTAGCAATAGAAAATTCTATGTGGTGCCTCTTTATGAATAAAATTTCTCATTTTTTAAGTTTTTATATCATTTTAAATTATTTTAATTTATAAAGTCATCTTCATAACTCACACCCCTTCATCTTCATAACTTCTACTCATAATTAGTATTAGTAATTAATTTCATAATTCATAATTTAATGTACAAGTTATGACACCTAATTAAAAGCATAAAATCAAGAAAATGTTGATTGAGAAGAACTGTTCTCATGTCAGATACTCAAATATTTATTTTAGCAAGTGAGTGAGTGTCTTGATATTTTTATTATATGAATATCTTTTAAAATGTTTAATTTTTTTTCACCCTTTAAATTATTATGTTATAGAATTTTTATTGTTGATCTTCTTTTTCAGTTTGTTCGTGACACAAAATTATTGAGAATTGTCATAATACCTTTTAGTTTAGTCTAGAATTTTTATATTTATACTCCTTAATATATGAAAATTAAACTATATAGAATTTGTTGCTTAGATAATTTTGATTGACAAGCTAAATAATTCTAGCAAAATCTACTACCATCTATATTCATATATATTATAAAGCTAGGCAAATGAGAGTGACATGACATTTTTCTTTGGCCAAAAAACACAATTATCTTTTTTCTCTTTTTTAAAAAAAAAATCTTATATTTTCTATTTATCTTATTGTTGGCATGGACGTCCTAATTTTTGCAAGAATAAGTGATGTTTTTGGGAAGATGATATGGCACCATTTATTGATCAGGATTTAAATTTTTTTCTTTTTCTTATATTTTACACTTTTACCTTCAAAATTCTCAATTTAGGTGCTCCACTAAAAAAATGTTTGTCTCTTGCGCCAAACATCCACTTCTTCATCGAAAATGACATTTGATACAAGGTATATTGCTATTTTTGTTCTCCTTCATGTTCTTTATAATACACTTTAGTTTATTTAAAAATTGTTAGAATATTACTGATTTATGAACTTTCTTTTTTCAATATTTGTGAAAATAGCTATGGTAATAGATCTTTTTCCCTATCTGGTCAAGAACAATTATTTTTTCCTTCATTTTTTTGATATTTTTTCTATTTCCCCTCATTTATATATGTGCTATGTTAAAAAAAATTCAAGTCACTTCTTAATTCTCTTAATTGTTATTAATTGTGTATGTTTAAAAAGTGTTAAATGTAGAAAACGTTTAGGAAAATGAATGAACAGAAGGTCATATTTACCTATTTAAGGTTTTACACACAATAACTTTCAAAATCAAAGTGAAGATAAATTAAACGTTACACATTTTTTAACTTTTTGTCTTGCAGTTCGTTCATATTTAATTCTATATGAGACATGTGAAACTGAATTCTACATGGCAATTGACAAACATGAAGAAAGAAGATCGGCGTTCTCATCTTTTAAATGTGTTTCATGCATTATTCATCTCTGCAAGTTTAGAAGTTCAGCTAAAAAAAAGCCATTTTTTTACAATAGTTAGATTGTATCATATAGACTCCTGTGAGGTAGCTAGTCATTTAGATGCTCCAACGTTCTAAGTTTGATTACATATAATTGAGAGTTAATACTAAGCTTAACATCATTTGTTTGTGTGTAATTAAAAAGAATACTACTTAGATTTCAGAAATATAAGAGGGATACCACTTTCAAATATTTTATCTCCTCTTTTATGAAGTTGCATTTTCCTTCTTGGTTTGGTATTACCAATCCAAAATGATCATTATTTGTATATCTTTCTTTCTTATTGTTTTCAATGTAATTACATCTTATAATTATATAATTTGTTAATAAGAAAAAGAAGTTTGGGTCGAAGCAAAACAAATTATCTCATTTATCTCAATGTAAAAATATTTTTTTAAAATTTTCTAAGATACCGCGCGAAGCGCGGTTAAGTTCACTAATTATAAACTAACTCAAGATAAAAAATAAAAATATAAACACAAAGCACGAGAAGTTCTCTGAATTTCTGCTTGTATATAACTATCTGAAAGACAGGACTAAAAGATTCCTTAAAGCATAGGTAATAGGATTTAAAAAACGCACAAACATGACAAATAGTTTAGCTATATATGATGTTGTGTATTATCAACATTTCTGCATAAGGAGGCAAGATATATTGAATAGTAATAAATAAAAATGAGTTAAAGTCACAAAATTAATTTTAATTACGAAAAATAGCTCAACTGGCAAACAAAAAAGTTGGAAAATGTTAAATCTGCCCTTACGACGAGTCTCGTGGTTTTGTGGCAGGGGCGGATCTAACCTGATTCATCTGAATCTAGTGTTTTCAATACGAAATATAATTTTATATGTATAAATAATTAACTAAAATTGTAACCAAGGATAGATATGAAATCATATTTTTAAAAATATAATGGATTAAATGTTAAGAACCATAAACGTTAAAATCATAAAATTTAAATTATGAATTCGCCCGTGAGTGGCGATCTTGTTGGAGGACAAAAATAACATAGTGGTACGAGGAGTAGTGTTAGTGTTGTTGGAGGCAACATTAGGAGTTGCCATCAAAAAGCTGGATGCAGCAAAAGTCAAGTTACAACTTGCCATATGGTTTATTTTTCTTACTACTATTTTGCGAGAATTTTGGGGTGTTGATGTTGAAATCGTAGAAATATGTTCATTGTCTTTTATTGATTATTGTGTATAATATATATAGTGTTACATAATTATAAACTAGGTAACTAAATCTTCCTAATTACAATTGAATTATAAATTTACCTAATATAAAAGATATACAAAATATGGTAATATTCTATCAATGGTAATATAAAAGATATGGTAATATTCTATCACACACCCCGCAGTTGAAGTGGGAGGTTCCCGTACGCTGATACTGGCTCGGAAGTCATCAAAGAGTATGCGCGGGAGTACTTTAGTGAATATGTCAGGAATCTGATATCGGGAAGGAACATGAAGAACACGAACTTGTCCACGAGCAACTTTCTCACGTACAAAGTGAATATCCATTTCAATGTGTTTAGTGCGCTGATGTTGAACAGGATTGCCGGAAAGATATATCGCACTTACATTATCACAGTAAACCATTATAGCCTTATGGAGTGGGCAGTGAAGCTCAAGTAGAAGGTTGTGTATCCAACAAGACTCAGAAACAACATTTGCTACACCTCTGTACTCAGCTTCGACGCTGGATCGAGACAGAGTAGGTTGCCTTTTAGAAGACCAAAAAAGCAAGTTATCTCCGAGGAACACACAGTAACCCGACGTGGATCGACAAATGTCAGGACATCCACCCCAATCAGCATCAAAATAAGATGTGAGACCAGAGAGTGAGGACTTGTACAGGTGTAAGCCGAAAGGAAGAGTACCTTGTACATATCGCACAATAAGTTTGAGGGCATTCATATGTTCATCTGTCGGGCTGTGCATATGTAAGCATATTTGTTGCACAACATATGATATATCTGGTCTCATGAAAGTGAGATACTACAACGCTCGTGCTAAACTGCGATAGTGAGTCGGGTCGGCATACAGAGAACCCGAAGGAATTAGTGTCCACCGGTGTGTGGGTCGGTTTGCAAGACGTCATGCCTGCTCGGTCAATGATCTCTTCGACGTACTTCCATTGACAAAGAAATAATTCACATGCATGTCTCGTAACAGCAATGCCCAAAAAATAGCTTAGGGGGCCCAAATCCTTTATACCAAACTCAGAGGCAATGAGTGACATATTGGATCGGTGAAGTGCATTAGAAGATGTGGTGAGGATGATATCATCAACATATAGTAGGATGTATGCCATGTCATTACCCTTGCTATAGATGAACAGTGAATGATCATATTTGTTATGTGAAACCCCGATAGAGGATACAAAATCAGCAAACCGTTGATACAATGCACGAGGAGCATGTTTCACTCCATAGAGTGATTTCTTGAAAAGACACACATAATCTAGATGAATCGGATCCCTGAATCTCATAGGCTGATGCATATATCATGTAGGTCTCCATGCAAGAAAGCATTTTTTATGTCAAGCTGATGAATAGGCCAAGACTTGGACAAAGCAATACCGAGAACGGTCCGAATAGTTATTGGTTTAACCACCGGGCTGAAAGTTTCATCACAATCCACTCCCACCTGTTGAGACCTGCCATCACCTATAAGACGGGCTTTGTGCCTCTCAAAAGAACCATTAGATTTCTTTTATGTCGAAAAATCCACTTAGAAAGAATAGCGTTAGCATCAGGAGGACGAGGTACTAGATCCCGCGTCTTATTTTTAATAAGAGCATTATATTCGTCAATTATTGTATTTTTCCAATTAGGATCGGACAAGGCATCTTTCAGATTAAGAGGAACATGGGAAGGGGCAACCAAAGTGGACAAGTTAAATAGCCATTTGGGTTTGGAAATGACGTGCATAGCACGGGTTTCCATTGTCCGTGGGTGTGCCGCTGGAGGTTGGACAAGATTGGGATGGGGTGGCCGAGAAGTGGACGCGGGATTGGGTGGACTGCATGGAGTAGGGGTGGGGCCGAGAAGGGGCAGTGGCGTCGGGGAGAGGGGAGCTGGCCGAGAGACAGTCGAGATGGAAGGCCATGACAGGCTATTTCGAGGCTCTCGTTATAGGCATGTGTGGACTACCCGCCTCGGGACGGCAATAGTGGGGACGGCTGCCGGTGTCGGTGACGACTGATTTTGCAAGTGATGAATAAGAAGGGAATTTAGGCCATCATTTAGGAATTTGGGGATGGAGAATTGAGTTTGGCAAATGGGATTTGGGACTCATCGAATATGACATGTCGAGAAATTATTATTTTTTGGCTTGACAAGTCGTAACAATTGTAACCTCGATGATTGGGGGTAGCTAAGAAAGACGCACGGGGATGACCGAGGTTACATCTTATTGATTTGTGTGGAGGGATAGAGGGGGTAGCACATACGTCCGAAAGTTCGTAAATGCTTATAGAAAGGATCCCAAAGATAGAGAACTTGAGTGAGACTTGTGTTTGAGAGACTTGTTTGGGAGAATGTTCAAGAGATAGGTTGCAATTGATAGAGCGTAATGTCAAAATTGGGGGATAGAGGCGTGAGCAAAGAGGGCACATACTAAGTTATTTATGGTTCTAATTTTTCGTTCGGCTTTGCCATTTTGTGGAGAGGTGTGAGGACAGGAAACATAAAAACAAGGTTGTGTTTGGCGCAGAAAAGTTTGAATTGATTATTATCAAATTACCTCCCATTGTCACATTGAAAACATTTAATATTCTTTTGAAATTGTGTCTTAATGAAAGTGTTGAATGGCGAAAAAATATAATAGACTGGGGACTTATTACCAACGGGAAACGTCTATAGGAAGTTTGAATAATCATCTAAAAATAACATATAGTATCGATGCCCGACTGTGCTTAAGATAGGAGAAGTTCATAAATCACTGTGTATTATATTAAAAGACATTAAAGTACAAGTGGGTGAAGAATAAAATGACAACTTGACATGTTTCCCAAAAACACAAGATTCACAAGCACGGGGAGAAGGGACATGTTTGTAAGCAATAAATTATTTTTGCTAAGAGAGCGTAAAACAGAATATCTCAGATGTCCTAATCTATTATGTCATAAAGGAGATGAAATTGCTGCAAAGGTTGATGGAGAGGAAGCTGGATGACTGACGGAGGTGGTGATAGGATAAAGGTCCCCGGTGATATCACATCTCAGTATTCTCATCCATGTCATAAGGTCCTTCACAGAAAAACCAAAAAGATCAAATTCAAGGGAAACAATATTATCGGTTGTGAAACGACGCACAGAGATTAAATTTTTTATGTTTCGGGTCATGGGGGACATTTTTTAAGGCTAACGGGGGGCGTGGTGGGGAAAAAGATGATTGTCCATAACCTCGAATAAAAATGTCTTGTCTACCACCAACAATAATATTACAATTTAAATTGCTCATATTGAAATAAGATGAGACAATACTTTGGAATGTCGTTATATGAGATATGGCGCCAGTGTCCATGTACCAACTGTTGTCAGGAATGTTGAGAGACATCGTGTTCATAGTTGCCTCAATATCCGTCGGTGCGTAGGTTGAAGGAGGAGAAACATGTGCACTGTATGCCTCTTGTAGACGTGCGCCAATGATGCCAGACTGGGCATGTCGAGCCGGAGGCTGGGGCCAGGAGGACGTCGGGTAGGGGCATGGTGGAGCAGCCCATGCCGGTGGGGACCACGCAGCCCATGGCAGGTAGGCAACCCACGACGGAGGCTGCCACCACTATTGCTACCACTGTTGGTGGCTGCCAGTCGATGGGGGCTGCCTTCTGCCGCTACTGCCACTGTTTCCGGCGCTGTACTATTGCCGCGGTTGTTCTCAAAATTTCTTCCTTTGTTATTACGGGAACGTGAGCCACATGTCGGATCATTGGCTTACCTATGGGATGGGGCGGGAGCCGAGCCTCGGGTCAACATGGTTACCGTCGGTGGCTACGAGGGTAGCGTTGGTTGTGCTGACATTAGTCGCTACCCGCTTTGTTTTTCGAGTTTCTTCAAGAATGAGTCTCGAGCGAGCCTCATAGAACGAAGGCAATGGCATGCTTTGTTGGAGGATGGTAGCGACTCCGTCATAATTTTCATTCAAACCCGCAATAAGTTGCATCATCAATCATTGATTAGTGACAGGTGCACCGACGTTGGTGAGTTGATCGTCAATCATCTTATGTTCTTGAAAATAGGCCGACGTATTTGGAAATTGTCCTGCTGAATGACTTGAAATTGATTTTTCGGATATAAGGCACGTTATGTCTTATTGTCATGAAATATACTTTCCAAGCGCTCCCACATTTATCGTGCAGTGACATTGATTTCAATGATTGTATGCAATAGATCGTTCGAGATCGTGTCGTAGATCCATTGTAGGACAACTGCATCTAAGTGGGACCAAAGTTCATCTTCAGAATCAACAGGTCTCTCTAGGGGCTTTGATTTTGGAGGGATCATATGGTCGATGACTTTGTATACACGATAATGAATCTTAAATAATTCCACCCAAGATGAATGCCGAACATTTTCCATCTCAAGAGTTATGGGAATGCAATTCTTGATGTTGTTAACTGAAAAAACATGATGGAATTTAGGTTGTTCAACCATTGAAAATTGAAGAGGAAGAGAGGAAAGTCGAAGAAAGAAGGGAGAGGGCTGCCGAGGGGTGGAGGGGCGGCAGCTTAGAGAGAAAAAGAAATTAGGGTTTGACTTCTGATATCATATATGAATATGTTTCTTGTCTTTCATTGATTATTGTGTACAATATATATAGTGTTACATAATTACAAACCAGGTAATTAAATCTTCCTAATTATAATTGGAATATAAATTTACTTAATATAAAAGATATATAAAATATGATAATATTCTATAAATTGTAATATGTAAGATATGATAAAAGGCAAAAAAAGAGAGAGTAGATATAGAGTAAAAGGGATAATCTTTTTCCCGGACGACGAGTGAACTTGTGGCGTCCAGCTATTTCTCCCTCCACTAGGACGCTGCCACGTAGATAAAAATATCCCATTCTTTTGTTAATGTCGGCACTTTTCTTTTGTCTTTACTTTTTATTTTCCATATATTCTTGCATTCTTTTTTTCAAAAAAAAAAAAAAACTTAGAATATTTTATTCACGTGTTGTTTAATAAGTTACTCATTTTCCTAATGGCTACTGTTTTCAATCGTTCCATATAAGTTGTCATCTACAGCTGCACGAGCAGTTAGATGGTTAATGGAGAAATTAATTAATCTCAACAAGTTTACAAATTAGTATCAGAGTATCATTTTGTAAACTCGAAACATACATATGTAAGCTGTAATTGTTAATCAGGGCTACTGTCTAATGGTAGATACATATGTAAGCTGTAAACTGAACGTATTGTAAGTTTAGGCAATGTAATAACCATCATTTATAGTCTAGTTTAAGCCATATACACTAACGGTGGAAAGAATTTTTGTATTATCTGCGAGCATTTGACTGTTAAAAAGGAAAATGATCAAATATATTTCTCTACTTTAGTTTATTAGTCAATTTTGTCATCTGATAGCGAAAGTAGTCAAATATATCCCTTCCGTTACAAATTGGGGTCAAATATACCCTTACCGTTAGGAAAGTATCCAAAAATACCCTTTTTAAAATAAAATATTCTGGAAAGTTGGATTTTTTTAATTAACAAATCTGGAAAATAATTTTCTTAATCTAGAAAACTGTAAAGTATTTTTAAAAAAATAAAGTGTCCAAAAAATCTTTTTTTTTAAAATCTGGATTAATTTTAAAAAGAAATCTGAAAAAACTGATTTTAAAATATTTTCCAGATTTTTTATTAACAAATCTAATTTGCAGAATATTTTTTTTAAAAATGAGTTTTATAAAAAAAAACATATTTTTAATAAAACTATTTTTTCCAGATTTGTTTTAATTAGAAAAATCAAATTTTCAAATTACTCTTAAAAAAATTATCACGTAGACACTACATAGAACAAGTTAAATGTTATATAGAATAAGTTAAATACATATATAATATGTTAAAAGTGTAGGTAAAAGTGTATCAGAAATGTTAATAAAGAAGGAAAAGCTGAGTCGAGAGATGACTCTCTTTCTTTAAGATAAAATTGTCCCGTATAAATGTTTTTACGGTATTGGACAATAGTCTCCCAAGATAAAACAGCAACAACCAATAATACAAAGCTAGTAATGTTGATTCTGGCGAAGAAAAAGAATATTGAACAGATTGCAAAGAGAGGAGAGGATTTTCTAGGTTTGTTTTTCTCCTTTCGTTTGTTTGAACTGAACAATAATGTTAAATTTATAGGTGAAGAAGAGGGCGGATTCTGACTGTTGAAGTCAGATCTGTTGGCTGGCGCCGTTTGGAGAACATACAGTCGTTGCAACGTTTTTGAAATTTTCAGGGACCAAAGTGTAAATAAAAATATTTGGGGGACCAAAAGAGAATTCTGGAAGAAAGTCTGTGACGCGTGACCCGTGCGGGCGGCGGCGCGCGTGGGGCATAGACCCGAACCCAAGCTCACCTAGGTCCTCCCCCTTCTTAAAACTTGGTTCACTCGTGATCGGGCGGGCGACGACGGCGGGCGTGGGGCTTAGTCCCGAACCAAGCTCACCTAGGTCCTCCCGCTTCTTAAAACTTGGGTCACCCCTTAGGGTCCCAAACCCTTACTCAAAACTATAGTTAATATAGTTCTCAATCCTTCCATATTCAACCAATGTGGGAGTTCTATTGTTTGGCCAAACCAATCCATCTATTCGTGTCTCAAACACCTTACTTTGTGCATCAATATCTCTTTCATTCCTCAGCGAAATTTGATGATACTTGACACTAATATCATATACTCATTTAGCATATTAGGCATGTGTGAAGAAACGATGTTTCCGACATGCGGGGCCCATGTGTTTAAGTCATTAAAGATGAGAAAAACTCAATCTCATATAGTTAAATTTCCAACAAAAAATGAGAGATATTACTGTGTATTTCCCTATATAATATGTGTATAATTTGGGTGACATGTAGCAGTTAACTTATTTTATGTGGTGCCTACGTGATAATTGTTTTTAAACAATCTGGAAAATTGATTTTTCTAATTAAAACAAATCTGAAAAAAATGACTTATTAAAAATATGATTTTTTTTAATTTTATAAAACTCGTTTTTTTAAAAACAAATTCTGGAAATTTGGATTTTTTTATTAAAAAATCTGGAACATATTTTTTTTAAAATCAGTTTTTTCAGATTTCTTTTTAAAGTTAATCCAGATTTTAAAAAAAAATAGGACACTTTATTATTTTTAAAAATACTTTGCAGTTTTATAGATTAAAAAAATTATTTTTCAGAATATTTTTTTTAAAAAATGATGTTTTTGAATACTTTGCTAATGGTAGGGGTATATTTGGCCCCAACTTATAACGGGAGAGATATATTTAATTACTTTCGCTAAGGAATGATAAAATTGACTAATAAACTAAAGTAGAATAATATATTTGATCATTGCCCTTTTTAAAATTATCATATCAGACTTTATGCAAGTACTTTTGTCCATCCATCTAACTAGTTAGCAGTGGCGGATACAAGTAATTTTTGTTGTGCGAGTTGACTGATTAAAGTTGAACTTATCAAACTTAAATCCTAGAAACCAGATAAATTAGTCATATTCCCAACTACAGTAATACATCAAACTCGCAAACTTCGGTCTGCAGTTTCAGCAAAACTAAAAAGAAAAAAACAAATCTTAATTCTTTCAAACATCAGAAAAAGAAAAAAAAATTAGGAAGAGATAATGTCTCTCTGTGTATTGAAATAGATAAAGTTGAAATTTAGTTCTTGGAGTTCATGCTCTTATTGACATTATCTTTTATAGCTTCTGTGGATTCCTCAGCCTTTCCTTTCACTGTGTCTTTCATTTTCTGAGTGGTTTCCTTAACTGAATCCCATGTTTGTTGTGCTGTGTGTCTTGCTTTTCCAGCCATGTCTTGTGCTGTGTCCGCCACCTTACCTCCCACTTCTTTTGTCTTGCGCAACGCCTTTTGGAACACACAATATATTAGCAACATATATAGTTAGACAAGAAACGATGTTTTTTATATATATACTGACAGAGTAAGAAAAATCTAGACAATTAAATCAATGGAATTCCGTTGCAGGGTGACTAGATATAAGAATCTTGAGCCATTGATAACTTAAGAGTAAACGGTAAGTAATAAGTACTATGATATAATAGGTTAAATTACAGGCGCAGAAACCTAAGGAACCATTTCCGCAGCTGTCAACGGCTAGCGCATCCAAGGCCCCTATGCCAGTTCAATTGGAGAGGCCTAGCCGATATGAGAAGTCGTAAAAATACCCCGCTGACTACGAGTGACCGGTCTATGACTCGAGGAAGAATTGAGGGAATTTTGGGAATTTTCTGGACTCGGGACGGACTGGCCAGCAGGCAGTGGGCCTGCTGGCCCAAATCGGTAATTGGAATCGTCGTCTGGACCAGTTCCAGAATTGGGCTGGACTGGCCCAATTGCTGGAACTGTTCCAGTGGCTGAAACTGGGCACGGAACTGTGGGGCCAGAGGGGGAGTGGGCCCGCTGGAGTATTTTGGGTGCGGGAGATGTCCGAAAAATTTCGAATAATATACGGGGATATTTGGTCATCCAAAAAATTATACGACTTAGGCTCGGGAGTATGAACTTTTGTAAACGAAAATTGGGTTTCATAAAAAATGACATGACGATTAATTATGATTTTCTTGGAGGATAAGTCAAAGAATTTATAACCACGATGATTTGATGGATAACCCAAAAATACACACGGGGTAGACCGAGCCTGAAGTTTGTTAATTGTGGTGGATGAGAATAACGGATAACACAAGCATCCAAAAATCCTAAGGTGAGAATAAGAAGGGTTCTTATTATATAGGATTTTGAGGGGGGAAGAATATGTCATACATTTAGACGGAATTATGTTAAGAAGATATGTGGCCATTTGTAGAGCATGATGCCAAAAATATGGAGGTATGGAGGCATGAATTAAGAGAGTTCGGACAATGTTATTTATGGAACGAATTTTGCGTTCGACCTTCCCATTTTGTGAAGATGTATGAGGACACGAAAACCGAAAATTGATCCCATTATGAGCACAGAATTCCCGAAACTCCCTATTGTCATACTCTTTCCCATTATCACATTGAATATTTTTTATTTCTCTTTCGAATTGAGTACGAATAAACGCTCTAAATTTGATGAAGACGGAAAACACTTGTGATTTATTCGCAATTGGAAACGTTCACAAAAATCTAGAATAATCATCTAAAAAGAGAACATAATATCGATGACCCAATGAACTAAGAACAGGAGACATCCATAAGTCGCTATGAATAATATCAAATGGCATTGAAATATGAGAATTGGAGTCTACAAATGGCAACTTAACAATTTTTCCTAATGAACAAGACTGACAAAGTGCAGTATGACTTGTACCCTTACATGAAATAAAGCTATTTTTATCTAAAACTGATAAAATAGAAGACCCCGGATGACCCAAACGAGCATGCCACATGGAAGGAGAGATGGCTGCAAATGCTGAAGGCAAGGCTTGACTCGATGGACTGAAACCAGGCATGATAGGATACAGATCCCCCCTACTATCACACCTCATGAGATGACTCCCCGTCTTGAAATCCTTCACAGAGAAATCAAGAGGATCAAATTCAATGGAAACGGATTTGTCAGTAGTGAACTTTCGGACATACACTAAATTTTTAATCAATTTAGGAGCATGTAAAGTATTTTTCAAGAGAAGGGGTGGATTGGGGGGAGACAACGTTTTCTGACCATAATCCTGAATTGGAATAGAGTTGCCATTACCAATAATTATACCCCGAGGGGTACTCAAATTGGAATAAGAGGAGAGAGTACCTGATTCGGAAGTCATGTGAGTAGTGGCCCCGGTGTCCATGTACCAATTTAGGTCCGGTTGAGTCAACCCCAATGTGTGCATCGCGGGGTCGATATCGGTCTGAGTGGGGCCTACTGCATGATGGGCTTGTGGAGGTCGGGGCCCAAGAATTCCTGTCCGTGATGGAGTTGGGCCGTAGCTGCTGGAGCTGCTGCTTTGGGCCGCAGCCGCAGCCGGGGGCCGCCACCGCCGGGTGTTGGGCCTCGAACGTTGGCCGGCCACCGGCCGCCGGAATTTGTTTGCCGCCCGTGTAGGGTTGCGGCCCACGGCCCACCGCCCCGAAGACTATCGCTATGGGCCCCACTGCTGGGACCAGAGGGGTGGTGGGCCACTGTTCCCTGGATGGGGCCTACCGCCTGCTTGCTGACCACCGGAACCGCCACCGAAACCGCTGTGTTTGCCCCCGCGGTTTTTGTTATTATTCTTGCGATTATTCTTGCCGCCACCATGATTATGGTTTTGGCCCGAATTATTAACAAAACCCAAAGAACTAGGAGAGGACACCACCATGACGACGGAGCTTGCTCCGGTAGCCGCCTTTTTAGCCAAACCGGCTTCTTCCAAAGTAAGCATGGAGCGGGCTTGATAGAAGTCGGGAAGAGGGTTGCTTTGGCGAAGGAGAGTTCCAACACCATTATAGGCCTCCGAAAGACCGGCAACCCACTGTAGAACGAGACGATTATTAGTTATCGGTGCGCCAACATTACGGAGTTGATCTGCCAACTTCTTGAGTTTCTTGCAATATGCAGAAACATTTGGAAATTCATCCATTCGAACTAGAGAGAATTCCTGCTCGAGTGTGACGACACGTGAATGTTGGTTGTCTTGGAATATGTCACGCAATCTATTCCATGCAGCCATAGCCGTGGTATCCGCTCAATAATCGTCTCGAAGGTCCACCGAAATAGTGGCGTAGATCCACCGGAGAACGGTAGCATCAAGAGTAATCCATAACTCAGGATCCTCCGCAGGAAGGGGTCTAGCGGGAGGAATGATGTGATGAAGAACTTGATAAGAGATAGCGTGAATTTTAAACAACTCCGCCCACGTCGCATAATGGACATTTTCCATCTCAAGGACAATAGGGATACAGTTCTTGATGTTGGAAATCATGAGGGCAGGATGATAATTGTTCTTAGACATATTGAAAGAACAAAGAAGGAGGGGAAATTTAAGAAAGGTTTTTGAGAGCGGAAGATGAAATTTGGAAGAGAAAACCCGAGGGGGGGGTTCTCGGCCGAGAGAGGTCAAAAAACTTTGGGAGAGAAATTTTTTTGTAAAACCTAGTCTCTTGATACCATGGAAGAAATAATCTCCTTGATTATTTTCATTAATTGAAAGGCTATATATACAAGTTACATATTTCCATAATAGGAGAATCCTATTCCTATTTTATTTCTAAATCCTTATTCTACCATATTTCTAACTATACAATTATGGTAAGTGTATAACACTAATTAAGGTAACCTTTACACTACAATATACTACAAATATATATACCATAAATACAAGATTGTATTGTCAACAATCTGTGGTAACAATCTGTGGCACTGGCCGAGAGGCCCACTGCCGAGGCCCAACACGAGGCCCACAGCCGAGGCCCAACACGAGGCCCAACACGAGGCCCACTGCTACCTGCTGCCTAGTCCACTGCTTCAGTCCACAGCTGGCCGAGAGGCCCACTGTCGAGGCCCACTACTTACTGCTGTCTAGTCCACTGCTTTGCCTGTGATATACACTGCTGTATATTTGGTGTATATCACAGGTATATTGCTTTGTTTAACAAGAGGTATGACTGGGACCCACTCAGACGCATACGCCTCAATGACCAAGTCAAAAGCGTTTTCAAACCCCCATAAGCGATAACGACCAACGACTGCTAAAAGAAAGGGGTCATTATCCGAGCAAGAGGAGTAGAGGGCGAGAAAATCGGCACCACCTCCCCCATAGTCGGCCATTAAACTTGGTGGGTTACTTGATGGCAGACATGGGGGGGCACGTTTGTACAATTTTTTTCTCTTTTTATACTATAAATAAAACATATTTTTGTATATAGACACACACACAATCAATCAAACAACTCAAATTTTATCTATCTTTATCTTTTATCCCTTACTTTATCCTTTACATTTACTTTACTCGACTGTATTCATGTTTCTTACCTCTTAGTTTACCCACACCACCGTCCTAAAGCTTTTTGGAGTAGTTGGGAAACTCATTGCTGAAAATTAGAGTTCTGTTTCCAGCTCAAATCGCTTAAGTTAAGGAATCAATTTGTCTCCCGATTTCATCAGCCGATAAAATGGCAGAAGGCAGAATTCGGGGCGAGAACAAATTTGGCACGCCCAGTAGGACTATAGGTGAATTAATAGCAAAGTTTGATTCATCAGGTCAGGATCATTCTTGGCGCATGCGCCTAAGGTCCAGTAAGAAAATGAACCTCGAGTCCAGTCCATATCCTAAACAAAATCCTCCCAGAAAGAACAATGAACCAGCATCCTCCGCGGGTATGCCTACATCGGTGAATACTCCTCTACTTCCTCCATCAATCCAAGCTGTGGTAGAATTTAGCCAATCTGAAGGTCCAACCATAATGATCACGTCTTTTATTAGACAACAGATTGATTTAGGCATCCACGATATTATGTACCAAGTTTCTAAACTGTTGGATGACATTGTGAAGCCGATGGTACATAATGAGGTTCAGCAAACGAGGGAGATGGAAACCAACCGAATGCACCCAGGAGAATGTTCGGCTAAATCTGTCATCCCTCTAACCAGCGGTGTTGTTCAGCAAGAGACCGTAACTCCCGGTGTTGTTTCTCAGCCATGCATCAGCCAGTGCCCACTCAGGCACAGCCGATAGCACACCTAGGAACACACGCCCTATCGCCTGGCAACCAGCACACTGCATGGTCGCCGCCGAACCTTGGGGGGCAAAACGTGCCACTTGACCAAGTGAGTCTGCAGTATGGACAGATCAACATGAGTCGGAGACCAGTTCAGGCTCAAGGACACTTTGGATTGCCGCCCGTTATGCCGTACGTTTCTACAAACAGCCCTACGATGCATGCGAACAACGTTGGCCAGCCGATGGCCCCGGCAATGACTTAGCTCGTCTATCTGGTGACGCTGTTTATTGCGAAATACCATTCCAGCAGTCACTGTCGGTACCCAATCCATACCTTCCAGAAAGCGTAAACTCTCTAAGAGCAGCCATGGAACACAGTTCCACCTTATTCTCAAGCTCCGTTAGCCGTTCCAAGAGCTCAAGTTGCAGGCTTTGGTGGCCATACCCAACAGCAGTCATGGGGCATTACACCACATTTTGGTAATGGCCAGCAAACCACCTACAACCTTCACAACCCTGTCCAACAAAGTGCAGAATGGAGGCCGCCAGTGCAGAATGCCTACCAGCCGAATCCAGTAGAGAATCGACAGGGGACGTCACAACTGATAAACCCGAAGATTATTGCTAATACAATGCGGAGGTACTTCAGCATCCAACTAAAACCTTTAGACAAGCATGTTTATAAGAAGTCCTACCCCGATTGGGTAGCAACTTTGCTGAGGGGCTTCAAAACACCGGATTTTCCATCTTCTCTGGCGACGATGGCAAATCCACTATCGAGCACATCGGTTGATTTACTGCCCAATGCAGCGAGGCTGGCCAGAATGAGTATCATAAGTTGCAGTTATTCCCTCTCTCTCTAACGGGAACAACCTTCGCATGGTACTCCTCTTTGGCTCCTGATTTCGTATAGAGTTGGGCCGACACGAAGGGTTGCTTCTATGATAGGTTCTATATTCCCCAACCTCAGGTTACCGTGACTGATCTAATAAATCTCAAGCAGCAGGTCGATGAATCGGCTGCCAATTTTATCGAGGGATTCATAAAGAAGGTCGGAAAATGCACCGTACACTTCCCCAAGTCTGAGTGTGCCCACATGATAATCAACAACGTGCACCCTCAGTTAAAGGAGAAAATGGTAGGACAATTTTGCTCTGACCTGAGCCAGTTAGCCGAAAAAGCTAGCCAAATAGAGTAGTACGTCCAGGAAAAGGAGCGGAGAAGAGCCAACCGAAATCGAGGTCCCACTTGGTATCTATCATTGAAGCGGATGAGTCCGACTTAGAGTCAGTTGATTGCACTGCAAATGCAATGGTGGCCGAGATTGTTAGGGGTAAGGTTTACTCTTACCCAGCCTTGAAAGCCATAAAAGGCAAGAAGACGAGTCCATCCGATGACAGGATCGGTTACTCGTTTGATATCACGAAGGCAGATCAGATCTTTGATCATCTGCTCAAAGATAAGCAGATTTGACTGCTTGATGGTCATAGGATTCCTCCTGCCGAGGAACTAAAAGATAAGAAGTATTGTAAGTGGCATAATTCATATAGTCACTCTACTTCTAATTGTGTGATCTTCAGAAAGGCGATTCAAAAGGGCATCAAAGATGGGAGGTTCAAGCTAGCCGATAAGAGTATGGCTGAAATTTCCATTGATACTGAACCCTTTCCCGCAGTACCAATATCTATGGTATCTTTTGCTAAGCCCGATGAGTCAAAGGACACCAAAGGGAAACAACCGATGAAAAGGGTGTGGGTTCCAAATAAACCTACCGAAGGGGAGAAGGCCACAAGGACATTTGTGTTCAACCGGTTAGGCAGCCTACATGGCATTCGTGATGACAGGCAGTCAGCTAGGAGCAGTTTTCATGGCCGCCCTAAATACTCGAGGGACATCGAGGGATATTGAACGAGAACTTCAGGAACAAACCATGAGGTTCATAAGAGTCCCTATCAACGCCAGGCATAGGCCTGGGGGCAAGCATGTATGTCAACCAATCGGCAGCCGAGCATGCCTCGAATAGATGAGAACCACTCCCTAACACCAAACAGATGGTGGTCGAGTTTAACATCAACGAGGGTGTTTCGTCGTTGCGTATCATGGTGAGAAATGAGGACCAGACGAGACCCCGAAGAATGATTAAACCAGTCACTAACACAGAAGAGGAGATGTGGTATATCAATCAGGCTCCCGAAAAGAAAGAGGCACCACCGAGAGTCGCATCCAGAACTCAGAAAAGAAGGATGCACCGTGCCAAGGCCTTGCGTAAGATGCAATAAACATTGCATCTAATTTACAACACCAAGGCAGCCAAAAATTAGGAGATTCCTGAGTCTGCCATAGCCGAGGCTATCGAACGGGCATTCGGCTCAGTTGTTTCAGGGGCAATGTCACCTGAAGGAGAGACGTCGGGTCAAACAGAGTTGGATGAACAGCCTACCGACAACCCGACGGGGGAACCTCGGCAAGAGAACGTGGCCCCGGATGGACGTCCAACCGAGGCAAACCCACAGATCATGTAAAGGATTCAGTCAGAGGATCTTCAGCAGATCCCCATTTGTCTCCAAGAAATAGAAGATATGAGCTTCTGGTCAGACGAATTGAATGAAGGAGGAGACTCTGTCCTCGATTTATTTAGCCAAGACCTGGTTGACGAGATATGGGCAGCTATTGAAATGGTCAACCTAATCCCATGTGAATTCTGGGCCAGCCGCTCCGCGCTGGATAGCCTAGAAGGTGATGTTTGCGTAGAAGACGTAGAATGGCAACAATAGTTGATACCACGGCTAGGGACACTTTGAGCACTGCATTTGGTGCACCTACGGAAGAGATGGTTAAACACCTCAAGCCCCTCTATGTGAAGACGTACATCAATGACAAAACTATTAGCCGAGTGTTCGTCAATAAAAAAATATTATAGACACGAGGAGCATCAATAAAAAATTCATTTCAATTCAATTCATTCTTTGGATCAAATAAATCCTGTTAACACTAAAAAATAGCTAAGTATTTAGCTGAATTCAGTGACAACCGAACTATTCCGAAGCCGAAATTACTCCTAGCCCTCGACTACAAGAACGTCATCGGCTACCAAGGCATCTCATCCGAGTTGTCAGTTAAAGGTACGACTGGAACCCACTCAGACACATACGCCTCAACGACCAAGTCAAAAGGGTTTTCAGACCCCCATAAGCGATAACGGTCAACGACGGCTAAAAGAAAGGGGCCATTATCCGAGCAAGAGGAGTAGAGGGCGAGAAAATCGGCACCACCTCCCCCGTAGTCGGCCATTAAACTTGGTGGGTTACTTGATGGCTGACATGGGGGGGGGCACGTTTGTACAGTTTTTTTCTCTTTTTGTACTATAAATAGAACACATTTTTGTATATAGACACACACACAATCAATCAAACAACTCAAATTTTATCTATCTTTATCTTTTATCCCTTACTTTATCCATTACTTTTACTTTACTCGACTGTATTAATGTTTCTTACCTCTTAGTTTACCCACACCACCGTCCTAACGCTTTCTGGAGTAGTTGGGGAACCCATTGCTGGAAATTAGAGTTCCGTTTCCAGCCCAAATCGCTTAAGTTAAGGAATCAATTTGTCTCCCAATTTCATCAGCTGATAAAACGGCAGAAGATAGAATTCGGGGCGAGAACAAATCCAAAAAAGAATATGCCAATGCTCTAGCACGCCAACAAAGCACTCTCCTAGGACACGAAAATATTTCTAATTTTCTTGGTCAAATATTCGTGTAAAGTTATTTCATGCTGTTAATACTCAATATATGTTACAACCCCAGCAAAGTAAATAAATTATATGCTCATCATAATTACAAGTAGAGATAAAAGATTGTGTAATAGACATTAACCTCATCAGCAGCAGAGGCAGTCTCGTTTTTCACTTCATGGCTGGCTCTCTTGGCAGCATCAGCCCCCTGTTTCATTGCATCTGCACCCTTTTGTACTGTGTTTTGTGCCTCATCTATAAATGCTGTGGCTAGGTGACGGTTTGTTGTCTGCTGCATAAATTAATTTATATTTCATATTATTGCTTAAACAATAAAAAAGGTAATTTCAGAAACCTCCTCTTAACTTTGGCTTCATAAATATTCATTAAATATTCGATACACTTGAACCAAATCCAGATACAAATTGAATTGTCATAATAGGCCGATATCGCTTGCACAAAAATCCTACTTACACTGCTGAACAGTAACAATGATCATGAGAACGATTGTATCACTAGACGAATTCCAACCTTCTCAAGAACTTGTGAACTTACCTCTCACGTCCTTGTGTAGATCAGGATTTAACATTCTTTCTGGTTAATGTTATGTGTCTTAGTTTGACTAGACACGATTAAGAAATTAAGAAAGAATATTCAAACTTGTCATTTTAAACTAAAGATATGTTAAGTGTACCAGAATATCCTTTGAGTTTGGTGTTTTTGAACATATTTTGGAATTAAACAACTACTACAAAATATAAAAAGCAAGTAAGATCACCTTGAAAGGTCTGAATGCTCCACTAACAAAACTTCTATTAAGAGTAGATGTAATTCCCATGCTTGCCATATCTGTCTTATTTGGTTTTTTTTGTTTCTTGAAATTGTTTTGTTCTTCTTCTTTTTAGCAAGTATAATTCTAGTATAAGGTTATAAATAGGGAAAGAATTTGCCAATCTTTTCTCTGTTTTCATGGCTGACAGAGATTCCCTTATGATTTGAGGTAATTTCATTGCCTTTTTCCCTAGTTTAAGCTAACCATTGTTAGGAACTTACAAGAGCATTACACGGATCACTGTCTACTTCATTGCCACTAATCTTTCATTGGAAATTAAAGAAACAAGATTAATTCCATAAACAAATAAAATAAATAGTAAGGAGGTTTAGTTTGTTTTCACTTAATGGGTCTGAATTTGAACCGTTCATATTTTAACTAATTAAATGTTTTTCCCCCTTCCACAACTATTTATTATCCTTTTTGTGAGATTGTATTAATATCCCTGGAGAAGTCTTTCTCATTAATACAAATATATATAGTGTACAATGGTTGGGTTTGGTCGACGGTCTCGGTATATCGAGACTGGCGGAGTACGATAAGGCCGGGTACAGTGTCGGAGGTGGGAGGGGTTCGGTATTCAGGTTAGTTAGTTGGTTGCCAGTGGTTGGTGTGACTGCGGCTTAGTGGTGATGCTGTGGAGATGATACATGTACGGGGATGGTGAAAGGTGTAGGTTCTGAGATGGGGGGTCGATTGCCGATGGTGATGGCAATTGGCGGTGACAGTGACAGAGGCATGGCAGATACGTCGAAATAGTGGAGGTGGTTGTAACCGGTGGAATTGTGGCGGTGGATGGAACCGCCGGAATAGTGGTGTTGGTGGTGGACAGATCGATAGGAGATTGAGCAGGCGCAATGGGTATAGTGGTTATTGCCGGAACAATGACAACGCGGCCGAAGACTAGGCGGAGAAGCGGTGATGTGTCAGACTCGTCTAAGAATGTGTAATCTGAATTCTGAAATTTTTGGATATTGGCGAATGGGAAGATTACTTCGTCAAATGTGACGTCACGTGAGACGATGATTTTGCGAGAAGACAAGTCGTAGCACAGATATCCCCTATGATTAGACGGAAAACCTAAGAACACATAAGGGGTGGTGCGGGGTGCAAGTTTATGCGGTCTAAAATTCGTAAGTGCTCATATTGGGATCATACGAAATAGAATTTCGGTGGGTGTTCTATTTTGGAGAGTCCGAGTGGGCAAAATATTTAGAATATATTCGGTCATTTTCACAGCATAGACCCAAAAGGGAGGGCGGAGGGAGGCATGAAATAGGATCGTACGAACTATGTTATTGATAGTGCGAATGATTCGTTCGGCCTTGCCATTTTTGGAGGAGGTGTGGGGACACGAGAACCGGAAAACCATGCCATTAGTGGAGCAAAAATTGTGAAACGCGGAATTATTGAACTCACAACCGTTATCACATTAAAACGACTTTATGTCTTTTTCGAATTGTGTTTTTACATAGACACGGAATGCAAGAAACTTGGCAAACACTTCCGACTTGAATTTAAGCGGATAGACCCAGACAAAGTGAGAAAAGTCATCTAATAAGACGAGATAAAATTTATGACCCAGTGAACTAGTAATTGGAGATGTCCATAAATCTGCATGAACAATGTCAAAGGGAGAATACGTAATACTTGTAGAAGACTGAAATGGAAGGCGAACATGTTTGCCTAAAGGGCAAGAAAGACATTGTTGGGAAAATTTATCATTATTACAACGAATTAAATTATTATTTCTAAGAAAACTAAAAACAGAGGCTCTTGGGTGTCCAAGTCTATTGTGCCAGGTTGACGGAGATTATTGCTAAAGGGGTGGAAGGAGTGACATGGGCCGTTAGAGATGTGGGAGGGTTGACACTAGCAACGGACGTTGATAGGAAATGATAGAGATCACCCTCACTATTGCATCTCGTAAGGAGTTTTCCGGTATGGAGGTCTGTTACGGAAAATCCAAATGGGTCAAAGTTAATTGATACAGAATTATTGGTGGCAAATTTTCTAACGGATATTAGGTTTTTGATAATGTTAGGAGCATGTAAGACGTTATTCAGGGAGAAATGGGGATGTGGTGGTGGGGTTAGTGTGTGACCAAACCCTTGAATTGGAATGTGATGGCCGCTACCAACCATAATAGATTGTGGGGTATTTAAACTTCGCAGTTGAGGAATATTACCAGAATTGTTGGTGAGGTGAGACGTGGCGCCCGTATATATATACCACGCATTATCGAGCTGCCCAGGAGTCAATGTGATGAAAGTCGGGCCCAAATTGAATTGGAGAGGCCTGTAGCGGACTGGTGGGCTCCAGGAAATATGGTCGGATTACTGTGGCCCATTGACCTACCTGGGTCGGACTGGTAGTCTGCCTGAAATTGGGCCCAAAATTAATTTCCAGAATTTTGGCTGTTAGGTTGCCATAGGTTAGGCCGCGGCTGTAGCCCCAACTGCTGCTGGCCCGCGACTGTTGACTGCAAGTCCCTGAATGCTGGGTAGTGTTGTGTCAATAGTGCCATGAAAATATATATATATATATATATATATATATATATATATATATATATATATATATATATATATATATATATATATATGAAATATATTTGTGCTCGGGTGGAAACAAAATTATTCAGAGGACACTGGTCTGTTCTCGGGCAGAACAGATAGGAGACAGAGGGGTAGAGAGTTGTCGACTGATGCTGCGCAGCTTTGGGTGACCGCAGAAGCAACACGAAAAAATAGAGAAAGGGCTTTTCTTGGTTTGTGGGTAGGAAAGAGACAGAGAAAAAACCTTTCTCGATTTTGGGTAGGAAAGAGCCCAGTGCAAATGGCTTCTGACAATTTTGGGAAAGAGGAAAAAAGAAAACAACAGCTAAGCACTGTGCAATGTTGGGCGAAGAGAAAGAGGCAAAAGCACGGTGCAAAATCGAACAGAGAACAAAGGTTGCGGAAAAGAAAAATATGGTTTAGGTTTTGCCTTCTGATATCATGTGCGATTATATTAATCTCTCTTGAAGAGTCTTTCTCATTAATACAAATATACATAGTGTACAATGTGGAATCCTAATCCAATAAGGATCTTAAATCTACCATAATTATATATCACTAAATATTACACAATATTTGGAGTATAATATAATTTGGACACGTTAATACTTTTATTGGATATCCTTTGACAAAAAACATTTGCTACGCCAAGATGGGGTCAAGTTGAGCTAAATAAACTATTATGACCTGACCGTCCAACTCAATTATTTTTGTTTATTCTTTTATAATTTATCTAATTAACTAATCAAACTAATACAAACTTTTTTTTATTTATATATCAGGATTGTATCAAAAAACCAAATAACTTTTTGTCCTACTTTTCCCATAGACTCGACTCAACCTCTTTAGATCGACTAACTTGAGTTATACTAAAAATAACCCCCATCAAATATATACAGAACTCAATTCTCCAACCCGCAAGGGTAGCCAAGTTTGTGTAGCGGTAGAGCGCGGGACCGCAAGGTCACGAGTTCGATCCCCTGCATAAACCTTCTTGGTTGAGCCTGTCACACATGCCTTGCCAAGTGTGGTTAATCGGCTGACGTGGTTTGCAAGCTATTGCGTCAGTCCGGGTGCACTTGAGAGAGTAGCGGCTGCGGGTTCCTTCGTCAAAAAAAAAAAAAAAGGAACTCAATTGTCCAAGTTCAGACAGATTGTGCGAGTAATATTTTCATGGCTAAATCTGACACCTTTATAGATCAACCATATTCAAGAAATCATTTTGTGTTCTTATCAAATCCTATCTCCATTGATTCCATTCTTTATCTTTCCTTTTCTTTTTTATATTCATTCTCTCAGATTGTATCTCCCTAGTTTTAGAATTTTTCAAATATCAAAAGGAAAAACAGTACATCGAGTTCATCATCACAACAAATTATAGAAGATAAAAAATTGCTAAAATTGAATTGGACTCATAGAAGATAAAGATTTGTTGTTAATCAACCATACTGAATTCTATAGATTCAGAACATCCAAAAACTGTGGAGATTACAACTTATTCATGAAACAAATAGGCCAAATAACTAGCAGTAAAAAGTAAATTCATTAAGGTGATGCACAGTAACAACCCAAACTTCCAGCACCAATCTTAGTACAACTACCATTCTGATATCCCTCCTTAATACAAGCTGCATTACAATCTGGGAACTCATCACATGGTCCTAAAAGGATCACATCAGCTGCTTCACTTGAAACCAAAAAAAGAGCCAAACAAAAGAATCCAATTAGTAAAATGGATTTGTTAATAGCCATTTTCTCAGATCAAAGGCTTTTGTTTGTCTATATGTTTTATCTGTCTCTCCTTTTATGTACAAAAATGTGTATCTTGGAATGTCTATTTATACAAAAAAATCCATCTTTTTTGAGATATTCTTAACTCAAATGAATGGACCTTCTATGGAAATTTATTCATTCACTTGCTATGATATTATAGATAAGGAGTTGAATGTTATAGTAACTTGTTAATGTACCAAAGGCTCCTGACCATACATCTTTAAATATAGTCTTTAGAATAAAAAATTACTCATGGAAAGAGAAGAAAAATAAATTTAGCCTTTAGATCTTCTTATATCCACGTGGCATTCATCAAAAGTGCCATGAGATTTACTGGAGTTGAGCTAATCCCTACAGAAAAATATGTCCCAACATGAAATAAAATTTGAAGATTTTTTTTATCACAAATGGAAACCTCACTAATGAGGGGATGATCTTTGAGATATTATTCTTTTCATAATTTTAAAGATATTTGAGTAAACTTTTATTTAGGGAAGAGAGATGAAAGAGGAAATGCAGTTAGAAACGCATTGATGGACCTTGATCTATTTCTTTTTAAAGTGGAATTAATTCTTATATTTATAAGGGCCCGGTGCGAGAAACAAAAAAAATGTTCTTTTTTATTCACATGAAAAATTAACTTGGTTAATGGCCATTTTTAAACCCTCTCACTAGAAAGAACTTTTGAAGGGAGTCCTCAACCGCTAGACTACATCTCCCACTGATAAGATTGAAGACATTTTTAATACATATTTTAATATTTGAAACCAATAAAAGAAAAATGAAAATTCTGGAATGGAGACCCCGCCGGGCCCTATGCGTCGGTGCCGCCTCGACCGCCCCCAGGGACGGCTCTGCTATGGACATATCAAAGTATATGGATGAGTCCCCCAGTTTTTTGTCAAACTTTAGATTGCGTATATCAATGTACACTATGTAATCAAGATTAAGGTTTATCTCCTCCCGCGTGTAATTATCATTTTGGAATGCACAGGTAAGACTCCTGCCTAACTCTACCACCGCTGTGATGGTCTTTGATAATAAGAAGAATCTCCAAGAATTATTTGTTCTCTTGATGTTGATATTGTATATAACAACCTTGTGTAGAGTGGTGGTGCATCATGGACAAATTACTTGGAAATCTAATTTGTTCTTATGTTTAGGTTTTAGAATTGTGTTGTATTATCTTTTTAAGATCTTTAAACATGATTAAGCGAAGGTTCTTCCTCATTTTTGGTCATCGAACCATGTACAGCGAATCTACTTGTATCGAAACTCAAATACATCAGAGATGTCCATCAAGTAAACTTCAAAGCACTTTTAAGGAATAAGGTATATTTTTCACTAAAGTAATAATTCTAAGAACCAAATGAAAATTGACAAGTCTAGAGACAGTTGGAAGTAAGGCTGGCCAGTGGGCCGGGACGACCCGACCCCGGCCCGACCCCGTCCCGACCCCGCCCCGGTCCCGCCCCGACCCCGCTCTAAAAAAAAAAAAAATTTAACGGGGGCGGGACTCGAACTCGGGACGGGACGATGTCTCGTCCCGCCGACCCCGAGCCCGCCCCGGCCCGCCGGACCCGAGCCCGCCCCGAGCCCGTCCCGATACCGACCCCGACCCCGACCCTTAAACCCCCTTTGCAAAAATGGCTGTTGCACCAACGGCTATTTTAGATTATGGCCGTTGGCCAACTGCCATTTTAGGCCCCCCCCCCCCCCCCCCCCCCTACCCCTTAATATTTATTTTTAACCCATAAGTTATTATATTTACACTTTAACCCAATTTTTCAACTATAAATAACTCATTTTCTCTTCATCTTTCTCACAAATCTTCCTACAATCTCTCTAATTTCTCAATATATCTCTCTACATTGTTTGCTAAATATTCAATTTTATTAATTCATTTGGGAATTGGGAGTGAAGTTGGCAACTAGCTTGAGGATCTTCCATCGAGCAAAGTTTCAATTTTCAACCTCTCGATTACACGTCGACGTTACGTCGGCGTTTGGTACATTCGTTCCTTCATTAAATTATTATTGTCTGTTTATTTTATTTAGCGCACTTAATTTTATTGTCTTTAATTATTTATTATCATAATTAAAATGGAAGGATTAAAAGGTATGTTTAAGGGTAAGGGTAAGGGTGTTTCTTCTAGTAGAGGCAACCGGGGCAAGGGTACTTCTTCTAGTCATCTTATTCCTACACGGGATGATTTTGTTGATACTCAACATTTTCCTACAATACCATTAGATTTAGACGAGGAGTTATTTTCGGAACTCAAGAAGACTTTAATTTAGACGATGATCTAGACGATACACCCACTAATATTGATGACAACACGCCCACTAGTGCACCTTCAACCGAAATACCTCCTATTCCCCCTTGTATGAGACGAGGTCCAAGAAACGACCATTAAAATCGGATGCATGGACATTTTTTGATAGGGACGTAGAGAATCAAGTAGCCATATGTAAAATTTGTAAAAATGTTTTAAAATTTAAAACTGGAAAAGGTCACGGTGGGGACGGGGGTTTAATTAGACACGTAGTAAGTGCTCATCCACTAGGTATGCCCAATACCAGGCTTCAAAACCGGGTGCGCAAACGCCGCTCCATCGGGACAAGGTTCACATACGATACGTCCCGGACCAAGTACAGGGGTCAAATTAACCCTATGACGGGGGAATTGTAGGCTCTAAATACAACAAACATAGAGATAGGGAAGCAATATCAAAATTAGTTCTTGTGGAGGGTTTGCCTTTTTCATTTCCTTCATCTCCCGGTTTTATTCATTACATTAGAGATATATATAATCCTGCTTTTAACGGTTTTCCTAGGTCAACTCGTTAAGAGAGATGTATTTAAATTTGCGCATGAATATCAACAATATTTACGTTTTTCATTATATCATTTTAATGGCAAAGTATCTATCACGTCGATATATGTCGTAGTACTAACGGCCATGATTATTTAACGTAACTTGTCATTGGATAGATTATAAATGGTCTATGCAAAAACGTATTTTAGCGTATAGATATATAGATGATAGGCACACCGGTACTTTTATTGCGAAAAATATTTATCAAGTGTGCGATTATTACGGAATTACCGATAAAATTATGACTATTACATTAGATAACGCTTCTAATAACAATTACGCAATTACAATGTTAAAAAATAGTTTAGCTCCATCTTTTTCAGACCATTTTCATATAAAATGCGCGTGCCATATATATAACTTAATTGTAAAGGATGGTCTATCACTTTTTGAAGACATTCTTAGTAAAATACAATTTGCTATAAACTTTATTTTTAAAAGTAATAAAGTACAACGTAGAAAAGAATATAAAAAAACTTGTCACGATTGTGGACTACCTTATAGAAGAATTCCACAAGAAGTATCGACTAGGTGAAATTCTTTATACGAGCAACTACTTGTTGCTTATGACTATAAATTACCTATAACTTTATTTTTTAACTCTCATAATAAAAACCCAAATTTGATATGATTTTAGATAGTGATTGTGTAAAAATTTCCGAACTTATTGTATTTTTAGAGAAATTTTTTCAAGCAACAAAAGAATTTTCCGATATATATTATCCTACTATTTCAACTATGTTATTTTATATAACTCTAATATTTTTATTACTTAGTGAATATATGGAAAAACCAAACTTATAAGGCATTATTAAAAAAATGTTTGTCAAAATAAAAAAATATTTTATTCCTATTCCTTCTATTTATATTATTGGTTCTCGTATTAAATCCTACTATTAAAATAGACGGTACTAAATCACTAATTGAAACTATTTACGATTGTATAGAAGTACTACCACCTCCAAGTCCCAAAAATCTAAATCACCCACCACCTATTGAACAAACTAAAGAAGAAGTGTTGAATAGCGTAGAACACCAATGCAAAAATATATATAGATTTTATCAACAAGAAAATGCTAGTAACGTACCGCTACCATATCATCTTCTTCATCTTCAACACAACCTCACAAAAGACATCTTTGCTTCTGCGGCTAGTATTGAAAGCCTCGAGAAATAGAATGTGCGGCCGTACCTCTACTAACCAAATTAGCGAGTTGGATATTTTTGTTTTGCGGGGTTACATACCGTATCAAGAAGTTATCAATGAAGATGGACAAGAAGACTTGCCGAAATACTTTGGAGGGGAATGAGAAGACCTTTCCGACACTTTCATTGATGGCTCGAGATGTTTTGAACATTCAAGCGTCATCAACTCGCGTCGGAAAGCGCTTTTTCTGCAGCAGATATCAAATAGGAGACCACGACACTCATTGGCGGAGACGGCTTGGAAATTGCGGTATTATTCGAGAGATTGGATACGAGCGGAGCGGAGAAGGTGCGGTCAACCGGAGATCAACGAAGAAGATGATGAAAACTACAACGAAATCTTAACCGAAGGTAGTGGAAGCGACGTGGATCAATTTGACCAACAAATACCTATTCCAACCGAAGAACCACATGAAATCATCAAGCAATTAGAACAGATTTTTTTGAAAATGTAATTTTTTTAATTGCAATTTTATTATGTAATTTACAACTTTTGGACAACACCATAAAGTTGCAATTTAGATTTTAGACAATTGTATTTGTATTACAAAAAAATCATGTCTATTAAATAATATAAGAGGCACAAAAACAGCCTTGGGATGTTTTTATTACACTATCTTGTTTTGTTTATTGAGTTTTTTTTATACATATGTTATTTAAAAAAAAAAAAAAGGAAAACCCGACCCCGCCCCGCCCCGCCCCGCCCCGAGCCCGCCCCGCCCCGATACCGACGGGATCGGGACGGGACTGGAGCAGGTCCCGCCCAGACCCGACCCCGCTAGTCCCGATCCCGACCCCCCGGCTTGTCCCGCCCCGACCCCGCCAGACCCGAGCCCGGCCCACTGGCCACCCCTAGTTGGAAGTAGTAAAAAATACCCGTAAATCGATGAATCTTTTGCTCTCGGAATGGTCAGAGCCTCACAAGTACTCTTCAACGACAAGTAGGATGTATTATTTCACAAATACCAGTAAGATGTAACAGGTTCAAATATTTACTAACCAGTTAGTAGAACCTTTTTCACTTTCACATTTATCTTGTCATGTAAGTATTGAAATCGCGATGACAAGAATATTCACATGACACAGTTAAAATAACACACTGAGCAAGTTCCGTTAAAAGAATATTTTAGTTAATCATACACAATAATGAGTCACTTGAGGTGCTATGCACCTTTGCCATAAACCAAACTGAAGCAATTTAAATACCACAATACTATTCCCAAGTATGGATTGTCATTTATAGGCGATGGAATCAACCAGATGTCGAAAACAGAATCAACACACAAATGAGAGAGTGGCTGATGTAAGCGGAATAAGTTAATGTGGAAAACATGTTAAGCGCAAAATAGAAAAGTTGACAACCAACCAGAGGTTCTCAATGTAATGTTTTGTTTTCGCCAGGAGACCAAAAACATCAACATAAATAAAGCGAACTGAAGTTCCAACTGAAAACTCAAAACAGAGTAATCAAGTAAACAAAGTTGAAAAGAAGTGATACATTATGATTACATGTAAAGTCCTTCTGGCACTCCCTCTTTCTTCTTGAACATGACCTTATCCTTGGCCTTCTTGAAATCTGCATGAGTTACCTGTAGAAATAGAATATTTTTGTTAACATCTGAAGCACCAGGTAAATTATCACTCACTCTAAAAATTTCAGTCAGGATACAGAAGAGGGAATTTTATGCTACCAACCCAAAATCAAGAAATTATAATTGATATGTAGTATGAGTACATACTTTGCCAGCAAAAGAACAGTGCAAAAGTTTAACAACAAACCCAGTGTAACCCATATTTGATCTTCCATCTCTTATTATCTTTTACTTTTTCAGAGTAGACATTCGAGACACTTATATGTCAAGAAAATTAATGGCCCAAATTGGGCAAGTTTCATAAACTCAAATATATTCCAGATTTCAACATCCAGTACATGTTGAAGAACCATTTACAATCTAAAATTTGTGCTTCCTTGTCCAATTAATCTCAGCTATAATTCGAATATTTTCAGGCCATTTTCAGATTTCAGCAGTCTAACTGCATGAGTACAATAAGATGGCCAATACACTTATTGGGGCACATGAGAAGATAGAATAAGATGGAAGATGCATTTATTTAGGGGTAAATAAGATCAAGTTTCATTTCTCCATTCAAGAAAAAATTTAGATAATTGTTAAGATCAGAGCCATTTGTTCCAGAACTACCAGCCTATGTCCAATAAACATCAAAAAAGAAGTCATCCAGAGAAAGAAAAAACTCAATCAAACATGCACGTCTACTCCCCCTGGCTTCTTTCAGACATATTTTAGAGTATGCCTAGACATCATGAAAAATATAAATCAAAATGACTTCCTCATTATTAAGTCTCACCTTCATACGCCGCTCTCTTAAAGCGAGCAATCCAGCTTCGGTACATATTGCCTTGATATCAGCACCCGAAAATTCATCCTTAGTCATAACAAATTCTTCTAAATTGACATCATCAGCCAAAGTCATCCTTGCTGTGTGTATCTGCATACCACATATAAGATGGTTCATGAAACAGGATGCAAACCAAACGCATCACACGTAGTAATTTTACAATGTAATAATGTAATGCACAAACCGTGAAAATGCGCCTCCTTGTTTTAATATCAGGAAGAGGGAACTCAATTTTCCTGTCTATCCTACCAGGCCGAAGCAGGGCTGGATCCAGACTCTCAATTTTATTTGTTGCAAGAATCACCTTTACATCTCCTCTGGAATCAAAACCATCTAACTGGTTCAACAGTTCCAACATAGTCCTCTGAATTTCTCGTTCACCACCCGAGTGTGCATCGTACCTGTGGACGAACATATTAATTAACACACATCACGAATTCCAACCTCAAGAACAGATTCCAGATGTATACCTTTTTGTACCAACTGCATCAATTTCATCAATAAAGACGATTGAAGGTGAGAGATCATCAGCAACCCTGAAGAGCTCCCTGACCAATTTAGGCCCATCTCCTAAATACTTCTGAATCAGTTCACTTCCCACAACACGTAGGAAAGTTGCTGAAGTGGAGTTTGCAACTGCCTGAACAAAAAGGTTTAATAAAGCTTTGAGTACTATCTTATTATTATTATAGGGTAGAGAGATATTATGTTCTGCAAGTAGATGAAAAACACTCAATAACTAGTTGATTACAACTGTCTGCACATGTACACTCAAATACAAACAAACCACATGGATGGCATTAGTCAAGATACATTCTAGCACAAAATGTATCAGAAACTATTTCATGGAGAAGTCAAAACTGTAAAGTGCTCAAACCACCTTACTAAAATCGAACTTGGCTACACATTTCCACCTGACTGATAGCCTCCTAAGAGGTAGGTATGCTTTGAATCATCTACTCCTTTTCTGGGTGGAGAATGGTAAGTATTTTATAGCTGTAGCACAGTGACTGTGCAAATTGTACTACAAGAACTCCGCATTATAGACTTGTTAATTCCAACTAGGTTAGTCAAAACGGAAATCAGCCTATTCTAAGCTCAGCATACACAGAGAGAAATTTCACATACCTTGGCAAGTAAGGTTTTGCCGGTCCCAGGCTCTCCATACAGAATGACCCCTTTAGGAGGTTTAATACCAATGTCTTCATATAACTCAGGATGAGTCAAAGGAAGCTCAACTGCTTCTTTAATCTCCTGAATTTGGGCATCTAATCCACCAATATCAGCATATGATTCCAAGGGAGCTTTCTCAACTTTCATGACAGACACCATTGGATCAACGTCATCTTGTAGAAGCCCAACAACAGATAGGACCTGAATGACAAAAGCATATTGTCAAAATGACCCACTCCCAGACTTACACACTTTCACCACTACTTAAAGGAATAAAAGGAGATATGCAGACAAATTACTACCAAACAAACAAGATAACAACCCAAAACAAATGGTCAAAAAGAATATTATGGAAGGCAAAATTTTGGAAAGGAAATACAAAAAGGTAAATTAGCCACTAAAGAAGTTTCCAACTAGTCAAAACCTCTAACCATAAAACTTGGTGAAAACTTAGAAGCTCTCGTGTAGATATCCTCAAAAGCAACAAAATCTGTAGCCCAAGCAATGCTCACAAAAATTTCAATATGATATAAAAACTCCGAATAGTTCATTACTCCCTCCGATTCAAAATAAGTGTACACTTAGCCTTTAGCACACCCTCCTACGAAAATACTAACTCCTACAAAAAAAAATGTATTTTGACTAAACTACCCTCAACTAAAATTTGCATATTACTATTAACTTGACGCATTGGGATCTGGTTACTTAGCACTTAATGAGGGAAAATCTGAAAAAATAATTAATTCTTTCTTGATTATGTAAGTGGACACTTATTTTTTAACCAAAATAAAAGGGCCAAGTGGATACTTATTATGAACCGGAGGGAGTATTATTCATGGGTATAAACTTAGTTGGTTGGACCTATATGTTATAAAGGGGCAAAGAAGATCTGGGGGGGATGCAAAAAGGAAAATAAAAGGCAGGTGGAGAGAGGGGAATGAACAGAACAGTGTCTTCCTCGTAATTTATTGGCAATAGGTTTATGTACAGCTGCATGAAAATGCAGTTCACTGGCACTAAAAGTACAGGATCTAACCTTTGAAAACAGTAGAGGGGTAATACATGGCGTTACCTCTGGCATTATAGGGTCTGTTTTAGGAAGGGAGGGGAGGAGAGAGAGATTTAGAAAGGTTCAGAAAGGAAAGGTTAAACACAGCTTGCTACAACAATAGAACTTATCTAATCAATGGCAGTAATATCATCCAAAATCAAATCATGAATCTCACAAAATCTTCAACAGCTGCGCATCAATCAAATTATGTTTCTGCCTAGTGGCTATCACAACATCCATTGAAGCAATTTCAAGGCTCTAAGCCAAAGTGTGATTGTGCCTCAACAAGTGAAGGTTGTTCCATATTTGCAAATATGACAATCTGGTTTCCACAAGGGGTGTCAAATCCACTGGTTATAGGACAATGTCTTTCAATTTAACAGACATGTTTAACAAATCCAATCTCTACCATAACTTTACTTCTTTTAATTTACCTTTTTTTGTGGCTAATTTATTATTTTAATCAGTTCTTTTCCGTTCATTTCCGAAGTATTCAGATGACAATCACACTAGCACTTTGAAGCTTGCAAAGCTTCAGATGAAGAAAATGATAGAATGCCTTCCTCTTCAATCTGTCATTCCATTTAGATTTAAGCCTTAAATTTTGAGCCACTTTCGTGTTGATTTGTGCTATATTCCAACAGCCATCCCTAGTTTCCTCTATGTAAAAAACACATAATCCAAAGGGAAGAAAAGAATCATCTTATATGTCCTTAACATACCATGTAAATCATATTGGTGGGGAAGTCCTCAAAGGGCCTATCAGACTACCGACCAGTTATGAAGTACTTTTTAAACCAATGAACATAAATAGCTGATTAACCACTGAGCTGTCTCGACATAACTGAAGGATTATTGTTACCAACTACAATGAACAGTTGCAAATGAACTAAATACATAGCATAGGCTCTTAATCTATCACACTAAAGAACTCCCAATTAAAAGATCATTTTTTTAGCATTACAAATAATCAGCTACCTAGATACTAAAGGGGCAGCCCGGTGCACTAAACTCCCGCTATGCGCGAGTCCGAGTACCACAAGGGTCTATTATAATTCCAAAAATAATTCCAGTGACTTCCTTTTTCATACATCCAAGTCACTAACATACTAAAACACAATTTGATAAATGGAACCATAAATCCTACCTAAATTTTTAAATTCAAATGCAAACAAACAAAAAAGGGCAGCCCAGTGCACAAAGCATCCGTGTTACCAGGGTCCGAGGAAGGGCCGCATGTAGACAGCCTAACCTAATGCAATCAAAGTGGCTATCAAACTAACGAAGTTCAATACATAGCATAATCCTACCTAATATTTTTAATCCAAATGCAAACTAAGAGACTATCAAATATTATCAAAAAAATATATATATTCAAACTAACAAAGTTAATACAGTACCTTATTATGCATCAAAATAGCACATCCAGGTTCAAGTTGATCCTTATCAACAAAGGATAATATCCCGACATAATACTCGGGTCCAACCGACGAAGAAACAATAGCATGATTCTCATCAATAAGTTCCTCCAAATTCCCAACACTCATAGGAGATCCACGTAGATCATCCACTTTAGATCTATCCTCTTCCGTTTTCTCTTCTTGTGGTTTTAATCGCTCCTGATTAGCAACAAATTCTTCTTCCATTAATAAGTAATCTTTAATTCTATCAAGTTTAAGAAGCCTAAGCTTGCATTTTGTTAACGGTTTAACTGTTGGTAACCGTGCTGCTGCTTCGGGACCTTTTTGTTTGCGTTGTTTACGACCGACACGTGCCGGTGGTGCAGGTTGTTCGAACTTTTTCTCCTTTTTGTCTCCGTCGTTTTTACGGTCGCCGGGGAGTTGCCGGTTAAGGCCGCCGGGTGTTCCTTGACCCATGAGAGACTTCTACAAGAGAGTGGGGTTTGGCAATTTGGGGTTATGAGACTGAATGTACAATGTTTAGTCTATTCTATACCTGTCCAAAGCTCGGGTCGGGTAAGGGCCCGGGGAATTTATTTTTTTTTGTGCTTGCCCGAACCTGGTCCGACCCTAACCTGCCTTTTTTTTAGTTTTAAGACCCTAGCTCTGATTTTTTGAATAAAACAGTAAGCAAATAATGTAATTCTACTCAATCTGTTATCTGATATAATTTGTCACCAATTAAAAACTACAACAAACAGAAGCGTGAAATCATTAAAAATTACACCCAAAAAAACTGAATTAGATTCCACACTTTTAGCGGTAAATTCATAAACAAACAAGAGGCAAGGACAAACCAACATCACGATAATTCATCATAAGCATCATCATCGTCATCATCACTAAATTCTTCTTCATTTGTCCCTTCACCTATATAAGTAAAAAATAAATATTCATAAAATAATATAAATTATATTAAAAATACACGCAGGTCGGGGTCGGGTCGGTGGTCAGGCTGAGTCAAGTGGGTAAAAAATTATGACCATGACCCGACCCTAATATGATCGGGTCCCTACTATTTCAGGTCAGATGGCTCACGGGTTAGATATAAGATGACTCTGACCTTGATTTTTTCGGGTCGGGTCGGGTCCCTACCCGATGGACAGGTCTAGACTCTACTCTATTATACCACTTAAAAATTAGTACATGAAAAATAAATTAAACAACATGATGCAACAAATTATATTTCAATAATCATATAAAATTTATTTAAATTATCATATTATATTATAATTATTATTTAACATCCGATTGGAAAAAAATATACCTTAGTCATATTTTGTTCGTATTCTTACAGGATTAGCTCAAGTTACATGGGAAAATAGGAGTGATTTAATGAGGTAAAGTAAATACTACCTCCGGATCAAAAATAGTGTCCACTTAGTCATTTACACACTTTTTAAGAAAATATTAACTTCTAAAAAAAAAGTAATTTGACCAAACTGTTCATAATTAAATAGATATTGAAAATTGATCATATAACACTTAATAAAGGTAAATTTGAAAAAAAAAATAAGATTAATTCTTTCTTGATTTGATAAATGAATACTCTTTTTAACTCAAGAAAAAAATTATAGGTGGATACTATTTTTGATCCGGAGGAGATATTAATTAATTATAGTTAAGTGATAGTAGTATATTATCATGTATCCATTAGTTAAGTGCAAATATTCATGAGGGGGAAGGGCGCAGTTATTATCGAGAAACTATGGTGATGTTTGTTTGTTTAATTTTCTTCTTTTTAAGATAAAAACAGTTCAACCAAATACTTATTTGAAAAAACTTAAATATTGAGTTTGTAAATATGGTAATAAAGTATTTAAAGAGTTAAACGAATTAGTTCGTAAAGTTTGTAACTGAAGTCGGGCTGAATAGATAAATTATCCACTTCTTTTTATTCATTTTAATTAATTCTATGAAATTGTTGACCAATGGTATTTCATCAGAGATGGTTGAGTATCAAATTGCGCGAGTAAACATCATTGAGTAAAAGTTAAAGAATATTTCACTGTATTCAATTTGTCATACAATATAAAGAGTGTTGCATAAACTTTCAGAAATTTCTAATACAGAATTGTTACCTTCTTCTGACTATGTGTGAATATATTATAGTCAATTAAAACAGAACTTGTAAAGACAAACTATCGCAGTCAATGTTACATAGCAATGTCAGTTTGCTGAAAATGACTATGAAAACATGTACTTTAATTCCAACATCAGTGCTAGTTTTAAAACGTCTACATGGTATGTATTCACTTGTATTACATGAAATTAACAAAATTTGAGACCGTCAAAAGCTTCAAAATAAATGAAATAATCTCATTACCACTTACCAGCATCTCGATTTAAAAGCTTCTTTTAGTTAAAACTTCATACGACTGAAAATGAATTAACATCTAAATGAACATTTTAAGAGCAATCAGAAAGTTTCAATATAAAAGTTAGGGTAAATTACACCACACCAAACCTGTAATATGACTCAATTGCAGTATATCGGAATCCTACACAAAATTGTGTACATTACTTCACAGAACACAGCTGCTGAATCATTTTAGTGCTGGAGATAACTATTCTTTCTCAAAAGAACCAATTAAGACTTATTTTTCCAAGCCAAAAGAGAAGTGGAAACTGAACTAAGGCAATGAAGAGGAGGAGGTAATGGTGTCTGCTTGAATCATAAGTCCTCACCTCTGCAAAAAGAACTCTTTTCATCGTCTTCACTAAGAATATTCCCATGCATAAGCTTGTCCATGGCATCAAGAAGTAGTAAGAATGGCTCCATATAATTGTTCCAAGAAGAGCTATAGACAATCCTGTAAAAGTATATCCGGCGTATGACACGATATCAAGGAGAGGAGCCTCTCCACTACCCAGTGAGAACAATGTCATCTTCAGCAAAGAAACCTCTAAAAACCAACCAACTAGCCCCTTGATGAACAGCCAATTTAGAGCTTCTGGGGTAAACCTGGCAACAGACAAGAAGATTCAGGATCCAAACAAACCAAAGGAAGAGGATGTAATGGAGGAAATTATTCCAAACTTCAATAGTATTACAAGTTACAGAATGTGACAACATGCAAAAAAGGGAAAGAAAATAGGGTTTATAGTTTTTGGGGTGGGGGGTTGTGTAAATGGGTACACTACCTAGAAGTCAATCTATGTTACAAATTGTATCCCACCACTACAAAATATCACTCTTATGTCCCAACTTTTTGTCCTACTTTTTTATTTTATTTCGGACGGTCTGTAATGGGTTTTCGCTCTTAAAAGTGTTAAATATATTCTCCATAACCTCCAATTCTTTTTCAAACCCATATCATACGGTACTATGGGACCCACTTTAGTATATGAAGTCTAAATTCTTCAAAATTAACTTTATGTTCACTTTTGAATCCACATTTATTCTAAATTCAATAAAACTTGATTGGTATCTCAACAGCCATGCCTAGCCAAACTAGGACATCTAAATTTAAGAGGATGAAGTAACTCAAACGCATGAGTATTAGGAGGGGGCGGGGGATCTCATTTAGCAGAACAGCTACACGAAATAAGTACTTATGCTAACAATTCTAGTAAGATCAGTTTAAGCAGCAGTTTTGTTCTTCTCTTGGTAAGAAAAAATGAGGCAAGCAACCACTAACCAAATTCCACATGGAAATTTGACAGTAAAGAATCAAAGAACTTCTCATTATAGAGCACCAAGAGACCAAAGCCAAGAAACCTTGAGGAAACACTAAGCTTACCTTCCCTGGAGACCCAACGATAAACCAGCAAGAACAACGTAGGTACCAAATGCCATGAATGGAATGTACAAATCTGGAGCATTTATGTCATAGATAGGGGGCTTATAGGATAGCCTGCCACCTACCGGCTCTGTGATTCTTGTCCAATGACCCTACAGACAAATGAAAAGGTAACACTATTGAGATCGTAATGCAACAATGAGAGAGATAATGGTTTCACGAGCTTACTCTGTGTAGAAATGGGAAAAGCACAACTTTCAATTTGTTTCTCACATACTGTTCATTCACTTGGAAGTAGTACTGGGGGTCGGAAAAATACCTGCTTATCTGTTCAATAGAAAAGCTGTCAACTATAATTATATTTCCATCAGAAAAGCTAGACCACTTTTCAATATCACCCAGCCACAAAATGTCCAAAAGACAGAATGGTAAAATATTTTGGACAATAATAATGTTAAATCAGGTAGAGCTTCAAAGGGAACTCTAACAAAAAGGTAAATGCTACACCATGTCAAAGAGGAGGGGGAAGGCGATCTGGCTTAATTTTGTTTTAAGGGGGATTTTTCTGTGGCTGCCTATGGCATGATCATTTGTATAGCCACATCGATTTTACATAACCATAACTTTTTTGATAAGTACATAACCGTAATTCCATGCCTCATAATAAATGGCTAAATGTTCTTTTTCAATAACAAGGGCCAATTTAACTTCTTTTTTTCTGGATAATTTGGAACAATTGAATTAGCTTCGTTAGACTCCACTATATTCCATAGACAAAACCACTATTATAATTCCTTTCTAGCTTTCTCCCGAGCCCTTCCCCTACTAAGCATCATACAATGCCACCCCATGTCCCATTCTACTCAGTGTCTCCTTCCAACTCATCCAACATAGGAGTTCCTATTTCAACTTACAGGTACTTCCTGCATAAACTGCAGCTAAACCCAGTTGAGGAAATAGGTGAACTTTATGGTAATAGAGCAGAACCAGAAGACGTTACAAAAATTTTGCTGTTCTAGATCATATTTTTCTTTCTTCTACATTTGACCTCCCTTTCCCACTTACTTGAAGTAGATGGGGCTTGACATTAGCCATCCCATGCTTCTCCAGAATATTCCGTCCATCTGACTCAATCTTCCAACAGAATCCTCTACTAGTACCAGTTTACCACTAAATATGAACATTTTATCTACCTAAATAAAACAAAAAGTACTGTTTCCTTGCTGATCTTATGTCATAATTCACTTTCAAAAAACAAAACTTCAGGAACGATCTATAGAAAAAACCTCTTTTGGTAAGTGGCAAAATGTAGAAATATGACAAGTCCATGAAGCAACTTACATTGCTTTGAACATATTCAGAACTGGAACCAAGGATTTTTTCTCCATAAGCCCCTAGTCCACTTCTGATGAACCCCGAGCTTCCACCAGAAAAGGCATTTCCAAAAGGATTGGCCTGTGCATTAACAGGCGGTCTTGGCACTCCAGACTGTGCTCCCAGGTTATCATACATTTCTGCAGGAGGATTTTTCTTTAATCAAGATAACTGTTAGTAACTCAACATAAGCATAATTCATTTTTCTCACTGCTTAACTAAGTCTGAGATTATAAGCCAACGAACGCCTAGGTATCCAAAGGCTAAAGAAATAGTATTCTAAGGTGTAAATTAAATTACCAAACAGGGCCAACTCGATTTTCTAACATCAAGAACAATATCAGCAGCAGCCCCAATATTCCAGGTATCTCATATTTCTTTCTTGCTATAAGCTTAATTACATACCAAAGATAATTGTCCAGCACAATTCAGAAACTTCACTTTTCCCACCCAACATCGTTTTAGCCGTTTTTACTAAGTTGCTCGGACTCGGGTGCGGGTATCTGAGACGGGTATGGATCCGAGTGTCGGATTCGGCAAAATCTAAATTTTAAGAACTGAGGGTGCAGATCCATGTATGGATACGGGTGCGGGGTTTTGACGAAGAAAATCCAAATTTACAAAAATAGAGCTATAAAGGACCAGAAGTCCGAACTCAGAACACGACCCCTTGAATTCTTGGTTTCTCTCTGTTTTGCCTGAATCATGACGCAACGAATATGAGACAAAAGGACTATAATATTGAAGGTATGCTATTTCCCATGCCTTAAATCTGTTTTATCTTTTGAGAAATCAAAATCTCAATTTCCCACCCAAATTTGTCCATCGACTCCGGTCAAAGTATCCGAAGTTGGTTGATCGAATCCGAGACGTATCCCGCACCCATACCCATCCCAGTCTCGTGTCGAGACGGGTTCGGCATCAAAATCGAAGAGTCTGCACAACTTAGCATTTTTATCAGTAAATGCTACCCCCAGGACACCACAATAAGTGCATCACTTCAATACAGGACAAGGCAAAAACTTAGTCCAAAAATTCTGTAGTGCCAGAAAACGACTCCATAACTTTGTTTAAATCAGATCACACTTAGATTTATCCTTTTATCATATCTAGTTTCGACCAAACCCAGATTTCATGCAAATTTATCTTCTATAATTACTTCCATTAACCAAAATTTTCTGCAGGATAAGAGATAATTCATCACAATTAGGAGAATTCCTCAGTTTACACATAGCTTTTGCAACTCTTTTTTTGTTTAAAAAATAAAAAATAAAGAAAGAGATTCCCGGATTTAAAAATTAAATGACATGAAGATCATGTGACCTAGGTATAACATAGACGGCCTTTTTCTGGGGAAAACCCCATCAATCAACAATTCCAATTCACAAATCACTATGATTTACACACCAAGCAACTACCGATGATATACAGAGAAGCAACTGCCTATGCAATACAAATTGAAGATTAAAATCAATAGTTTATATTACCAGAAAAATGCACAAAAAAAATGTGTGAAAAATAGAGATCCTCTGGTGTTGACTGTTTACCAAGGGGGAAGTATAGCAAACCAATAATGAATTGAAACTCTGACTGAGGATCAGATGGAAGCAAAAGTTTGCAGGTCTCAGTTTAGTTCTAATTGAAGGGTCGGGTCGGGTCATAACTTCACTTCACACGCAGACCCGTATATTACAACCCGGCCTCACACGACTAGTCTTTAATTTTTGTCCCCTCAAATAGATCTCTTTAATTTTTCTCCATATTACTTATTTAGTGAAAATTTATGGGTCAAAATACTTTTATACGCTGGTCTATTAAATTAGAGGTTTTGAGTTCGATCCCCAATAGAGTCGAAAGAAAATAATTTTTGCAAGGATAAAACTTTGCCTTATCCCGTATAAGTTCTGTAGAAATAAAGTTATCTGACATATGTAGAAATGAAATTATGCCGGATAACTTAATCTATAGAACGTATGCCGAATAAGGTAAAATTTCTATGAAACTTTATCCGACAAGACAGTTTCTTGTGAAATTTGGTCACAGAAAAGGATAATCCGATTTTTTTTTTGTTTTTTGGATGTCAAGGATATTTTTTATCACTTTTTTATTACTTAAAGTGTCGAATAATAAATTAAACACTATATATAAAAAAATAAGCATCCATGCTAATTGCCCTTCTTCTTTCATGTCATAAATTCAAATTTAAAAGATAAAAATTAAATATCAACCCATTTGAAGGACAAACATTAAAGACCGCCCATTTGAAAGGGTAAACCGTACAATTTCTTCATTCCTTTACAGTTTACTCTACGGTTCCAAATTCATTGATAATTCACCCCGCTTCTTTACTTAAATATCAAGGTTTATCTACGGTAGGAGTTGAACTCACATATAGTTCAAACTCATATATCATGCATTGAGCTCACACTGCTAAACTAGTCACTTAGGGCACTTTGGGTATAGCAATCTATATCTCCATAATTTTAGTTAGAATTAATGAATAATGTAAATTGAGAATGGCAAAAAAAATAGTCGTTCGCTCGTTAAATATTATCTTCTTCAAGCAAGGGCGGAGATACCCTTGCCCGAGGGGTGTGAAGCGAAACCCCTTTAACAAAAAATTACATTGTATAAATAAGTAAAATTTTAATTTTATAGAGATATAAATCAGTGTTAACACCCCTTAACACAAGCTAAAGATTCAGTGTAGTGATTAAGGGTTGCAAACCTTTACCAAGATTGTGAGTTTCATCCTAACTCACAACATAATTATAATTATTTGACAACCCTTATTGAAAATCCTGTCTCCACCACTGTGTTCAAGTAAAAGAGATTTGGACAACTTATAAATTTCTTTTCTCTTTCAACTTGGGGAGACATTTTTTCTAGAACAATCCTCGATATCATATTAAATAAATATTTCTACCATCACCGACGAAAGAAAACGAACTTTGTTATTTTTGCCGTAGTCATGAAAAAGGTGTAATCTTTATAGGACTTCAATTTTCTTAATAGTAAATCTATGATTTTAATTTTTTGCTTAATTAAAAATATTGAAGTTTATAAAAAAAAGTATAATCTTTTATAATAAAGAAAAAGGAAAGAAAGAGTGTCCACTTTTTAAGAGTAAAGTATTTTATAACTTGAATTAAACTACTCAAATCTTTATATTAATAAATATTTTTTTATAATAAGATCCAAGGTAATGTATCGCAAACACATGGCTAACATCTTGAATTAACACTTACTAGTTCATATGGCTAAATAATTCTGTCTTAAATCCCAGAAAAGGATTTTTTTTTTCAAGAAAAGCCATGAATGTTTTGTAGTAATCTACATATATGATGTGAACGTCAGGATATCTCAAGTGCAACTCCAGAATTGCTTGTCAAAGCTGATCATTGTGAAGCTTCGAGAACATATTCAGTCCCCTGTGGCATCTGCTTTTGCCAATTAAATCGCCCACAGGAAACAAAGTCCAATAACCAGGAGAGCAACCGATAGGTAGAATTCCAGAAACTATGATAGTTTTCGCTCCTAGGTGTGATGATGCTTATCCACCTATTCTGTAGAGTCAATGATGAATTCAAATACATTAAGAAAAAAAAGGAAAAAACAAATCGCTCTGATCTCATCGATGAGTTTCTACTGAACTGTCTCCACCACTTCAGGCACAAGATGATTGGCCGTCTCTGAAATTAATTTTCCATCGAAGAAGGTGTGCTTGTAGTCGTTGATCCCGGATTGATCCATAAAAAAGAGGGCATTCTCAAGACCTTTGGTTTTGCCGCCGTCATGAAAAGAGATGCAATCTTTGTAGAAGAACTTCATAAACCTAAAAATTTGTGATAGGTCATGAGACTAAGGTAAAGAAAAATGGGGTCATGATGGTAGCTCCCGGGGTGGCAAAACTCAAACCACGAGAAGGTAAATTCAATGTATTCGTAATGTAGGATGACGATGAATCGTCGAGATCCCAAAAACTATACAAAGAATTAAACGAAAAAGAAGGAAAGAATAGTAAGAGCAGGTTTAGGTGTTCCATATTGAGACAAAACAATAGAGGCGTGTTGAAAATAGTATGACTCTATTACTTATTTATAATAATACTACCTTTCCATTCCATATCCCGCATTGAGAATAATAGTATGTCTCTATTACTTATTTATAAGATCTAATCTCTACGAGCGTGCCTCACACGTTTTTCCTGTCAAATTCTCAAAAGTCAGTTGATGTTATTTAAAATTACATATTATTTCTTTTATTAGGTATAAAAATATTTTGTTTTGGTAATTCAGATACTGCTTATATATATTTACTTAATATACAAAATTACATAGAGTTCAAGGCATTTCTGCCTGTTGTTTGTTCTGGGGATGTCCCTGAATGGTTATAGTTACAAAATCCATTGGTCTTTCATAGGTAATTCCGAAAATGTCTGCCCAAAATATTTTATTTACAAACACGGGGACTACGTTGATAATCACACGTTCAAAAAGCTTATTTCTTGCCCCTTCTTTGGCTAGCAAATCGGCAACCTTGTTTGATCACATCCACTTAACACTTTCTCCTAAAATATTATTTTGTTATATCCTTTATGTTTTTACCTACGTGAAAAAACATGTTATGATTAAAGTAATCCAACATTGGAAATTGAGTTAGTGACATATATTTTTTTTTATTTTCATTATACTGAGAATTATTATTACCCAAACTTAAAAGAATATCATTCATTTGTTTGCCGAAGAAACTAAAAATATTCTGATAAAAATACATATGTGGTAGCATGTTGTCCATAAATCATTTAAGCGAATGATAGGGACAAGAAGTTTGACTCATCATAATTGAGAACTCATAGTGTTATAGAATACAACAATGGCAGGAAACGGAAAGTAAGTAAATATTACAATTGCTAAAAAGGATAAACTAAATATTACAACAAAACTGGAAATCAAGAATGAAACAAACTCCTTGTGTGATTTGTCGAGTTGAGTGATGGCACTCTGTTTTTAAGATAAGATTGCCCCGTATATCTCCTTTTACGTTGTCGGGCAATAGTCTCCCAAGATACAACAACAACTTAACAATTGAGCAAAGGAAACTTAAGTGTTACTCTTGAAGAACTTTGAGTATAGTAAACTTGCTAGAGAGGACGAAGATGAATTCATAAATTCTGTAGTATTTTTTTTCTAAGTGTAGTGAACAATTGAGCCAAAGGCCTCAATTTATAGTGTAATGAGATAACCCTTCAACTAGCCAAATAATGGCCTTCAATAGCCATGTAATGGCACTTGATGGAGGGATTACATTCAGCCAAATAATGGTTGAATTCATGTGCCAAGTAATGGAAATTCAATGCTCCAAAACCAGCCCAAAGGTCAGAACTTTCCAACTTTCCGTCGCGGCATTCTGCCTCCGAAGCATAGCGACTCTGCGAATTAGCGTCGCGGCTCCAGTGGTTGAAGACCCAATTAGCGTTGCGGCGCTCCGGCACCTCGGCTCCGACGGGGCTGCGCCGCGGCCCTTCGCGGCTCCGCGGCGACTTCCGACTTGTTTCATCTTATACTTCGTACACTTCTTCCTTCGTTTACCAACGTGGAATACTTTGTCATTTGGTCAATAATCGTCCGTCATTCTATGTCTCAAACGTATTACATACGTATCAATATCTCTTCCACTAATGAAATTTGCGATACTTGGCACAACGTGTGCACGTATGTGAAAACGATGTTTCCGACGTGCGGGGCCTCAATTGTTTGAGTCATAAATAATGGGATATACTTAATTCCACATTAGTAAATTTCCAACAAGTTTTTCTATCCTACTTTAGCAAGTGACACAAAAATATAGATCCTCGTCTATAAATGATTTACGCTAATTTTACTTCAATGTATGTTATTTGATTATTTTATTACTATAGCTATCAATTAATTCATTATTTAGTTTGTTTTGTTACAAAGGAAAAGTAATACATAAAATAAAACCTAAAATAAACTAAAGAAAACAGGTCCCCAACACATTCAATGTTCATAGACAACGACCTAAAAGAACGTGAGTTACTTCCTACTACTAATAGGAATAAATATGTCACAAACGAAATTTTCATTCTCATAGATTTTTGGGCTCAAGAAGTGTGTTCAAAATAAAATAGGATCATAGTTTATTACCGTGAGTTAAGTTCCTAGATCTTGTCCAAATTAATGAAATAGTTAAGGGTATAAAAATCGTTCAATATTTGAAGAATATTTTGATCAACCAACATTTATATTCATGCTTTTATAATAATAAGATACGATGAGAAAGTAATATTAATAAATGAACAATAATGCCAAATGTTTAAATTAGAAGTAGTTGCATTCATGTGTTGTCTTGATCTCAATTATTATATTTAAATTTTTATTGAAATAAAACATGGCATGTTAAGAATTTAAAGGAAACCAACAGAAACAACACGACAATAATAAATATAGTTAAGGAAATTTTTGGTCTTAGTTTTACTTTGCTTGATCTTGCTAATTTCTAAAAATTCAAAGAAATAACAATTTTGGTTGAAATTAGTTAAGTACGTGATAATGAGCAAGTAGGAGTCCTGGTCTATTACTAACTCAAATATAAAAAAAAAAGAATGGAATTTGTTGGTTTTAGAAATTTACTTTTCTGTTGAATTTGAAGTCCTGATATACGGAAAAGTTAAAATTACAATTTATTCAACATGAAATTATGTTATAGAGAAAATTTCAACTTAAAAAGATATAAAAATTATTTAATATTTTATAAGATATTTTAATCAATCAACATTTATATTCATATTTTTAAAATAATATAAATATTATGTTTCCATTTCATACCCAATAGAAATAGGAATGCAAATGAGTCCATATCCCACTGCGCATAGGAATGCAAAAGAATCCATATCCAATAGGGAATAATATGGGTAGAAAAAAGATCAAAGTGTTTGGCCCAGTGGCCAATACATTAGGGTATTGCTGTCTGAGGTTCCGTGTTCGAGTCCTCTGATCAGCGAGAGTGGAACCGTGTTCCCCCAAAAAATCCCTCCATACGCGTAGGGCCAAGCGGTGTATACTAATCCGCTAGGGTCAGGCCGGAGGTGGGTTTTTCTGGGGTATGGGGCCGTAATGCGGTGGGACCAGTCACTTTAAAAAGATTACCCTACCACAGTTTTATCCAAAGTGTTTGGCCCGGTGGCCAATACATTAGGGTATTGTTGTCCGAGGTTCCGTGTTCGAGTCCTCCGATCGGCGAGAGTGGAACCGTGTTCCCCCAAAAAAATCCCTCCATACGCGTAGGGCCAAGCGGTGTATACTAATCCGTAGGGCCGGCCGAGGTGGGGGTTTTTCGGGGTATGGGGCCGTAATGCGGTGGGACCGATCACTTTAAAAAGTTTACCCTACCACGCTTTAGTCCTCCGGGCATAGTCCGGTGGCAAAGCTCGGGCGCTATAAGGCGCTCGGCATGGGACAACGTGGATTCGATTCCCCGCAAGCACGAAGAAACTCGCATGTTGGGGAATTTGACCTTGTCTCATTGATCAGTTGTACGCTTCCAGAAAAACTGGCCACCGGAGCACATCCCGCGATTTACCTGGTAATAGTGTTGAAGGACCGGTCCTATTACCTCCAGGACGTCTGGGTAATACCAGTGAAGTAGTCAGGCGCAAGCCTGGAAACCCTGGATTATCAACAAAAAAAAAAAAATATGGGTAGAAAAAAGACTTTAGTTGGATGTAGAAGTTATTTTTATATGACAATGCTACCCTGATAGAATTCCAAATAGATCTTATTTGTCCCATATTGGCATTTCACATTAATGCAAATTGTCCAATCTGTCAGCATGATGAAGAAAACAATTCTCATATATTTCTTAACTGCAGAATTGCTCACCATCTCTGGTCCTCTCTTGGCATAATAAATCTAGCTAACAGTTCCCACTCCTCTTGGCTACTTAGTTTGAGAGATGAAAATATAATTTGGAGGCCCAACATCGACGAACAAAGAATTGAAATGAGTCTGACTCTTAAAAACTCAACCTCAAAAGTTAGTTTGTAGGGTGAGGATTAACCAAGTTCATATAAGGAATCCATATTTCCACTCCATATCCATGGGACTCTTAACAATATTGATGTTTATTCATCTATCATTCTGAATTGTAGGTCATTAATGCTCCAATTGAAGACACCGTGGATCCAGCACAACTTCAGGCAGGGGAATGAAGTCGCACACCTCTTCTACTCAGTCCAAGTTAGATCAACCTACCTATATGGCAAGGGGCACCTCCTTTTGTGGAACAACAGTTGGAATTAGACTGCAATGGCACTTATATCTATGAAAAATATCTCACTAATCAAGTTTGTAATAGTCTAGCTAGTTACGGTAACAAAAATGTCCTTCGTGACATAGGAACTTTGGAAGCCATAAACTGTAATATTTTGTTAAACCAACATATCCCTGTGGATGGTGTTGGTTAATAGTTTTGTATGAGATGCATATTATATATATATATATATATATATAAAATACTGTCTTTGACCTTCAAAAAAAAAAAAAAGAATATGCGTAGTATTTTTTTTTATTGTGTGCAATTAGAAATTATTTTTTCTCTCTTTTATTTTCAACATAAATAATTTGAGTTTTAATTTCAATTATTGAAATACTAACATGAGAAATTTATTTGACTTTTTATTTTATTTTAATCTTTGCTTGAATTTTTATTTTTTTTTTATATTAAGAATTCAATTTCGTAGTCTATCCATAGTTTAAGTTTTCTCAAAAAATTTCTCATATCGAATTCAAATAGTCTTCTCCTTCTATTTTTATGCTTAACATTTTTTTTAATTAAGTTCCACAAATTTCAAGAATTAAGCAACTTATAGAAAAAATAAGAATATTAAAATTATACAAAATCCAACTAAATTTGGATTAAACATGCACAAATATTAGATTTCATTAACCGTGCTAACCTTGGGAGTTGGCAATTGTGTGTGGACTATCGTGAGCTGAATAAGCTCACAACTAAAAACAAGTTTTTCATTCATTGATAGAGGATTTATTACCGTACGTACTAGTAGTCACAGTAGTATTCTTGAAGTTTTGCTCTTCATTGTTGTTTTTTTCCGAACTTCTTTGACATGGTTTTACTTGAGCAAAGGATCTATCCGCAACATCCTCTTCACCTCTCGATAGAAATAAGGTCTACGCACACTCTATTCTCCTCATCCCCTTTGTGAAATTACACTGGATATGTTGTTGATAGAAGATTTATTAGACGAGTTTGGAGGTTCTCAGATTTTTTTCTAAGATTAATCTGCAATTTGGTTACCAACAATAAGCATGGCAGAGGAAGACATTTCCAAAAACGTTACACACTTATGGTGGCCATTATGAATTTCTAGTCATACCGTTTGGGCTCACAAACGCACCATTCACATTTTAGAATATGATGAATACTGTCTTCAAATGTTTGAGATTTTTTGACAATATTTTGGTCAATATAGGGATAGAAACCCTCTTCCAGATATTCTTTCCTTTAATGAACAAGATGCCAACAGCTTTATATCTGTGTTAGCAGGAACAAAAATTCATCACCTCGAACTAAAAATTAGCACGTAAAAAATACGAAAAATTTACAGATCGCGATACTTGTAAGAGAACTTTTTTTTGAAAGATAATTTGTTTAGTTGACTGTTAAAAACTTGGAGCAGAAATTCAGCCAACTCGAACTGTTTCAAGAAAAAAAATGAACATGGAGAGGCTAATCACATCTTCATATAGGAGTAAAAAATGCAATCAAATTAGTATGATCAAATCAATTAAATAGTGGGGTGGTAGGTATTCAAGGCAAATTTCAAAGCAAAAAACACTAGTATTAGTCTCGATATCACATTCACTATGGATAATATGACTGAGCAACTAACACTAATGGCTTTCCCAAGAAGGTAGCAACCTGAGAAGAGTACCCCAGCTTCATTTTAAGTCATTACTCATCAGTCTTCTGTCCAAACTCGGTGAATAATGAGTCCGCACCTCTACCCCTCTCCACTTAAATACCACATGATTCACAACAGGATCAGAAACTCGTGAAATGCGCCTACCACACTTAGTGTGTGGTACTATCTTTGCCATTTAACCAAACCCCCGAGGGCATAGAAAGATCATTCTTCATGCTCGAAGCTTTCATCTGACAGCTGAAGCAACTAAGGATCATCATCATAAGGTTCATTTGCAGCTGGTGAAGAAGAGAGTTCCAAAATAGAAAATCCATTCATTTGAAACTCAGCCAGCTCAGACAGATCAATTTGTTGTCCACATAAGATATTTCCCCTCAAATCCAAATGCTCCAGTTTACCTAACCAATAGAAAAGAAAAAGGTCAATGAATTCCACAATTAAGTGACATTGAACTATAGAATGATTCTTCTGACATGCATTTAAATGTTATCCATGTCAACTCACAAATCCCTTCAAGTTTTTCAAAAAAAAAAATATAGAAACATCAGGCCACTAAAACCTAAGGCTGGCCAGTGGGCCGGGTCGGTCCGATACCCGCCCCACCCCGATCCACCTAAAAAAAATCGGTGTCGGGGTTCGAACTCGGGACGGACCTGGGTTCGTCCCGCCCATCCCGATAGGACCCGCCCCGCTCCCCTCCCCCTTTGCAAAAACACCGTTGCAACAACGGTCAAATTTCGATTTTGACCGTTGTGCAACGGCTATAACAACCATTTTTGCCCCCCCCCCCCCCCCACACCCACGCCCACGCCCCTACCCCCTTAATATTTATTTTTAACATCTAAGTTAGTACATCTACACTTTAACCCTATTTCTCAACTATAAATAACTCATTTTCCTTTTCATTTTTCTTACAAATCTTCCTACCATCTCTCTAATCTCTCAATTTATCTCTCTACATTGCCTACTAAATATTATATTTTTTTTGCTCATTTATATCAAAGTTCAAAAATTGGGAGTGAAGTTGGCAACTAGCTTGAGGATCATCCATCGAGCAAAGTTTTAATTTTCAACCTCGATTACACGTCGGCGTTTGGTACCTTCGTTAAAATATTATTGTTGCTTAATTTTAATTATCGCACTTAATTTCATTTACTTTAATTATTTATTTGCATAATTATAATGGAACGCCTTGGACGTATGATTAAGGGTAAGGGTGTTTCTTCTAGTAGGGGTAACAAGGGTAAGGGTAAGGGTACTTCTTCTAGTAATTTTATTCCTAGTCCGATGATTTGATTGATTTCACTCATACAGATGAAACTGCTTTTTTTAATCATATAACATTAGATGATGAGGTATATTCTGCATCTGAACCAGACTTTAATTTTGACGATAACGTAGATGACACACCCACTAGTGCACCTCAACCTCAAGCTCAGACTGAGTCTCGGCCTCAAACTGAAACTGGAATGCCTCTTATTCCCCCTAGTATGTGTCGAGGCCCCACACAACGAAAATTAAAATCAGCTGCATGAAATTTTTTTGATAGGGACAAAGCGAATCAATTAGTTAGATGTAAAATTTGTAAAAATATTTATAAATTTAAAACCGGTAAAGGTCAAGGTGGGACGGGAAGTTTAGTGAGACATATACAAGGCGAGCACACAACTAGATGGAATCAATACCAGGCTAAAAATCCGGTATGCCAGCCGAGTCAGGACAAGGTTCACATAGTGTCCTTGTGACCAAGTACAGGGTCAAATTAACCCGACGACCAAGTACAAGGCGAGCAAACATCTATTGAAAAAATGTTTATAAAATTAAAAAAAAAATCTTATTCCCACTATTTATATTATTGGTATTGTATTAAATCTGACTATTAAAGTAGACGGTTGTAAATCACTTGTTGAAACGATTTATGATTGTATATAAGTACTTCCAACAGACCCAACTGAAGAACCAACTCACGAACCAACTAAAGAAGAAGTTATGTCCGGCATACACAATGAATGCAAAAAACTATATTTATATGTATTACCAACAAGAAAGTGCAAATAATCAACCGGCTTCGGTAACATCTTCTACTTCACTGCAACCTAATAAAAGACATGCGGTTTCTGCTGCTAGTATTCAAGGCCTTAAAGATAGAATGTTTAGTGGTTCAACTTCTTCACAAGTTAGCGAATTTGATGTTTATGTTTTACAGGGTGTTGTACCGTACGAATTAATTGTGAATGATGAAAGACATGAAGACTTGCTGAAATACTGGAGGGACAATGAGAAGACATTTCCGACACTAGCAAAGATAGCTGAGATGTGTTGAACATTCTATCGTCATCAACAACGTCTGAAAGCATTTTTTCTGCGGGAAGATTTCAAATAGGAGAGCACAGACATTCATTGGCGGGAGACACATTGGAGATTGCAGTTCTATTCAGAGATTGGATTTAAACATAGCGTAGAAGGTGCGGTCAACCGGAGATCAACGAAGAAGACTACAACTAAAACGAAATCTTGTCCGAGGGAACAAGAAGCGACGTCAAACAATTTGACCACCAACTTCCAATTCCAACCGAATATCCTCAAGACATTGTGAGGAAATTAGAAAAAATATGGTTAACTATGTAATTTTTTTAATTACAATTTTATTATGTGATTTGCAACTTTTGAACAATACCACAAAGTAGCAATTTTTAAATTGCATTACAAAAATATCATATTTCTATTAAATAATATAAGAGGCACAAAAACAGTCTTGGAATGTTTTTATTACACTATTTTGTTCAATTATTGAAGTGTTTATATATATTATTTTTTTAAATTGTCTAAAAAACCGAAATCCCCCTACCGACCCCGCCCCGTCCCCCCAACACCGGTCCCCTTTTCCGGCGGGATGTGGGACGGGACAGGACATCTGCCTGTCCCGCTAATCACGCTGGAGCCCCGGTCCCGAACCTTCCCCCGTCCCACCCCGGACCAACCCACTGGCCACCCATACTAAAGCCTAATGTTATGCTAAAGCTCGAATTGAAAACTGGAAAGTGCAGTAGAGAGCTAAAAGAAACAGGAAGAATAAATTAAGCAACCTAAGTTGAGAGCAAAAGTGATTGGATTCCATTAACTTGTCTGAAAATGAGGCTTTTATACATCTCGATTCCCTCCACAATTTCAGCCAACTAACATTTGAATTCAAACTCATAAATTTAAATTTCACACATCCTGCAATTTATTTCAAGCTAACAATTGAAATTAAGTAACATAACTAATATTTGAACTTCTTTTCTCACTAAGTCCAGTGTGGCGATGCATATTGAATACTACAATTTAAGCTTTGGCAACAGAGAGCAAACGAGAGAAGAAACACAGCATTAGAAGGTTGTACCGTTTGCAGCTTTTACAGCAGCGCTAAGGATTGACAAAGATTCATTGGGCATAAGGTTGTATTTTGCGTTTACTGTTGAAAGATGTGGGGCATGAGAGAAAAGTTTCTCCAAAAATTTTGCAGTTTCAATTCCACCTCGATTCTTGCTGCATAAGTTTAATGAAAATGTTACTCTCAGTTCAAAATCCATAAGCTGAATTTCAATGAAAATTCCCTTTATAACCTTATGTTGATGGAGTGGAGCTTTGATTCCTTGACTAACTCTTTTCCTGCTCTCATGAAGCCAGAAGAACCTAGTCCAATGTCTTCAATATCAAGAGCTTGAATACCTCCACATAGAAACTTCCCTAGTGGTGTACCTATCTCACTACAAAAAAGTTGGGTAATGAGAATATAAAAAAAAAAAATGTTCCCATGGAAAAGGCTGGAAGTGTCAAATGAGGATAAGAAAGGGTAATATGGCACAGACGAGCTTCACGCAGTATGAATAGTGTAATGAGACTATTTTTTCTGCAATGGTGATGATGTAATTTAGCAAAGATTAAAAGGAGATCTGATATCTTAAAGTCCGGGAGAAATCAAATGCAACAAGTTCTCAGATTTTGGTGATCTTATTAGAGAGTTAACGTCACAACAAAGGGAAAACTAGTAAAGCACCAAATAATGAAACGACCTGATATACAACTCCCACGACAAAAGAAAAGATCAGATTTGCAGCAAAGTTTCCATGATGGCATTCACCTTATCAGTACAGGCAGTTTAACATGACATCAATATAACCCAGAACAAGGCTTAAAACGTGTCCCAACTTAGTTGATAAAGTGAAACAGTTAACTCTTACAAACTTGAAGCACAAAAAAAACATGAGAAGGCCAACTGATTCTCCAGGTCATATGTGGAGACCCCTCGGAAAATATCATCTATTTAGGAGAAGAAATATGAAATTTGAATATAATTTTGAAATTGTATCTATTTTACCAACCTGCCAAGAGAATTGCCTCCAATTGAGAGAAAATTCAGTGGTTTTCTCAAAAAAGCTGAAAGAATTTCTAGAAGTTCACAAACTCCAAAGCATGTAAGCTCACAACTTTCCAACTTCAGTTCGTCAAGGGGGAAATTTCTATGGGACATCTCTTTGAAGTAGGTAATCAGACACCTGAAAGAAAAACACAGTTGTAAGACCTTAGCAAGTTGGAAAGCGTACACAGATGGCTAAATTCAACAAACCTGATTCCAGCATCCTCGATAGGATTATCACTCAGATCAAGTTTCTCCAGATTTGGCATGTGGACTAGAGCATATCTGAGACAATCCACATCGTCCCTCTGTAGATTGCAGTTCCTGAAGTAGGAGACGCAAGTAAACTTTGAATTGCACTAAAGATGACAATATACATACACCTTTCCTGAAAACTCATTAAGTCAGCTGTGATTCTCATTAAGAGAAAATAACAAAAATGGTCCCTTATCTTTGGAAGTAGGTTCAAATTAGTCCCTTAAGTATTACATGAGCAGTTTTAGTCCTTTAAGTTTGCCAAAAGTAAACACTTTTGGTCTCCGTTAAATATTTATCAAACTCTGATTGTTAAATTTAGTCAGAATTCTGGAAAAAAATTAACCATAAACACTAGAAATTTCCGTCAAAACCTAAAAAAGCGCAACATAAAGAACTGCACTAGACACAGAAAATAACAGAAATTGCACCTCAAAAAGTTGCACCAGATTCTGGAAATAGACCAAAAATAACATAAATTGCAAAAATTATACCTCTAAGTGTGAATTCCCATTAAGTATTTTTTATTCTCACAGTTGCGGTTAAACTTAACAACCAGAGTTTGGTAATATTACTTTTGGTAAATTTAAAGGACTAAAACTGCTCCAGGTGATACTTAAGGGACTATTTTGAACTGACTACCAAAGGTAACAGACCATTCTTGTCATTTTCTCATTAAAATTACTATGGAACTGTTTATGCTAAGACAGTTCAGTATGAAAGGAGACTTCTTTGAGGCAGGAATTGAAAAGTCAAAACATACCTTAAATTAAGCTCCTTTAATGACTTCAGTGAGTTGTATTTCCCATCTGGCTCTGTATTACTTCTGTACTTCCATTTAAAATGAGAAAGCCACCCCATAATCTGCAGTGTAAAATCCTCTATAGGTCGATTGATGATCACATCAGTATAATACAACAAATATCATTACTCACATTGTTTTCTGAAAGGTCCAGAACAGTAATACTAGATGAAGCATCAATGAGGGTATCAAAAACTATCCTCGCAAAATGTCGAGGAAGATGGTTGTCTGATAAGCATAATGATGATAGGGACCTAGCAGAAACACGATGCACAATGTAAGTCTATGAAATCATTTTAGTGGATTACAAGGAACTGCAATACATAAGTACTCAAATAATAACTATAATATGACTGTCTCTGTATCTCTAAGGTGAACGTCAATTACAGGCTTAACTAAAATTTTCTCTCATTTAGGAACTAAATTGACAGCATGAAATTTGTCTCCAACCGAAGAGAAATTATGAGCCAAGTGTGAACTCTCTGAACTGTTACTAAATTCCACATTGTTACCAAATTCCGCTTGAAAGAAATGAGATTATTGCAGATACTCAGATTAAAAATATTAACCAAATTCCCCGGAATCCCCAATAAACATATTGAGCAAGAAAAAAGTATAATATACAAAAAGAAATTAAAAAGTATATAGAGGATATTCAGTCCTCCACTAAAACACTGTTGTTGAACTTGTAAGATTGAGCATTTTAACAAAATTGCAATTTCATCCAACCAGAAGACTCCAAGAAATATCACTATCTGTGAGATTACTGTCACTAGTACCATTGCAGTTTAAACTCTGTAAGCAGACAGATCCGCAAGCAGCAATATTGCCACGAGGGAATTCTACCTATGAACTCACATGGCATCCTTGGTTTTATTATAGTATGACTATGAAGATACACGTCACATTAAACAACTTGATTGTTAAAAATACTTTGAAGTAGATAACTGGAAATTATGAGTATAATAAAGCATAGAACAATTAACTAAAGGAGCTGATGGAAACTGCGGTGAAATATTATACCTCCCTGATGATAGCAAAGATATCAGTCCAGCAGGCAAGGAAGGAATCTCTAGGAAGCTTGATGTCTTGATCGAGAAATGCTGCAATCCATGTGCTTGAGGACAATGCATGCATAGCAAGTCACAAATTGCACTAAGAGAAGCCATTGTAAACTTGCAATGCATGAATTTAATCGACTTCAGGGATCGATAGTTCTGGTTGATGAGTTTGCATAACCCCTCGACCTGTAAGGTTGAAAGCCACAGGAAAAGAAGCAGTGTAACACTTAACGCTTCAGCATAACAAGTTCTACTACAAAGAAACATTTCAATTTTCCTGTTTATTACAGATGCCAAACAGAAAATGCACAAGCAATTGAGCCAACATGGCATAAAATCTTAAGGAACAAACACAACTCTATCATGAATCTGATATTATTGTCAAAGATCAATCTTGATGGGGAGAATAGTTTTACAGAGCTCAAGGACTGATCATTGATTAATGATCCACTTCTTTTATAACTGAATATAGTAAAGAAAAATAAGAAAAAGAAGTTGCAAGAGACATCAAAATGTTCCTCTTCTATTCAAACAATTTCTTAGGGATAATTATTTTTGTTACTTGTGCATTTTGCTTTTTCCTGAAAGCAAAGATGTACATCACATATATAAAAGAACTAAACTTACATGTTCATCAGACTTAATCCACTGTAATTCCAAACTCTCCAACGTTGCATTTCTAAGTAAAAGCTGCAACAAAGAAATATATGGTAATTATATAGACAAACTAAAGGAAGCCTTATAGGCCAATAAATCAATTATTCTCTTCTCTGCATACTTAATGTAATGCCTGGATATTCGTTAAGCCAGTATTATGTTACTTACTTTTATGTTGTTCTTTTTCTATTTGATGAGAGAATTAGAAATCGAAATTTCACACAAGTATTATCAATTGGAATCTTCTTTTATCTGCATCAAGTAGTTAAACATCTATATGTGATTTCAATTTAAAATACAAGAACTTCTAAGCAATGATAAGTGCATTTTCATATTCGACAGCGTCGGAATTAGAGTGAATGGAACTGGAAAAGAAGTATCCAAGGATTATATTTTGCCAAGGGAGGATTTGAAGGGTGGAGCTTTCAACAACATGGCAACTCATATTCTGTTCCATTAGCATTCTCTAGTTGCCACCATCAAGCAGACTCTGTTTGTCTAGATTTTCAATATTCAGACTTCATACAAATTGTGTGCTATTGTGGTATACACAATATAAACAGCTGAGTGAGGAGACCAAAAGATGGGGTCACACCTCATCAAATATAAGAGTTGAGATATATCTTTTAGCTTTTATAAGAAACATTCTTTAAACAGAACGAACAATCTTTTCATGTCAGTACAATGTTTCTGGGAAGATGAGAACAGAGAACTAAAAGAATCTTTAAACTGACGATACACAAGAAATCTAACATCTATGTGAATTCTCTTCAGTACAGAATCAGGTAGATATTGAAAATCTGCGTGCTGATACTAATACGAACTGCTACAAGAACTTTTGATCATAATTGAAGGGGAGCAAGAAGTCAAACAAGGCAGATTTCATAAACTAATATGCAGTACACAGTATGTACAACTTACACAAGTTTCTTCCACACACAGAATATTTGGAAGTCTCAGGTGTCTGCAATCAAAACAAATGTAATTCAACATGAGCTATGTTTGAGAACATCAAGAGCGGTAGTTGAAACACAATATGTAGCACGATGCACAAATCAAATGCAATAATGAAGAATCTGCATGCACATGAAGGCTCCAAATTTATACTTTTAATGTTCAAAAACAGCCACTTATTCTGCACACCCCCTGTTTCAAGGAGGAAAAAAGGGAAAAGAAAGTAGAAAACTGCAGAGGAAAGAAGCCCAGTTCCAACATTTGATGATACTTCACAAATACAGTGTTCAAGACGATGACTTGTCATAATAGGAACATTTATTTGCATATGGCATTTAAAGAAATTTTTTCATGAGGCTCATTATCCTCTGAAAAGCTAACACCTGTAGATTTAATTTTTTTGTAAAACTACACCTGGCATACAATCCAAATTGTTGGCAGTGATAAGCGAACTTGGAATGGTCACAGGTGAATCTATTGATGTGTCCCCTATGATCAATATAGTTTAGGATTGATCCTGCACAAACAAAAGAAGCCTGTATCAACTAAATCTTACATGGTTAGTTCACGGCATTGTTTAGAACTTTCTTGAGATATAATTTTTCCAGAACAGGAAAAGACTTCTGCATACAAATACTACTTCTGATACAAAAATACAGACAAAATAAAGGCATCTGAAAAGATTCAACCTCCTTCAAAATCCTCTTTAAACCCTTTGTCCAAAACATAGCTTTCACATAGAGTGTGTATAAAATATTCCTTAACCAAATATATCAGAGGAAGAAAGAAAGAAAAGTTAACTCCACAAGAGGATTTGAATGTTTAATAGAAAATGTTGGTTTTAACCCAAGACAGCATCTAAAAGATGATGCATAAAGAAGGAACTGGACATGGCTGCCATAAATTGACTTGCCAGAAGGTGGTGCAAATACTGATAAAAGACATCAAACAACATGAATTTCTTACCTTGAATTTCTATCTCACCAATCCGACCATGAAAAGATGGGAATAAAGCTATCTCTGCTGTTGTATCCAGGCAACTGTTGCTTAGAAAATGTGGAATTTTAAAATGACAGGTGAACTGAAGCCGTATAAAATAGTGGTAACTACCAATAAGTATATCATTTAATGTTCGTACTTCTGCAAATGTGCTTCCCAGTAGATCTGTTGCCAGTCATTTCCAGATTCACACTCTGCTTCTTTTCCTTTTGCTGACCTGGCAAATGACTTACTCTCGAAATTCTTACTCCTCCGGCCAAAAGCAGGCCACCGTGCTTCATAGAGAGCTTTCCACTCTTCCTCAAAATTCAGATATCTGCAGAAACATATTCCAAGCAGTGTTATCAAAAGCGAAAAGCGCGAAAAAGCTCTAAGGTCAGTTGGGACTTTAAGTGCAAAACGCAAATAAAGCGTGGTCTTTAATGAAAAAAGGTGCAATGGTGCAAAAATACAAATATTTATATGTTTAGTCCAAGACTAATAATAATAAAAATGAATTACAAATATATGGACAAAGAAATTGTAAAAACATTACGATAAAGTGAAATATCAATTATATGGTATCACCTCTTCAAGAGAGGCTCATTGGCAAGGAAAAGTATGTCTTAGAGCCTTGATGATGACACTAAGCCCACATAAAGCGAGGTGAAGCGCTCAACATGCTTTGAGCTTCGCTTCGGGGCTTAAGCACGCTTTAAGCACGCCTTTGACAACACTAATTCCAAGCTCCATTTACTCTCTCATTATGACTAAGAGACCAAAGAAAACTCACTCAATTTCCTATATGAAACTACAAGTGCAGACCTTTTACGCTTTCTCTGATTATCAACACTGTCAGTCAAAAGCTCATAATCATCCACGATATCAGATTTCCTGCAACACGAGATTCTGGTTAAAGTTCAGGCACTATTATGCACTTGTGCCACTACATGATGGTCAATGTGAAAAAACCTAAATAATATCAATCAACTATATCAGTTATAATTTTGACTCACCTAAAATGTTGATCAATTCACTGTTAACTAGCTTCATCACTCTAAATTCCAAACCACTTTCTCAAAGAGTCGATGCACCAAACATTTCAAATTTTACACTATTATTGATGTCCTTTTAGTTTAGCAGTAGTTAGAAATGAGCTTTCAGTAGATCAAAAGAGATAATAAATTTTTAAGAACAGAAGTGGTACCAAGATGCAAATGACGCATACTGCTGATAAGCAAATATAATCTTTTCTGTCTGAAACTTAATCAAGATGATGAAAATGGTAATAACCTTCGAAATAAGTGGCCAATTTTTTTTACCAGTATAAGATAGTTATACTATTTACCAGCAATAAGAGTAAGCTGGGCAGTTTGTACAGGAAAGCTATTACATAGTGTACAGAGCTCAAAAAGTCTATCCTGGCTTTTACATCATTAAATTAAGCCATGTTGCACCAAAAATGAAGTAAGGAGATACATTTGTATTACAGATTATTTTTTTGCACTCCAAAATTCTTGCATTTCCTTCTTTCCAAGTGCACCACCAAATAGCTGCTGGTATCGAGTTCCAGAAAAAATGTGGCCAGATTTTTGAGGTGGAAAAAGCTATATAACAAGGGTGATGCTTGTATTCTGATTTTCTGACAAACTACTAGTAGTATTAGCAGTAGTAGTCTCTGACAATGTTTAGATAAGTAATCATATTCATGCTTTTGGATGTACAATGAGGATAATTATGTCAACGCTGTTTTATATAAAGCTTAACAATGTGGTCAATCCCAAACTAGTTGGTCAGGAGTATGAATTCTCAATATCCATTCAGCTCAATTTCAGCCAGTACGAATCCAATACTCAATTATTTCTCATTCAAAATAAACATGGGGTACTCTAAATATAGGGGTTCTCTAAATATAGGGATTCTCAATGTTTCTATAGTTTAATGAAGTGGATCAAGAACCATGATGTCTCAGGTTCAAATCTCAGTACAGGCACAACACACTAGGTGATGTTTTCTCATCTGTCTAAGCCTTGGTAGACAAAGTTACCCAATACATGTGCTAGTAGGAGATAGCAGATAACTAGTCCGAAAAAATAGAGTGATTCTCTACTAAACTCCGCCTATGCGAAATTGCCATCGAGTGTATGCTCACATGTCTGTTTCAATGATAAAGGATGAGGGCAGGGGTAAATTGACACCAGGGGCACAGCTAGAGCTTCGCCTACCGCTCAACACAACCCAATAGTTTTGGCTCAAACCCTATATTTATGTTTAAAAATCCACTTAAATTATCAGTCACCCATTAAGCTACCTTTTTAAAAATTCATAACCCATAAACTCAAAATCCTAGCTCCGCTTCTAATTAACACCCAGAAAAAATGAGAAGATGTTAGGATAAAAAGTATTTACTAATGACACAGATATAATCTACAATTACAGTGTTGAACTAGAAACCTTTTTTGTAACTTGTGCAAAGCCAATGGAGGCAGCTGTGGCAACAACTGGTGGAACAACTCTGTGGGAAGTTGATATAATACTGATGAAAGATCATGATTATCCACTGTAAAACAAAAACAAAAATGCTAAGCAATAGCTGAATATAGTTCCTAATTTAATAACACCTTAAATGTGACTCCAATATACAAGAAAAGAGTTACCTTGAATGAGTTCATCTCTGATTGAGTATATGCATAAGGTGACTAATGATGGAACTTCAACTTCCCCCATGTTTTCACAACCCTAAGATTAATACTCCATAAAGCTGCATTTTTTACAAGTGGGGTTACAAAATTTTCATATACAAAATGCGAGTATGCAACAAATAATATCTTTTCTAGGTTGGACACTTTACTGTCTAAAATTTCACTTCTGAAACATGATAAAATGATCAAAATGGTGTCTAATGTTTGAAGGTTTGTTCAAAATAGTTACTTAAGTATTCATTGAATAATTTTGGTCCCTTAAGTTTGTTAAAAGGGGAGTAATATTTTTAGTCATTGTCAAATACTTAAATACTTATGTTCGATAGACTTAATGAAGAAAGTAAAAAAAACTTCAAAGTGGAAGGACGTTTATTTCGATGAACTAATAGTACTACAAACTATTAATACAAGTAAAAATATATTGGGATACTTGACAAATCATGTACCGGTGGGATCATGTTGAGTATTTCAACTCAAAAAAAAAAATAGAAAGTGGGAAATGGATAGCTTGGTAAAAGCAATGTGGAAATGTTAGGAAGCTTAGCTGAGAAAAGTAGTGGTGGGCGTATATCGACTTGGTTTGATTTTATATCAAAAAAGTATGAATCGAATAAAATTTGGTTTTTATTTTAAAAAACTGAATCAAACTTTAAAAAAAATCGAACGTATCGATTTTCTCAATTCAAGTGTATCATAATCAGCAAATATAAAGTCCAAAAAAATAATTTAAAGTCCAAAAATATAAAGTCTGCATCACATATATTCTTAAAACATGTAAAAAAAACTCCAAATTAAAGTTTACATCCCCACAAAATAAAAGTCCAACACTTAAATAAAATAAACGGGTCGGGGATTTTTTTTTTTTTAAAATAATTTCCAACACTGAAATTGACATTCACACTTACATTACCACAAAATTTTGACGTTGAAATCTATTGTATATCGTGAGATCTTTACTAAAGAAACTGGAAAATTAGAAACCAATTTGGGGGAAAATATAAATTGATTGGGAAACGGACGTTTTCCTAAAAATTGGCAGCGCCACGGCGGTTTGACATCTCAAAAAAATACGCAAAATTAAAAAAATCGGGTAAAACGGACATCCGAGCGCAGAGTTATGACCATTTAAAATTGCACCAATTTACAACTACTTTCTCTCCCTACACTTTCTCTCCCTACATTTTATGTCAATGCTTCCGTGATATGTTAATTAAGTTCATGCTGCATTCCACTTCCATAAAAAGCTTCATAGATTGGCTTCAATGGCTATGATTCAAGAGATAGCAGTAGCCTAAAATTAAAAATAATATTTGGTTTTCCTTTTTGATAGCAATAGCCAGTAGGCAGTCAACGGTAGCACAGCCAAAACGATTTAGGGCAAGCTTTCAATTTTAATTTATACTGGCTATGATTAATTACAAATTTATCCCCGAATTTGCGATTCGGTTCATCACCAATACTAAAGAACTGAATCGAATCATTTAACCCTGATAGATTCGGGTTTTTAAATTTTTTTAACCAAATCGAACCGACGGTTCAATTTGATTTTTTCGATTCACCAGTTTTTATCCTCTAAAGAAAAGTGGCACAAAATTCGACCTCTTGAATAAGACTTGGCAAAGAAGCCAATTTGAAACTTAAATTGGTCAAAAGACCACCTAATTTCTTTTTGATTTATTTTTCTAGATTAGGTTTTAAAAAGGGGCTCAGGGTTACTTTCATAATTTTTAAATAGCTGGAGTTTTAAACTAACACTTAAGTTCTTTTGACAAGTATTAAAATATATAAAAATTCTTCTCTCTTATGAATAAGTCTCTCTCTCTTCCTCTTTTCTATCAAGATCTCAATCACTCCAATCGATTTTTCTTCTCTTCAAAGCACGGAAGCTTTTCGATCGTCGTTCTCATGCATGTTAATTAATTTTGCATCAGTGGCGAAGCATTTTGAGCTCCATATTGCCTAATATAAAAGTTCTTATTTTTTCAAACCTGATAAATCCTATTGTTCATAAAGTTCTGAAATTTTTTTTCAAATTTTTGAAATTTTAGCCTTTTTATTGAAATATTTGTTATTTCTACTTAGTTTGCTTATTTCGATCGTACTTTTTTCTGTTTTTGTTTATGCAAATTCATCTTGGTCTATTACTAGACTTGAAACGTTAACTTTTTTGTTGGTTGAAATGTGTTATTTCTACTTGTTGCTTGTTTCGGTACTGCTTTTCATGTTTCTTCAAATTTATCACGGTTAATTACTAGGCTTGTTGTCGATTATTATTATTTGTATATTGTGGTTGGTCAACACCACTCTATTGTTTGTATGTAGATCACATACATCAGATGGAAATGCACATTCTATACGTGTAATCTTTAAAAGGCTCGAGAAAGAGCATGATGATCTGATCACTATCTTTCTACCCCCTAATAGACTATTGTGTTTATGTAATTTTTATAAAACTTTTATTTATGAAAAGAGAATGGATGAGTTTGATCAAGAAAAGAGACAACGAAGGAGTTTGCTTAAGAAAAAAGACAATGGAGGACTTTGAACTTTGGGTCGATTTTATATAGGGAAAAGATGTATTGTTACAGTTATAAATTTAAGAATTTTTTATTTTATTACCGTTGTAAAAATATTTGTGGTCTGTCAATCGAAATAAAGCTAAGTGTGATGGGTCAATTATAAGCCAAACCGAAAATAAACGACCTTGCTCTATAATAACTCACTGCTTAGGACAATTTTAGACCATTTTGATCGATGATAAACTAGAGAAATAAAGATGACTGTTGGAATGTGAAGCACACTGAATTTGCACTAATTTAATGAGAAAATAAATAAATAAAATTCAAACTCAAACCCCAAATCTCAAATTGTACAAATCTAAGGGATTGTGGATAGGTATACCATAAATCGGTCGTCGTCAATAGCTAACGGTTCTCATTTAGGCTCGACTTCACGCATGGTCAATAATTATCCACATGTTATATATAGACCAAAGATAATATTTATCTAAAAATATAGAAATAAATAAAATAAATAAATAAAAGGACATGCCACTATTTAAACATTATAATAACACTTTAATACATCATATGAGAGTCCCCGTCCATTGAACACATGATCAAAAGAGTTTTAGGACAAGTAATTGTACTTAAAAGGCCAATATTTATCTAAGAAAGACATAAATAAATTAAATAAAATAAAAAAGGACATACCACTATTTAGACATTATAATAACACGATAATACATCATATGAGAGTTCTCATCCACTAAACGCATGATCAAAAGAGCTTTAGGACAAGTAATGTTACTTAAAATGTCAATATTTATCTTAAAGCCATAAATAAATAAATTTAAAAAAAAAACTTGATACTATTTAATAATTATAATAACACTTTAATACATCATATGAGAGTCCCCATCAATTGAAAATATGATCCAAAGAGTTTAAGCACAAGTAATGGTTGTGCTTAGAACAAAGTTGTGCTTTGAGAACAATAACTTATTGTCATACTAATTGGATACTATTGTTATGATTATCATTACTTGTGTGTTTAATGGATGAGACTCTCATATGATGCATTAAAGTGTTATCATAATGTTTAAATAGTATCAAGTCTTTTTATTTATTTTATTTTATTTATTTATGACTTTTTTAGATAAATATTGATCTTATAAATATCATTACTTGTTCTAAAACTCTTTTGATCTTTTGTTCAATTGATGGGGACTCTCATATGATGCATTAAAGTGTTATTATAATGTTTAAATAGTATCAAGTTTTTTATTTATTTATGACCTTTTTAGATAAATATTGATCTTTTAACTACCTACCAAGGTGGAGGTTAGTCTGCGTACACTCTACCCTCCAGACCCCACGGTGTGAGATTTCACTGGGTATGTTGTTGTTGTTGTTGTATTGATCTTTTAAGTATCCTTACTTGTTCTAAAATTCTTTTGATCATGTGTTCAATTGATGTGGACTCTCATATGATGCATTAAAGTGTTATTATAATGTTTAAATAGTATCAAGTTTTTTTTATTTATTTATGACTTTTTTAAACAAATATTGGTATTTTAAGTATCATTACTGTCCTAAAACCCTTTTGATCATGTGCTCAATGGATGGAGACTCTCATATGATGTATTAAAGTGTTATTATAATGTTTAAATAGTATATATTCGCGATTTCCAATCTTTTTATTTAATTTCTCATTTTCCCAAGCCCTAGCACGGTGTTCTCTTTCTCACATCATCCACATACCTTAAGGTAAGTCCTTTCCATGTGTTTCCATGCGATTCTAACTAAGTATACTCAAATTCTAAGTAAAATCCTTGATTCTTAACCTAAGGTTTTCAAGAAAACCCAACTCAAGGGTTTAAGGTTCATGCTTTGGGGAATTCTTCATCAAGATTCAAACTTTTTTATAAAACTAGGAGAGAATAAGGTATGTAGAGATTCTATCCACGTGTGAGAACATCATTGTTCTTTTCCACACCACGTTCATCCATGAAATAGAAATTTTCTCAAGTTTAGGGTTCTATTCTAAAATCATGATAACTCTAACTACACATATTATTATATGGCATGTCTATATTACCAATTCGTTAATTATATTCTTGATATTTTATTTAGATTATCATGAATGTATCAATAATCTATGAATGCACATAACTTGAATTCCATGGATTCTTAAATGCATGACATGAACCAATATCATTCCACTATATGAACTTTACATGTTTTCATGTCTCTTGCAGGTTATATTACAACTATACATATTATATATACTATATTTATAAATCATGTTTACAAGTTAAGATTATGAAATTCATGGTCTGTTAAGCCACTTATATTCATGTTCATATTTTGGGAGTTGCACAACCTACCAAGAAAGTTTAATACCTAAAACTACGCATGCCAACGTAGGATAATGATCGCTCCGCCTAGTTAGGATGATTCCTCATGTTACCCATTGCGGGTTATTGGATCCATTCATGTCATGTTCATGTATCATACCACGGCAAGGTACGAGATGGATTAGCTGATCGGGCAGAGATCAGACTCCACGTTCTCATGTGGTGGTTACATGTCGGTTATACTAAAACTCTCCCATTTAAAATAATTTATCATATTTTATTATTCATGTCAGATATTATACATGATCATGCTCAGGTTACAATTTCAGTTTCAGCTCCTATTATTTCATGTGTCTGCTTACCCATTCAGTTGCTTTACATACGATTACAATTCAAATGAGCTAACGTTCCTTTTGTTCGGGGCATGCACTTCACGATGAATGTACGGAGTTTCAGGACGATAGGTCATCTCGCTAGGATTTCTTCAGTATCAGCTAGTGGTGAGCCTCATTTCATTCGGGGTGTTAATTTAATTATTTTCATGTCATGCTTTATAGTCAAGGTATGCCAGGGTCTTGTCATGGTAAAACAGTTTTGCAGTTAGACTCACGTTCAGAGGTTTCATAGACTAGTCTAGCATATCATGTTAGTTATTTAGACTTATTATGTTTTTATATTACTTCCGCAAATATATTTTCAGATTATATTTACAGTATTCAGTTTTACACGTTTTAAATTATTGTTATTGCATGTTTTTGATGCCCATGTCGACTCATCAAGCCATGTGATTTGCTCGGTCACATGCAGTCAGACATCGAGTGTCGTATTTCGCCCATGCCATGATTCGGGATGTGACATGATGGGTGATTCTTAGCATACAATATTCAATTTTTTTTTGCATTAATGTAAAAGATCATGTAAATATTAATGTATCGAGATTATGATAATCATATTTTACTTGGGTGATAAGGACAAATCCATTCCGACCAATCATATTGAAATGACATGGCTATATTTGGTTGACCGGAACATGTCACTTGTCAACATGACACATTTTATTGGTCTTTGATTTGACTAGGCATACTACGTTATTTTGATATATGGCATGATTTGGTTGGCTCCTTCATTTGAGTTAGTATGCCATATCATCTGACACGTGGCACCAAATTGGGCTTCTTGAATAAAACATCATTTTGGGCTTTACAATCTGGGATCGTCATTTACCGCCTAATGCATTTGGACTTTGAATTAAATTCATATATTTATTAGACTTAAATAATTAATTTAATTATATTAGCCCATAATTTATTTGGACTTATATATTTTGAATTTAATATAATCCAAATTATTTTATGAGTTTGACTCCAATAAATTTTAGGCACTTACAAATGCTCTAATTTCAAGACTTGTCCGAATATGAACTTATGAAATATTTGTGACAGCGCTTGAAGTATCATTTAAACAATATCACTTTGAATGCACTTATATTTATTTGTGTGCCTTTTAAAAAAAATGACTTTCAAAGCAATTGTCCCAAAGTGAAAATTTAATAACTCTCTAGTGAACCTGCAAAAGCTTTGTGGAGCATTTAATTTGCAAATAAGGCTTGCAAAAATATAATACATGTCATTAACACCAACATAAATCATCTACTTTATATACTATAAAGACACTTCTTATAAATTTACGATTCTTCTATGTGCCACAAAATCGATTATGCTTTGCCTTTTCCCCTCTCTCATAAAATTGCCTTGTGTGTGGAAGGTTGACTCTAAATTGAGTCAATGGGAGGAATTCTTTTATTTAAGGTTTTTTGTATGATACTTTAACTAGGGCTAAACATAAAACACCGAAAATTGACGTACTGAATTAAACCGAGAATTTCGGTAATTTGGTATTCAGTAATTCAATTGATCTATCTAACCTAAGTGGAGACAAAATCTCATATAAGAGTTTAGCTACTCATAATATTAAAGATAACAAAAAGCTTAGAAATTGTCATCGAAACTTCAATTGAATACGAATATTAAAAGATGACAACTTGTTCTTGAAAACCTCAAAATACTCTCAGGACTTGATACTCTCGATACAAGTCTTAAAACTGATGATCTATAAAATATAAAATCCTAAAAAGTATTTATACAAGTCAAAAACTCAAAATTAAAAATAGTTAAAATTGCCCATGTCGCCAAATAAGACGGACCATACAATTAAGTATGGTCCGTAAAAAATTTTACGGTCAATTGAGACGATCAACTTTGACGGCCCATCAAATATTATTCGGTACCGTCAAAATCTCTGATACTCAATCTTCTTGCAGTACTGAAAAGGACGACAGGTTTATCCGGTCCGTAAAATATTTACGGACCGTCAAAACCCACCGTAAAACTTCTGTTAATCTTGCAATTCTCTGCTTCTTTCCATCAGATCTTTTACAGGCCAATTGTACGGTCCGTACAATCCTTAATTCTGGGAACTTTGCATGAATTTCCTTGTTTTTTGCTTCCTTAACGATAATTACCTGAAACATAAACAGAATGCATCAAAACGACACAAACTTGCTTAAAAACAAGTAAAATTCATAGTCAAAAAGCATAAAATGTGTCGAAATTCTATGGCACATCCACGGTATTCGAGAGTAAAAATTCAAAAATACAATATTCGATTTCGATAATCGGTATGAGATATCATATAATTCGGTAATACCGAATAACGAAATTCATTCAAATGTAAACAAAATTTCTGAACTTTCATACATACTTATAAAGTATTATCCTATACTTCGTTGGATCATGAAAACACATGGATCGAGTCATTTCTTGTGACAATACATAATAAGTCAAATTTTACATGAATTTATTGAACTATCAGTATATTTGATATAGAATTGTTGCTTCTTTCAACTGTGTAACTACTTATACTTTTTTATACCCATAAGCAAATTAAATACTGAGACTCTTTAATGCAGTCTAAAGCTTCTGAATACTAGAGTTTTTGTATATTACTATATAATTCGGTAATTAAGATTATATATTGATTGAATATTTGGGATTTGTATTTACAGGTATGTTGTCCATACAGGTATTACCGAATATCATATCGAATCGAAGTTTGACTTATTGATTATCGAATTAACGAACAGAAATTTGACGGGAGGTCACCCAAGTATAGGTTCATATTACAAATGTTATTATAAACTATTTTGTCAAGTTTATTTTGGATGTATTATTAATGTTATACATTTAATAGGCTTGGTACTATACATTTGGTAGGCTTGGTACTATACATTTGGTAGACATGGTACTATACATTTGGTAGGCATCAAGAGATTTACCATCTCTATAGATAGATGGTTAAATCCTCATTTGTAAGATACCAACAACAAGTGATAATACAATATCTCCCTCCTCTCTACCAAATTATTAATTTGCTTCTATTATTTATTTGCAATTATATAATTTCACAACACGTTATCTGCGCGAAAATCTGCCATTTTAAACTTGATTATGGTAAGTTATACTAAATTATAGCATTTTATGGAATGTCTACCTTGTATGCAATAGCCAGAGGAATGGTATTCCTTTATCCATATTGTTTCCTTTCAATATTAGCATAATATGATAGAAGTGGATATGATTTCAAGATTGACAGGTTAGTATCTTTATATTTGATACTTTGTCTTTGCTATTAAAGATATTGATTTTGGTTATTGAATTTAAGGACCTTAGTTAATTCATTTGGTAGTTCATGCCTCAATATTGTTTCTGAAGAACAATATTATGAAAAGGGATGATATTATTATTTTTCATTCATTAATGGCTAATGATATTTAGTTACTGCTTATTTATTATATTTATAGAAATTATTCTACAATAACCTTATAAATTGAATATCTAATATTGTGAGATATATTTGAACTCCTGTAGAGTTAGCAAACAATATATGACCACCAGCAGTGGCAATATTTCATAATTAAGTTCTGTTGTGCTAAATTATATTTACGCCTATAACCACCAGAAGTGGTAATATTTTCATACACTTATTGTGATTACAACTAAAGATACATTAGAGAAAAATTCTCTACATAATGTGTATGTCTCAATTTGCTCATGAAGTAGCAATATCTTAAAAATAGGTTCTATTCTATCATACTTTGATATGCTTAAGGCACATTCAGATATGTTTCAATCCTGAAGAATGAGAATTTTTGATAAAATGTTACAACCACAAATTCATTCCCTGAAATGAATGTGACAGTATGTGTAAAGTTTATGAATATGGACGTGCGTTTGGTTGTGAAGTTATCACGATTCATCTCTAGAAGAGACAAAGTATTTAAAAACAAATAATATATCAAATAGTCTATGCTTTACTCCCGAAGTAGTAAACTCAGATATCTGCTCCCGAAGTAGTAAACTCATAAATCTGCTCTCGAAGTAGCAAGTTTTGAACTTTACTCCGGAAGTAGTAGAATTTTGAAATCTACTTCAGAAGTAGTAGAACTTTGAACTCTACTCTGAAAATAGTGCAACTTTGAATTCTACTGCCGAAGTAGTAGAACTTTGAAATTTACTCCCGAAGTTGTAGAATTCTGAAATTTAATTCTGAAGCAATAAATATCCTGAAATCTACTCACGGAATAGTAAGACTCTGAAATCTACTCCTGAAGTAGTAAGACTCTGAAATTTTCCCGAAGTAGTAAACCTTTAAACTTTACTCCCGAAGTAGTAAAAACTTTAAACTTTACTCCCGAAGTAGTAAAGAATTTAAACTTTACTCCCGAATTAGAAATAATTGATAAAATATTTGGGAAATATTTTGAAGCAGTGGCTTCTTGTGCATGAGCAAAATAATAGCTACAGATGAACATCGTATATCAAGCACATTCAAATAGTGTGATTTCATTCTCCGAAGTGAATGAAGATTACCACAACCTACCTCATGAAGAGATAAAATATCAAAGAAAATACATGTGGCATAAAACTCTTTGTAACACGTACTTGTCATACGTAGTATATCTCGAATGATTTCTTTAAGTATCATTTTAAGGCAAAAGGAAGCAAAGTAGAATTTTTCTACTATAACCACATTGATGCATTATGGTCAAGTTGTTATTGATTTCCTCGAAGGGAATAACAATTAATGTATCTTTTTCTGAAGGATTTGATTACTATGTGGTTGCCAATTACAAGATATTCAGATGTTAATAACTAATCTTCTTGAAGGAGATATTGGAAATACTAAAGTTTAGAACGTAAGGTTTACTTTTTCGTATTTTATAAATTAAAATTATCTTTAAATTTTCATTTGATTACTATATTCTTTCATGACACTAGTAGTGTCTAACATTTTTTTCATGATACCAACAGTATCTAAGTATCAAGTGCCCCAGAAGAGCTAAGTGTTTGTTTACAAGAATCATGACACCGATCGTGTTCAAATAATACATGATTGTGGTAAATAAATAAAATTATCTTGAAGATGTTATATATGATAGCACCATTCATTCTAGATCGTAATTGGTACGATCATAACACAAATTACAGTAAACCTGAAGTTTATTGGTAATAAAAATGAATATCATATTGAGATTATAAATAATTAGAAGATTGAATATCTCCAAATTACAACCGGTAAGAAATACGTATGTGAAATGTTACCCGAGCATGATAAGATCACATGCCATCTCATACAATAGTAAATCAGTAATTTACTAAAATAAATAGCACATGTCATGATAAAACTTGAAATTTACATGTACAAATAATTTTATCAGTTGATACGACCATTTTGGCCATCCTGATTTAAATATGATGTGCTAATTGAGTATTCGGAATATATTAAAAAACTAGAAGATTCTTCAAGATATCTTTTGCGTTGCTTGTTCTCATGATAAGTTGATTATATCAACTAATGTTGTGACCGAATCCCTTTAATTCTGAAACATCTCAAAGGTGAATATGGGCTCGTTCATTTGTCATGTGATGTCTTAAATAGATGCATCTATGAGATGGTTACATGTGCATTTATTGTCAACATGTAGTTTGACATGTGCAAAGTTGCTTGCTCAATATAAATTGAGTTAAGAACACATTTTCCAGATTATGCAATCAAGACAATTCATCTTGATAATGTTGGTTTATATCCAAGCTGGTTTGGCATTGAATGCATCTAATAAATGACTAAACAATTGATGCTTATGAGAACAAACCTTCATGTGTTAATTTTAGATATGATATATTGCACATAACAACACTTATATGCATCAGATTAATAAATTATGATTAATTTTTCCCTTTCAATTGATTCATGATCAGGAACCGAATAATTTTTACATCTAATAAATTTTGACGTGCGATATATGGTTAATTAATTCACCATGATGCACATAGATGGATGGATCAAAAAATATTCAGGGATATATGTTAGCTTCTCTAATATGAGGAGGAGAGAATAAGCAGGTAAGAAATATGTTGTGAATTGTCATCAGTATGATCCTCATTCAAAAGATAATTCAAGTCAAATGCTGAAAGCATTTGTTGACCCAAGTAATTTTATATTTCAACTACAAAACGCTCATATTAACATTCATGTCCCTGAAGGACAAAGTCTACAACATGCATGAAGTATGGTAGACCAATCGGTTCCAAATGCAATAATTTTTGAAAAATGAGAGGAGTAAATGATATAATGATCCTAATAAGGAGGCAATGTGCTCTTGAAGAGCCTACGACATAACACTTCATAAAATCTCATAGGAGGTTCAGGTACTTGAAAATAATGAAGTGATGAGATCTAAGTAAGTTATGTCGAATTACAAATCGATACAAATTGCTATCTCGTTAATGATATATTTGATACAATATAACGCGCAATATTGTATAAGATCGAGAGGATCTGAATTCTACATCTCTTAAAACATGTTGACGTAGAAATAATTATCAAGTGAAATGATGTATCTTGGGAAGTGAAAAGTTTATTGGACCCCCAGTCCAGACATCAGAACATGTCACGGTTTATATTGATGAATGTTGTTACGTCCTATATGGCTTACTTGACAAAATTTATATGAAAATTTCTGAAGGATTCAAAATGCCTGAAGCATATACAAGTTCCTGGGAAACTTGTTTATGATTCTTAAATGACTGTTCATTGACAAAGGGTACAAAATGAATCTGTTTGCCCTTGTCTCTTTATGATAATTAGAATCTTTCTATTATTGTACACGTTGATGACTTGAATATTATTGAAACTCTTGGAGAATTTCTAAAAGCAGTCGATTATCTGCTAAAAGAATTGAGAAAATTGAATTGATCCTGAAGTATCTTTGTGCAATTAATGCATTTAAATATCTTGCTATAACTATGGACATGATATAGTTTTACTCCCACATGAAGATATTGGGGGTATTCATATAATCGACGTAAATGTTTGATCCAAACATGTTATTTATGTCCATGAGGAATTTGTTGGAAATTTGCCTTTGGCGGGAGTTGCGACCGACCAACTTTAACGGCTTAAACACTAGTGTAACGTATGTTGGAGAATCCGGTTCTTCACACATGCATGATCTACTAAGTACGTAGATAACCGTAGGGCCAAGAATCGTCAAATTTCATTGAGAAATGAAAGAGATATTGGTTCACGAAGTAAGGTGTTTGAAGCATGGAAAGTGTGGTATTGTGTGTAATTCTCCCTCATCGGTAGAGGAAGAAAGAATTGTTGTGTATATAAGATTCGAAATTGGTTAGGGGTTTGGGACCCCAAGGGGTATCCCATGTGTTTAAAGGAGGGAGGACCTAGATGTGCTTCGGTTCGAGGAAAGACCACACGCGCGCCGCCGCCGCCCGTCCCGTCCGGTTCCGAGTTCCGGGTTCTCAGGTTCACGGGTTCACGGGTTCACGGGCTGTGGGCTGTGGGTCTTCTGATATTATCTTTTTGGGCCAGAAAACTTTGCCGGGAGTACAGCTTGATCCCGAAGTTTCGATATACGGTTTGGCCCGAATTCTTTCGGATGTGCGGTTTGGTCCCCGAAGTTTCAAGATGTACGCTTTGGTCCCCGAAGTTTCCGAAAAATCGAATTTCGACGGTCAAAAACAGAAATGCCAAGCACTCAATTCAGCCATTTATTTTGGCTGAATTACTCCTCCTATAATGGCCAAAACAGTTGGTCTTTCACCATTTATGTTGGTGGCTTTACTACCTCCATAATGGCCATTATTTGGCTATTATGGAGACAGCTTTTTCAGCCCCTCCCTCACCTATATAAACACCCCCTTACACCATTGTTGAGCACTAAGACATATGCACGAAAATACATAAACAGATGCGAAAAAACAAGGTGCACGAAAATACACAACCGAAATAGTTTTCTTCCTACAACTTCCAAGCATCATTTCGTTACTCAATATTCTTCACGGTAGCTCTTGAGTTTCCTTTGCTCAAGGGTTCCATTGCTGTTTTATCTTGGGAGACAAATTGTCCAGGACGTATAAAGGATACATACGGGGCAATATTGTCTTAAGGACAAGAGTGCTACACTCGACTCAAAGAAAAAACATTTTACATTTTTCGATCTTCAACAAAATCGTAATTTCGCTTTTGTTGTTATATTGTAATTTTCAGATTTCTAGTCGAAAATATTATATTCTTTGTTTATCCTTTCGAATACTTGTAATAGTTAAATACTTCCCGTACTGCTTTATAAAGTACCATATAGCAAAATCTCCCAACAACTTAAGACAATATTTGTATAGTATTACTATTAGTGTTCGAAAGATGTCGGTCAAAAAGTGTGTGACCAAATCTGGATATGGCAATGGTTTTCTGGTAGAAGAGAGTGATGATGATGAACGTGTTCATGGTGTCACCGCTACCAAGATCGGTGGGAAGAAGCGCTCTCGAGAGCCCGAGGATGTCAACTGGGACAAGAGGAGAAGATCGAAGATGTACTTCTATCTTGCACGGAGAGGCTCGTATCTATCCCAGACAAAAGATCTGAATAATGGTGAGAAGGAATTGGACACTCAGTCTGATGAAGTGACTGAAGTGAGCCAGAATCCGAAATTGGGATAAGTATTTTCTTACTTGTCAAGAATAAAGATTAAATGATAAGTATTTTTCTTACTTGTCAAGAATAAAGATTAAATGATGTCTGATTAAAAATAAATTAAAGTAAGGAGGAATATAAAATTAATGTATATTCCTTACGCTTTAAAAATCAGAAGTTTAATCTCTTCTTCTTTCCCGTTTAAAGATTGGATTTTGTAAACGACTTAAAAAGATCGGTTCTTTTAAGTTTAATAATTAAAAGTGTGTAAAGTATGTTCGCACATATGATGGAGAGAGATCCACTAACTGTGCGAAAACTGTTACCACACTTAAGTAAGCGCCAAGAATTATCTGGGCACCAATCATAACGGAAGAAGTCTAAAAGTTAATGACGTTGAGCCTGTCATATTATTTGGCAGAAGATCCTTCATAGGATGATATTGGACACTCAGTCATACAAAGCCTCCGGGCGACTAGAGTGGGCCAAAATTCCTTTGATAGGATGATATTGGACACTCAGTCATACAAAGCCTCCGGGTGACTGGAGTGGGCCAAAATTCTTTTGATATGATGATATTGGACACTTAGTCATATAAAGCCTCTGGGCGACTGGAGTGGGGCCAAAATTCATTTCATAGGAAAAGTAATGGACACCTAGTAAGGTGGGCCAGAGTTTCCAGGTCCTGAATGATCTGAAGGCCTAAAGAAAGGCAGTAAAGAAATTGGACACTCAGTCTGCCAAAGCAACTGGAGTAGGCCAGAGTATCTAGATCACAAATGATCCGGTTACGCCCTAACCACGGGCAAGAGGTTGTTCATGTGAAGCAACGCCACCTCTAAAGTAGAAGGGGCTGGAGAGGTTGTCCTCAATAGGACTTCAGGGAATGAGATCACTCTAAGATGAGGTGATACATATCCCTAACTTGGTTTAAGGGACGCTGTTGGTCAAGCTGGTTTGAGACTAGTCCAACAGTGCCGTGATAACTAAGAATGGTACAAAGACGTCCGTAGCCGAATGAATGATATATTTGTAATCCGTGCATCTATGCCATCATAGATTAAGACACGTTAAATAGCAAGTCATTCAAAAGCTAACGATGTTGAGATTGTTGCCTTCTGACGACATAAACCCTCAAAATAAATGTGAGGTAGATGAAGAGGCAAAATCACCTTTCCAAATTCCGTCAAGGGAATAGCGAAAGAAGCACCGCTCCTCTAGAACTTAGTCACACCTACTTGGTGATTTGAAGTTTATACAAAATAGAGGGGGAGACAAGTACGTTGTGATCTTCATTGATGATAGTACAACGTATGGAATCCTTTGTTTGTTGAAAAGCAAAGATGAAGTTGTTGAAGCGGATAAGCGCTACAAAGCGAAATTTGAAAATTAACTAAGCCTACGGATTGAGAAATTCGTAGTGATAAAGGGGAGAATATGAACCATCGTTTATTAAACGATCGCTCATTACTCACCTCGCCTAACGGTGTTAGCCAAGCGCGAAGATGTACGCCCAAATTACGAGGGGTAGCTTGGTAAAAGATGGGCTACCGAAACAGTCAAGTTTGACCTAAGATCGTAGATTGCATATCCACCGGATCCGCAAATAACGATAGTGTTGATCGCCTCTTGGCATCAAAGAATGCTCGAATTCATTGAAGATAACTTTCCTTGAAATAGGAAAAAGGAGTAATTGCTCAAGGTTAACAAGAACCCGCGAGGGCTCGACCGTCCGGAACTAGACGTTCCGTATCTACGGACTCGAAAGTTGCTTTGTCGTCCGGAACTTAATATTCCGTATCCGCAGAACTCGGGGATTCTAGATGTTGAACCGAGACGAGCAAAGAAGGGGACAAAGACTTGTTCCGGTCCTTCTAGATTGTATGGTTAATAATGAACCATGAACAATTAACAAATAATTGTTATCTCCAAAAACGCTGCTTTGGAAAGAAGCTAAAGGGAGAAATAGATTCTATATATAGAACCATACTTGTGTAATAGTTAAATCTTCCTACGGAAAAGAACCTTTGGGTTGTAAAAAGTGCTCCCCAGTGAGTAGCTTCACATCCAGTAGCCATTGTAATCTTACATGGCATGGGTGTTGAAACAACCTTCCAAACTAGAGAGTTGGAAGAAGAGGATCGAATTGGTTCGAACTGTTGGGCTTCTTCCGAACTTTCATTTTGGTCCCCGAAATGTTAACATTTTGGTCCCGAAAGTCTCGTATAAAACGAAACAATGAATCGATCACGAAACATTGACTCTAAAGTTAGAAAGCCAACGGTTGGAAAACCAACGGTCTTAGAGTGAAAATCATATTGAAACAAAGTCTCGATATGAAAGATATGAGTATCACAGATGACATCTTAGGAATTGGATTTCTAAGACATCTAACGGATCGGTCGATAGTTGACGAGTCTCGTTGAAGCCACCAATAGATATGAATCATAGAACCGATTGGAATCATGGTGCACCCATAGACAAGGAGCGATATGCTCGTGTCACGTGTAGTTCAATGTATTGTACACACTACAACCGACCCGGTATCGTCCAACAAACGGATCGATCGGTTGAACTAAGGTTCACCGATGATCTTAATACATGATCAATAGAAGGCGTTAAGTCGGATATGACGATATCCGAATTATTCGCTTATCTACGGATTATAGTATTCGGATGTCCAAATGGTTACGAGAGAACACGGTGATGCAAACCGGACATCGGATCCGAAGAACACCAAAGTCACAAGTAAATGTGTATGGTGGGTCTTGGAAAATCCTCTAAGCAAACTTGCATCGACCGATTCATGATGGTATCGGAGTTTATCGCTTTATACAAAGCATGAAAGAAGTTGAGTAACTTCACGACTCATTAGAGGACGTCCCTTATTGGGAGAAACCCGTGCCTTCGGCGGTTCTACATTGTGGCTAGCCGGTCGGCTTTAGGAAGGACACGGATGACGGCGTCTGGACATATCTGTCACGATATGTCGGAGACATAAGACCGTATGGCGATTGATCATCACGGGTGTCACTTCCTTATTTACTAACTAAGGGACTACCCGGAGATCAAGTGTTCTCTGCTGTCTAGGGAATGGGCTTAAAACCCAAAATATACGAACCAATACGGTGGAAACCCAACCTTACGAACCGGAGATCCCGATAATTTGGTTCAATGGGAAAACTAAGTTGTAAAGGTTCGGTTGATCGCTTCGGTCGAAGCATGAGCACTTCGGATAGTGATTTCGAAAAGAAACACCAAATCCAAAGCCGTTCCGCGATAGACGTTAAGTGCTATCTGCAGTATGGGTAAAAGTTAAGTTTTCAAAACTCGTAATGATCCTCAACGAGTTGAGGTTAGGTCTTTGGGAAACTTTTAATGGTTCCTAACACTTGTGAAGTGGGGTATAGCAGATACCTTGTAGGAGACCACCTATTTAAGTGCGAGGACGGGCCGCCTCAAATTGAACGCACTTAAGAATCCAAGACGTTGTCCATGGCCAAAACGGACAAAACATTACGAAGAAGAGAGTAAGGGAATTTGTTGTGTTGGTACCGTTGTCTTGGCTTACACTAAACACCGACGGTTCAAGACATCACGTTCACCGCGCAAAGTAAGTCCGATGGTATTCAACTATGGAAGGTTCAAAGCCGAGGCTACCTCTCCTTATGCAACATCGGTCCGCCGAAATATTGCCGGAAATGAAAAGACACCATGTGAGTGCGCCAAAATCTCTTTCAAGAGGGGATTGTTGGAAATTTGCCTTTGGCGGGAGTTGCGACCGACCAACTTTAACGGCTTAAACACTAGTGTAACGTATGTTGGAGAATCCGGTTCTTCACACATGCATGATCTACTAAGTACGTAGATAACCGTAGGGCCAAGAATCGTCAAATTTCATTGAGAAATGAAAGAGATATTGGTTCACGAAGTAAGGTGTTTGAAGCATGGAAAGTGTGGTATTGTGTGTAATTCTCCCTCATCGGTAGAGGAAGAAAGAATTGTTGTGTATATAAGATTCGAAATTGGTTAGGGGTTTGGGACCCCAAGGGTATCCCATGTGTTTAAAGGAGGGAGGACCTAGATGTGCTTCGGTTCGAGGAAAGACCACACGCGCGCCGCCGCCGCCCGTCCGTCCGTCCGGCTCCGGCTCCGGCTCCGGCTCCGGTTCTCGTGTTCACGGGTTCACGGCCGTGGGTCGTGGGTCTTCGATATTATCTTTTTGGGCCGAGAAAACTTTGCCGGGAGTACGCCTTTGATCCCGAAGTTTCGAGATATACGATTTGGCCCGAATTCTTTCGGATGTGCGCTTTGGTCCCCGAAGTTTCAAGATGTACGCTTTGGTCCCCGAAGTTTCCGGAAAATCGAATTTCGACGGTCAAAAACAGAAATGCCAAGCACTCAATTCAGCCATTTATTTTGGCTGAATTACTCCTCCTATAATGGCCAAAACAGTTGGTCTTTCACCATTTATGTTGGTGGCTTTACTACCTCCATAATGGCCATTATTTGGCTATTATGGAGACAGTTTTTCAGCCCCTCCCTCACCTATATAAACACCCCCTTACACCATTGTTGAGCACTAAGACATATGCACGAAAATACATAAACGGATGCGAAAAACAAAGATGCACGAAAATACACAACCGAAATAGTTTTCTTCCTACAACTTCCAAGCATCATTTCGTTACTCAATATTCTTCACGGTAGCTCTTGAGTTTCCTTTGCTCAAGGGTTCCATTGCTGTTTTATCTTGGGAGACAAATTGTCCAGGACGTATAAAGGATACATACGGGGCAATATTGTCTTAAGGACAGAGTGCTACACTCGACTCAGCAAAAACATTTTACATTTTTCAGTCTTCAACAAAATCGTAATTTCAGTTTTGTTGTTATATTGTAATTTTCAGATTTCTAGTCGAAAATATTATATTCTTTGTTTATCCTTTCGAATACTTGTAATAGTTAAATACTTCCCGTACTGCTTTATAAAGTACCATAGAGCAAAATCTCCCAACAGAATTACTGTCATACCATGTTTCACATGACAAGATAACAACAATTTATAAAGCAATGGAGAATGTATTTGACGTTATTTCAATAATATTATATGACAACAATGCAACTCTATCAAGAGCATGGTGGCATATGTGATCAATCAATTCGTTCAAATGATGATTTGACAGATTTGATCAAAAGGCACTTCCAACCTCAACATACAATAAGTTGATATTCAAGACCAGAGTACATAATCTTCAAGAATTAAGCCATGATTTAATCAGGGGAGTAAAATACGCGTTGCACTCTTTTTTCCTTAATCAAGGTTTTGTCCATTGGATTTTCCTGATAAGGTTTTTAACGAGGCAGCTAGAAATGCATATTACCAGATATGTGTACTCTTTTTCTTTCACTAGGATTTTTTCTCATTGGGGTTTTCCTAGTAAGGTTTTAACGAAGCACATTCTCTATTAATAAGACATCCAAGGGGGAGTATTATAAACTATTTTATCTAAGTTGTATTTTGAATGTATTATTAATGTCTATACATTTGGTAGGCTCGGTACTATACATTTGGTATAACTATACATTTGATATACTTGGTACTATACATTTGATAGACATGGTACTATACATTTGGTAGGCATCAATACCATCTCTATAAATAGATGACTCAATTCTCATTTATAAGACACCAACAATAGGTGATAATACAATCTCTCCCTCCTCTCTACCTAATTAGTGATTTACTTCTATTATTTATTTGCAATTATATAGTTTCATAACAAATGTGACATTTTTTTTCATTATATAAAAATCGGTTAACTATACTCATATCAACTTAAAAATCACTTTTCTTTTTCTCATTACATAAAAGTCATTTAACTATACCCAAACCAACTTAAAAGTCAGTTTGGCCGAAAAATGCACGAATCCGGTGAAAACTCATCGGAATCTTTTAAGTTGCATGCCACATTAGCTTTAGTGGGTCCACTCAATTTGCATCCAAAATTAATTAAATCATTTAAAACCATTTATAATATCTAACCATTGACCCCAAAAAATGGTTAAGATAAAAAAAGAAAACATACCTATGGTGATAGATCACGTAGATAAAGGAAATAATCGATAGTTGGCCTAGTTAGGTTCGAGGTGTATTTTAATTAGTGTGTTAAAAGGAGGGAGCATAAGAGGAACATTTTACATATGCCCCGACGAGGCGTAAACTCTGACACGGGCGGGGCGTAAGCCTCATGAATATTTAATTTTTAATATTTCAAAAAATAATATAATTAAAATAAATATTTTTAAATATGTAAAATTATTTAAAAATAAAAGAAAATTGTAAAAAAATGATATATATATATATATATATATATACTGATCCTCACAAAAAAACCAATCAAAGCAATCCATTATACGCCACGTACAACTTATAATTATATATAACATAATTTTACAAGTATAAACAATATAATGAAATAAAAGCTATTATGAGATGCAAATCAACTCTAACATATCAACTTTCAAACAATGAAAAAAATCACAATTTCTTAAAACAATACTACTATCATACTTTTCATTTGATCACCCTACAAGCAAATAATCAATAAACTTTATAAGTATTATAATTAAAATGTAACTCCTTCATGAATAAAAATAAAATTACTCTCAACTAGCGAAATAATAAAATATGATAATTTTGATACATAGGACAAAAGACCAATGACAAGTGAAAATGTACAATTCTGCTATGTATTCTTTTTAAAATATTAAGTGATATTCATTCTCACGATGTTCTTAAATAGTAAATATGCAATACTACGACTTGTTATTTGAGTTACATCCAATCTTCTTATTTCTATAGATGAAAAACTATTAAGTATCATTCACTTGTTAAAGAATTATGAGGGTCAACGATTTTAATTAAGGAATTTAACATATAATTTTTATAAGAACTGTTAGGTGAGCCCCGAACGTTGGGCGTTAGGCGTGTTTAGGGTGTACAATCAGGCACTTAAGGCGTAAGCCTCACATGAACTAAGCCCCGCACGTGAGCCCTGGGGTGTTTTGCCAGTGCCCCTCCCCGAGGCGAGTCCTGAAATTACCTTTTAAAACAATTATTTTAATATATAGATGGTGATAGTTCAAGTAGGAAAGAGGAACAATTGATAATTGGGGTATGAAACTTGCGAAAAAGTGATAGTTCATGTGAGTTTTTTACCATTAACTTAAATGTTTATTTTTTGTTATTTTTGTTCCTATTTTATACTAGATGAACTTGTTCAAATTTTGAAGAATACACTTTACCGATAAAATATCCTTAAAGACTAATTCCTTTGACACAAGTTACTAGAATTTCCTAATATTTTCCGTAAAATTTACAATATCAAATCAAAAGTGGCAATTGACATCAACATCCCGTAATAATAGATATTAGACCAAAACACATCACATATCCCTTTTCACTCATTATAAAGGGCAGCCCGGTGCACCAAGCTCCCGCTATAAATATAATAAAGCTGCATTGATCTAGCTAGCAACTTTAAAACATAAAATTGAAAGGACAACCTCAAAAAAGATATATATATGTATATATAATTGGAACTACAGAGAGTCGATAGCCATAATGGTGCTCAAGTTCATTGGTGTCATGTACTTGTCGGAACCAGTAAAAATAGTTTGGACTATGAGTTTGTTGGCACGTTCTGATGGATGGAAAGGATCCCAAAATGCATATATATCTCTGTTGGGGCATAGATTTGATGCAGCTGTGCAAATGCCAACTCCATTATATGGCCCTTGTCCACAACATGCTATCTTTGATGTAACAAAACCTGTAAATTAATTTTGACATAAAGTTTATTGGTTAGTCTAAAGAAGTTAAGCTCAAATTAGAAAAAGTTAATTAACTTGTTCACACTAACAACTTAAAAGAATTTGAGACTATTAGGTCAGCAAAAACATAACTTTAGCTATCCATCTATAACATATTATTTTATTTTTCTAAGTTATCATATCATGGTTATTGTAACAGTTACATGTTGTTACCACCTAAAGTTATGGTGGGGTGGTAAGTATTAAGAAGTTTCATATTCGAGCCCTTTATCTATGGAGTCATCTTTAGCCGGGAGTACTTTAACCTCCAAAGTGAGACTTCCAAATGTGAATCCAGATTAGTCGACCCCCAAAGCGATCGAGTACCGAATACCAGGTGAGAAACAAAAATAATGTTACTCCCTCCATTCCAATTTATGTGGTATACTTTTTATTTTTTAGTATGTCTTAACAAATATCGCATTTTTATATTTAGAAACAATTTCATTTTAAAATTTTAATTTTATTCTTAATGTGATGATTCATCACACAAATATCTAAGGCTTGTTTTACACCACAAGTTTCATAAGTCTTTTTTTATTTCTTAAATTTCATTTCCAGTATGCTATTGCAATAATGTAAAAAATTTATGGTATTGCACAAATTTAAACTCAATAAGAAAAACAAATTAAAAGAAGTAATACCAAAAGCTTGGGGATTTTTTATGAAGTCATTCTGCATATCCACAGCATTTGCAGCAACAAAGACATCAGAGCCAATTTCTTGATTGAGGCCTTGAATCATTTGGACTAGGAGAGGGTTGAAAATAGCAGAAGCTCTCTGAGGCTCCTCGGCACATTCCCCATTGGTGCTCCTTGAGGCTAGACTTGATGGCACACAACCTAATGGACCAGATCCTGTCACCAATACTCTTCTAGCTCCCAAATCATACAGCCTCTGCAAACATCTCCATGTTAATTTACCTTAGATAAGTCCATCTCAATTTCGTGACGGATATGTATAGACTTTATGATGGAATTCAATAATGTGAAATGAAATTTAGGCCGGAGATGACGATCTGTCACAATTCAATCATAAATTTGTGACGAAAATAACAGTCTGTCAAAAAGATGACGCAAATGAGAATCTGTTATAATTTCATCACAAATTTGTGACGGACATATTGATCCGTCATAATTTTTTTGCTAGATCCTTTTTTAAAAATTAAGTTTATGATGGACAATTTATTACAAATTTGCAACAGACTTGTGATTTCGCTATAAAATTTATGATGGAAATAAGGATTCTTTACAAAATTTTCAACATGGAAAATTTTAACTAAAATACTTTGATGTTGTGACGGAACGATGACAGACATTTAAAACAACTAAATTTAATCTAAAGTTGGCATTTTCCTAATAACACTTATTTTGTCTTCTTGACAACAACTACTACACATGCAATTATAGAGAATTAGAGATTTATTTCGTTTGTTCAATTTATGTGATACATTTTGTTAGTTCGTTTAAAAAAGAATGATCTTTCTATATTTAGAAATAATTTTACTTTAAATTTTTATTTTATCCTGAGACAATTTATAGCCACACAAATATTTATAACTTTTTTACACCATAAATTTTAAAAATATTTCTCTTTCTTAAATAAATTCGTGCACAATTAAAAAACTTCGCATAAATTGAGACGAATCTAAGATATATTACCATTAAGATCTTGCGGTATTCAGAGATGATATAAACAGAGAAATCTTGAAGGTTGTACTGAAGTCTTCTTGCAGAAACTGGTATGAAAAAATAGTTGTTAACATAGTCATTTCCTCCCAAAGTAATAAGAACAAGTGCTCCGTTTACTAGCCGCTCTGTTTGTTCATCCCCTATAAGAGCACTCACTCGTGCCTGGTATTGCTCGAAGTTCTGTATTTGCTGCGATATTCTTATTATGTTTGCCTACCACAAAATGAAACATCAATAAGATTTGATAATTATGTAATTGTATTATATGGTAATTACGAGTAAATATCTATGATAAGCATCAATTGTAATTCAATAAAAATGGTGAAACTTGCTATCTCGTGTTAAACTACAATCTAGTGTATAAATTCTTTACAGTAACGCAAGTATAGTTGATATCTAGCTCATCCGGTGAGCTTCCTGCCTTCCACAATTGAGGTTGAGGGTTTAAACACCATCAGTCAAGTAACATTCCCTTCCCCCTTCCCCTTGTAGCGATCAAATGACATAAATATTATTATTTATTATTTAACTACGTCAAAGATAATTGTATGGGCCTTTGCTTCGAGAACAATCATATTAGCGCCTGCTCTATTTCCTTTACCAATCTATATCTATATCACTAACTATAAATGCACAACTTCCCTTAGACAATAGACATGACATGTCCTGGCCTGCTCTATTTCCTTTACCATAATTTTCCGTTAAAATTAAGATTCTTATGCACTAGTAGTGTAGAAATTATTTACATAATTAGGTTACTAAAATACTAATATAAGGTTAATTTCAAATTAGATTCTTATTGTGAGCATAATATTAGTCGGTAACCTAATAAAAACGGTATCTAAAATATATACACTACTTACAAACTGAACGCCAGTATCGTTAAGAATTCCAATTCCAGCAGAAGCAAAATTTGCTCCAACGAGCAACTTATCTCCAGTAAGTTCAGGGTCCAAGTATGGCAATGTTGGCTCAGCACCAAGCTCTTGGCCTGTCCACACACATTTTCATAATTGTATTAACAAGAAATAAGGTTCACTGTCTCAGAAATATTTTAAGTTACTCAAAACTAAGTCCAGATAGAACTGAATTTCGGATTTATAATTAGTGGATTCGAAGTCAAAACATTAAAATTGAGGGCATTTTTGTCTTTAACCCTTCCCATTTTAATCAGATGTCTTTCTAAAAAAAAAAAAAAACTGTCACCCAAATTTCTCCCCCTTTCTTCAATTGTAAGTACCTTTTTTTTTTTGTTTCCTCCAACAATCAGGACCCACATTTTACATCTCAAATAAAGAAGCGTCATACAACTATGGCTCCTCCAAATTTCTAGGTAGATTTATGAATTGATAAATGAAAATAGGCCTTTCTTGTTAAATCATGACCCAAATTATTTTTATCAGCCAATAGCATGAACGTTCGAGCGGATTTCCTTTCGAAATTAGGACGGGTACGAATATAACTCTTTCGTTTGGTCGATCGTTAGGAAGTGATTTAGTCATATATTAAAACTAACTAAAGCAATAAAAATGCAAGGGTGACTTGAGAGCAAATTTAAGGACTGGAACAATATGATCGACAATATTAACCTATTCCGTCATATTAGGTCAACAAAACTTTTTTTTACATAATATATGTGTTTGTATATATAAAGATGTTATATATACAAACACATATTTTTTTTCCACATAAATTATGAATTGAGACGAAAGCAATACACAAATGAACTTATTAAACCTGCTCTAGATCCACCTCTTTTTATATATATATATATATATGTGGAAAAAGAGTTAGGAATTTGCTTACTTATAAGATCAGGTATATTGAAGCCATTGGAAAAACGGCCAGTAGGACGATGAGTTGGATAATCAATGCCATAAGGTGGAGAATCTGCCCTTGCTGAAGTTAGTAAATAATTATTGTTGCCATTATCAACAAGGGAGTCACCAAACACAAAGAAAGCACGAGGCGCACCCTCAGTACAACTTATAAATGTTCCAACTAACACTACTAGGAAAATAGTACGAGCAAAAAAAGGACTAGGCATCTTGAACTAATATATTAGTACTAACTACTCTTTTCTTGATCTATGTATGTTTGGTAGTATAAATGATAAAGTGATGAGGCATTTATTTATATAGGAAAGGGGACTATGGATTAGTATTCTTGGTTGGTTGGTTGGATTGTATTAAATGGGCGGCCTCCCAAAAGCATGTAAGTGAGTAAAAACGGGGGCCAACTTAGCAAAAGAACTAGATATTTTTTAACAAGTTTAATTAATTGTCTTAAAGGATTGAGTTTGTATGCTATATTATACGTGCTTCAAGTTAAACCGTTCATCCATGCAGCCTCTATAGACAGTGGTTAACGCTTATCAACCAAATGGATTTGGTGTGGGTTCAATGAGTTGATCTATTGAACTCAGATCATTGGTTCCGACTCGATCTTTAGAGTACTTGTTCGAAAAAATAAGTATGCAACACCTAGTTAGATCAAGAATCTGGTTAAGCCTTAATCAAGAACTTAACGAGTAGTACTCAGTCAGTGACAAAATTAGAAATTGAAAGAGAATAATCCTTGATTATTTTCATTAGCTAATTAGCTTATATACATGATATATAATAGTAATTCTAGGCTATAATTATGAAAATTAATTATACACCTAACTAATATAAAATCACTAACAATATTTACCAAATCACTAAATATATGTACATATATTCTATCACACCCCGAAGTCGTAGCGAGCGGTTGTCGTACGCTGAGACTGATCCGGAAATCTTCAAACAGAACCAAGGGAAGACCCTTAGTAAAGATATCAGCAATCTGATAACGTGAAGGGACATGTAAGACACGTACTTGTCCACGAGCAACATTTTCGCGAACAAAGTGAATATCCATCTCGGTATGTTTAGTGCGCTAATGTTGTACATGATTCCCCAAGAGATATATCGCAGTAGACCAATGTAGCTTTCTGAATAGGAGAATGAAGCTCTAAGAGGAGGTTACGCAACCAACAGGACTCAGACACCACATTAGCGACCCCTTGATATTCGGCCTCCACGCTAGAGCGCGACAAAGTAGCTTGGCGTTTAGCCGACCAAGAGACCAAGTTATCACCGAGAAACATACAATAACCAGATGTCGAACGCCTGGTATTTGTACATCCACCCCAATCAGCATACGTATAAGAAATAAGAGTAGATACCGATGATGGATATAGGTGTAAGACATGATCAAGAGTACCTTGAATGTAGCGCACAATGCGTTTGAGAGCGTGCATGTGTTCTTCCCTCGGATCATGCATGAATATCGAGCCTTGTAAAAGTGAGATATTAAAGAGCCCCTGCAAGACTACGATAGTAGGAGTGATCCTCATATGGTGTGCTAGAAGTAGCACTCAGCTTCGGTTTAGTATCAACCGGAGTAGGAGATGGCTTACAGGCTGACATGTCAGCCCGTTCAATGATCGTTGATGCATACTTCCTCTGAGACAGAAATAAACCACATGCATGACGAGTGACAGCTATACCCAGAAAATAACTCAATGGCTCTAAATCTTTCATTGCAAATTCTGAGATGAGAAGGGATATGATAGACTTGCGAAGTGCATCAGAGGAAGCAGTCAATATAATATCATTCACATATAAAAAAATGTAGGCCATAGAAGTATTGTGACGGTATATGAATAGAGAATGATCAGACTTGTTGTGAGAAAACCCAAGAGTAGAAATGTAATCTGCAAATCTCTTGTACCATGCTCGAAGAGCCTGTTTTAGCCCATACAAAGATTTCTTCAGCAAGCACACATAATTCGGATGAGCGGGGTCCCTGAAACCTAAGGGTTGATGCATGTATACTGTTTCTTTGAGTTCTCCGTGTAAGAAAGCATTTTTCATCTCCAGTCGATGAATGTGTCATGCTTATGAGAGAGCTAGACTGAGAACATTATGAATAGTTGCCGGTTTGACCACCGGACTAAATGTCTCTCCACAATTCACGCCAACCTATTGAGTTTTGCCATTACCTACAAGACGGGCCTTTTGCCTCTCAAAATAACAATCAGATTTTTCTTTATGAGTAAAAATTCACATAGAACGAGTCACATTAACATCAGGTGGATGAGGCACCAACTCCCGCGTCTTATTTTTAATAAAAGCGTTATATTCATCATCCATAGCCATTTTTCAATTTGGGTCACGAAGGGCAGACACGAGATTACGTGATAGAGGGGATTTAGTACCATTATAGTTGAGATTAAATTGTCACTTTGGTTTAAAAATTCCCCATTGGCTGCGAGTAACTGGCCTTGAAGCCGGAATAGGAGTGGGCTGGATTTGGGTGGGAGCAGTGGACTGGCCCAGTTTCGGGCTGGACTGACGTGGCCTACCACTCGATGAAGAGGGGATGGGTTGGCATGACAGTGGGCTGCCACTCGCTGGGCATGGCGAGGTGGACCGAGGTTCTGGCCTGGAAGAGTGGGTCTGCCGCTGGGTTGGGCCGACTGGCTGGGTTGAGTTAGGCCAGCATGCAGTGGGCCGGAGTGTGCCAGCTGGTCCATGTGCCTCGGTGTGGGCTGGTCCAAATGATGGACCATATAAGGTGAAATCCCATCATCCAAAAAATCATATGAATGAGACGTTGAACTATGCAACTTAACAAACAGAAATTGGGTTTCATCGAAAATAACATGGCGACTAATGATGATTATATTAGAGGATAGATCATAGCATTTGTAACCACGATGATTAGATGGGTAAACCAAAACGACACAAGCGATAGAGCGGGCTTAAAGTTTATTTGTGGTAGTGGAGGGAAAGAGATGATAACATAAACACCCAAATACCCGAAGATGAGAATAAGAAGGGTCTTTTTGATAAAGAATTTTAAGTGGAGATTGGTAGGCTAATTCTTTGCTAGGGAGGATGATGAGAAGGTAAGTTGCCATTTGTAATGCATGATGCCAAAATGAAGGCGATAATGATGCATGGGCTAGTAATGTGCGAACAATATTATTAATGGTGCAGATTTTTCTCCCGGTTTTCCCATTTTGTGATGAAGTATGTGGACAAGAGAATCAAAAAGACACACCATTAACCTTACAAAATTCCCGAAATGCCCCATTATCAACTTCCATTATATTATCACATTGGATATTCTTAACCTTCCATTTAAATTGAGTACAGATGAATGCTCTAAATGATATAAATGTGAAATAAACTTGAGACTTTTTAGATAACGCAAAATGTCCATAAAATTTAGAGACCGGATGCGGACGTGATTGGATAAAGATCTCCCCTACTATTACATCTCATGAGAGGTATCCCCGTCTTGAAATCCTTCACAGAAAACCCAAAAGGACCAAAATTAATAAAAACTCAATTATCAATGGTGAATTTACGGACAGACACCAAATTTTTAATTAGGTTAGGGGCATAAAAGGAATTTTCAAGACAAGAGGTGGATGGGGAGGAGATAAAGTAGTATGACCGTAATCACGAATTGGAATTGAATTGCCATTACCAACAATGATGCCATGATTTTTTCTCAAATTGGAATAAGACGAGAGAGTACATTGGTCTGACGTCATGTGAGAAGTGACGCCGGTGTGCATGTACCAATTCGTGTTTGGAGGATTTAATCCAAGCATATGCATCGCGGCCTCAATATCCATCGGAGTCGGTATGGGGCCCACTGCCTGGAATGCCTGCGGAGGTCGAGGCCCAAGGAAACTGACATGTTGGCCCGACCCAAAAGAAGACCTGCCGCATGAAGCTGGACCCGAGAAACTGGGTCGCTACTGTTGTGGAGACTGGGCCGCTGCAATTTTTGCCATTATTTTTACGGTTTTGACCCTTCTTGCCACCGTTGTTGCGGTTTTAGCCCAAATTGTCAAAAAACCATAAGAATGATTGGGCAATGTCATCATCGTCACGGAACTGGCGCCGGTAGCCGCTTTTTTTGCCAAGCCGGCTTCTTCTAACGTGAGCAACAAACGTGCTTGATAAAAAAGGGGAAACAAATTACTTTGACGAAGGAGAGTTCCAACGCCATTATAGGACTCAGATAGGCCTGCAACCATTTGTAGAACAAGACGATTATTGGTAACAGGTGCGCCAACGTTATGGAGTTGGTCCGCCAATTCCTTGAGTCGTTTACAATAGGCCGAAACATTCGGGAAATCTTCCATGCGTACTTGTGAAAATCCTTACTTAAGGGTGACAACTCGGGAATATTGGTTGTCCTGGAATATATCACGCAATCTATTCCAGGTAGCCATAGACGTAGTGTCTGGTTGAATGATCGTATGCAAAAGATCGGTAGAAATAATGGAGTAAATCCACTGAAGGATGGTAGCATCAAGAGTAATCCATAACTGAGGATCCTCCACGGGATTAGGGGTAGCGGGAGGAATTATGTGATGGAGAACTTGATGTGAGATGTCGTGAATTTTGAACAACTCCGCCCACGTCGCGTATTTGACGTTTTTCATCTCAAGAACAATAGGGATGTGGTTCTTGATGTTGGAAATACTAAGGGCAGGATGAAAAATATTCTTTGACGTAGACATAACGAAAGAACAATAGGTGATTTGAGGGATTTGGAAGAAAATTTGGGAAGAGAGGAGGAAGAACTCGGCATGGAAACCGAGGAAGGGTTCGGAATTTCGAGAAAACCGAGACAAGCGGAAGCTTTTGGAGAAGGAGGTATGTGAAACCTAGACTTTTGATACCATGAAAGAAATAATCCCTTGATTATTTTCATTATGAATGAGTATATATACAATTTACAATTTCCTTAATATGAAAAATCTTATTCCTATTCTACTCCCAAAACCCTATTCTATTTGTACAAGAATTGTATAATTATGGTAAGTGTACAATGCTAATTATATACAAACTTTATTACCAAAAACATTGATATACACGATGTGTATATTGCCTTGGGTTTCCGTGATATACACGGTATACACAAGATAGTATACGGTGTATTCTAAATATAGTATACTTTCATAATCAAAATAAACTATTTTGCCCTATTAACGTGGTATAATTTTTGAATGTAGGTGATTTAAATCGAACCCCTTCCCTTCAAGTTAGCTCTGCTTCTCTTGCACTCTCTTTTTTCCATTGAAGACATGAAACCTTGTTGTTTGACCGATTTGCATGAAGAGTCGAATAGTATTACTAGTCAATGCAATTAGTCCAATTTAGTGATTACTGCAAATTTTTGAATGAGGTGATTCCATAGATGAATGTTCATCAATTTCATCCATAATTTCAAGCTGGATCCAATAGTGAACACTATTATATTATCACTTAATTCAGGTTCTACTAATTAATGAATGAATGAATGGTGAGTAGCTCTTTAGTGAACAAAATTCTAGATATAGAGCAACAGAGCAAGTGCTAGACAGCTGCTGACAGGAGAGTATGTATTGATTGACGAGAGGGGCCTTTCATTCAGTATAAGTTGTGATCAGATTATAAGCGTAAAAAGTTAGATACTCCGGATGTACCAATTTGTTTAATATTTTTCGCTTTTTCAAAGTCAAACTTTTTAATTTTAACTGTATATTTAAATATGAGATATTTAATTTTTTACATAAAATATATTATAAGTCACCATAATTAATAGTTTAAAATATATATGAAAAAATTACGATAAAAAAATAATTCATTTGAATCTCGAAAAGCCAAAAGTATCAAATAAATTGAACGAAGAAAAATATATACCAGATCTAGGGGACACTTGACAAACAGTTGATAGCGACTGTTCCAAACTATTCATCCTGTCACTTTTTAGCAGTTGAGGCTGTGGCCACACTCAATTCAGAATAGACATGATTATTGAATTTTTGTTGCACCAAAATGTGTAATCTAGTTATGATTGAAACATGAGGAGAATTATGAGTCAATAATAACATATTCAGTATAATTTCATCAGTTGTAATCTGAGAGGTGGAGTGTACTTTACCCCTATCTTGTGAAGTTAGGAAGAATGTTTTTGATAGACATTTGGCAGGAGAATCATGAGCCCTCAAATTTAAATTTAACGAGGTACAAAAAATATATTAGGTGATTTTTTTTATTTGCCTACGGTTTAGTGAGCGAAGTTACATGATACATGTCTTGGTAAGGTGATTTGATAATGTAAAAAAAAATATAGAAGTTAATATTGACGGACCCGGATTGAAAAATTGGAAAATCTAATCTAAGCCTAATAGGTTTATGGTAGAATCCTATTCTAAGTCTAATAGTTTATTTTTGGTGAATTGTAATTATGATAGTTTTATTAGAATATGATTTTCTTGTTAGACTAGGGAAATGAAGAACTTACATCTATATAAGGAGGTCATTGTGATGAATGAAAAACAAAAAAAAATCTCTCATTATTCTTCTTCTCCCTAATTTTTTGTCCCATCTTGATTTTAATATGGTATCAGAGTCTCGTTAAAAGAACACGAAAATCATAAATAATGGCGGATGACGGAGAAACCAACGATAAAAATAAAGGAATCGCCGGTGAAGAAAATAAAATTCAACAAAAGACAATCTCCCTTTATGACATTACGTCAAACGATAATCCCAAAATTGTGGTGACACATGTCTAATTGAAGGGAGAGAATTACGAAGAATGAGCTAGATCCATGAGGACGACCCTAAGAGCAAGGAAGAAATTCGGCTTCGTTGATGGTACGATCAAGAAGCCGGATGAAGAGTCACCGGACTTAGAAGATTGGTGGACTATAAACTCTTTGTTGGTGTCATAGATTCGCAACATCATTGAACCAACGCTTCACTTAACGATTTAGCATAAAGAGAAAGCAGAAGAATTATGAACGAGCATCCGGGAGCGGTTCGCTGTTATCAACGACCCTCGGGTGCAACAACTGAAGGCAGAACTTGCGGAGTGCAAGCATAAGGGAAGGATCATAGTGGATTACTATGAAAAACTAACTAAGTTGTGGAAAGAATAGAAAAACTACAAACAGATTCCGACTTACAAGTGCAGAAAGTGCACGTGCAATCTGGGGATGATCTTGAAAACCAAAAGAGAAGAACAAAAGTGCATTTTTTCCTCATGGGATTAGATGAGGCAATGTATGGAACAATGAGATCGAACATACTGGACCAGGAACCGTTACCATCCTTAAACAAAGTTTATTCGAAGCTAGTTCAAGAAGAGCGTATGAGAGGACTCACACAAAAATGGAAGAACAGAGTGAAATCGTGGCCTTCGTTGTACAAGGGAGAAATCCTTACCATGATCAAGGTGAATGGAAAAATGATTGTGCATTCTGCATACATTGAAAGAGATCCGGACACGTCGTGGAATGATGTTTTAAACTCATTGAATATCTGTAATGGTGGCCACGAAATAAAAAAGGAGATGAAAAATTCGGAGGAAGAGAATGAGGACAACAACAATAGTAAAAGGGAGGCTCGGGATGTGGTCGTGGAAGAGACAACTATCGGACTAACGCCATTGTTGTCAAGGATACACAGACGGAGATAGAACAGATGAATACAAGCAGGATAGGACCTCACAATCTGAGCGAGGAGATCCAGAAAATAGTGATTTACGTGTTGAATTCACAAGGAATAAATCTGAATGGTAAGATGGACGGTAAGACCGAAAACTCATCTTGGATTAATGACTCCGGAGCTACCAATCATGTGACAGGTAATTCGAAAAAATTGAGTGATCAGCAGGACATTCCTGAGTGTCAGGTTGGGCTTCTGTATGGAAGTATCTCGATGGCTACAAAAGAAGGAACAACCATGTTGAATGACAGGATATGGTTGAAGAATGTTCTTTATGTTCCGAATTTGATATGCAATTTAATTTATGTGTCACAACTTATTGATTATTTAGATTGTGATGTGATATTTAATAGAATTATGTGTGCTATACTGGACTCCACCACGAGAAAATTGATTGGAAAGAGTGAGGGCCGATGTGGACTTTACTATTTTCCGAATGTACCGCTGATACGGGCTATGAAGACAGAGGCAGTTGATTGGTTCGATCTTTGGCACAAACGGCTGGGTCATCCTTCAGCACAAGTAAAAAAGTCTATTACAATATTAGACTTAAAGGAGAATGGTGATAGATTGGATAGAGAATGTGATGTATGTCAACGAGTAAAGAAAACGAGAATTGTTTTTCCTTTAAGTGAGAATATTGCTTCGGATACTTTTGAGATGATCCATTGCGATTTATGGGGATCATATACGAATAAAGCTCAGTTGGTCATCTTCAGTAATAAGCAGGAGGAAGTTATTGACTACAATGAAACGTTTGCTCCGCTTGTGAAGGTAGTGACCGTTCAAACCTTCTTAACGATATCGACCGCTCGCAATTGGGAGTTGCATAAGATGGATGTTCATAATGCCTTCTTGCACAACGAACTGGCAGAAGAAGTTTATATGAAATTACCATCGGGATTTCGTGTCTCTGGTCTGGGGCAAACATTTGCTCCAAAAATCTTTGTATGGGTTGAAACAAGTTCCAAAGTGCTGGTTTGCAAAATTATCAAGTGCCTTGATGAAATATGGGTTCAAACAGTCATACTCCGATTATTCTCTCTTCACGATGCACTGGAGAAGTATACAACTTAACGTCTTAATTTATGTGAATGACTTGATCATCTCCGAAATGCCCATAGTGCCATTACACGGTTCAAAGACTATCACCGAGCCTGTTTTCACATGAAGAATTTGGGTCCCCTGGGATTAATGCTGTGCGTGGACCAACCGGGTTATTCCTTTGTCAACAGAAATATGTCTTGGATATAATCTGAGTCCGGGCTACTGGGAGCAAAATCAATTACATATGGAACTAAATCACAATTTGGCGTTGGACAAATGGGCCAATTTAGATGATCCGGAACCATATCGACTTTTGGTCGGTAGATTGATATACCTTAATTTTACGCGACAGGAGTTGTCCTATTGTGTGCATGTTCTGTCCCAATTCATGCACTAACTGAAGGAAGCGCATTGGAGAGCCGCTCTCCGAGTGGTAAGATACTTGAAGAAGAACCTTGGGCAAGACAATGTGTTAAGGAAGGATTGTGATCTCCGATTTTATGGGTGGTGTGTTTCGGACTGGGTTGAATGTCCGTTGACTCAAAAATCATTTTCAGGATGGTTTATCTCCCTCGGGAATTCACCTGTGTCATGGAAAATCAAGAAGCAACACATTGTCTCTCGTTCGTCAGCAAATGCGGAATATCATTCAATGTCAATGATGATTTGTGAATTAAAATGGTTGAAAGGAATCCCGCTTAGCTTGGACGTTGAATATAAATCTCTGGTGAAAATGTATTGTGATAGTCACGTGGCTTTGTATATTGCACGAAATTTAGTGTTTCACGAACTGACTAAACATATTGAGGTTGATTGTCATTATGTCTGGGACGAAGTCCAATCTAACATAATACTTTCGAGCTATGTGTCAACCAACTAGCAATTAGCTGATGTGTTTACAAAGATTTTGGGCAAATCACAACATGAATATTTACTTGGCAAGTTGGGCATTCATGATTCCCATGCTCCAACTTGAGGGGTATTGACGGACCCAGATTGGAAAATTGGAAAACCTAGTCTAAACTTAATAGGTTTATGGTAGAATCTTATTCTGAGTCTAATAGTTTATTGTTGGTGAATTGTAATTATAATAATTTTATTAGAATAACGTTTCTTCGTTAGACTTGAAAAAGAAAAAACTAAGAGGTCATTGTAAGGAATGAAAAGCAAAAAAAGAATTCTCTCGTAATTTTTCTCTCTTAATTTTAGTCACCTCTTCATTTTAACAGTTAAGCACTTTATAAATTTGCTGTTTTTCCCTTTTCTTAATTTGTTGCTTTTAGGCAAAATTAACCAATCAGCTTCAGCAGAGACCTGTCCGACATGACACAAACGCCTTAGGGGACAAACAAAATTCATTGGCTCTTTTTGGGAAATGATACCGAGAGATGACATTAATCTACTTAGTCGCCAATCATTAAATAGAATGAGTGATAGCTGCCTCTTAATTATAGTCCACCAATCACCGCAAAAGAATAGGGTGGGATGTAAATATTCTCAATCTCTTATTAAAGATCTCTAAGTTTAAGCTTTAAATATAAAATTACCTTTAATATAAAGGTTTTATCTTCAAAATGAGACTTCACCGTCTAGGGAAATAAAGAAAGTATAGTCCATCAATCATAGATGATCACGTTCGACAAAAACAAATTCGATATCTTATTAAAGGTCTCAAGTTTGAGCTTTAAATATAGAATCACCTTTAGTATATAGGTTTTATCTTCAAAATGAGACTTTACCGTCTAGGGAAATAAAAAAAGTATAGTCCACCAATCATAGATGATCACGTTCCGACAAAAACAAATTCAAGATATTAAAAGTTAGTATGGGTAAATATTACTCCTATTACAATTACTATTTCCATATGATGTAGTGTTGGTTGATTTAATTAGCCCAAATTTCCATTGCAGTGCGAGCAGAAGCGGGGACACCATTCTACAAGGGATGTCATATGTCATCTTTACACCCAAAAAATTCATAAATATTTATCTAAATAAAGTACTTTTTACATCGAATTTACTTGAAAATAATGTGCAAATATTAATTTGGGACAAAAAATAAAGCCTCAAAACCTCTTTAACTCCATACCAAAACTGCAAGTAAGTTGAGTAATTGAGTTGTAATAATACGCCAACACTGTTTATATAAAATCCTATGGGCGCTACAGCTACTGAGCAGGAGCGGAGTTAGATGGTTTAAGGAGGGTTCATGACATTTGAGGCAAATCCCATATTAGAAAGGAAGAGAAAAGTGAATTGTTAAAAAAAAAAAAAAGGCAGTCCGGTGCACTAAGTATCCGTTGTGCGGAGTTCGAGGAAGGGTCGGACCATAAATGTCTATTATATGCAATCTTACCCTGCATTTCTGCAAGAGCTGTTTTCACGACCGTGACCCCCTGATTATATGGTAACAATTTTACCAGTTACGTCAAGGCTCCCTTCAGAAAAATGAACTGTTATATAAGATAAAATATAACAATTCACATTGTACGCGCTACCCTTTCTTTATATAAGATAAAATATAAATTCACATTGTACGTGCATTTTAAACTCGAGAATGACATGATTCAAGAGACAAAAGTCTATTAGAGCAAAACAAATAATATGTGTCATGGACTTGAGGAGGGGGCACCCCTCCTACTTTATTCTCAATCATATAGGCCTATTTTGGTGGTCTTTCTTTTTGGCGGACTCCTCTTCGTGTTCTATTGATCAGAAACATTCAGCAGCACTGTGCCGGTTTAGAATTCGATTCTAAGGACGGCCGACCTCCGGCCCTTCACACCTGGTCGTGTGTTGGCCTTCTATTCCGGTGAACAATGTTTCACATATTAGTCTGGGATAAAATTCAAACCTGCAATCTTCAAGTCATGAGCTGAACTATAACCCAAGTTGTAGAACTGAACCACGCAAGTCAAAGATAGTTGTTGGGCAAATGTACAAGCATTGCCTGCAGGTGAAGCCCCACAAAGTAACAGGTTAGTTAGATCTGCATTTCATCTTCATTTAATGAACGTTTGCTTTAGCGGCCATTTAATTCCTTTCCCCCCGCCCAATCCACTCTCTCATTACTTTTTGTCCTCGTCAAACACTATATTTGTAATCACTAAGGTACTGACTATAGTATCGTAACGTTTTATTTATCCTCTTAACATACTATTCTGAATTTCTCATCATAATCAACGAAGGCAATATAATTAAGGGAATATAATGCCCAATTATATCGTTTTACTAAAAAAACGGCGATATAATTAAGGGAATAACACTTCGCAATTATAGTCTTATACTCGACGATGATAATATAATTAAGGGAATAAATGTCACAATTATATCATGTGCATTTGATTAATGTAATATCTATGTAGATTTTTCCATAAACGTTTTTTGTGGTCACACCCCATAATTTTAAGAATAGATGCTGCACTTTCCCATTACACCCTGTGCACAAAAATAGCTTTCATTACTTTTGGTTTTAGGAAAAAGATGGAAAAAACACAACTTTTTAATAGCTAATCTCCAACCTCTGTATTAGGAAAACATCTTTGGGCCAAAGATGGACCTTGATAGGATAAGGTTAAACAACAGTCAGAAGGCTCAATTATTTCACTTGACGGCCCAAACTAGGCCCACATTATTTTCAAACCAAACACACCCTATTGCCCCGGTGTCTTCTTTGTGAAACTTACACAAATCACTATAATTTAAGGGTTTTAAATTTGCCATAACTATAGTTTCAATATTTACAAAACGTAACTACTTTTTGCTCACTGTATTCATAAAATGGCTCGTTGTATTCATAAAACAGCCTCGTTGTATTCATAAATAAAGCTAGTAAAAAACGTATTCAAAATTCTTTTCGTTGTATTCAAGTCAGACGTAATAGCTCAGTTGTATTCATGTCAAATGTATTCAACTCAGTTGTATTTATTTGTAGCTATTTTTACATTATATTCAATTTATTATATTTTAAAAATCGGTTGTATTCAAACAACATAAATACAAAAAAACATTGTATTCAAACAACATAAATAAAATAAAAATTGTATTCAACTTATTATATTTTAAATTCGATTGTATTTAACATAAATAAAAAATAGATACAACTATAATAGATACACTAAAATAATAAATAGAAAACAATAGATACACTAAAAATTTAACAAAATACAATCAAATACTGAATATAAAAAAATAAAAAATTAATTACAATCTAAAAATTTAACAAATAAACTCAAATACTGAAAACAAAATAATAAATACACTAAATAAAATACTCCGACGAGCAGTGAAAGACTGAAAGCTCAGATCTGGAGTCTCCGGTGGACAGTGGATCACGAGGTAGGCAACAACATTGTGAAAGCTCGGTAGGTAACGACGTGAGTTGTGTAACGACATTGTGAAAGCTCCATAGGTAACGACGTGCGCGCCGGCGGTGGGTAACGACGTGAGTGGAAAGAGACTCCGATTGAGAGAGATAGAGTTGAGTAAAAAGCAGATCTGGATTTCGCCGATCCGGCGCCGACGGACAGTAGCCGGTCTAGAGGGTAGGAGGCGCCGTCAGACAGATCGGGAGGAAGGCGGAGCCGGCGAACAGTAGCAAATCCATATCGGACAATAATGGATTTTGCCGGAGCTCCGATGGCGGCGGAGGGAGATCTAAGATTCTCAAGACTATGTATTCTTTTCTACCTACGGTGACGGCGGAGGGAGCTCTGACTCCAACAATGCTACTCAGTCGTTGGCGTTAGTGTGGGCCTCGCCGGATTCCGGTGGCTTCGTCGAGAAGTGAGAGATGAAGGGAGCCTTTGGCTCTCTGGAGAAAGACCGACAAGGAAAGGGGTTGAGCCATTGAGGGTATTAGTTATCATGTGTAATTGAAATATAATATTTAGCTACGAGATGTAATTAATATAAACTATAGTTATTAAATATTATTATGTACTAATAATTATTTATGCCATGTAAATTTTCCATCTTTTTTTCATTTCAGGTAGAGGCCCATGTTCTCTTTTAATTTTATCTTTTTCTTTTTTAAATAAAAACGGCGTTCAATTCAACTCATATACTTTTAAACTAATTATCTTTCGTTAGAATATATATCAGCTAAATTTATGCGCAAAGATTTAGGTAAATAAGAATAATTCACCTTACATGGTTGCGAATTGAACTTTGTACCCAAAATTATCTCTTTTTTTAGCGTTTATCTCATCGTCTAATAAATGTTGAAGAGAATTTTATCACACGACATTCTTAAATGAGTTGATATTTTGTGTGCAAACAAAAAATTGCACTCTTTATATTGACTTACAATAATACATAACTTTGTGATCAAATATGATTTAGTCATACAGTAGAAAATAAAGTAATACATTACTATACCTGGTTAAATTGTATTTATAGTATAAAAGTATATATGTTTCATATTTTTTTTATTAGATCTTGTAATTTCTATGACCCAGTCACCTAGATATGCTTGCACCTAGGGGTGTCAAAAGAATATGAAAAATTGACTGAACCAACCAAACCTAATCATACCAAATCGATTTATAGTGTTTTTTCAATAAAATCGTGGTTTTTTATTTAAGCGTATAACCGCTCCGAACAATTAGGGTGGTCTTTTTAATTTATATAAAAAAAATCGAACCGAACCGAATAGCCTTTCATGTATGAAATATATTTAATATATTACCAATAAGTTAAATTGAATATATAAAATATATTTTAGAAGAGAATTTTGACCACTGGGCTTTGCAACTGAGACATCGGCATGAAAATCCACCCCAAGCATGGATTCTACCTTATTTTGCTGCAAATTAGCAATAGGAAATATAAACATAAATAGTGAAAACAACTGAGGGTGCGAGATAAGTGTTCATAGATTTAGATGATTTAAGTAGGCATTTTTTTTTTTGTTATACTTAGCACTAACAGAAGTTCACCTCTAAGAAACTGTTGAATTTAACTTTCTTTGTATATACAGTCTGAAGATATCTTGATCTCCTCTACTATGTTGCTGGACGTATATGTATCAAATTCAAGTTGCGATTTATGTGGCCTATAAACTAGTGTTTGCACTTTGTTTTGGCTCAATTCAACATTGTTGTCTTTGTCAAGTTATTCTTCTCTCTATCAATCAGTGAGGGTTCACGACACGATGATGCCGTTATTCTTGTCTTGCTACTTGATATAACACATTTCAGTTTAATTACTTTGTGTACTATTTTTTTAATAGCTTTTACATTAAATATTTCAAAAGAAACAAATAGAAGCTTTTTTTTATGGTACTACAAATAAGTTTATGGAGGTCTGTGTCGTTACATTTTAATAATGGTGTATTCTTAGGTGATATTTCAAAAGTAAAATAACTGAAAATTAACTGAATCATGCCGATATCGAAGAAAACCGAGATGATGAGACGGTTTTGAAAAGTCTATTTTTGGTTATACAAAATAAATTAACCGAAGAATTGGGATGGTATAAGTTTTTTAAAAATAACCAACCGAACCGTCTCATTGACACCTCTACTTGTACTTATTTAAATTTTTAATCATAGGTGTCGGATTTGAACCCTTTAGGATATGAAGTCGTCTTTGTTAGGAAGCGTTTTACTTCCATCAAAAATCTAAATTTAGTTGAGCTTTAATACAGATACCGGACACTACGTGACAAACACAAAAAGTTTGTTGCACCTATTTAAGAGGTTAAATGTTTTGCACATACATATTGGGATGTTGATAATTGAATTAGGTGGTGTGACAAACTTTGGGTGGTATTGTACCGGCAGTCAGCAATTAGGTGTGATTGAACAAGCCATTGAACCATATACCCATAAAAACATGTGCAATTAATGCGCTTGTTGTCCTACTTTTGGCAAAACAAATGGGTTGTCCAACAATCAAGTTTTTGCCCTTTACCTTGTTTATTTGGTCTTCACATAGTAACAATTTAGGTTTTTTTTTTTTTTTGTTGACGAAGGAACCCGCAGCCGCTACTCTCTCGAGTGCGCACAGGGTAAACCCCGACGACGCAATAAATTTCGCAAACCACGTCGGCCGATTAACCACACTTGGCAAGCCATGTGTGATAGGCTGTAACAATTTAGGTTTGTCCATATTTTGAAGGGATTAAAAATATATGGAGTATTCACAATCAGTTTATACGACGAAGGAAAGATATGTATCAGTTAACCATACATAATAGATTACGGTTCCTCATATTTTGAAGGGACTAATAAATTTTACTCGTGCTCCGTACTAGGGATTAATAAATTTTACTCGTGCTCCGTACTTAGAGAGGGTTGGAATTGACTTATTTTAAGTGATTTTTGACTTTAAAGTTTTTTTTTTTTTGTGTTTGGGGAAGATAAAAAGTGCTTTTAAGTAAAAAAATGTACCCAAATTTTGGCTTTTAGCTTATAAATATTTTAAAAAATCCAATCCAAACACCATCTTACACGGGGCAAATTTATGCAGGAAAATTGGGTCATGTGAACCCATAGTCACCCAACTAAACTCGGTATATTATGTGTATAATTCTTAAAATATATCTAATATTAACTTAAGGAATCCATGGTCAAAACGAGATTGAGTGGTGCATTGGTTAAACACTAGGTTTATTTCCTTAAGGTTGAAGGATCAAATCCAACTTGTTGCACTTTTTTGTGCCTTTTTTTATTTTTTATTTCTAAGTGCACTTATCCTTTTGAAATCCTAAATTCGTCTTTGCTCTTACACCAACTCGAAGAAATTATACCCTAACTTTAGTTTGTAACTTTCACTTAGTGAGAAAGAAATACTTACCTGGCGGACACATGGATTCATCACCTACTATATATACATAAAAAAAAATTATTTATCAATGTGACTTTCTGGCGAAAGGGGATTTGGTTGAAACCTCCTTTCGCCCCTCTAGCTCCGCTCGTACCCAACTATAGTTACAACTTACGTAATGCATTTTTACTTCAATTTATCATTCAACCGTGATAGATTAACATGATTTGGTGCATGCACTAAGTCGGAAGACGTTTTTTTCCTCGTCATAAATATACAGGTTAAGTCAAATTATATCAATAAGTAAAATGAAGAAAGGGACGTAGTTAGAGGGTGTTGGAATTGACTTAGACCGTTTCAAGGACAAATTAACCTGTTGGTGTAGCACTTTCAGCGGGGGCTGAACTAGTTCATAAACACTTTTAACTATTATACTGACAGTCAAACGGTAGACTTCTTTTCCTTTTACCATTTGGCTCCTAGTATATTGACAAAAATTCTTACTCGTATCTGGTGATTTACATCAAATTAGTAAGCAATATGACCTTTAACGTCGCATATTAAATTGATTAATATAAATATCATTTTACTAATGGTGAAGTAAGAAAAAATTATATGCGATCCATTGATTTGACGCAAAGATCAAATATGAGCAGATGCAAAGGTAGAGTAGAAGGTAAGGGTTTGGTATATAACCCAATAGCTTTAGTTCAAACTGGTTAGACGCTTCTAATTTTTTTTTATATATAAAAAACTTGTATTAATCTTTAAAAATCTATTTAATATATAAAAAATATTAATCTAACTCATTAACTTAAAAGAGCTCAAATTCAGAACTCATAAATTTCAAATTCTTAACCTTATTTTAGTTATGGTCGGCATGTGAGTTCTGGCTTTGCTTGGACAGTGACATTTTCATTTTATTAGCTGTAGATGCCATTAAAATCAATCGGTAGATATTATCTTGTCGTTATTGTAGATCTCTCATTCTTCTGGTTTAGAAGAATAAATAAATGCATGGGATATTCAAAGAGTTGCGCTACTAGTCACGAGATTTCTCCTTCTCTGTAAAAAATAATCCTGCTTTGAAACTGACTTGGCACTTCCACCTAAGAATGACTTATTCAATGAACTAATAATGGCTATTGGTAACTTTTGGGCAGACAGGATAAATGAGCTCTTAAATAAGTCACATATTTTGGGGATGACACGTGCTTGTGAACACATTGGCTCACCCAAACCAAAACTAAAAGGAAGAGAATATGGGGAAAAAGAAAGAAGAAAAGAACAGATCTTACCAAGCTTAAAAATGATAAAATAAAAGAGACACTCTGATAGAATTTGAACTCCGGTCTCTAGTAGTAGTTTTCGCTCATGTCATTGACCGTTAAGCTACACTCTGAAATGCATCGTGACTTGTGGGGTTTATATTGTACATGGCTGAAAAGCAAAAGAGGGAGAACCAATCCATAACATATGCTAAGGTCAATTGGCAAGTTTTTAAACTGCATTTGTGTCAGCTTACATAGTTAAGACTGTACAAATGACAACTAGATCAGAGTCGAAGCATACAATGCATAACAATTCCAGACATTACAGATTTGCAAACAATTTGCAATATAAACAATGTTTGCAGCATTGTTGACAAACACAATAATACAGGAGATAATGTTGTTATATAAGTAATTTGAGACAAGAATACCAGGGGATACAAAAATAAGTGGAAAAGCCTCATCACACTCTACCTGTAAATTCAACTACGGATTCATGCACAAGTTCTTCCAGCAACTTCCTTTCAATTTCCGTTCCTACAATGTCTAATTCTAATGTCAAATATTGAAACCAACCCTTCCCCACAACCTCCTTCCTCACCATTCCATCAACCACCAGGGTGTTTACGTCCCCATCATCACAAGAGAGGCATTTCACCTCACTAGAAAACCATTCCTTCATTCGGGTCCATACCTGGTCCACCAATATCAATTTAGCTCCTTCTGGGAGATTATTACTGACCCCACTATGAGGTATGGCTCTCTGGCAAGTGTCAGGCCCATATCCTGCAATTTCCATCAGTGCTGCATTTACACAATCAAACACAAGTTTTCTAGTTGATCTCCTTTGCCTTCGCCTGGCCTCGTATAATGTATTCTTCTCGTTCAGATCAACATATTTTTCTCTTAACGATGGATCCAAAAGGCTTTCAGGCGAATGCCACATCAATAAGAATGCATCAGCTTGCACTTCCTCAAGGCCAGCCACCATTAATAATGTTTGAACAAAAGAGAACAATTCTTTTTCTTCTTCCTCTGTCCGCCAAGTGGATACGGATGGTCTTAGAGGAACTGAACTGGCTGTATCTACGCAGGAATCGTTCCATGACAGAGTACGGGCAATTGATCCTATTGGAGGAGATTTGTCAATCAGATTGCACCTTATAGAGTCAACAGACAACTCACCACCTGTAAGATTTGATCCAAACAAAAGAAAAGGTCAAACTAGAAGTTGCACATATAGCACATATTTTAAAAGCAAAAGGGAAACTAGAGATTTAGGTGTTTTAAGTGACATGATTTACCATGATGATCTGGCTTCGTCCTGCCGGAGGATATCCATGCTGGATGGTCATCCTCTTCTAATGTTGTATCCAAAACAGATATTGGACTTGGTTGGTCCTGGCTCTCACATTGGTTGTCCAAGGGCAAAGATTTTGATACAAATAGGCCAACCTGCTAAAAGTACAACATCAATGAGCTTTGCTTTGAATTTACTTGTAAGCAGTCAATTTGTGAAATAATCATATCAATCCTATTACAGTTGGTGCGATAGATTGTCCCCAAACATTGACAAAACATCTTTTAACAGAAATCACAAAAGAGAAAAAAAACAGGTATGCAAGAAATTGCAAGGAAATGAATCAAAAGGTGAGAGAACTCCTGTTGCCATCGGAGAACACAGATGATAACCATCAAACAAAAGAACGAAAAAGTGGAAATGAACTGATTTTTGTTTCATTAACCATCATATTAAATGAATGAGAAAAATGGAACCGAACTGATTTCCCATAATTTGACCCATAAAACCAAACTAATAGCTTGTTTGGCCAAACTTCTTAAATCAACTTATTTTGATAAGTACCTTTTTTTCAAAAGTGCTTTTCAAAAAAGTATTTTCGGTGAAAAATAGTTTGTGTTTAGCCAATTAATTTAAAAGCACTTTTGAGCAATAATTAGTGTTTGACCAAGCTTTTAAAAAGTGTTTCCAAGTGTATTTTTCTCAGAAGTATTTTTCAAAAAAGTGCTTTTGGGCAAAAGCTATTTTTTTTAGCTTATGAAAAACTGCTTGTGCTACTCCCCAGAATCACTTATGATTTTCTCCCAAGAGTTTGGCCAAACGTCTCACTTTTTTAAAATAAGCACTTAATGAAGAAAAAAAAAAGTACTTTTGGAGAAAAATAAGCTTGGCCAAACAGGCTATAAGGTATCACCCTGAAAGTACTTTTTGAAAGAGGTAAGTACATTACCTCAGGAGAAATTAAGCCTTGCTCCCCAAGCAAATTCTGGGAAACTAGTTTGCCAGGTGATTTATGAAGATCGGCTGACGACAACTCATGCCCCGGATCAACTTTTGCAGGACAATGTGAAGACTTAACGTTAGATTGCAGATGGCTCCCGCTATCTTTGCTTGGTTTTTTGTTCCTTGAGAACAACAGATTTTTCAGTGACAATTTTGTGCTTCTTGCCTTTGTTGTCTCTTCGGGAAGGTTGGGTTTTCCTGTCTCAGGACCTCGAACATCCACATTCAACTGCGTACCGAATTCAGTCGAAGATACAGGAACAGATTTGGACCTCAAGAGATTCCTTGGTGACTCATTAATTCCTTCATCACAATTGAAATTACTCATCAAGTTGGAATTTGAGGTTCCGGGCTCTTCTTTACTAATCTCCTGCTCCATTCCTCCAGCATTCTTTGTGTCAGAAAGAGCAAGCATCTCGCCTAGTGTACTGGACCTTCTTCGATGATGTCTTTGTTCCGGACAACTTCCGTTAGATGCCACCATTGCCCATCTCTCCGAAAGTCGCTTCTTGGCTTCTCTGGAAACTGAAGATTCCGGGGAATAAGATGCACGGCTCAAGGAGGAGCAAGAATAAGGCTCGACAAATCTATTAATGTAATCCCAGGTGTGCCTAGAAACTGGTGATATGACTTCTGAATCACTGAGATTTCCTGCTACATACTCATTTTCAGACTTGTTAAACGAACTTTCATCACCAACGTAGCCATTGGAAGACACAGAAGAAACAAATGTTTCATCCCTTCTGTGTCCACCAAGTTTTTCTTGCATCTTCTGTGTTATGCCCATGGCCACTTCTCCTGAATCCTGAGCTTCATTATCCTCTATGTTTACATAGTTCATTTCAGCTTCTGATGCTCTTGGTGATGCCGAAGGCGGAGAACTTGCAGCCCTGCAGTTGTGCGTCTTGCAGAGGATTGGTTTCAACACCACTATCCTCGTCGGCTGAGAAGGATTTTCATCAATATTCCAACCTGGTGCAGGAGGGGAGATTGCACAATGGCTTTCGTCTACCCCGATTCCCTGACCCACCTGGGTGGCTCTCTTCATCTCTTTTTCATTTTTGTTTCCTGATTCACCAAATTTACTATTATCCACCATCTTTGTTGGTCTAAGAACAGTTATTCGTTTTGTTTCAGGAGGAGGTACGGACTTCAGCTTTTGTAACTGCTGCGAAAACATTGGATTGGGTTCTTGCAGAAACTTGAGAAATAGATCTGTGTTGGAACTTAAAACGTCCAATGCTTCTTGGAACTCCTTAGACTGGCGAAGATTTCCATCTATAGATAGGCATTTAGCTTCAATGAACTTCTGACGAACAAAAGCTACCTTCTTGTCAATACTGGTTTCTTCGGGTCTTGCCTTTTGGGGAGATTTGCTTCTCACACAGTTAATCTTCGTGGGTTGCTGCCAAACTTCATAGACATCTTTATATTCATTCTGTTCTGGACATTGATGAAATTCCTGATGCATTTCTTCCATCAAGGATCCATCTTCGTGCTGGCAATAACTGAAAGAGGAATCAGTATGACATCGAGAATGACCTCCAAAATGACTTCGTGTAGACGAAGCAGATCTCCGAGTTGGAAAAGCATCAAGTCCCATCAACTTGGCAATAACACTAGGTGGATTCTGACAAGAATTTATTTCCTTGGACATTTCTTGGGCTATAAGCATCTTCATTGGTGTTCCATTTGATTTCCTGTTTGAACTGTTTCTCTTCAAATCTGAAACAATCTGCATGTACCGTATCTGAGCATTAGTATCGAAGCCAAATTCTGCAAAACCAGCTCATCTTGCTTCCTTAATTAATATCATCTAGAGATAGTCTGAAGATATACCATTTTTCCCTCTATTTGTTCCTCTGAAGGATACATCCTGACAACATCTGATTGGCTCCTCGAAAGAGAGCCTGAAGTAAGATGGACCAAGTCAACACAAAGATTCAGTTTCACGGTTAGAGGATGCAAAGACAATAGAACCAAACAGTCAAAATCATTCATATGAATGCAAACTAGATCTAGTCGTTCTTGCAGGAGCTCCTTGTTTTATGCAAAATGAAAAAAGCTCCAGCTGGAGGCAGTCACATTTCATACACAGCTAACCCATTACATCCAAAATATCTTTTTTGAACTTGGTAGGCGATTAGTCTTCTGCAAACAGTACTATTTATGCACCATTCCCAAGTTTGAAGAGTCAACTCCACAAAAATGTTCTAATAGCCACTCTTTATAAAAAAAAAAATGGTCTAACTGGAACAACAGTGATGTTTTTTACCTACAAAACTATCATTAACCCAGAGTGCCTTGTTTATGTAGTTCTCAATAAAGGATTCAAAAATCAAAGATGGATCACTAGAGAAAAATATATAGCAAAGAAGTTCATCATCACCATGTGGTTTATCTGTAAGAAACTTGTATCCTGCCACCCCAGAATTTAAATCGAAAAGGTTCACCATTCGTCCCAAGCATCCTGGAACAGGTTTATCAAGATTGCAATTTTTACCATTCTGAAACCCATTCATCTCACCACCTGTGACACATACACAAATAACCATGTAAATCCACAGTGCTGTATCAAATCCTCGTCTCATTAAACAATATTATCCAATGAGTAGAGAATCAAACCCCAAATAATTTCAAGTTTCCATATGACAAAGAAATAGGCATGCGTTCAAGTCAGCAAACATAAGACAACCATACAACACTGAATCCATGAGTAGCAGGTATGCAGAATGAATTAGGAGAGAACCAGAACTTAAAGAACAACCTTACAGGTGTCATGCAGAAAACCCAGAAGAGATAAGTAAGATGATCTAATAAAGATGTTATCTACAAACTACAACAACCCAGTGTGACCCCACTTGACAAGTGGAGTCTGGGGAGGGTAGAGTGACGTAGACCTACCTCTACCTCGTGGAGGTAGAGCGAGGTAGAGGCTGTTTCCGGAAGACCCTCGGCTCAAGAGCAATGTTATCTACAAACAATAGCTGTAAGAATCATAGAGATGATCCAAAATCAGACAATTTGGCACCTCATTCTGCTACCTCTAAAACGAGACATAGATCTTCACATCAGATATTCATGCCAAGGATCCCGATGTGTGAAGCCAACAAAAGATGCATTTTCTCAAACAACATCTTCACTGCGGAGACAATTTTAAAACCATCAAATAGGAATATGGTAAAGTAGCTCCCCGGTGGGGAACAACTCCTTCGATAATGTTGCAATGGCCTCAAGTACAAAACAACATCAACATACCCACCCAGTGAAAGGCACAAGGACCAACGGCATTAAGTATTGACCCTTTACAAAGTTCAAGAGATCTTAAAGTTTTACCCAATAAGAGATCTAATAAAGTCATTTTCTCCTATTCAAATTGTAAGAGAGCACGAGACCTCATTTCTCCAAGTATTTCTATCCATTATTTTGGAGATATATAATTTTTCATTTTTATTAGATGAAAATCAATAAATTGACCCAGAAGATAACAAATGACACCAAAAAAAAATATGTGTTGCATATATTACACTATTTATACCTAGATTATGCAGCTAGAAATTACAGAAATGTCCTTATGATACTCCAGACGAATCAGTCAAGCTAAAACCAGATAAACTCAGAAAAAATAAACAAGAAAAAAGGAAAAATCGGATTACCATAGAAAAGCGAGATCCAAAGAGAGTATAAAAAGGGCAAAACTGGAAGAAAAAAACTTCCACGTCAGCTAAAAAGCTTCAATCAACGAAATGCAGGACCTCGCCAGAAAAGAGTTCGCCGGAAACTGAAAACTGATATTCCGGTGTGGAGCTCGCCGGAGAGCTATCATTTGTTCACACCGATCATGTTGATAGAAAGAGAGTAGACAGAGAGAGGAAGTGAAGTGAAAAATATGTGGATCAATAAGAACACAAAATAAAAAAAGGTATACTTCGTTAGTAAATACCAATAAATTGACATGACAAGGAAAGATCCTTATGGTTTCGGATAATTGTATTTCGACCCCACTTCTGATTTATTTCATCGAAATTGCCCCTACATAAAACGCGGCTTTGTTTAAAGCCAACCATGATTTTTTAATCATAGTAGTAATAGAGTACCCACGGTCAAAGGCTTGGATTTTTTTTATCTCCTCTCCAACCAGCTTCCCTTTTGTTGTGTTGGTGATTCAAACTCACAATCTTCAGATTTAAAGTGCTGGACGCTTAGCATCTGAGCAACCCTCATGTTAGTTGTTGAATTTTGGAAGTTACACATAATGTATTGATCATATTTTGAATTTAATGTTGTGACCAATTTGCTAACATCAACATTTAGGTAAGTGAATCCATCAATTTAATGCGTATGTATTAAAATTGATAATTCGGTGTATAGTACATGATTTATGAGATAGTTTTGCACATTTGCTTTTAGCATTTTATGAGCTTTAATTTAAGTCTAAATTTGTAATACTTTTTCCGTCTCAAATTATTTATCGTGATTACTAAATAGTTGTGTCAAATTATTTATCGTTTTAGAAGTTCAAAACACAATTAATTGCTTCTTCCCCATTCTACCCTTAGTGGAGTTTTATTTTTAATATTAATTGAGATAACACATAAATAAAGTAAATATTTAATAGAGAGAGATTATAACTTATACATAAATAAGGGTAAAAGTAGTCAAATTTCACTTTTAGTTAATATTTCTTAAGGGACTTATAAAGCAAGAAAATGACAAATAATTTGAGACGGAGGAAGTATGACAATAAACTAATTAATGATATATTGACATATTAAGTAATCCTAATTAATTATTTATTATTAACACTTTCTAAAAAAGAAATTAATGAAATTATTCAAGATTTGTCTTCCTCTAAACTTTGTCTTTAAAGGAAAGGAAGAAAGATGAGGATGTGTACATTTATTTATAATTAGGTGTATAGTAGAGTACATGATTATGATTTATGAGATAGCTTTGCACATTTGTTTTTAGCATTTCATGAGCTTTAATTTAAGTCTAAGTTTGTAATATGACAGTAAACTAATTAATGATATATTGGCATATTAAGTAATTAATAATTAATTATTATTAACACTTTCTAAAAAGAAATTAATGAAATTATTTAAGATTTGTCTTCCTCTAACCTATGTCTTTAAAGAAAAGGAAGAAAGATGAGGATGTGTACGTTATTTATTCACGATCAAGAGAATCTTTCAATACAAAGGAACAAAAAGATCTCCAATGCAAATGTAGGGATCAATAGTTGTACTACAATTATAAAATAGTAAAATATTAAGGCATAATATAAAATAATGAAATGCATTATAATAAATTAGTTTTATTATGATTAGTTCCATAATGATGTTTTTGGCTCATTTGTCCTTTGACTTTGACAACTCGCTTGCAAAATCTTATTATTTACTATTCATGACAGCTTTTTTCAAGCATTTTATTATACCAATTAAAGAGAAAAAGACACTTTCTCTAAAAACCAACCAAACAAAAATGGATTTTAGGCTAATTTCCAAATGATGGTAGCTTTACTTGCAGGCCCAGTTAGATCAGGACCATATAATTGGCTATAAATCTCAAAGAGGGACTTATGACCACATATACAACAAAAGGGACCCCTATCCAACCATTTGTGACACTTCCCCTCTAAGATATAATGAGATCACTCTCCATATTAATATGGAATTTAACATTTTTAGTCGGTCGATTAAAAATTTCATCCCATCTACTTGTAATAATATATAGTCATCGTAAATGTATATTCAATGTACAGTAATATAAGTAATGTGCATACTAATTATATATTTATTATGCATTATATACCAGCTAAAATTTATATAAAAAAAATAAAATTATTTTTTGTTGGGGCTCTATGATAAAGATTTACTTGCACCAGATGTTTACATCAAATCAATGAATGCACCATATGTGTTTGAATATATAAAATTATCATTTAACTATGATTAATTAATATATATTTTTACTTCATTAACTACTTAACCATGATAACTTGAATTGATTTGGTGTCCGATAATGATAAGTATTTATCAGGCTCCATTGGGTTGTTGCATAGTATAAGAATCCTATAACAATATAATAATTCAATGTAATCCCAATTTATATATCACTATTATTATTAAAGAGAATAAAAAAAATTCAAACATAGAAATTGGGACTACAGTTTTCTGTTTCTGTACTTTTTAAATATACATATTTCGACTTTGTTATCATTAACTCATCAAGTAACACTAAGTTTAGACTTTTAAGTTTGATCATGGACAAAATTTAAAGTAAGAACGGGTCATAAATAAAGCATCGATTTCTAATCACAATGGCTTGACTGGACTAGCAATGATGTAAAAAGAGAAAATCCACCCGTTGCACCATTAATCGATGTAAAATGATGTCTGAGTCTACACAAAATTATTTCGTTGACTATCACCACTGGAAATTTTAAAACTTTTACTCAAGTAAATCATAATTTTACCCTCCACTCCTTTTGAGTCCATATTTTACCCTCCACACCTGTCTAAATTTATACACACTCAACTAAACACGGTAATCCTTCCACTTATATAATATGAAAAAAATTAACTTTAATTTTTCAAATTTATCCTTTATTAAGTGTTAAACGATCAGATCTCAATATGTCAAGTTAATAGTGATGCAAACTTTAATTAAAAGTAATTTAGTCAAAAAAATTATTTCTTTTAAGAGTTAGTACTTTTTTAAAGGGTGTGCTAAAAGACCAATTATACTTGTATAAGTAGATAAGTTGGTTTGTCATAATAATATAAATATGTGCCTAATAAGTTAAAAGGTGATTTAATATATAAATTTTGTTTATACTAACTAGTTATATAACTTATAAACTCTAAAAGATCATCGAGTGATATGTTCAACCATATATGGAGATAATATAGTCATACTATAATAATGAGGATTGATTTATTAGCTCCACTTACCTGACTTTTGCCTTCATGTTTTTTTTTTTAATTCGTATCACCACTGTGCATGTTTTGTCGATTATTAGGTACAAACTGTTCCCAATGTGATATAATAAAATATTGGTAAATGTTTTTTCAATTGAAGTTATATAAACAGGTGGTATAAGGAATTTTTATTCCACTGATGTAATTTGATCTATTATGATATACTAGTACTTTCCTTTAACTAAGTTACAATCATTTCATATTAGATATAGTAGCTACCTGCCGTTACTCTCTAATTGATCTGAATGTACAAATAATTTTACACCCAAAAATTTAACTGTGCTATCTTGATGGCAAACTATAGTGTTTATTTGTTCAACTGACTGATTCGAAACTGTTGGACTTTGTCTTAGGTAGCATTAGTCATAATTTAATCGTGAAAATTAATTTTATGATTCGTTTAATAATTTATTTATATGTGAACAAATGATAGTTGCCCTAGTTCATATTGTGACTTCTTAACCAATACTATACATTTAGGCAGTCGAGTGCCTACTGACTATACACGTGAACTGAAAACAATTGCCTTGCTGTCTTTTCTTTGTGAAGGGGAAAGTCCCGAAGGCGAAATTCCCACCTGTACTAGAGGCCTCTTGGCCAGGTGGGATGTAAATCGAGGGATATGCGCGAGTGACAGCCCTGCAAGGGAGATGACCAACGGGACACGAATCCAAAGAACAACCCTTGTAATATTTCAGCAAAGACTGTCACCACACGGATTCGAACCCGCGACGTCGGAGTGGTTGTACCCCAATCACCTTGCCACTTACTAACTCGCATGTGACCCTGGGGCGCCTTACTATCTTTTCTGCTAGCTAAGTTGAACAAGTTATTATTAATCTGCCTATATCTTCAGCATTAATCTTTTAATGTTATATTTAATCTTCTCTTATCTTTTGTGGAAAATTAGGGCAAAAGGAGATCTAAGTATAACTAATAACAAAACTGTCCCTTTCTCACGGATTTTGTCGTGACTTTTCCCAAATGCAAATTAACAATTAGTACTAATATATTCCTATTAATCTGTATTGCCGCATGCAACTAATGACGTTAAATATTCTTAAATAGTTATGCTGTTAGCTGATGCAGCAAATGTAAGTATATTACTTAAATTAAATTTTTTAAAAGAATTAGAGTGCGTACAATACACCCTTGTGATCCGGCACTTTCCCGACTCCGCACATAACGAAAGCTTAGTCCATTCAATTTTGGCAAGAGTTCGTACACCTGCTTTTTGAAGAACCAATTAACATAGATAAATAAATCAAACAGCAAAAAGATCCAACGGACACAAGGATCTTGATGCTATCCAAGTGGGAAGAATCTTGGAGGTGACTATAATGACCAAATATATCACTCACGAGCCTAAACAACAAGAATATTCCCAGGTTATATGAGTAAAAGATCACCAACTAAAAATGTGATTTCAAAAGAGTGCATTAAATTTTGTTTTAGGAAAAGAGACCTGAATCTTATTTGAATTGCAGAGATAATTGACCAACTCAATTTGATTCCACCTAGTTCGAAAATTACATCTATAGTCAAAACATGATAGTACTATAAACTAATTGGCGAACTTATACGGAGAACAAAATCAAATTCAGGATTGAAATTTATGAGTTTTTACGGTAAGCTTAAGTTAACATACACTAAACTGGATTTACAACACAATATTTTTTAATACATATATAAGATCAAAACAAATGCTAATATGTTTACGTGAATCCTTATCTTCTAAGCTAGGTCCTCCCCTAATGGAGAAAATGATCTCCTATACCCACTTATAATTTGAATAACAAAAAATTCCTAACAAAGATCTCATGTGTTATTTTTAGTGATCTTTTGTGAAAAAATAATTTTATTAAAATAATATTTGTAATGAACTTTAAAACCAAAACTGCGGAGCTTATATTCGTTTAAGCATGGTTTTCTCTACTCGAGGGACTAAGTAGACACTAAAGACGCACCAAATTTTTTTTTTAAAAAATCATAATTTAAGCTCAAAAAATGGCAAAGCGAAAAACACCTTTTGATGCACCGCTAGAAGCTGAATAAAAATTCGAATAAAAGAGTTCATTGTTAGGAATAGTACGTAAAAGGTCGGCTTCATGTTCGCATGCTTTAAACCAGCCAATAGGATTAATACTGACTAAAGAAATGTTTAGGCACACTGATAGGGAACAATTTAAGAAAGATTCTTTAGATACCAAGAACCAAAATGAATAAGAGCTGTTGTGTTCGACAAAAGGGATTGACAGATATGGTAAAAGGGGACCACCGTAAGATTCGACAGATGTTAATTACACTTCTTTTTGTCTATATTTTTTTTTATATCCAGCTTCCCGGCTTACGACAGACTATTTCTGGAATTCCTCGTCATTTAACTGATATCACCTACAAGGTCCTACCCCAGAACGGCTTACACTAGACTATTCCTGGAGATAATAATTCCGGTCACTCAGCACTACTACTAGTAAATCGCGGGATATGACTGAATGATCAGGGTTTGAGAACAGATCAACTGATATCATCTACAAGATCTTACTCCAGAAGAGAACAAATTGCTCCCACCAGATTCGAACTCACGCTGCAGGCCTCCAGCTGAATTTTAAATTCCTCTCATTTGTCATCCAGCTATGCCCGGGGACATCTTTTTGTCTATATTCTCCACACAGCTGCTCGTGTTAGTACATTTTTTTTGTATGCTTATTTTATATTCCTTGTAGCAATTGACATTTCACTGTGGACCTCCATCTTTTGAGAAGCAAAACGAACAAAAAGCACACTGCAAGATAATATCAAACACTTGACTAATCTTTTTCTATATACTAGCTAGTACCCCATAGGGAGTCAGCAACAAGAATTTCAAGCAAAGATAAAAAAGGATTTTGACACTTGTGAGAACTGAAAAGACTAATTTATGAAATTGTGTATAATCAAATTGGAAGGTTTTAACCAGAGGTCTTGGGTTCGAACCCGGCTACCTTTAGTAGGAAGCGCTTTATTCAAAGTGAGACTTTCGGCGTGAATCCAGATAAGTCAGGCTCTAAAGGGGGTATGGACACCTGGGTGGGAAACTAAAATAAATTGGAAGGCTTCTAATGATTTCCCTATATAAACTTATCATCAGGAACCTCTGACCCTCTAAATTGGATAGCATTACTCATAACTTTCGCCACCCTTGCATGATAATTCAAGATGTTTGACTATTCTATTGCTAGATACTAGTGTCCCACTACGGGAATCAAGAATGAGAATTTCAAGCCAAGACGAAAATGGTTTTGAGAACTGAAAGAGTAGAACTAATTGTATGAAATGGCATAAGAATCAAATTGGAAGGCTCCTAACAGTTTCCCTATACAAACACGTTGCACTGCTATGAGAAATCGCCATCCCTCTAAATTTGGATAACATATTTGTAACTTTCGCTATTTTGCCTTTTCCCAGCTAAACATGGTATGCAGTGTCACATTCTATGGTAAAAAAAATTAATGGGATCCTGCAGCAATGTTGTTTAGAAAGTGCCATCAGCAAAAACTAAATATACTAGATACCATTTTTTTCCTAATAATCGAGAAATCCCCTTAGTCTAATATCGCACGGTACAAGACTTGGTGGATAATGGACCTGTCCTTCTACCCTTCTCCGCTAAAATACAATGTTTTGTCTATGGCTAGTTTCAAACCCGTGATGTGCAACTTGCCTACACATCATGTGTTGCGCTTTTACCACTAGACCAAAATATATAGATACATATGAGACATTTGTTTACTTAGTGAATGAATCCTAGGATAGCAAAATACCAGAACTATTCAATTTTTCTATTTGCAACCTCAAAACACAATCTACTACTACAGGCCCTGCTACATACCTTAGTTTGGGGAACTGCCTGTTTTCATGCAGAAGTTTGCTGGAGAGCCAGGCAAGTCATTTGTTGCCATTAAGCACCATGTTGAATGCTTCCAGAAAATGGTGACTTGCACATAGTAGATTAATGTCATGCTACACCCATAAATGAACAATGTTTTTCTTGGTGGAATTCCATTCTATTGGAAGAAGAAAGTCTATTTGGTTTTCTAAATGTGTTTACATGGCACTGAATCTCAAGCACAAGTATAACAGGGCCATATGTTAGATGATCATGGAGAAAGAACATACCTTTAGTGGGCTAGGAGGCAACCTTACTATCCCATCATATGGTTATAGGATCCGTTAGAGATATATCCACTCATCAGAATGATCAGGAGAAATTTCTTCAACAGATGTAATCCAGCTTGCATTATCAAGTAATAGAGATCCGCCACTTGCTTTGTCACAAGCTACTTCAAAGTTGCAAGAGAACCAGATGTCAGAATTGAGTGCCTGTTCAACTGATTGAGGAGCAATTTCTCTTGGGTTTAAACCATACAAGCTGTTTTTGATCTCCTCTTGAGTTAGACCAATTGTATCTTCTCTATGAGGTAGTCTTTAAATTATGCTAAGTAGATAAACCACTCTGCAATGTGGAACTGGTTGCTGACAAGAACTTCCAGCCGAAAGTATCCAAGGCCATTGGCAAGAGGGCATCAGAATCACAATGATTCTTCTCATGATGACTTAGATATGGGACGATTTCATTGCCACTTTCAAATGGATTCTCAGGATTACGATCTTCCAGATGATCTTGCTCCTCTGAATTACATATCAAGGGTAGATCAAACTGGTCCATTCTTGCAACTGCATATTCCTCATGTTCAAGAGTCGATCTAAACTCCTTGGTGCAGAAAGTCAGTTGGAAAGAGTTTCTGCTGAAAGCTAGTTGAACAAATATATGGCAGTGCATCAGAATATCCAGAGTTTGTAAATAAAGATGATGAACACAATGCCAGCGCATCAAGCCTCTTTTCTGTACTCTGCTGGTAATCAACTTGTCCTGAGGTGGCTGTTGGTGAACACAATTTATTCCCTCCAATAGTAGTAATGGATAATACAGGATCATCTTTCTCCTCATTGAAATCCCAATCTAAGAATAAGTTTTGTGCTCCTCTACTTACAGGTATATTAGCACTATGAAGTCTATCCTGTAGGAAATGATCAGCAAGCTCATGCCGGTCAAAGGATAATGAAGGCAATGAATCACCCTGATCCCACAAACTTATAGTTGATTTGTTGGTTGAAATTTGACTACTATCTGCATCTTCATAGTGTAAACCAGCTTCCACGTCATGGTCAATTAGATGAAAGGCAGAAGTGAAGTTATCCAACTCTAGGGGAACTCTCTCCTTTGGCTTACCAAAGAAATTACTGGGACAGCAATCACTCTGGATCATCCTATATTCTGGTACTGTAACATCTTCTAATTGCCTTGAATGAGGTCGTGTCTTTGGATGATCTGGCTTAGCATAAGCCAGTGAGCTAGTACTTGCATTTTCCCCTTTCTTGACCTGTGAATCCCATAAATCCTGAAATTTCAAGTAACAGAAGTGAAGAAAAAGAAAAGAACTTAACTTATATAGTTGCTGAAAAAGCTAAGAGATATACTTCATCCTCCTTTCTGGGGAACAGCCGGCTGAGAAATGCAGAAACCAAATCAAACTTGGAAACCTAAGTTAACTTGAGATGGAACTTATCAAGATACAAAAGAAACTGAAAACGTTAATCTTGATGACCTTTCAGAATTGAGTTTTTCGACGTCAAGAAACAGTTTATTTGCCTGCTGACATAGTTTCTACCTCTTTGCTGCAAAAGTCCCATTACCAGAGTAATGGCTCCCTAAGAATGATAAGGAATACGTGAATGTCTCTGAACAAATGTTTATGTCTGAGTCTAATCATATGGCCTGTTAACTGCTAAAAAGCAAGCACCATAACCAGTTGACTGAGTTTAATAAAACCAGTCAGCTAACACAACAGAACACAGACAAAACAAGATACAGATATGATTCTCCACCTTATAAAAACAATGGAGACATATTCAAACAGACAAGGTTCTCATTCTTGTTTCATCATGGGTAAAAAGCCTCCTCTTGGGGTCTTGCTAGTGTGCCAAAAACTATGGCTATAAGAGTGCTAATTTAAGGAAACACTAAATTGACCTTAATGTAGCTCAAACGACTTCAAGATTATGTTGAAACTTTTATTAGACATTAGCTTTCGGAGTTTTCACCAAGCATAGGCACCAATCCCTTCCTGAACTCCTAAAAGAAAAATGAAACAAAATTGGGAAGAAAGCCTGTAATGTTGATACAATGTACAAGTTGCGGTGCTTCTGCATCTCTATTATAGAGAATGTACGACATTGATATTTACCTCTGTTTAAAACACTAAAACAACTTCATCATAAGGAGCATTCATATTTAAGATTAAGAAAACAGCAAGCTTCTGTCTTAGTGTGAAGGATCCAGTAATATCACTAATGAAACAGCCATTCTAGTTCTTCCCATATCCATCTCACAGGTCGATATTTATCCATGGAAAGGGAGAGGTGAGGGATGAGAGCGTAATTATGCATTCAATATCCTAAGCGAGAATCATTGTTTCAGAGAGAATTGAATGCCTGATTGAATAAAACCTGAATTATTCGATGGACCTGCAAAGGGTGACAGCTGCAAATTTGAATCTACAGGAGTCACTGCAGTTAGGAGTGAAAAGGACTCAAGTTTGCCTCCTTGGATATGCCTGCATTTTAGTGTACCGCGAAGAACGTCAAAATTAATAATTGACCAAACAGAGTCAAGATGCTTATATTACTTGTACGCGGTATAATCTGCTTCCTACCTTTGACACCATCAACAGGTGAAAAGGACTGGCATTCATTAATTTGATATTCCTTTCTCTACTTGAATTGGGATTTTAAGGTCCTTATTTGGGCACTTCAGCACGTTGTATGTACTCGTTATGTCTGCATATTCGGCATGATTAGTTAAATCCTTCAATTAAAGGTTGGTTTCTGCACAAAATAAAGCAAGCTGAAATTGTTTAAAGCTTTCGAGAAACCAGAAAGTTTACTAGTTAGAAACCAAAATGCAACCAACCTGAGATACAATTACTAGGTTGAATGATCTTCGGTAGTTTACTCCCTCTGTGGAGAAGATCTGAATTACTATGGCCAATGTCCTTTTTCAACTTCTTGAAGAAAGGATACTCTGAAGTTTTGGGCATAGCAGCTGCACTAACAATACTATCACTTCTTAAAGAATTTAGAGGGATATAGATGAAACGGTTCATGGGTAATCAAAAAGGGAGTACTCAAATGAGAAAAAATCTTACATCTGGGGTTGCAAGATGTCTGATATGTTTTGGAAAATGCAACTCTTCCAACATTTGGAAGAGGATCGGATCTGCATCGTTATCTGGGGATCTGACCTTTTTTGCCTTGACCACATCTAACAGTAAAAAGTACTACAAACTTTATTTTAGAGTAGGGGGACAAATGGTGCGTGCTGGTCTAATTTCGAGCACAAAATTGTTAACACGACAATAAATGAGATAGAGGAAAAAGTGGCCAAACAAATCAAAATGCAAGAAATGAATGAAGCCATACAATATCTTTATAAACATAATGAATTAATGACACATCCATTGTAAGTCCAGCTCTCTCCATTTAGTCCAAAAGCAAAACTCATATGAAGTAGGGAATCAGTAGCTGATACTTGCCAGGATTTCATATGATTCAGGTTCATACCATCTTTACTGCTAGTAAAATGCCGTTGACATGAAACACATCAACATAAAAATTGGCAAACAAGAAACTTCATGAATAAGGGAGAGGTTTTAAATCTAACACCTCCTATGTTTACATTAGGACTTAGATCATTTGAGGTTAAGCAGAGAAATTTTATTGTAATCACCTACAAATCAATTCTATTCAATACTCATCTGGTTTTCCAATGGAAATAAGCTACTTTGGTTTGTTCTTAGAACGCTTATGAATGAAATGGGCTTCAAGACACATTTTTACTGCTATAAAGAGTAAGACACCGAAGTTTAAATGGAGCCACATGGACCCCAACTTGCTTGGAATTGAGGCATAGTTGATATTGTTGTTGCAATTAATAAGATACTGAAACAAAAGAATGATAGAAGACAAAAATCCAACAAATAGGTGAAGCTACGTCCAATATGACATACACATACCAATACGCCATTGTTGAACAACAGCTATGGCTGATAACTCAAAAGAAACAATACATAATCTGGAAAAGGGGATAATGAACGCTGAAATGTCCCACGGATATCTAATCGTTCACATTCTTATCATATTGATGGGTTTCACTTAACATATTCCTGCTAATAAGAAGCCTATCCATTATGAAATGCATGCAAAAGACTGCACGAAAATAGGAAAAAGGTAGAATCTAAGACCTCCTTCATTCATGGTTGGACTATGATCGTTTGAGGTAGCCTTGAGTTAAACACGTAAAATTTAAAAATTAAAATGTGACTCATCCAAGTCATTATGTTCACCCTGTGCGCACTCGAGAGCGTAGCGGCTGCGGGTTTCTTCGTCAACAAAAATAAGTGTAAGTTATTTTGTGATTGAAAATCTCCTAGGATTGACTAAATCCACAATAGCCCATATCTCATTAGTCAATGTTCATTTCCTCATTTCCTGATTGCAACTTTTAGGGACCTTTACACATAAAGCTGGCCTAAGACAGTCATTACTCTCTCCGGTTCAAAATAAGTGTACACTTAGCCTTTTGCACACTCCCTAAGAAAATAATGACTCCTAAAAAATAGGCATTTTGATTAAACTACCCTTAATTATATATTACCACCTAATTAGTAATATAGTTTATTGATTACATAAAAACACACTTATCTAAATAGGGATAAATTTGAAAGAAAATAATTAATTTCTTCTTAATTATGTAAGCGAACACTTATTTTGAACCAAAATAAAAAGGCTAAGCGGAGAGAACCGGATGGATTATTATTATTGCAATTCATGCACAGATATACATTTAGGATTTCAAGTTACGCGAAATGAACAGTAAGACTCGTCACTTTTTTTGTGACAATTAGTTGACACTTATTACAAATATATATAGTATATATTTTAGAGAAGTTCTAAAATATGTTTACAGTGTTCGAGTCAAGGCGACAAATACACTGCACCAACTGCAGTAGCAGATCATACGCATATCACTTTAAAATCAATCTCACCAATATATATATATATATATATATAATGTGGAGCATCAAATTGTAAACAAATATCTGAAAAATTATTGAGGAGCCAACACAAATATAAGAAAACTGAGAATTTAAAGTTACAATTGGCCATAAGTGAAATTAAGTTCCAAAGTAATCGTTAATACCGAATCGGTCATGAGGTTGAGTGACACCTCCGATTGAAGATGAAGAGAATGATTTTTTAGGCGCCAAAGCGGTTCAATTTGCGCGGTTGGGCTTGTGGACTGGACTGGAGCATATTTCGCTAGGCCCAATTAGTGCTCACAATTCAGGAGCGAAGTGCATGGGTAGCCGATTTTCGGGGTGTCCATTTAAGCTATAGCTGCAGTGTTTCAAAATTTGGCAATTTTAACCTCTTTAAAGTTGTAAATATTTGTGTTTGAGGTTTGACAATAAACTTTCGATATTTTTGTCTGAAAAATATTATATTAGTGGCAAGAAAAAATTGAAAGCTTGAATTTCAGCTATTTTTGCATGAAGTAAATCCACGGATGATTTAAATTTACTCATTTTTACATGAAGTATGACATAATTTCATTCATTTTTGTATGAAGTTCAGGCTTATATGACTGAACTTTAATTATTTTTATCTGTGTGAGATACTGTTAATTTGAGAATGTGTTTGGAATTCATATAGTTGATGAGTTGTGGGTGCTAGCTACTAAATGCAAATTTGAGAGATACTATTATGGTCCCACTAAATGCAAATTTGAGAGATAATATTATGGTTTTAGCGTTGTTAATTTGTTCACATATGTCACACATTTCATAATCTATTTTGAACGCAGTGCCGGCTCTATGGCTAGTCCACTAAGGCATATGGTCCCTAATTTTTGGTGGCCCGAAATTTTATCAAGAACAGATTATGTGTTAATCTTTTTTTTAAAAGAATGGATTATTTATGATAAAAAGTACGTGTAATATTTTTTTATAATTCTCTTTAACTTTTTCAAATAGAAGAAATCAAGAAAACATTATTTTGCCTTTTTACCTTCTATCCCTAAAGCTCACATTGATTTAATGTGTTTAGCTCTTTTGTACACTTTTTTTTTTTTACAGATCTTTGATAAATTAGAATAATACTCTGTCAAAAATAAGAGTCAATAGTCGAAAAATGTTGAACAAAGTAAATTACAAAATCTTTTTTTTTTGTTTCTTCTTAAGTGGGGTATACGAAGTTATCAACTTTTTGAATCAGATTCTATCATTCTAACTAGGGGTGGTCACAGAAAATCGAAACACCGAATCAAATCAAATCGAAGAAAAAACCCGACAATTTTTGGTTTGGTTTTTAATTTTAAAAATCAATAAATTTGGTTTGATTTTAATTTTAAACAAAAAATAATCGAAAAAACCGAACCAAACCGACTAGTATATAAATACCTATTCAAAATTTATAATTGGTCCTTCGGGACATGGCTGAGTGGTTGGGAGGTGGGACTCCCATGTGGGAGACCAGGGATCGAAATCAACCTCCGTCTGTTGCTCAGCCATTAGCTCGTCGCATGGGGTTTTCCTAGTTCGGTTTACATTTCCCGTGTGGTTTGCGAGCGATTGCACAATAAGCACGTTACCACAAAGTGCTCACCCGAAGGGCAGAGGCTGTGGATTTTCCTGGGGGGTTCCAAAAAAAAATTATAATCGCACATATATACATGTATATTTTTATGTAAGATATTAAATTTTATGATACATATTAATTGTTTGCACTCTTAGTTAGTAATCTAGGTATTTGCCTTTGTGGTAATCTAATTATTTGTCTTTTCTTTGTTGTTTGATTTGTAGTCTTTATTTTGATAATTTCATGAATAAATTTCATGTCCAAAATAACTTGTGTTTGGGTCATTTAATTATTCATCATTACTTAATTTAATTATCATCAAGATATCTTCATAAATTACAACTCTTTAATTTTTGCACCAAAAAAATTAATTGTAAGAAGTTTTATTAAGTTCTTTGAAAATGGCTAAATTTTTGACAATGCATATTTTTTTTGAGGAACCTACGTACATAACTTGATTACATATATAGTTCATTCTTTTTAAATTAATTTGATAGTGTTATGATGCAATATAATTAATTTAATATGTGCTTAATGTTAGGATTTCTTTATTTTCGGGGTTGTCTCTTTCGACATAACACTTGGAAGATTATTATCATATATTTTTAAAAAAGACAGAAAAAAATCAAATTAACTTAAAAAATCGACAAAACCGAAGTGATGAAAAACCGCCTTAATTGATTTGGTTTGGTTTCAACATATGAAAAACTGACTTAATTGGTTTAGTTTTTTCTTAGAAGAAAACCGACCCATGAACACCCCTAATTCTAACTCTATTGTTCTAATCTAAAATTTGAGACGGAGGGAGTATGACAATAAACTAATTAATGATATATTGACATATTAAGTACTCCTAATTAATTAATTATTATTAACACTTTCTAAAAAATAAATTAATGAAATTATTCAAGATTTGTCTTCCTCTAAACTTTGTCTTTAAAAGGAAAGGAAGAAAGATGAGGATGTGTACATTTATTTATAATTAGGTGTATAGTAGAGTACGTGATTATGATTTATGAGATAGCTTTGCACATTTTTTTAGCATTTCATGAGCTTTAATTTAAATCTAAGTTTGTAACTAATTAATGATATATTGATATATTAAGTAATTAATAATTAATTATTATTAACACTTTCTAAAAAGAAATTAATGAAATTATTTTAAGATTTGTCTTCCTCTAAACTATGTCTTTAAAGAAAAGGAAGAAAGTGTCTCCGGGACATAGCTCGATGACAAATGAGGGGAACTTAAAATTCAGCTGGAAGCCTGCAGCGTGGGTTCGGGAGCAATTTGCTCTCTTTTGTGGTAGGATCTTGTAGGTAACATCAATTGCTCTGTTCTCAAACCATGGTCATTCAGGAACATCCCGCGATTTATTGGTAGTAGTGCTGAGGATCGAAAGTACTATCTCCATAAATAATCTGGTATAAGTGAAGATGGATATAAAAAAAAAGAAGCAATAAAGATGAGGATTTGTACTTTACACGATCAAGAGCATCTTTTAACACAGGAACAAAAAGATCTCCGATGCAAATGTAGGGATCAATAGTTGTACTACAATTATAAAATAGTAAAATATTAAGGCATAATATAAAATAATGAAATGCATTATAATAAATTAGTTTTCTTACGATTAGTTCCATAATGATGTTTTTGGCTCATTTGTCCTTTGACTTTGACCGCTCGCTTGCAAAATCTTATTATTTACTATTCATGACAGCTTTTTTCAAGCATTATTATTATACCAATTAAAGAGAAAAAGACACTTTTCTCTAAAAATCAACCAAACTCTAATTGTCAACTTATTGTTTATTGAATTATGTTAACAGTTGCACTAATGATTGCATCAGTAGAGAGATGTTTTTCTAACATTGAAATCGATAAAGTTTTACCTAAAGGTAACGATTGAAAAAAAATTATTTGAAGAAATTGATTATAAAAATATATTAAATAATAATGTTTCATCTAAAAAAATTAGAAAAATAGATTTCATATATATATGTAAGCCTCTAATTAAAGTTTTGCTTTAGGCCTTCAATTATGTTGAGCCGCATCTGTTTGAACGGTCGAATATTTTATGCAACGAACCTTCCCTATGATGTTCAAAACAAATTTAAATGGGTGTTTTGCCAACCTGCCATTAATAAGGGAGAATATTAAAACAACAATAATATACCCAATGTAATCTCATGAGTGAGATCTGAGGAGGATAGTGTGTGTGCAGACCTTACCCCTACTTGTTGGAAATTTGCCTTTGGCGGGGAGATGCGTCCACCCATCTTTGATGAATTAAACACTAGTGTTCCGCATGTTGGAGACCTTGTCTCTTCGCACATGCATGATCTACGAAGTGAGTAGATGACCGTAGGGCCAAGAATCGTTAAATTTCGTTGAGAAATGAAAGAGATATTGGTCCACGAAGTAAGGTGTTTAAGGCATGGAAATGTGGTGTGGGACAAATCTACCACATCGGTGGGAATAGGAAGAATTGCTCTCTATATATGTCTCAAATTGGTAAAGGGTTTGGGACCCCAAGGGGTATCCCATGTGTTTAAAGGAGGGAAGACCTAGATGTGCTTGGGTTCAAGGCTAAGCCCACACGCGCGCCGCCGCCACCCGCCCGTCCGGTTCCGGGCTCCGGGCTGATATTATCTTTTTGGACCAGAGAACTCTGCCAGATGTACAGTTTGGTCCCTGAAGTTTTAATATTTACAGTTTGATCCCCAGAGTTTCTGGGAAGGTGACGGAAAGGCTGGACTGCATTTTAGAGCATTAAACAGCCATTACTTTGCTGATTAACTCTCCATTAACAGCCCATTACTTGGGCAATTGAGCAGCCTCCTTCAAGACCTTAAATCAGCCTCACTAATGGCATTTAACATGCCATTTACAGCCCTTCTAATGGCCATTAACATCCATATTTGGGCAGTTGATCAGCCCCTCCTCCATGCTATATATTGAGCCTCTTTTGGCTCAATTCGTGGCAACAAACGGGCAGAAAACGACAGAAAAATAGATGAAAAATAGGTGAAAACACACCGGAAAAAGACACGAAAATCGAAAAAACGATGGCTGAAATTCAAAGAAAAACGGTGGGCTGAAAAACAGGTGGCCAAACCCTCACGTATACACAATATATACACTACGAGAGACACACTATATTCACAGAGACAAAAGAGAAGAGTAAAGAGAAACTCTTCCTTCCTATTCCATATCTTCAGCAAGTCGAGTCATATTTGTTTTCTTCGACATGCTCAACCTATTGGCTTTGTAGTGTTGAGATTAAAGTGTTGTTTTATCTTGGGAGACTATTGCCCGCTAACGTAAAAGCATATATACGGGGCAATCTTGTCTTAAGGATAGAGGGCTATCCTCGACTCAACACACAACGTTGTAACCATCCAGATTTAGTTGTTCCTTGATTTCGGATATCAACATTCAAGACACAACAAACTTGCGGCGATTCTCAACATTGGCTTTGCAAGGTGATCAAGATTCAAGACACAACACACATGCGGCAGTTTTGAAGATTGACCATTTATTTATCCTTTCGAACATTTGTAATAGTTATTACTTCCCGTACTGCTCTATAAAGTACAATAGAGTACCAACACTACTTTGAGAAGGCAAAGAGATTTTTTTCCGATAGACTCTCAGCTCAAGAAAAAATATTTCAAAGGAGTTTCGAAAATAAGTGAGAATATTAATTGGACAAACTTAAATGGGTCTATTTTATTCAATTTGAAATAAGTCACAATTAAATAATCGTTTACTAGTTCGGATATTCATGACTATTTTGGTCTCTGCAATCCAATTAATTCCCCATAAAATTAAATATGAAAGAGAGTTTTAGCGTAACTGGTAAGTTGATATCATGTGATCAAGAGATCAGAGATTCAAGCCGTGAAAAACCTTTTGCAGAAATGTAGGGCACCAACTACTCTTTTGCCCTAAAAAAAATAAAATATCCAATTTTTTAAAAACATGCATCGAAAATAAGAAGTAAAGACAAAAGAGAAGTGATGACATTATCCAAAAGAAGGAGATATTGTAAGTACGTGGCAGCGTGCTAGTGGATGCAGCAATAGCATTACGCCACAAGTATACTCATCGTCCAGGAAAAAGATATCCTCATTCTCCTAATATTTAGTAAGACGATCAAATTAGACCATATGGCTTCTGCTGCATCAAGTTTTTTGGTGGCAACTCCTAATGTTGCCTCTAACACTACTTATCGTACCACTATGTTATTTTTCTCCTCCAACAAGACCACCACCACCCCGACACTCGTCGTAAGGGCCGCCGCGGAAGAGGCTGCGCCACCAGCCGCAGCCGCCGCTACTGCTGAACCAGCTGCTAAGCCCAAGTCACCTCCAATTGGTCCCAAAAGAGGAACCAAAGTAAGTTGCTTAAATAAACTAAACACCCCCTTGTTATATATAGTCTATAGATGCTCAATATATCATCTTACCACCTAATGAAAAATAATTTAACTTGTATACACGGATGTTAAGAATTTTTGTAATAGTCAGTATGTTTTAATTTGCTTTAGAAATTAGCTTGCCTTATTTTTCATATTACAAATTTTACTTTTTTTTTTATGGATGGTAAATATTTGTAATTAACTCTTAGGTGAGCAGATAGTGTTGAACGAAAACCTTTATCAATAAATAGAAGTTAAACTTGTGTAGAAATGTTGATAATACACAACATATAGCTAAGGGGTCTATTTGCATAGATGATTATCTCATACATATCTTTTCGGTGATCTAATAATGTCAAAATTCTTTTATATTATCCGTGTATAGGAAGTAAACTCATACAGTTTATATAGTTCAAAAGTTATTACTTATGTATGTCTGCATCCAGTGACTAATAATAGTCTGCATCAGACTCAACTGAATCACGATTGAATGCAAAATCGTCTAATATGTTACTGAAAATATTTGACAGGTGAGAGTTCTAAGGAAGGAATCTTACTGGTACAAGGGCACTGGTTCAGTTGTAGCTGTTGATCAGGTAATAATAACTTTAAAACATAGTCTATGTTCAGTGTTCAGTTAAAATTTTAGAAATGATGTTTAACTTCTAATGTTTTCCACTTTGTTGTTAATGTCTCAGGACCCAAAAACTCGCTACCCAGCTGTTGTACGATTTAACAAAGTGAACTATGCTAATGTTTCAACCAACAATTACGCATTGGATGAGATTGAAGAACTGAAATGAGAGTGTGCGACTCATTAGTATATTTGTAGAATGCAATGCCTTTTCTTTCCATGTTTATTCTCTAATTATATACTGGCTTTAAATGTGAATGAATGCCAATTTTTATTGTTACCATTGCTCAAATCCAATTTCTTTCAAAGCATAATGTAGAGACGAGTTTGAGATTTGAAGTCAGTAAGTGCCAAAAATTACTTCATTGACTACTACTTGTAAGTTGTAACATCGAGAAAAAAAATACATTTCTTCCGATCTACCTAAGCTTTGCTAGGCAGAGGTGTAGAGGCTGCAGGTACTCGACTAAATAGTTGAGGAGCTGGCCCCACACCACCATTATTGGTGGAAACTATCGAATTTAAACATCAACTACGTGCATGTAATGTAGTTCAAGTCGATTGCAACATACTTCAATATATTACATCTTTTTGAAGAACAAGAAAAAACTTACCAAAATTAGTCAGCTTTAATTTGCAGTACTACCAGTTACCACTTCCTTCAATGGGAGACCATTCAACTCCACGGCTAAGATAATTTTCAATCTCTACTCTTTTGGGGGCACATTAAAAATTCATAACATAGGCTTGCAAGGCGAAAAATCAAAACTCCATTTCCTTGAATGCATCTTTCCGGAAAAAAAATTCAATCTCTGGAGAACACAGAAAATGGAGACATCCGTTGAGTTTTATTGTTAGACCATATCTTATGGTCTTTTTAGATAGCTGTTGATGAACAGAAGTCCATCAAAGTATAGGTGGTAGTACATACAACTGACAGATTATTCACAAGGAAGTCCCAGAAAGAAGGAAAGGAAACATCCATCTATCATAATCGAATATTTGGTTACAACTTACAACTGCAAACAAGAAACATTTACGGTCAAAACTATGCAACATACAGGGTGAGTGAAAACCATGCAAAATGTTTTGCTTTCTTGCATAATAGATTTGTTATTCTTGTCCAAATTCATTTCTTTTGACAAAACACAACAATCAAAACACAACAACAACAACATAGTGAAAACCCACATGGGATTTGGGAAGGGTAAAATGTACGCAGACCTTACCTCCACCTTGGTAGGTAAAGCGGTTGTTTCCGGAAGACCCTCGGCTCAAGCAAAGCATAATCACAAGCAAAACAAAGTAAGAAAAACGGTCAGACTCAGACAAGAAATTAAAGTAGTATGAACAAAAGGAAGCAGTAGCTAACACAGCTAAATAAGATAAACAAAGTACACTAAATAACACATAACAGCAGAAATCAAACTAAAAGGGAGTAGACCTGTCCACCGGGTCGGAGACCCGCCAGGCCCGACCCGACCTGAAAAAACCAGGGCCAGGGTCAGCTTATAGCGGACCCGCGAGCCACTCGACCCGAAAAATCGGGGACCCGATCAGGGTCAAGGTCGGGCCAAAGTCAGAATATTTTACCCGGCCCGACCCGACCCCGACCCACATATTTTTTTTTATATTATTTTTCCTTCATTAATATTTATTTTGTACTTATATATATTTTTGCCATTAATAAGTGATATAATGCATGCTTTTATAATATATGTATTGCTCTAATCTACATTGAGCTCGACATAAAATAAGATAAAAACGGTAGCTGATTATTAATTACATATTTATATTATTAGTCGTTCTGTTAATATCACGAAAGCATAATGTAGGGAGAGAAAGTAATTGTAAATTGGTGAAACTTTAAATGGTCATAATAACTATGCGCTCGAATGTCCGTTTTACCCGATTTTTTTTTTATTTTGCGAATTTTTTCAAGACAGGGCCGGTCAAACAGCCATAAGGCGGTTTGGCGCAGCCAATTTTTAGAAAAACGTCTGTTTTCCCAATCAATTTGTGTTTTTCCCCAAATCGGTTTCTAATTTTATTTTTCTTTAGTCAGATCTCACGATATACAATACATTTCAACATCGAAATTTCGTGGTAATGTAGGGGTGAATGCCAATTTCAATTTTGGAAATTCAATTTTTTTTAAAAATAAAAAATTCCTCGACCCGACCCTGGCCAGCCAAAGAATTCCGACGGGTCAGGGCCGACCCGTGACCTGTAGGGTCCCCGAAGGGTCAGGGCCATGGTCGGATTTTTTTTAAAAAAAATAGGGTCAGGGTTGGGCAAACAGAAAAAAAAACCACCCGACACAGCCCTGACCCGGCCCGACCCGACCTTTGAACAGGTCTACATAGACTATAAAATAATATTGTGCCTATTAGGCGCCTATAAATCAAAACACACACACACACAAAGGTCATTTCTGTCCTCGGATGTTCTTCCCTCGTCTGAAAATTTGGTCATCTTGTCTCAAAATCTCATGAAATCCATTAGGCAAATTCTGCACAAATGTTGTGGTACTTGTTCATTCACGAGGATGGAATTTCACAATACTGCATAAGATAAAAAAGGTCAGAAGTTCCATATTGACACTCAAAGTTATCTTTTCGAGGGCAACAGATAGCAAGTGGTGATAAACTCTTCAAGAAGTCTCATTTCAAACATTAAACTATTTCGAGCCTTCCGTCATGTTCTATTAACAACAAATTCACTTTTAGAGGTCAAAGACTAGTTTCCCTTATCTCTTCATAAAAAAAAAGATTAGTTTCCCTTATCTCTTTATATTAAAAAGTACCTACATATTCTCCAATAAATCCTTGCTTAGCAGATTTAGTTGTTATAAACATCACTATAACTAAGTGGTAGTGTTTGGGCTTGCACGACTTGCTTCATTCAGATGCAAAGCTCAAAAGCCTGCAGAGTGCAAGTAGGGAAACATCACTATATCATGATCTGCCTGACTCTAGAAGAGAAAGCACTAACTGAATTCAAGGGAACAGTAACATTATCTAAATGCATGTATTACCACACCGAAGTGGAGGCTCAAGCACCATCCGCATCCCAACATCTCTTGTCGACGGTGACTAGAGGTAACTACCATCTCAAGAGTCAGAGACCCAAAAAGACCACTAAGGCTGACTAATTAGAAATAGAAACACCACCGACTTACAAACATATATAGGGTTGTCGCAACAGAAAAGAGGGAAATTGATGGACACAATGATAAAGCAAGCACACCCTGAGGTAGAGGAATGACCATACTCATAGATGAGGCTCGTGAACTTCCTTGTTTACAATCCATACACAAAAATAAATGCTTATACTCTTTACTTTTCTTTTACAAACACTACAAACTTGAAGTAGAAGATCTTTGACTCCTTCAAACCCCTTTGAAATTATCTCCTTTTTTTCTTGGGGGGTGGGGTGTGTGTGTGTCTGGAATTCACATTTAAAGCACTGTTTCCCGATCGAGCTTTAAAGGCAGAGGGACGTTCAACGTCTGTACAGGTATGTGGTACTCTACACCTGATTTTTTCAGGCAAACCAAGACAAGTTTAGCCTGAACATGTACTGATAGCAACTAAAACTAATGTTGTTTATTCGGAACGAAACAAAAAGCTATCCTCACCTCTCTGGATATATTTCAGTTTCCATATTCTCATTGTGATTGCAGCAAGGAATGTAAGAAAAAAGTGTCAGTGGTACAGAGATCCCACCAGCAGCAAACAAAGAAGTCGGTCCTTCCAATCCCAGATCAAGTATTCGACAAAAGAAGGCTGGAATCTTCAGGATGTCCAGAGGAACACTTTATGCACCACAAAAGTACAATTATGCAGCTTCGGACCAGGAACCAATATCCAAAATCTATGAAATATTAAATATTTTTACTTTTTAATTCCATTATTTTTAATTAATAATAATAAAAAAAAGTCATACTAAAGTACACCATTTAAGGGGGGAAACCAAATACAGAACAGTCCATTTCACCATCAAGAAATAAATCAAATAATACAAAGTGACAATCATAAGCAGAGAAAAAACCAAAAGCGGTAGGAAAATGAAAAAAATGATTTTTTAAAACTATGTACTCCTTTAAGATATTGAAAAAGAAAGTTGAAACGAAAACCAAAGTAAATCTTCGAAACATTCTTAGGATATTCCGAAAGGATTCTTTATGGGTTTTGTGGCACTGACTTTCAGAGGATAAGCAGACGAGTTTATTTCTAAACCAAAGCTGTTATACGAAGGCATTATTTTGTACAAAGAAATACCGATTTCGGGTATCCGGGTAGTAAATTTAGGAACCGATTTTTTACTGGATAGGGTCCGTGTAGTTCAAAAAAGTTAGGATATCCGGACCCGCTCACCCCTAATTACAAGTTACGTATCAACCTTTTTTTTTTCTAGAAAAAAGGGTTAAAAATATCTTTTACTTTAGAAAAATGTCTAAATGCTAAAAATATCATTCGTTACAATTTTAGATGATTTATACGCTTTCCGTTATTAAAGTGTTCAAATATACCTATTTAACAGAAAATAACTGATTTCACAAAAAATAACCCACTTCTCTATTTCCCCGCCAGCCCGACCAACCTCCTAAAATAACCCATTCTCCCTTCTCAGATGGACCTCATGTGAACTTTATTTCAATGGGATTGAATTTGATTCAAGCTGGAGACCTGAGCTTTATAAATTAACACAGGACCACTGACCTGGGAGCCTAACGACTCAAACGAACTCCCTTCTCGCACCACAGCAAATCGAAAACAAGTTGGGAGAAAAAAAATAGCATAAATCAGTGAAGGCCAAAAAAGGTGAGGCTGGTGGGAAAAAAAACAAAATGGGGCAAATTTGATTCACACTTTCTTTTCTTTTTCAATTTGCTAGTTAATAAACTGATTTTTTGGTACACGCTGGTTAATAAACATATGAAAATGTATACAAATATACAATGGTTATTTCTTTTATTCAATTTTTGTGATTAATGTTCAATGGAATTTATACATTTTCTTGTCAGCTCTCATTGAAAAGGAGGTGTTACTTATCAAACTTGTCCAACAATTGTACTTGACTACTTATGTGGCTAATGGCTTGAATTGTTTCAGCTGATTCTATCTGCTTTTCGATCAACTCATTAATCAGCAATAATTGGCTCTTGTCGGAGTTCACCGGAGCAGTAGACTTGAGAGCCCAAGCTGCTGTTCGCCGAGGTGGAGGAAAAAATAGAGAAGGAAGAATTGGGTTATTTTAGGAGGTGGGTCGGGCGGATAAAATAGGGGAGTGGTTATTTTTTGTGGAATTGGATTATTCGAGTTAATTTAGGTATTTCCGTCAAATGAGGGGGATGTTTGAACATTTTACTGACTGGAAGGGTATAAATAACTCAAAATTATAACGAATAATATTTTTAGCTATTTTTTCAAAGAATATGGGTATTTTCGACCCTTTTTCCTTTTTAAAATTAAGCATTTGTCTCATAAGATTTGCGTATACCATATACTTCTCAGACCTCACTTTATGAGATTACACTAGATCTATGCATAATTTCTATGAAAAATTTACGTTGCGAATTTTTTTGATTCTGCTAGGATTTGAATCCAAAATCTGTCATTCAGTAGGCCAACGAATAAAGGATGTTTTGACCCATAAATTTTCATTAAATGAGAAATATGGGTAAAAATTAAATATCAGTGATTTAAGGGGGAAAATTAAAGACCACTCCATAGAACGGAAAATTCGCGGAAAAAATAATCTAAATGGTAACTAAATATCTATAAAATGGGTTTGATAGTTCTTGGGCCATCCGGTTGGCATTACTTTGGGTCGGATGGCCACTTCTGTCGTTTTCCCATATCTTTTTTTTTGCTCGAATTTCCCTTCCTATGGACTGATCTTTAATTTTCACCCCTTAAATCATTGGTCTTAGTTTTTATCCTTCCTTCTCATTTAATGAAAAATTGTGCTTGAAAGTACGCAGAGTAAAAAGAAAAAAAAATCACAAGATAAGATTTTCATATAAATTATGCATATTCGGTCAAAGTTATATAGAAAATGTGTCTTAAGGGACATCATTTCTATATAACTAGCCGGACAAGTCATAATCTTATTTTTCAACGAAACTTTGCCTCCAATCATAGTTAAAGGCATAGTTTATATGCAACTTTGGCTGAATAGACCTAATTTCTATGAAATCTTATCTTGCGATTTTTTTACTCGGCTGAGGTTTGAACTCACAACCTCAGAAATATTTTTGATAATTATTTAAGCAAAAGATAAAAATTAATCACCAATTTGAGGGCCAAAAATTAAAGACCACCCTAAAACAAGGTCAAGCGTGCGAATTGTCCTTCCCATATTAATAAGCGGTCAAACAAATGGACTATCTTATCTTTTCCAAACTCAATAAGCACACTTTTCAGAAGTCACAGGGCTGCAGTAGCAGATGATGAACAATGGAGACTACAAGTATATGGGCCTCAAGCAGCCCAGCTGCTATTGAATAAGATCTAGATTATCTATTCCAAGATTGGACTTCACTAGGCCCAAACTTTGGCTACAAATATTGTTAGCATATCTATACTAGGAAAATACTTTCGGAAGGAGGAAAGAGAAAGAAGAACAAGGGAGTATATAAGTTGTGGCAAAAGTACTTGTGAAATACCGGATGTGTTTGGTATGACGAAAGTCATTTTTCAGAAAAATATTTTTCGTTAGGTAGTCATTTTTCAATGTTTGGTTTCTGTAGTCATTTTCTAATGCATGGTTGCCAGAAAATTGTTTTCCTTGGAGAAGGAAAAATGATCTCCCACATCTACGGGAGAAAGTCATTTTTCTTATAACTATCTTATGTTACATTAGATGGTCCAACAAAAACTTAGACGTTAGTATTAAATTTAACGACCGTAAATTTTCATTAAGACATCTCCCATTTGATAGTATTACAAATATTTAGTATATATTCTTTAAGAAAATATTTTATGTACACCAACCAAACATCATAAAACTTTTTATTGAAAAAACAATAATTTCTGTCATATTAACGCTCTTTCAATATATATCTTCTTGAGAAATTAATGTCAATAAGGTACTCCCTTCGGATAAAAAAAGTGTCCACTTAGCCGTTTGCACGCCCCTTAAGAAAATACTAATTTCTAGACAAAAATAAGTAATTTGACTAACTGCCCCTAATTAAATATGTATTGGGATTTGATCACATAGTGCTTAATAGGGCAAATCAAAAAAGAATTTAAATCTAGAAAAATAAGATTAATCTTTTCTTGATTTGATAAGTGGACACTCTTTTTTACTCAAGAAAAAAAACCCTAAGTGGACACTCTTTTTTATCTTGAGCGAGTACATCCTAACCTCAATGTCAGTGTACCTTTCCAGTTAGCTGATTTCAGTAGAATTGATTTGGAAACAAATGCACAAAATATAGTTATTGGTCTGTAGAATATGCAAAAGTCAATAAGAAGTTAATTCAAGGGGCCTAGCAACTGAGGAAGCTGGTAGAATTGCAGTGACCTACCAATGTTAATCTGTCAACATTGGTAGAGGATTTTTCAACTGATGAACAAGAAGCAAGAAATAAATTGTTAGAATCAAACAAAGGGAAATCAAATAGAAGAGGACATGTCTTTGTGGCTAGAGAAATGTAGTGATGTTTTGGAGTTTTCAGATTTCAGAACACTGTAGTAAATACTAAAGAGTATATATCCAGAGGTAAATAAATCCAAAACAGTATACGGGTTTAACTGAATTCATTTTTCTTGACTCGAGTTAACTATACTAGTGCAAAAAAGACTCCAACATATATAAATATAATAAGATTACATTAGTTCAAAACTCCCTGATTTAGGTGCGGAATTCGTCTTTGATCTAGAAGTATCCACGGGCCATCGGAAATTGAACCACATTACGATCAAGTTGAAACCAAAAGTACTAAAATGTTATAGAAACTTCTTGGTTAAATGATGAAATGAGAAATTTTATTTGAACTTTTGTTAGGGTGTAAAATATTGGACCACTGAAATGAGAATTCCAACGATTCGTCATTGATAAATGATAATAACGTTTCTGGTGTTGACAATTTTACATAGACCTAAATTATTCGACTAGTGATAAGACAATGATGCATAAGTTTCACTGTCAAGAAGAAAAAAGCTGAATCACCAAAGCACCTACAAGATAATAAATACCTACATCTAATAAGTTCATTTCAATTTTGGGAAAGACTTCATTAATTCCTACCAATTACTATGTGATTTTCTACAAATGCTGGTACAATCCAAAGATCATCCATCTCTAACTCCTATGTACGAGTGCGCTAACAAATTCTCAATATTAGATATGACCTTATCAACTAGTGAGACAGTGATGGATTACAAAAAAGTTGAATCTGCCAGACACATAAAAGATAGAAAATACTTTTAAAGTCAATATTTACAACAGATCAAACAAATCAATATAGTTATAATTAAATTAATAATATATAATTATTTAGTTATCGTTAAGAGATAAATATGAGTAATATGGAAGATATATGTTTTGTATTCATTGATTTAATGCAGATTAAGTTGTTTGATTAACATAGATTCTTCAACATCTTTGTGTTGTGGTGTAGTTGGTTATCACATCAGTGTTAAACGCGGGAGGTCTCCGGTTCCAGTATGGGTGACGCCAGTTGAACTTTTTTTTATTTGTTACTAATATTGATTATTGTGGTGCGATGTATTTTTCTTTTTAAGACTGTTTATGGAAATATAAACTAATATATGGTTTATTAGTTTAATTTTCCCCAGTTTTTCTTGAGCTGCGGGTGCCTGTATAATGTGTTTTTATAAGATTTAACTGTAAATATTTTCACTAAGGACATAAGTTATTCCATGTACTACTCAACAATGAGTTGATACCATTTATACATACTATGATTAGAGCTGAGTCAAACTCTAATATAACCAGAAGATCATAATCATGATAAATATAGCAATTTGCATCTTTTTATTCCAGAATCAAATGGAAAGGAATAATAATAATGAAAATGAGTGAGATAGTATGAAAAGACCTCTGATCTTTGGCTCCATGGAGAAGCCCCGTTCATTTTCTACTCAAAGATCTTTTCGGCGTTACGGTATTAATTGTTGTCAAGCTTATCAAAAAGGACGACAATAGTGCCTTTAGGGCTATTATTGGAGATTGTAAATATTTATTGGAAGTCAAAAAGTTCACTCATAAACATATCTAGTGGGATACGAACGAATGTGTGAACTTTTTGGCAGATGAGGGTTACTACTTGCTGGCACGATTAATGCAAATTAGCACAGGATAGACGGATCACGTGGACATACTAAGGGGGTAAAATGCTCCCTCTAAAGTCAACCCGAGTATGATAAAAAGATGAAGCGATTTCAAACATTGGCACTGAATCCCGGTGGTATTAATGCACATGTTATAGTATATATTCTACCACTTATTGTTTTATTTGGACATAACATGAGCACCTCCACGAAGTAAAGATAAGATTTGTGTACACTCAATTCTTCCGTGAGATCCCACTTGTAGGACACTGGGCATGTTGTTGGACACAACATGATCTTGTGAATCGATCAGCAGATAAATTAAATAAAAATAAAAAATTTCACCTGGCATAAGAGCCTGCATGATGAAAATAAGAACGAAGCTCCAACGAGCTAAAATAATATGTTTGTCTCGAGTAAGCCAAGTTCATAGTTTAACAGCTATTTTGCTTAAATTTCTTCTTTTAGGGACCCATTTACATGATTCTTTTGAATTCATCAGCTCAAGTGTCATGATCTTTTTTCTTTTTTTGGGTACCCTATACCAATAATGTGTATGCTAGGGTGTTGAAATGATTGCTGGTTGCTATCAGAACTCTCAGACGACTGTATTGAATATGACTCGAAAATAATTGAGAAATAGCACATTCCTTCTGCAGCACTACGTGTTCTATCACTATCTTTTTAGAAGTACACAAATAATGGGAAATTGAAGAGTCATTTTCTCACTCAAAATTTTCATATTCTTCAACTATGAAACTACTACTAGTATTTTCTAGAGAAGGGCTTTTGGAGGGTTCAATTGAACCCCTTTTTTCAGAAAATGATACTGTGCAAATGTGGAAAAATAAATATTTTTTTATAATATATTGTTGAATCCCTTTAACATAACCGAACTTGTAGTGCATCGCAAATGTGATTCAAAAAATACATTAGTTCATACGTTCGAATGCTGGCCAGGTGTGACATGTTCTTGCATTTTTTAAAATGTCCTATTTGCGGGCTGAATCCTATTCTCCATCTCTCTTTGTGGTCAGCATAAGTACTTAATATCATGACTCATGAATGATGAACAAAAACAATTTTTGAAGAGTACTAATAACAATAAAGGAACATGTTTGTCATTGTAATGAATAATCAATAACAATTGTACAAATTTGTATAATGAATAGTTAATACAAACAAATTTAAAAAATTGTGCAAGAAAAAAGAGAGAAGAGAAACGCCTCTTCATCCTCAGGTAAAATGCTCAAACTATAGAAAAACTTGAGCTAATTTTTGGAGAGGGCTGATCTCTGTATATGCTATCTTCTGCTGTTTTCCTTTGGATATTTTGAATACATTTTTACACAATTATTTTATACATCTCTTTTCTTTAATTCCCCTGTTAAAAAAGAAGGGAATTTTGGGTTTATTTTCCACTTCTATATGATTCAGATGAATTAAAAAGTTGAGATGCATCTTCTATGTGTGGAAACATTTTGCTTCTTTTGTTTGAGATCTTCTTTGTATACTTTGCCAATATCTTGTGCAATTTTTATAGCATCAGCAGAAGCACCAGCTAGCCCTCTCCTTGTGAATCCAATTGCATATAGACCAGATTTTCCTTTCCAATTGTTTGGAAATTGTGCTTTTGGGAAACCATTCTTGGAGAAAAATTCACTTTCCTGTAATAACATAACAAAAAACATTAGGCCACTTTTCAAGAACCTTCTATAACATTTTAGAGTCCGAGAAATTGTTACTCACTCTTCAAAAATATCGACAGGTGTGTGCCGAATACTCCAAAAGTAATGTATTTTTGAAGGACCCGACACAAGTGATGTAACATTTTTGCAGTGTTTCGAACATAGCTGAAAAGAATTTACGTTTTTGGACAGGCAGTACACGTTGACCTATTACAATATGGAAAATAGAGGAATAACTTTCTATAAATGACACTAGTAATGTAAAATTTCTTTTGTGGTATCCGTGTATATAACTTAAATTCATTTAAAAATCATACTAAGAAACTTCCAAAACTGTCAGTGTTATTACAAAAAGTTCCAGAAGGATTGTGACATTGTCTCACCTGTAGCCAATAAGGAACATTGCTGCAGTAACCAGTAGCAAGAACAACAGAATCAATTTCCAGTTTTTCACCATTGACAAGTTCAACAGTGCCACATGAAAACTTCTTGATTCCTGGGACAACCTTAACTTTTCCAGATCTAATGTTTTCCAAGGCACCAATGTCAAGAACAGGTGTTTTCCCTTGTGTGTTCTTGAGTGTCAATGGTCCAATTGATGGCTTTTTTAGTCCATAATTTTCAATGTTTCCAAGTATAAACCATGTAAGAATAAGCAGAATCTTGTCAACTAGCCAAATAGGCAACCATTTCATCATAAACATTGCTAGCTCAAATGTTGATTTTCCAAAAATTTCTCTTGGCAAAACATGAACCTGAAGAAGAAAAAACAGAGCAAAATAAACATTAGAATCGTACTCCTTGAACATATTTTATATGTGCCAATTTTTTTCACACACATATAGGTGAAAAATCATTAAAAATTCAAAAATATTACAGTACTAATTTTCAAACTCATAACTTTAAAAACATAACGGGTTCACTCCTAAGAAACTAAAGATAAAAGCAATCAAATTTAAATTCTGAGTCCGTGCTTACCGAGCTACGGCAGACCATTGATGGTTGAGCACCATGATTTGAAAGATCAAGAGAGACTTCCATGCCAGAATTTCCACATCCAACAACAACAACTTTCTTCCCTTGATATTTTCCCCCTGACTTATAATCACAAGCATGAATCACTTCACCTCCAAAATCTTTCAATCCTTCAATATCAGGCACAACTCTCTCAGCATTTTCGCCCGTGGCCACAACGAGCCACTGGCAAATGTACTCGACTTCAGAGCCGTTGGGTGAACCAGTTTTCACCCTCCACACTCTGCAAGTTTCGTCGTACTTAGCTGATTGAACACACTCGTTGAACTGCGGGTTAATGTCAAAGGTCTTGGCATACAGTGCGAGGTATTCTATAAATTTTCGCTTTGTTGGGTACTCTGGGTAGTGATTTGGAAATGGGAATTTGGGTAATTGGCAGAACTTTTTGGGGAGGTGGAGTTTTAAACGATCGTACGTTCTTTTTTGCCATAAAGATGCAATACAATCAGATCTTTCTATAACAACGAAGGGAACTCCTTGTTCTCTTAGGCAAGCTCCCACAGCTAGTCCTGATGGACCTGCACCTACAATAACAGGACCGTTTACCCAAACACATCGGCGGGAAATTAAATCTTGTTCAGACGAGAAGGTAAACATTTTTGCGTTTGTAGTGAAAATGGTGCTTTTTTTTATTTAAAACGAATCGGAACGACAAAAAGAAAACTTGTGTGTAAGAGAGAATAGAAGACTGATGAATTTTTGTTTGTTGAAGAGAGAGGGGTGTAGAAGGGGTTTATATAGAAGGTAGGTATTTTAATTGTTATTCTGTACTGTGGCAGGCATATGAAAGGGGCATGTGACAGAAGATGGAAAGTTAATGCTTTTGACGGGTCATTCTCAAATCATAAGTTATCATCTGCCTACTAATTATTTTATTTCATATTACTTGGATCAATGCAGTCATTTGGTTAGAATCTCTAAGCATTCTTTTAATTAAAAATAGAAAGGATACATATAATGATCGATCTGACGACTTCATGAAAATTCGATAATTTTTGTTCAGACCGTAAAATTTCATGAACTCAGTTATTATTGAATATAAACTTGAGGTCACAGTATGATTTCATAAATTTCAAATTCTAGATCTAGCCCCGGAAGCGGAAGATTTATACATATGAACCCATTTTTTCCACATTTTAAATTTAATTTAGCACTATAATTAGTTACATTAATGTTTCATATGATGGTAATTAGGTGACAGAAACTTAATGATATAGTAATTAGGTGAGAGTACAGATTTAATGATGGTTAGTATACTACAGTAAGCAGCTCCCTTGCTTCCTAACAAGGGAAAATGAATTTTTGTCGTACTGAAAATAACTGAACATGCTTTTTCGAACTAGAAATTAAGAGAACAAATGATTCTGATGGTCCTACTAAAAGCCCCACTGAAGATTACAGAAAAGCCAGTTAGAAAATGTGAATTGCTTGCGTGGCAATTAAGAAGCTGACTAGGATAAAGATGCCCACGTGGATAGGGTGTTGAAGGGTTGATTTATCTTCACCCAATCTCTATCTCTAATGGACCCAATTAGTCCCCACATATAAGGATAGAAGAAGTAGACTCCATAGGGCCATTTGGGGTTGTGACTATTGGACCCAAAGAAAACAAATAAGCCCATACCTTGCCAGCTGAAACAGCCTTGGTGGTTCCACAGCACGCTGGTGCCATATATTGACCCCTCTTTTATTTTGGAGTGTATTTTAGAGGCGGAGCCAAAATTTGAGGGTTTTGAATTTGCCACCAAATTGTAGTTCATTTTAGTTACTGGTTCGCAATTAAATACGGACCTCTTTATAATAATGTTCTATAATAACATTTTGCTATAACGGTCAAGTTGTCTTTGAAACTAATTTGTAGTGTTATGCTATATTATATGGTCTTTGTAACAACATTTAACTATATAAGTCAAAAAATATTCGGACAAATGACATTATTATAGAGAGGTTTTTATTGTATTTATACATACTCAATGAATTTAATTTTCTTTTGAGCTGAAAGTGTATCGGAAACAACCTCTCCACCACACAAAGATAGGTTGCGTACACCCTATATCATCTCCAACTTCCACTTATGGGATTATACTGAATATAAATTGTTGTTGTAGTAGGTACTGAATATATATCCTTATATAGGGGGTTGTGGAAGACACAGATTAGAGTAGAAGAGTAGTATGTACTCAAGCGTAGTCCTACTTATGCTTACAAATTGATAGTTGTAGTGTTATTACTGTAGGCCCGATTAGCCTATCACACTTATATGCATATTATTGCGTTATAATCCATTGTAGTTTGATTTTTGTTGCTATGTGTTCTTTAGTGTATTTTGTGTATTTTATTTAGCTTATTTAATTATGTTAGCTACTGCTCCCTTTTGTTCGAATGCACTTTATACTACTTTAATTTCTTATCTGAGTCTGACCGTTTCTCTTGCTTTACTCTTACTTTGTTTTGATTGCCTTGCTTGTGATTATGCTTTGTCTTGAGCCGAGGGTCTCCCAGAAACAACCGCTCTATCTATTAAGGTGGAGGTAAGGTCTGTGTACACTCTACCCTCTCCAGATTTTACAGTGTGGAATTTCGCTGGGTATGTTGTTGTTGTTATATATTGTTGTTGTTGTTATATATTGTTGTTGTAATACGAGTCCACAATCTAAGAAAAAAGCCAAAATTATTGATTTCGTGTGAATCCTATGTGATATTATAGCTTTGCCCCAAATAAATTCACAAATTAAATTACACAACGATTATAATGCAAAATCACTCCAATAAATGGATTAATAATTACTAAGTTATTCAAGAAATATACTTTATTTTCGGATATTTAGTTTATTGTATTAAAAATGCAATATAAATAGTATATTATAAAAGTTAATAGTAACATTTTTTGCGCTTGTTTGGTCATATCAGATCCAATATGATATAATTTAATTAGCTTCACAGAAATAAAGCACCCGAAAAAGAAAAAAACCCAAACAGCAACAACAACATTTTCTCACAATCTTGCGCGGGATACATATTCTTCTTTTGAGCTGGGGGTCTATCGAAAACATCATCTCTACCCCCACAAAGATAGAGATAAAATCTAAATACATTCTATCATTTTCAAATTTTACTTGTGAGATTACACTGGGTATATGTTGTTGTTTAGTTATTTGGTTTTTCGGGTGCTTTATTCCCGTAAAGCTAATTAAGTTATATCATATTGGATTCGATATAAATAAGTATATGCCAACCAAACACAGTACAAATTAATACTAATACCAAATCACCCCTAACTCTCTTCGTCTTGTAAAGAGCACAATAATTGAACCTACGCGATCAACTTAACGTCAACTTTTTATCCCTTTAGAAATACAAATTACTATATAAAATAATGTTTAAGAATCATAACAAAATATTTTTGATTCCCCAAAATACCAAGCAAGTTGGGATGCAATAGATATTATCATTGTTAAGAGTCCCACATCGCAAATGAAATGAGAACATGAACTCTTTATATGGACTTGGACAATCCTCACCATGGGCTTAACTCAACACCAAAAGCTAGCTTGTAGAGTGAGGATGGTCCGAGTCCATATAAGTAGTCCATGTTCTCATTCCATTTCCGATGTGGGCCTCTTAACACTCTCCCGCACGCCCAGACCTCTTTAACTGGAGCATGAACAATATAATTTGGGTGCCCAACATCGTTGAACAAAGAATCGGAATGAGTCTGACTCTGATACCATGTAAAGAATGAATCTTGGGTCTAACTCAACCCCAAAAGCTAACTTGTAGAGTAAGGATTGTCCAAGTCCATATAAGGAGTTCATGTTCTCATTCCATTTCCGATGTGGACTCTTAACAATCATCAACTCTACTTATTCGTCACCCTAGATCTAGACCAAACATGAAAAGACCCTGCCCATTCTTTGTAATTAATTTTTATCCCAAGAATTAGAGAGAATCAAATTTTATATGGGTTCGATTTTCCTATTTTTGATTCATTTAGACCCTCAATTAACGAGAAAAAAAGAAGACGAAGTTTATCTCAAGAAATTAGCTATATTTATGCATTTAAAGATGAAATATTTACTGTCTAAACCCTACAATGCTCATAGTATAGCTCACAGAAGCATGAATAATATATGTTAGAACTTAATTTTACCTATTTAATGGAAGTTTATTAAGCTCTAATCAATCATCAGTTCACGTTATTATGTTTTTGCATTTTGTTATGGGAAAAGGACAAAAATAGCTCAGCTAAACTATTGACACCCAATGACCCCATAATCTTAAAAGACATTTTTAGCCTTTGCAAAATAATTCCATTTTCTAGCCATTTTCAACTAATTCCAACATATGTATAGAAATTGTATCATTGTTGTATATAATATGTATCACTACTGTATATATGTATAGAAATGTATCAAACGTATAGAAAAATATTTTAATACGTATAAAAACTGTATCGTTATTGTATAAAAATATATCCATACAATATGTATAGAAAATGTATCATTCTTGTATAATTAATGTATAATCAGCATATAATCAACGTATTACACACTAATGATACATATTATACACTATTTACACACATGCAAAGATTATTGAAGAAAAATTAGACGGTTGAAAAAGTTTATCCGGACAAATCTATACTAAGCGATCATAAATCTGATGATTTCACAACGCTTACATGAACTCCAACGAAAGCACGATATGACCGGAGGAGTTCAATTTATAGCTTGCGTTCGCTGTTTACTTAATTCTGGAAAGTACGGTGTGTTTTCTGCCATGACGTAATCGTCAGGCAATGACCTTAAGTAATTAATTACTTGTTAACCACGTGTCAAGTTTTGGCAAATGTATAAAATAAATTGTTGGGGAGATATGCATAGTGAGCACTTGGAATTGAGTAAAACTCCAAAATGTACTTTTCCTTTATTTCTTTCGTATGGTACAAATTCAAATAAAAACAGCGATTTGAAAGGAACAATAAAGAAAAATCAAATGAAAGTAGATGTGGAAAATCGGATACAACAGCCACTAGGAAAATCAAGAAGAAGATTTCGATGATGAACTTGTGCACAACGAGTTTATTTCGACGGCGGTTGCTAGGGAAAAGTGGGAGAGAAAGTGTAGAGTGAAATTTTAAATTTTGGCTAGGGCTTATCTTTAGTTGGGCTTGATGATTATTTCGGGACATTATCTTAAAATGAGGCCTTTTGGGCTTTTCTTTTGGGCAGGTGGTCACACCATGTCCTTTTCTCTTTTGTTTAGAGATATTGAATTGATCAACAACTTAGCTCAAAAATCTATAAATAATCTTGGTTTTAAAGTGCCCACGCGTTACCGGTGGAAAATTATACTCCCTATGTCTCAAATTATATGTCGTGGTTACTAAAAATAATGGTCATACTAGAAGAGACATGTTAGAAATGAAGTTATACAGGACAAGGTTGGAGTGGCCTCTGTGGCTGATAAAATGAGAGAAGCGAGACTGAGGTGGTTCGGGCATGTGAAAAAGAGGTATGAGGATGCACCGGTAATTAGGAGGTGTGAGAGGCTGGCAATAGCAAGAGTTATGAGAGGTAGAGGTAGCCCAAAGAAGAACTGGGGATAGGTGATTAGACAAGACATGACACAACTCCAGCTGACTGAGGACATGACCATAGATAGGAAGATTTGAAGGTCGAGGATTAGGATAGAAGGTTAGTAGGTAATTGAGTTTTGTCGCACTATGTGCGAGAGGTGTAGGGGGCTAGCCTCTCTATATCGTCTTACCCCTTTCTTTGTAGTGTTATTTAGGTTTCGCGCAGATTCATACTCTTTTGTGTGTAGTCCTATGTATTGTTTTATTTGTTTTGTTATTGTGATATCTTGCTATCTTATTTTCCTTGAATTTCTGCATTGACTATGTTCTTTTGAGTCGGAGGTCTATCAAAAACAACTTTTCTACCCCATAAAGGCATAGGTAAGGTCTGTGTACGTCTTACCCTCTCCAGACCCCACTGTGTGGGACTACACTGGGTATGTTGTTATTGGTTACTGAAAATAGTTGTCTCAAATTATTTATGGTTTAGAAGATCAATGTATAATTAATTATTGTTTTCTCATTTTATCCTTAGTAGAATTTTGTCATTAATGGAGATGACACGTATATAAAGTAAACGTTTAATACAACAACAACCAGTGAAATTCCACAACGTGGGGTCTGGAGAGAGTAGAGTGTACGCAAACCTTACCTATACCTTGGTAGGTAGGGCGGTTGTTTTCGAGAGACTCTCGGCTCAAGACAAAACATAAGCACAAGCAAAGCAAAAGCAAAAGCAAGAGCAAGAGCAAGAGCAAACCAAGAGAAACGATCAGACCCGATCGAAAAAAGTTAAAGCAATATAAAAATGCTGGTAACAAAGGCGAATACGTCATGCTAGCGCATTCTGAAAAAGTAAGCAGTAATTAGTTCAGGCAGATAAGCTCAGCAAAGTACACTAAAGGACACAGAGCAACATAAATTTAACTATAGGGGACTATAAAGCAATACTACGCCTATTAGTATGATAGTCTAAGCAGGCCTACAATAATAACACTACAACTACCAGTTTGCAAGCGTAAGTAGGACTACACTCGACTACGTACTACCCTTCTACCCTAAGTTGTGTCATCCACAACCCCCTATATAAGGTCATGTCCTCAGTAAGTTGCACCTGCGCCATATCTCGTCTAATTACCTCTCCCCAATACTACTTCGGCATACCTCTACCCCTCATGAACTCGTCAACAGCCAACATCTCACACCTCCGCACTGGGGCATATGTGTCTCTTCTCTGCACATGTCCAAACCATATCAACCTTGCTTCCCGCATCTTATCCTCAACTGAGGTCACTCTCACTCTGTCCCGGATATCATCATTTTTAATTCTATCCCTTGTCGTATACCCACACATCCATCTCAGCATCCCCATCTCGATAACTTTTATCTTTTGGATGTGCGAAGTTTTGACTGGCCAACACTCTGCTACATACAACATAGTCGGTCTAACCACCATTCTATAGAACTTTCCTTTAAGTTTTGGTGGAACATTTTTATCACACAAGACTTCAGATGTGAGCCTCCATTTCATACACCCTGCCCTAACACGATGTGTGACATCGTCATCAATCTCTCCATTCCCTTGGATAATAGACCTGAGGTACTTGAAGCTTCCTTTCTTCAGAATGACCTAAGTACCAAGCCTCACCTCCACGCTTGTCTCAAGGTCGCTCCCGTTACTGAACTCGCACTCCAAGTATTATGTCTTGGTCCTACTCAACATGAACTCTTTAGACTCCAGAGTCGGTCTCCAAACCTCCACCTTAGCGTTCACTCCGCTGTGAGTCTCATCAATCATGACTATGTAGTCTGTGAATAACATACACCATGGTACCTCCCATTGGATTTATCGCGTCAGTCCATCTATCACCAAGGCAAATAAGAATGGGCTAAGAGATGATCCCTGGTGTATCCCCATCATCACTGGGAAGTACTTTGAGTTTCCTCTCGACTCATACTAGAGGGAATATGATGCATTCCAGTTTCAGTTTGAGGCTGAGACTCAGTTTGAGCCTGAGGTTGAGGTGCACTAGTGGGTGTGTCATCTACATTATCGTCAAAATTAAAGTCTGGTTCAGATGTATAATATATCTCATCATCTAATGATATATCATTAAAAAAACAGTTTTATCTATATGAGTGAAAACAATCAAATCATTGGAACTAGGAATGTGATTACTAGAAGAAGTACATTTATCCTTGTTACTCCTACTAAAAGAAGCACCCTTACCCTTACCCTTAATCATACGTCCAAGGCGTTCCATTATAATTATGCAAATAAATAATTAAAGTAAATAAAATTAAGTGCGATAACTAAAATTAAGTAACAATAATACTTTAAAGAAGGAACGAATGTACCAAACGCCGACGTAACGTCGACGTGTAATTGAGGTTGAAAATTGAAACTTTGTTCGATGAATGATCCTCAAGCTAGTTGCCAACTTCACTCCCAATTTTTTAACTTGATATAAATTAGCAAATAAAATATAAAATTTAGTAGGCAATGTAGAGTTGTAGAGAGAGATATAGAGAGATGGTAGAAAGATTTGTGAGAAAAATGAAGAGGAAAATGAAGTATTTATAGTTGAGAAATAGGGTTAAAATATAAATATACTAATTTAGGGGTTAAAAATAAATATTAAGGGGTAGGGGGATTTATGGGGTGGGGGCCCATTTTAGCCGTTATACCCGTTGCACAACGGCTAAAATAAAAAATAACTGTTGTGCAACGGTTATTTTGCAAAGGGGGGCGGGCGGGTCGGGACAAGGGCGGGCCAGGGCAGGCCGGGGCGGGATCAGGATGGGGGGGGGGGGGTTGATCGGGATCGGGACGGGCGGGACGAGCCCTGGTCCCGTCCCGAGTTCGAACCTCGACACAATTTTTTTAAGGGGGATCGGGGCAGGGCGGGTATCAGGTCGGGATCGGGCCGACTCGACCCACTAACTAGCCTTAGCAGTAACTAGTAAGTAGGAGTAATAAAAATGAAGGCCTAGCTATAAAATGAATTACTCCCTCCATCTTAAAATACTTGTCATGTTTTTTATTTTAAAAGTCAATTTGATTAAATTTTAAAGTTAAATTAGATTATATTAATTTAATATTTTAAAATTAAAATTTAGATATACGAAAACTATACGAAAAGTGCTATAAGTTATAATTTTTCTCATATTAATTTGATGAAAAAATATAGCTCAAAATATTGATCAAAATTCATATAATTTGATTTTTGGAAAAGGTAATGTCAAAAATATTTTGAGACAACTGAGAGTATAAAAGATTGAAAAGAAGATATAGAGATAAAATTATAGTGATAGGACATGTATTAATACTATATTATCCCCATTTTCCCCATCAGCTTTGGCCAGCTTGTGAGCTGATGATCTGGAGGCTAGGTTACTACTTTTAGGAATATTACTTTTCTATTTTTCTAAAAAATGCAGGAAAAGAAACTTCGATCATTTTTTTTCGTATTTCTCTATTTTTTAGTGATCGATAACAACCATCATTTTGAACTATATAATTTTAGTTATAAAGCGTTTAAAAATTGTTTATTATAGTAAGACGACTGGCAACCAAATTTTTCTGATCACTGCTGACTTTTAGGGATCAAAATCGATCTTTCAAAGATTTTTTCTTCGCTAATTCATTTTTCTTGAACTGAAGTTTAATTTAAGCATAGTTTATGTTAAGATATAGTTAAATAAATAAATATTATTTTTTCTTATAATTTAAGTTATTGATGAGAATATCACACAATTCGACACGATATGAAGAGTGGATAAAGGTTTTGAATTCGAATTAATATCACTGTCAGTCATTATAAAAATAAAATTTCTATACGTGACGCATAAAAAAAAGAACTAATCAGACCCGCACACACTGGAGGGTGTTTTAAAGAAAATTTTAATTAAACAAATACAAGTGTGAATTCTCTAATAAAGTAGTAATTTTTTTCTTAAAAATAATCACACAATTTAACAATATTTTCACTCCATAACTCTGCGTGGGACATTACGAAGCAAGGTACGAAGGTTGGAAAAAAGATCTTTAGTGGTATTTGGTAACTAATTCATTAAATTAATAATGAAAAGGGACTAGTAATACATTATAAAAGTTTGCTTTGATGAATTCTATAATTAGTGAGTTCCAATCACGCGTAAAGTTGGAGATTAGGGGCTTTTCTTTTTCTACTATTACTCTTTAGTACAGTAGACTTCCTAGAAGCAAAGCTTAGTTTTTTTTTCTCAGCCAATGTTGGGCGGGTACTCACATTAAGGTCTGAATAAATTCAAATTTGCGTCGGAAAGTTTTAATTCTGAGGTAAAATATATCCTAATAAAAGCGATTTCATATCTTAAGCTCGAACCGAGACTTGTAGTATTTATTATGCTACTAGCATAGTTTAAACTGTAATAACACGTTAGTTAATATGAGCTGATAATAACAACTAAAAGATGACATTTGAAAGGATACATTTCATATCAGACAAGAGCTCTTCTTAGGCAGATTCATAATTTAAAATTTATGATTCCTATAACGATCTCAAATTATAATGCTTATCAATTATCATAAAGATTTATATATGTAATTACTTCGTAAATAATCTAATTGGGTAAATTTCTTTTACACCGATGATGCATAGAAGTTAAACCGATGATTGATTCTTCCAAATTCCAATCATCGTCTCAACATCATCATAATTAAGTAATCCTACGAATAAAGGTCTTCTTAATTTAAGCCATGATTATATTAATTAATTTCTCTCTCTCCTTAAACCACCCTAATTTCATTATTTTGGCAACTGATTTATTTTGCAAATCCTACTCATCATTGCAAAAACAACATTTCCAGAATAATTCAGCGCCGAAACTTATTATATGTACCAATGTCAATTATATTAGGTATTTCATCATTTCTGGAATAAAAAGAAGTTAAATACTGTTTTTCTTATTTTTGTTTTAACACAAATTAACCAAAACAATCACATATGAAACAACCTCTACATGATGCAATAGACCTCTACCTCTATACGTACAAGAAAATGAGTCTATGTGGCGACTAAAGTCGCTACAAATGTTCAAGGAGTTGCTACAAAAAGTCACCAAAATCCTTATGTTTTGAGGCGATTACATTAGTCGCCACAAAAGAAACAAAAACATATTTCTTGTTGTATATACCTATGCAAAAACTCAACTTAATACCCATATAAATAACAAAAGTTAGTGTGTGTATATATGATATAATATGCTATACTGTTTGAAGAATTCAAATTATAGAAATATCCAATAGGTGAATATAAGACAGGCGTATTATACACTATATTAGTTGGTCATTAAAATTGAGTCCTTCTGTATTAATGCTTTTGGTATCACTCGCATTTAATCGGTAGTGTTTTAAGTTGACGTGACTTCGACTCAGCACCGTGTTCCACATGTCATACTATAATTCATACAATTATCTTATATGAATTTTGCCTTATACATATAATATTACTTTAATATCACTACAAGAAAAAGGAAGTAGTTACCGACAACTTCTGTCTTTAAAAAGCAAAAATTCATTGTTAATTGTATTAACAATGTCGTTGAATTAGTGATGGATTATAGAATAATTCTATATTAGCTATGAGCTAATTTAGCGATAATTTTATAGCTAATTAATTTCTACTTTTGTTAGTGATATATGAATGTATTTTCGTGTACCGATGATAATGATGACATCTTTTGAAATCCCACTTGTTTGGTGAATCACGTGGCAGAGAACGTAGTCCATAAATTAGAGTAATGATTATATTTTTTTTTATATTCAGCTTCCCGACTTAGTCCAGACTATTCCTGGAGATAGTAGTCCCGGTTCTTCACTACCAGTAAATCGCGGGATATGACTGAATGACCAGGATTTAAGAACAGAGCAATTGATATCACCTACAAGGTCCTACCCCAAAAGAGAGCAAATTACTCATACCAGAGCTCGAACCCATGTTGCAGACCAGCTGAATTTTAAGTTCTCTCATTTGACATCTAGCTATGACCCGAGGGATAGAGTAATGATTCTATTTAATATTTTAAGGGGTGGATAACTAAGTAGTAGTACTACTATTTTCTTTGGTTTGATCAAGAAAGTAGTTCAACCATAAAATTAATGGAGGGGATCGAGTAGCATTATTTCATAGAAGTTGAATGTGGGAGACCTCATTTAATTTCGTTCCATCATTTACTATAGAACAAGAATTATTAACTAATAGTATAATGTAAATTCAAATGACATATAATAGATAATTATTTAATTACATTTTAAATAACGTGATAGTACAAAATATCCAATATTTGTATATATAGAAATTAAACTCGTAAGAGTAATATTTTCGGTTGTTGAAATGTGTAAACCGTTAGAATGAAATCTCTTTATCTCATTCTTAAGTTTGATCAAGGAATAATAATTGTCGATTAGTCATCTAAATATAACATGTCTCAAACTCGAAGAAATATTGCACCATGGCAGAATCCAAGCCTTACATGTAGCCCTAATGTTTATTACTACTCCCTCTAGATAAAAAAGAGCGTTCAATTAGTCATTTACACACCCCTTAAGAGAATATTAACTTCCAGACAAAATACGTAATTTGACTAAAAATGTCTCTAATTAAATATGTATTGATATTTGGTCATCTAACACTTAATAAGGTCAAATCTGAAAAATTAGGGTTAATTCTTTTTTCTTGATTTGGTAAATGAATACTTTTTTTTACTCAAAAAATAAATGCTATCTGGATACTCTTTTCGATCGGAAGGGAGTACTAGTTAATGTTTAATTAGGTGATCGATCAACCAATTAACTCATTAATTTACAAATCATTCTCTTTAACCCATGAGTCACCCCCTCAGCACCCCCCTTTATCCACTAATTAAAGTTTATCGAAGACTTGGCCGGTTGCATGCGAGACTATACAATATTGGTAGAAAATACGATCTTCACCTAAAATGGTAACAAAAATATCATATATTACTTGTTTAATCGTACTTTGACTATTTCACATGGAGCTAAAGAAATCCTCCACTTCAATTGGATTTTTTTTCATGAAAATCATAAATAGTGTTTCACTAACATTTTGAATAGCCCCGAAATTTAAGTTGATATGATTTTAACTTTTTCTTAGAGATAGACGATTAAACTAGGGCTGGCCAGTGGGCCGGGACGACCCGACCCCGGCCCGACCCCGTCCCGACCCGACCCCGCTCTAAAAAAAAAAAAAAAAAAAAAAAAAAAATTAACGGGGCGGGACTCGAACTCGGGACGGGACGATGTCTCGTCCCGCCGACCCGAGCCCGCCCGGGCCCGCCGGACCCGAGCCCGCCCCGAGACCGTCCCGACCCCGACCCCGACCCCGACCTTACCTTTGCAAAAATAACCGTTGCACCAACGGCCATTTTAGATTATGGCCGTTGGCCAACGGCCATTTTAGGCCCCCCCCCCCCCCCCCCCCAACCCCCCTACCCCTTAATATTTATTTTTAACCCATAAGTTATTATATTTACACTTTAACCCAATTTTTCAACTATAAATAACTCATTTTCTCTTCATCTTTCTCACAAATCTTCCTACAATCTCTCTAATTTCTCAATATATCTCTCTACATTGTTTGCTAAATATTCAATTTTATTAATTCATTTGGGAATTGGGAGTGAAGTTGGCAACTAGCTTGAGGATCTTCCATCGAGCAAAGTTTCAATTTTCAACCTCTCGATTACACGTCGACGTTACGTCGGCGTTTGGTACATTCGTTCCTTCATTAAATTATTATTGTCTGTTTATTTTATTTAGCGCACTTAATTTCATTTACTTTAATTATTTGTTAGCATATAATTAAAATGGAAGGAATTAGAGGTATGTTTAAGGGTAAGGGTAAGACTTCTTCTAGTAGGGGCAATCGGGGCAAGGGTACTTCTTCTAGTCATCTTATTCCTACACATGATGATTTTGTTGATACTCAACATTTTCCTACAATACCATTAGATTTAGACGAGGAGTTATTTTCTCGGAACTCAAGAAGACTTTAATTTAGACGATGATCTAGACGATACACCCACTAATATTGATGACAACACGCCCACTAGTGCACCTTCAACCGAAATACCTCCTATTCCCCCTAGTATGAGACGAGGTCCAAAAAACGACCATTAAAATCGGATGCATGGACATTTTTTGATAGGGACGTAGAGAATCAAGTAGCCATATGTAAAATTTGTAAAAATGTTTTAAAATTTAAAACTGAAAAGGTCACGGTGGGACGGGGGGTTTAATTAGACATGTAGTAAGTGCTCATCCAAATAGGTATGCCCAATACCGGGCTTCAAAACCGGGTGCGCAAACGGCCGCTCCATCGGGACAAGGTTCACATACGATACGTCCCGGACCAAGTACGTGGGTCAAATTAACCCTATGACGGGGGAATTGTAGGCTCTAAATACAACAAACATAGAGATAGGGAAGCAATATCAAAATTAGTTCTTTGTGGAGGGTTTGCCTTTTTCATTTCCTTCATCTCCCGGTTTTATTCATTACATTAGAGATATATATAATCCTGCTTTTAACGGTTTTCCTAGGTCAACTGTTAAGAGAGATGTATTTAAATTTGCGCATGAATATCAACAATATTTACGTTTTTCATTATATCATTTTAATGGCAAAGTATCTATCACGTCGATATAGGTCGTAGTACTAACGGCCATGATTATTTAACCGTAACTTGTCATTGGATAGATTATAAATGGTCTATGCAAAAACGTATTTTAGCGTATAGATATATAGATGATAGGCACACTTTGGTACTTTTATTGCGAGAAAATATTTATCAAGTGTGCGATTATTACGGAATTACCGATAAAATTATGACTATTACATTAGATAACGCTTCTAATAACAATTACGCAATTACAATGTTAAAAAATAGTTTAGCTCCATCTTTTCCGGACCATTTTCATATAAAATGCGCGTGCCATATATATAACTTAATTGTAAAGGATGGTCTATCACTTTTTGAAGACATTCTTAGTAAAATACAATTTGCTATAAACTTTATTTTTAAAAGTAATAAAGTACAACGTAGAAAAGAATATAAAAAAATTTGTCATGATTGTGGACTACCTTTTAGAAGAATTCCACAAGAAGTATCCACTAGGTGGAATTCTTTATACGAGCAACTACTTGTTGCTTATGACTATAAATTACCTATAACTTTATTTTTTAACTCTCATAATAAAAAGCCACTGATATGATTTTAGATAGTGATTGGGAAAAAATTTCCGAACTTATTGTATTTTTAGAGAAATTTTTTCAAGCAACAAAAGAATTTTCCGGTATATATTATCCTACTATTTCAACTATGTTATTTTATATAACTCTAATATTTTTATTACTTAGTGAATATATGGAAAAACCAAATTATAAGGCGACTATTAAAAAAATGTTTGTCAAAATAAAAAAATATTTTATTCCTATTCCTTCTATTTATATTATTGGTTCTCAGTATTAAATCCTACTATTAAAATAGACGGTACTAAATCACTAATTGAAACTATTTACGATTGTATAGAAGTACTACCACCTCCAAGTCCCAAAAATCTAAATCACCCACCACCTATTGAACAAACTAAAGAAGAAGTGTTGAATAGCGTAGAACACCACTTTGCAAAAATATATATAGATTTTATCAACAAGAAAATGCTAGTAACGTACCGGCTACCATACCATCTTCTTCATCTTCAACACAACCTCACAAAAGACATGCTTTGTTTCGCGGCTAGTATTGAAAGCCTCGAAATAGAATGTGCGGCCGTACCTCTACTAACCAAATTAGCGAGTTGGATATTTTTGTTTTGCGGGGTTCGTACCGTATCAAGAAGTTATCAATGAAGATGGACAAGAAGACTTGCTGAAATACTTTGGAGGGGGAATGAGAAGACCTTTCCGACACTTTCAATGATGGCTCGAGATGTTTTGAACATTCAAGCGTCGTCAACTGCGTCGGAAAGCGCTTTTTCTGCGCAGGCGAGATATCAAATAGGAGACCACGAGACACTCATTGGCGGAGACGACTTGGAAATTGCGGATTATTCGGAGAGATTGGATACGAGCGGAGCGGAGAAGGTGCGGTCAACCGGAGATCAACGAAGAAGATGATGAAAACTACAACGAGATCTTAACCGAAGGTAGTGGAAGCGACGTGGATCAATTTGACCAACAAATACCTATTCCAACCGAAGAACCACATGAAATCATCAAGCAATTAGAACAGATTTTTTTGAAAATGTAATTTTTTTAATTGCAATTTTATTATGTAATTTGCAACTTTTGGACAACACCATAAAGTTGCAATTTAGATTTTAGACAATTGTATTTGTATTACAAAAAAATCATATGTCTATTAAATAATATAAGAGGCACAAAAACAAATTTCTTGGGATGTTTTTATTACACTATCTTGTTTTATTTATTGAGTTTTTTTTTATACATATGTTATTTAAAAAAAAAAAAAAAAGGAAAACCCGAGCTCGCCCGCCCCGCCCCGAGCCCGACCCGACCCCGCCCCGACCCGATACCGACGGGATCGGGATCGGGACGGAGACCGGAGCAGTCCCGCCCGGACCCGACCCCGCTAGGCCCGCTAGGCCCGATCCCGACCCCCGGATCGTCCCGCCCCGACCCCGACCCCGCCGGACCGGCCCGCCGTACCCGAGCCCGCCCACTGGCCACCCTTAGATTAAACTAATTTTCACAAATTGGTATGTTAGCGACTTAGCCTAGATCACAGATAAAGGAAAATCTTATTAATAAGACCTTTTTCAATACTGCCTATGAACCCAAGCCCTAAGTGATCTATCTACGATCAAGATTAGGGGTGTGTTCGGTATAAATGAAAATGCTTTTTTGTAGAAAATGCTTTCTTGGAAAATATTTTTAAGAAAATAAGTTGGCTCTTACTTATTTTTTTGTGTTTGATACGTAAGTAAAAACTATAACAATAATCAGGGGCGGAACTAAGATTTTTGATAAGGAAATCCAAAAAAGTAAAGAGAGTGTCTCCTATCATACTCGAACCGTTGTTAAACTACTACAACAACAAGAACACAACAACATACCCAGTATAATTTCACCAGGTTAGGTCTGGGGAGGGTAGAGTGTACGCATACCTTACCCTTACCTTTTGACGGATAGGGAGATTGTTTCTGATAATTTTCCGGCTCGAGTAGAAACGAAAGCAGCAGTAACAATAAGCAGTAATAGCCAAGAAAATTGGATAACGAAGTGGCAGAAAGAAGCATGTAGGACGATAATCAAAGTACAAAAAATACTAAATAATAACAGAAATCGAAAGACAAGGAACTATCAGAATAATACTACGACTACTAGCATGAAAGAATAAGTAGGACAACACTCAATTACTTCCTAACCTTCTACTCTAATCAGTGTCCTCCATAACCTCCTATCTAAGGTCATGCCCTCGGTAAGCTGGACTTGCGCCATGTCCTGTCTAATCACCTCTCCCCAATACTTCTTCGGCCTACCTTTGACTCTCCTGAAACCGTCCATAGCCAACATCTCACACCTCCGCACTTGGGCATCCGTGCATCTCCTCTGCACATGCCCGAACCATCTTAGTCTCGCTTCCCTCATCTTATCCTCCACCGAAGTCACTCACACCTTATCCTGGATTTTTTCATTTATAATCCTATCTCTCCTAGTATGTCCACACATCCATCGTAGCATCCTCATTTCCGCAACTTTTATCTTCTGAACGTGAGAGTTCTTAACAACCCAACACTCATCCTCATACATCATATGAGCATAATGGGTCTAACCACAACTCTGTAGAACTTGCCTTTAAGTTTTGGTGGCACCTTCTTGTCACACAAGACTCCGGATGCAAGCCTTCATTTCATCCACCATGTCCCAATCCGATGTGTGACATCAGCGTTGATATCTCCATTTCCGCTGCTAAACTAAAGTCCATATTTTGTTGGAAATTCAAAACTTAATATTTATACATAAAAATAAATTGAACTTAATTATATAAACAATGTAATTTTTTGACGAAGAGAATTCAGTTGAACCCCTTGCACCCCCGTATATAGTTCCACCCTTGACAACAACAATAACGTATATGGCCAGTATAATCCCACTGGTGGGGTCTGACGTAAGGAAAAACTATAATCGTATAATCATTCGTATATAATCTAGACAAATGCTATGAGGGGTAGGGGGTTACCGGGGTAGGAACACAATCAATATGGAATCCACTTGTGGAACTTGTTTTTCCTATTTCTCCTAGAAAAATTATTTTTCTCATTTATAAGGAATTTATTTTTTTAAAAAAAATATTTTTTAAAATTTTGACCAACCGAACACACCCTGAATTTTTTGACATTTTCATCTAAAAATTGGGCATACTCCCTTGTGCGTCAATTGTTCGTGTCTGCTTCATCCTTTGATTTTTCATTTCCAAGTTAAACAACACAAAATCCCAAAATGTTAGGTTTATGCTAGTGATTTACCCAGCAGATATAAATTCGTGTATATATGAAGAATTAATGGGGTTTAGAACAAGTCAGTTTATTTGCTGAGCACATGGCATGCAGTGGCCTGTAACAACGTTGTTTCATATAATTAAATTAATTAATTACTAATAATTATAATACAATCGATCATGTTCCTTCTTTGCTTAATTATGATTAATATTTGGACCGACCATAAGTTTTTATTTATGATTCCTCATTTTGATTGTAAGAAACTAAGTAAAAAATAAGCTAGTATCCATGTGAAGTGTGAAAGGTGATAACTATATATCCCTTTTAGAACTGTTCTAATTGGCCCTGTCTCTCAAGTAGAAAGTTAAATATTCTTCTAAATTCTGTTTATAGAAATGAGTAACTAAGTATAGTCAAATCCACCAAGTGAATAAGTCAAAACCATGCTTAAAAATAGGGGGTTTAATTTATTTGTCCTGCTGACAGCTCTATTTGAGTACCATTAATAATTATGTTTTCTATTTGAAAAAAAAAATACAAAAAGACGAAGAAAAAAGGAAAGAAAAACTACATTTGTGGTGTTCACTTCTTAATACATGTTTATATTTCACATTTCATTCAAGTACTTAGCCATATCAGTGTCACATAAGCTCGACCAGTCAATAGTCATAAGTGTTTTTAAATATTTATTTTACTTATTAAGTTTAAGCCCGGATGAAATCGCTTAAAATTAGGGGCGAAAATGACAAATCGGTGCAAGTATATGTCAAATTGACTATTCGACTATTTTGGCGAATAATTCCAAATAAATTGAATCAACTTCCTTCAAGGGGAAACATTTTGCCTTCTTTAGGAATTTGCTACAAACTTAAGAAAAACAAACAGAAATAAACATATATCACGCATTTCATTCAGGCCAATCATATTAATGCCACATAAATTCGACGATCATTAACAATAATAACATATTTAGTGTAATGCAAAAATAAAAAAATCGACCAACGATGTTCAAAATATTTATTTTACTTATTAAGTTTAAGTGCTCGAATGAAATTCCGTAAAGTTAGTTGGCAGAAATGACAAATCGGGATAAGTATGCCAATTTGATTATTCGGCAATTGGCTAATAATTCCAAATTAAATTGTCACCCCCTTCCCTAAGGGGAAGCTTGTTCCCTTCTTTAGGAAGTTGCTATAAGCTTAAGAAAAAACAAAAAATTAATCGTACTTAGAATAATAATCAATTAGATACTTAAACCGACTACAAAGATCTTCCTAGGTTACAAAATCTCCATTTGATTTGACTAGCTTTTTTAAGACAGGAGATTCCAAAAGTAGTTTTAAAACTTGGCTCGATCCGTTAAGAGGATAAGAAGCAATATATTATAATATATACGTACTAATTAACTACCTCATAATCACGTTTGTTTGTATGCATTATTCCACAATAAGTGGATTCAAAGTTGTTAAACACAGTCAATTAATTAGCAACCCTAAATTGTTTTTGGTAGTAGCAAATGGGATAACTGAAGCTTCACTTTAATAACAGCAAGGAATTCAAACCTGTAATATACATCGAAAGGGGAAAATCTAGAATTTTGAGCTTATGGATTCTAGAATTCTCGATAAATTATTTAAATATAATCAGTGCTTTACAAATACAAAATATTGGTCAAAGCTACATACTTAGTTCTACCGAACTTGTAGTTAGAACTCTAGCCGCCTCTATATCATTGACAATGTAAATATGTTTGCACCGTTATTGTAATTTAACTTGTTGTAGCCGATGGTTGCCTCATTTTTCCAACAACTAATTCCACTTATGGACAATTAGTTATAATTATCTGTAAAGTAATATTATTATATAATTAATTTTCTTACACTATCGGTGTATAAAGATTCACTTCTTAACTTCAAAAAGAGGAACAAAAACATTTGGAACATGAAGGAATTGTATGACCAAAGATTACATTGAGAAACAAGAATTAATAAAAATTGAAAGACCGCATGGAGATGAATTTTAGAAACATAAGAGAATATTTAGACTTCACTAAGACCATTTGCATAAAATTAGTCAAAGGAATTAATGATTTTCGATCATACCAATTACCATTTAATATGTTATAGCAACATATATATAATGATCTTAAAAATTAATCATCTAATTAATTAATTACTCCATAACAACCAGTTGCTTCTCTATTTAAAACTTGTAAGTCATGTTGTCTTGACCAACCTCTCCATTTTTCTTAAAATTCTCCTTGAACATTAATTAATCATCATGGAATAACAGGGAACTTATATAATTATATATATATCTCTTCCTATAGTTAATTGAGTTGTTAATCACAAATTTGTTATATTAGTTTAATTTGTTCATCCTGCATATTTTGACCAAAAAGTGCTGTTTGGACCGTTGCACCGAATAGGATGCTTATAACTAATTAACTATAATTCTAATTTATAATACTAATTATGCGTTACTGGAACTAAATTCTCCCTTATAATTCCAATTTTTAGAGTTGTTGGCAACCACCCTTACTCATAATTAAGCACAAGTTTGAAGAACTTAAAAACAGATTCTATAATCAAAAGGAATTAACAAGTTGGATCTCGTCATATATAATTCATATAGGATCAGTTGTATTTTGAAATCAATATTTCTGAACAACTAACTTAACTAATAAATAATACACACGTATATATTAAACAAGGGTTTTCGAAATTGTGAAATACAGAATACCAACTTGTTTTTTTTAAAATAGAGTAGCTGCTGATCATATATACTTCAATTCTCGCAATTTGTTTGGCACTAATCAATTATTATTATTATCAAATTCTCAACAACTAACTAACTAATAATTGTTTACCGAAAAAAGGTACAATTGAATTTGTAAGTGGTTTTAAGGATACGAGGTTTGATGTGCAATATAAGATGATAATCGGTTAATAATAAGTAAGCAAATGAAAGAAAACAAGTAAGAAAATTAGCCTGAAATATTGTAAACTTAGATGAATCTTCTCAGCAAGATTGGTCCGGGCCTTAGCTAAATTATTTCGGTTTCGAGCAAAAAATGAGAGCTAGTGATTATAATTTCAATAGAACTGATCGTACAAGTGCTAGTAATCAGAATTGGATGCCCTTCCAAGTTCCAACATGAAGGTTGAACTCCTTTTATAGCTATGAAATAAGACATTAATACATGAGATTCCCTCTCAAATTAAACACAACTAAAGCTAATAAAGCCTCCTTAATGATAAAGGAGTAACGATTGGCGTCATATCCGGAGCGGATATACGTTGGATGCCACCGGTTGTTCATCCGGTGTCAACTTCCTCGGACACTATCCGGTCTCTCCCCAACTGCTGCCTCATCTTGGTGTCTCTTGCATCCGGCTCAGCATTCAACCGCCCCCCTTGACCTTCACATCCGAACCTTGCCACGTGTTACACCGGTTTTTACCGTATACAATAACAAATGCACTCACCAGTATTTCAACCACAAATGTTGAAAAGATCATGGTGATTTGGCAAGATTTATGAAAAATCATGACGATCAACATATCTTGTTGTTAAGGTAAGTCTTGCTCAATATCAAATAAAAAATTTCGGCCGGCGACTCGCCAGGATTTCGCTCTCGACGAAAAAAACTGTTTTTGCACAATATTATTAATGAGATTAAACCATGACGTTGAAAAATCATATTTGTACAAATTAAATCACTCTATCTACAATGTGCAATGGTCCATCCCAAAGAGATTTAAAGAGAAAAATATCGATATATAGTTCCACACGAGTGTTATAAATTTGTACTTTTGTCATGATCAAGATAGGTTGATTTTGTTCATTTTCTACACAATTTAGATTTATTTAGCAATAAAATTGAGTAACGTTGGCTTTTTGTACAAAAGTCTTGAGTCATTTTCATCTCTCAGCCATCAATAAAAAATCTCAGTCATACAAAATCAGTAATGGCAAATATAAAGTATCTTTATATAAATAGTCAGCCAGATTCACTGTTTACTTTTCGATAATATATAACAAAAATTATACACTGAATGTATATATATATATATATATATCAACTAACTGCAAATATAAGTTTGGACTCCTAAACTACAAATTCTCAAGTAGCCCATTTTAACAGTTAAACCACCCAAGCCCATTTTCTGTAGAAAAAAAGTCCAAATTACCTTCCAAGCCCATTAATGGGGTTCTTCAAAAACAACAATGGTAACAAAACCACACAAGAATCAAGATAAGACTTTACTATTGTGAAACGCCTTTTTACATCCGAAAAGGAAAAAAATAGATGACGGAACTTATAAGACGTTGAAGAAGGCAAATATACGAGACAAGACAAATTTGTTCTTCTTATTTAACAATTTTAATTTTGTGCACGAACAATATATAATATTTTTTGCTTATAATTCATTTTTAACAAACAAGATCCATAACCTGGAAAATGAAGTATTGAATCGGCTATAACAAGTTAAATAACACTGATAATATAAAAAAAATTATATTGACGTGGAAAATCATTTTTATCAACAATTTTGAAAGAGATAGCAATATTAACTTTGAAAAAAAATCCAGCTTGTGGACATTGACTCAAAGTTATCCACGTGAACAGATATATCATTTACTGTCACATAGCTTAAGGAAGAATTTTAGGGTTTGAATATAAATGGAGTAAATAGGAGTGGGGGACCTTTTTTGCAAATGAAAAGAAGGACCAGTTAACAGGGTGTTTATATGCCATATTCAGATGAAATTCACAAGCCCAGCCTATTTCTTGCCCATGAACAAATTCAAATATGGTCCCTCAATTTATCCTATTTGTCATTATCTGTCTTAGCAAAATTATAATCCATTTCTGGATTGGGACTAATTTGTTCTACTTTATATATTTCCTTTGACTAGAGTGTCTACATGAGCTTGTTGTCGATATACGTTTTGAATTTGAGTCTCACCGTTATTTATTATGAAAATATTTTCACATATAGTGGCGGATGTACCCTTTAGAACAGGGGACACCTCTTTACATGCAAAAATAATTTCTCATATATGTGTGTAAATTTTTTTTCCTAAAAAATTATGTATCTTTAAAATGGATTGACACCACTTAAAACTTAGTGAAAAGTAAATATCAATTCTACATAGAAATCAAAGCGTTAAAGTTAATATAGCCTTAGATCCACTTATTTACAAGTAGAAGTGTGACAATGAATCGATATTACTTATGTAAAATTTTGCATATTCACGTACTTAGGGACAAACGAAAACAATCAAGTCGGCATGTAATGGTCAAATGGTTTACAAGGCAGTCACAACTCAATATGACAATAAATCACTATGAAGTTCGATGGCTCGCAAAACCCCAGCCTTTTTCTGCAAAACTTCTCGTCGATTATCACTTTCTAGATAGTTATTTAGTAAATGATTATTTTTTTCTTATAATTTATGGACATTTTATATTAGGGTCTAAAACTTTCTTTGAGCAAACTTAAAATATTATGAGAAAATATTAGACTATGGTGTAAAATTTTATAAGTTATTACAACGTTTGAGGAAGTCTAAGATTTTATCTGTAAAGGAGTAATATATGAGCAAACATTATGATTCGAGTCTAAGGGTAAATTTTCCAAGGTCTATTTCGCACAACTTTTTAAAATAAGGACCAAATTTAAAAAGATCTGAAAAGGGTTATTTGTGTAACAACAGCCTTGTGGCATTGAGAGTACATGTGAAATCTGCATGGGCTGGCCCAAAACATTGAGTACTGCAAGTTTTAGTATTCATTTGCACCGCAATGATAGCAGCCCAATTTAAGAATGGGCTTGATGTGTCAAACTGTTTCTGGACTATTTTTTGCGTGGATTTCCTCATATGGACTGGTCTTTAATTTTTGCCCCTACTTTTCATTTAATGAAAATTTGTGAGTCAAAATATCTTTATTCGCGCGTCTACAAAATCAGAGATTCTAGTTCGAACCCCAGCTCAGTAAAAAAAAAGTCGCAAGGTAGTTTTAAGTTATGCCTTAAGGCCTGCAGTTCTAGGTTCGAACCTCAGCTCCGTAAAAAATAAAAAGTATTTTTCGCAAGGCAGCCCCTTAATGGCTGGGTATTTTCATTATGATCTGTTATTTCTCAAGAAGTTTCCGGTACCTGACTTTTACTTGTAACAATGACTTGCTTGCTTGCTTTTTTTATTTTTTTTAAAAAAATCTCGCTTCCCTGGTGCTTTAATTTGTTTTATTATCGCGTGTTTTCCAGAAGGGGAGCCTTGGAGTGACTGGTAAAGTTGTTGCCATGTGACCCGGAAGTCTGGTTCAAGCCGTGAAAACAGCCTCTTGCAGAAATACAAGGTAAGGCTGCGTACAATAGGAAGCCTAGTGCACCGGGCTGCCCTTTTTTAGCTCGTGTTCTCTATTTTTTTCTTAATTTTGGGAGAAGGGGAAATATTTATTTGGAAAATTGTCTTACTACTATAGGTTCTTAACTCAACCGGAAGAAGATGCATCCACCTTGGACTCTACATAGGCACCCTTTATTTACTGATTCTAGTTCCTCACATCCTTAAGTTAGAATCAGAGTCCATCTTGTGCTTTTGAAGCACCAATTGCTTATTTTATTATGTCAATAATGTATGGTCCAAAACTTGCTCGAGTGCTTTTGTAGGGGCGGACACACCTTATGTCAAGGTGTCAAGCAACACCGTTTCGTTGGAAAACTTCAATAAATATGTATATGATCTGAAAAAACACAATGTTCCATGACTCGCAGGTTCAACACGTCTTTAATCCTACATCAACCAAAATTCCTCTACCACGAAGAGCGATTATTTTAAAACTTTTTGTAAGTGTCAATCAGGTCACACCTTTGTCTTTATGCAAAAAAAAAAAGGCACGTTTGGAGTAAGTTCGAACCTCTAACACCTTTCCTTAGGGTCAAGCAAAAACAATCAAACTAGCTAATTACATTTTGTCGTAAGTGTAAGATTGTAATAATTTTCCTTGGGGAGTATTCTTATTATTACAAAATATATATACTGTGTACAAGAGAGGAATCCTAATTCGGTAAGGATCCTAATATACCATAAATATACAATATTCATAATTACACAATATATGGCGAATATATGGAGAATATTCGCTAATACACCCCCTCAGTCGGAGCGGGAGGAGGCCGGACACTGAGATTGGATCGGAAGTCAAGGAATAACTGTCTGTGAAGTCCTTTGGTGAATATATCTGCATATTAGTATGGCGATGGCACGTGTAACACTCTGACATGACCGAGGGCAACTTTCTCACGAACAAAATGGATATCCATTTCAATATGCTTGGTTCTCTGATGTTGAACCGGATTGTGAGAAAGATATATGGCAGAGATATTATCACAGTATACGATGGACGCCATGCGCAAATGAGATTGGAGCTCCAAAAGTAGATTTCGGAGCCAACATCTCAGCTACAACATTGGCAACACCTCTGTATTCTGCTCCGGCACTTGAACGGGATAGTGTGACCTGTCTCTTGGCAGACCATGAAACAAGATTATCCCCTAAGAAGACACAATAACCGGAGGTGGTGCGTCCCGTGTCTGGACACCCTGCCCAATCTGCATCTGTATAAGATAGCAACTTGTTCGGTGTAGAGGGTATAGGTGCAACCCATAATCAAGTGTGCCCTTAATGTATCGAATGATGCGCTTAAGGGCGGTGAAATGAGACTCCCTGGGGTATGCATAAAAAGCACATCTGCTGATCAACATATGCAATATCTGGCCTAGTAAATGTGAGATACTGAAGAGCATATGCAAGACTCTTATATAGAGTAGGTTCGGAGACTGGATCACCATCCATAGCATTGAGCTTGGATTTTGAATCAACCGGCGTGGGCATGATTTTGCAATTTGTCATCTTAGCCCTATACATTATCCCATCTGCATACTTACGCTGGCTTAAAAACATATAGTCTGCAGTTCTAGTCACTGATATACCCAAGAAGTAACTCACTGTGCCTAAGTCAGTCATAACAAATTTGGTTTTAAGTAGAGTAATATTATCATTTTTCAATCCATCAGATGAAGCAGTGAGAACAATCCACATATAGCAGTAAGTAAGCGGTGCTACTACCTCGATGCAAAATGAATAAAGAATTATCACACATGTTGCATACAAACCCAATCTGCATAATATACCTGACAAATCGATCATACCAAGCACGTGGGGCATGCTTGAGACCGTACAGTGACATACGAAGCCGACAAACATAATGAGGGGCTACTGGATGGACAAAACTAGGTGGCTGGTGCATGTACACTATTTCTTTCAAGTCTCCATGTAAAAATGCATTTTTCACATCAAGTTGGTATATTGGCCAGTGTGTCCCCATCGCTATGCTTAGAACTGTGCGAATGGTGGCCAGTTTGACAACTAGGCTAAAAGTCTCACCACAATCGATACCCTCCTGTTGGTTTGTGTCATTAGCCACAAGTCGTGCCTTATACCTCTCTAGGTCTCCACTGTCTATGAATTTGTGATGAAATAGCCACATGCAACGAATCACATTCACCTGCTCCGGTCTAGGTACCAAATCCCACGTATGTTGTTTTGTTAAAGCATGAAATTCCTTACACATAGCTGCATTCCAATTAGGATCTTATTTGACTAATTTAGGGTTTTTAGGAATTATTATTTGGGTGGACAGATTAAATTGGATTTTGGGCTTGAATATCCCGTGTTTGGCACAGGTTTCCATTTGGTGGGTGGGGCCAGTGGATGGGTTGGGCGATTGTTGTTGGACTTGTGTCAGTATAGGGTATGGTGAGGTGGTTGTTGGTGGTGAGACATCGAAACAGTGGGATGGTGTTTGGGACGTGACGGGAACTGGGTTGCGCGATAGATGGTGGGTAACGGACGATGTCGGTGCTGGTGGGGTTGGTAGTGTTGGATACGGGGAGGGTGGTGGTGTATAGTGGTGGATTTGGGCGATGGTGTGTGGTTGTCGGTTTGGTTGGTCTGAGTGACTGTGTAGTGTAGGGGGTACTGTAGGCGATACTGGGGTATGATGGTGGTTCACCGACATTGAGATTGCGGTGGTGAATGGGGTGTTGTGGTGAGAGGTAGTTGGAGAAGCGACTGGAGAGGACGACGCCAACGGGGTGCCGCTGGTTGACTGGCTGACACAGTAGACGGTGTTGTCAGAGATGACGGAGTGGTGTCACTGATGATGACAGGATATACAGTGGGATCGTCAAGGAAAGAGTAGTCCGGTTTTTTGAATTTTTGGAGATTCGAAAACGGGAATATGGTTTCGTCAAACGTGACCTGGCGATAAATGTGTATTTTACGAGTGGACAAGTCATAGCACAGATAACCCCTATGATTAGGCGGAAAACCTAAGAAAACAGAAGGAGTTGATCAGGGTGCTAGTTTGCGGGTGCATTGGAGGCAAGATTGGGATAGCATAGACAACCGAATATCCGTAGGTGGTCGTAGGATGGAATCCTACGGTATAGGATTTCTATCGAAGTCATGTTGTGAAGGGTACTGGTAGGTAGAATAATTAAAATATATTCGGACATTTTGATGGCATATACCCAGAAGGGCGGAGGGAGAGAGGGATGAAGCAAGAGTGTACGAACCATGTTATTGATGGTACAGATGATGCGTTCAGCATTACCATTTTGGGATGAAGTGTGTGGGCAGGAAAAGCGAAAAACCATGCCATTATTTGTACAAAATCGGTGAAATGTAGAATTATTGAATTCACGACCATTATCACACTGAAAAGACTTTATACATTTTTCAAACTGTGTTTGGATAAACATGTGAAACTTAAGAAAATTGGCAAACACTTCTGATTTAAATTTGAGTGGATAAATCCAAATATAATGGGAAAAATCATCCAACAAAACTAGATAATATTTGTGACCAAGGGAGCTAGAGATAGGAGATGTCCATAAACCAGTATGTATAATATCAAAAGGGGAAAAGGTAACACTAGTGGATGATTTAAACGGAAGACGAGTATGTTTGCCTAAGGAACAAGAAACACATTTCTGGGCAAGTTTTCCATTATTACATTGGATAAAATTATTGTATCTAAGAAAATTAAAGACTGGGTTGCCATGATGGCCAAGCCGATTATGTCAGACGGACGGAGAGATAGCAGCTAGAGAGACGGGAGAGCAAGATCCGGCAGCGGAGGTAGATGGGAAATGATATAGATCCCCCGTGCAATTGCATCTCGTAAGTTGGTTTCTCGTACGAAGATCCTTCACAATAAAACTAAATGGGTCAAACTCAGCAGATACAGAATTATCATGAGTAAATTTGCGGACATAAATAAGATTCTTAATAATATTTGGTGCATACAGGACATGGTTAAGGGAAAAGAGAGGATGTGGTGGTTTGGTGTGGGAGGTACCATAAACTTGTATTGGAATGTGATGCCCATTGCAAACAGTAATATATTGATGATGCTTTAATTTAAACAACATGAAAATATTACCTGCAAACCGGGTGAGATGAGATGTGGCGCCCGAGTCCATGTACCAATTTTCACCAGGTTGTTGTAAATTCAGACTGCTAAGGGCCTGACCCAAATCAGTGGGGGCCAGAACCGTTGAAGGTTGCATGTAATGGGCTTGAGCGAGATGGCTTGGGGCTGCTGATAGGCTGGAGTTCAGTGGCCTAGGACTGGGCCCAACAATCCCTGTTGATTGAAAGGGAGCTGGGCCGAGAGTTGTTGCGGACCTGAGGCCCACGGCGGATAGTGTTGAGAAACTGCTGGGCTGGTCCACTAGTTGTATAGACAGGGCTGCTGCTGAGAACCACGACATTTGCCATCTTTGCTGCCGCCGCGGTTCTGCCGCCGCTGGGCTATTTTCGGCGGTGTTGGACTGGTGGCAATATTGTTTTGTGGTGGTGTTTCAACCACTAACGTCTTTTGGTTGTGCTCATCCTGCTTTGCACGGCGGGTTTCTTCTAATAACAATTGTGAACGTGCTTTGTTGAAACTAGGCAACGGATTTGCCTTATGTATCATGGTGACCAAAGTATCATATTCACCTTTCGGTAGGCCTGCAACTAACTGCAAAACCATTTTTGTCTCCGAGACCGGTGTGCCGATGTTGGATAGTTGATCCGCCAAAAGTTTTAACTGTTTGTAATAGTCCGTCATGTTTGTGAAATTTTCAAGGCGGGTGTTATTGAATTGTTCCTCCAAATACACCGCACGAGTATGCTTGTTGTCTTGAAATATTTCTTCCAACCTAAGCTATAAGTCACGGGCCGAGGCGCCGGATTTCATTATAGTGAGAAGCAAATCGTGAGAAATACTATCGTATATCTACTGTTTGACAGCGGCATCAAGACGAAGCCCCGTAGTGTCGTCAACTTCAGGGGGACGAGGGAAGGAGTCATCGATGTGGTCGAGCACGTTGTGGAGACATGCATGAATACGGAAAAGTTCGACCCACAGAGTGCACTGACCGGTTTCTTGATCAAGAATGATTGGGAGACAGTTCTTGATATTTGCAACGGTGAGTGCAGGATGAACAGATGAAGAAAACATTTATTTTGGGTTGGCTGAAGTGACGACTGTAGTGGATGAGGCCTCGTTGGGATCTTGAGGATTGGTCATTGTAGTGGAGAAGAAGGAAGTATAGAAGAGACAAAAATGGGTGGTTCCGGCGGCGGCTGAACCGAGAGAGGGGGGGGGGGGTCGACGGCAAAATTTAGAGAAACCCTAGGGTTTTGACTTCTGATACCATGTAAGATTGTAATAATTTCTCTTGGGAAGTATTCTTATTATTACAAAATATATATACTGTGTACAAGAGAGGAATCCTAATTCAGTAAGGATCCTAATATACCATAAATATATCATATTCATAATTACACAATATATGACAAATATATGGAGAATATTCGCTAATAATAAGTTTTAGGCTTTAAATTACTTGAACACTTTTGAACTTGATTATTCAAGCAAACTTAAAACTTTAACGTTGAAAAGATTATTAATTCGTTTCTCCAATTTGTCCATATATTCTCTTCTTTAAATGTAGACACTGCCTAGGAGAACTCCTGGGAACACCACTGCTTTTGTTCCCTCTTTTCTGTTTCTTCTCTTGTGGATAGCTATCTCCTACATTGCATTTTGTACGTTTTCTAGGTGAAGCTATATTATAGCATCTGTGTTCGCATTTAGAAGATGCATATACTTTTTTTGTTAGAACTGATTGTAATGGTTGTTTCTTCACATGTGGTTATTCGCATTAACATGTATATAGGCTCTACGTCGATCAGAGGCTCCAAGGTTACAGGAAAGAAATTGCTGACATGCAATTTTGATTCTTGAGGGTGATGAGTGGTTTCTCTTCAAGAAACTGTAATGCCATAATGCTAAAACTACGATGAATTGTCTAAGTCACCTATGACGGTTATTGAACAATTCAAAGTACTTTTATTGTGTATTCTTGATAAAGAGGTGTTTATATATAGAATGTTGGAGGACTTTTCAGGAAGGAAGAAGTCGATATGCATTTCAGCGCATAAAGGTGAGTGTAACGGCCAAGATTTGATTGATGAAACATTTGTACATAGAATTGTCATTTTTCTATTTTGATGTTGTCATTGTTATGAGACAATGAGAATTAAAGCAATGATAAAGAAAAAAACTCAAAATTTTAATCCTCAAGGGGAAAAAATCACTTTTGTCACCAACCGTTATTAATCTCATAAAAAGATGTTTTTCCAGGACACATAATTAATTGTGGAAGAACTATGTATATATAGGCTATAAAAATCTTAATCCAAAAGTTTTTACGATTTCCTCCAATCCTAATCCTAGAATTTTTAGAGGGTGAGTTTCCGCTCCCCATAAGTCTCGATCTGGAACAACAACTCATTCGAGCTTCGGTCACTGCTCTGAGTTTTCCATTTTATTTTTCTTTGACGAAGGAACCCGCAGCCGCTACTCTCTCGAGTGCGCACAGGGTAAACCCCGGATTGACGCAATAGCCTGCAAACCACATCAGTCGATTAACCACACTTGGCAAGCCATGTGTGACAGGCTCAACCACGAAGGTTTATGCCGGGGATCGAACTCGTGACCTTGCGGTCCCGCGCTCTACTGCTACACCAACTTGGCTACCCTTGCGGGGAGTTTTCCATTTTTAAAAGGTGAAGATGGGAGAATAGAAAAAGGCACCACTTCCTTCATTGTCACTGTGCAAACTGATTTCAAGAATCTCAGCAATGTAAGCCTTCAATACTAAGCAAAGTAGCCATGTACAAAATTTCGTAACTTAATTTCCCAATGATTTCTCCCGGAGCATCCAAGAAACGATCGACACTCCTATCTCCAAAAACTTCTATCAGGAATGGGTGGGGTCATTTTTTTATTATCTTAACCATTTTTTGAACCCACTAAAGCTGGTGTGGCATGCAACTTAAAAAATTCTGATGAGTTTTCACCAGATTTGTGCATTTTTCCGCCAGTCTTTTAAGTTGGAAAGTGTTAGTTATACCCGTGATATCGTTTGTATATCATGTATATCACGGTTTCACAAGGCAACTTACTTTATGTAAAACTGTGGTATACACGGTATACAAGCCCGTGTATATCACGGTTTTGGAGTCAAATTTGAATGTAAATATTGTATTAAATTAGACTTATACACTTACCATAATTATAGGATTCTTGTATAACTAAAATATGATTTTGGTAGTAGAATAGGAATAAAATTTTCCTATTATGGAAAATAATAAATTGTAACATCTTCAATTTCCATTAAAACATTGAAGTTAAAGTATCATCTAATGAGCTAAACCTCATCAATCAAAAATGCCAGGCAAAAGACTAGAGAAAGATTATATCATTAGATCATGTCCCACTGTCCACATAATTTCTTGAGTCTGTCCAAAGAAAAATGTCATACTATCTTATTTAGAAATAACTTAATCTTGAATTTCTCAACTTTTTTAACGAGATAGATTTATAATCACACGAATATCTATGACTTGCTCCAGTCTCCAAGTTTCAATTTTTTTTCCTTTTTAAACTCTGTTTTCCGGTCAAACACCGACATGTATATTGGGACTGAAGGAGTGGCTTTTAAAACCACATTTGGATAAATACAAGGTAATCCAATATAATCTCCATTAGTTTGAGTATTCTCATATTAAAGTAAATTTATTTTATAACTGTTAACCTAAATTTCACAGAAAGAATATGTCAATACATCAGTTGACTTAACCTCAATCCCATTTTTGACATGAAGTGTGAAGTAATGTGTACTTCAAATTCAATTAACGGCGAAAAGGAAATTTCTTCTCTTTTGGCGCAGCCAAAAAAAATAGAAGCTGTAAAAATTGACCAAAGCCGCAGAAATTTGGATCCTTTTATAAGTACGGCCAAAGACCCCAAGATTCTTTATAACGAATCGGAGCTCCGGTTACGGCCACTGCTATGTTGACACGTATTGAATTTGAACTAGAGGGGGAAGAATCTAATCAAAACGTTGCATTTTCCCACTACTTGATATGTTACACTAGCGCTCAATCTGAACCTGCTCATAATAAGTGTTTTTTTTTTTTGTGAAAAGAGATAATCCTACAATATTTTTCTGAATATATTACAACACGATTTCGTCGTTTATGTTTTATTGAACATACTTTGTGACATGACACAATGTTTTGTATAATTATTCGAAGCTTCAGCATCTTTGACTAAAATAAGTTTGGCATCTTTGCCTAAAATAAATTTGATGTTGTAAACTTCTAATCATTGCACATTAAAATATGTTAAAGTCCAATCAATGCAATGGGTCACATAACCAACCATACTTATCTGAGGCTCAATTATTACTTGATAAGTGAACCTGTGGTCTAGCTTACTTACTTTAAGATATAAATCTGAAAAGGCAACCTAAAAAGTTTGTATTTTTCTTGTTTAAACTAAGCACCAAGTAACTTGGGTCTATTATTCAAAGAAATGAACCTTTAAGTACCTCGGGTCTATTATTCAAGGGGAATGTAGAGATTGATGACGATGTTACACATCGTATTGGGGCAGGGTGAATGAAATGGAGGCTCGCATCTAGAGTCTTATGCGACAAAAATGTGTCACCAAAACTTAAAGGCAAGTTCTATAGAGCGGTGGTTAGACCGACTATGTTGTATGAGGCAAAGTGTTGGTCAGTCAAGACTTCGCACATCCAAAAGATGAGGATGCTGAGATGGATGTGTGGGCATACAAGAAGGGATATGATTAGAAATGATGATATCCGGGACAGAGTGAGAGTGACCTCGGTGGAGGATAAGATACGGGAAGCAAGGTTGAGATATTTTGGGCATGTGCAGAGGAGAGACACAAATGCCCTAGTGCGGAGGTGTGAGAGGTTGGCTATGGACGGGTTCATGAGGGATAGAGGTAGGCCAAAGAAGTATTGGGGAGATGTTATTAGACGGGATATGGCACATGTGCAACTTACTGAGGACATGACCTTAGATAGGGGGTTGTGGAGGACACATATTAGGGTAGAATGGTAGTAGTTAGTCGAGCGTAGTCCTACTTACGCTTGCAAACTGGTAGTTGTAGTGTTATTATTGTAAGCCTGCTTAACATATCATACTTATAGGCACAATATTGCTTTATAGTTCCCTTAAATTTGATTTCTCCTGATGTGTGTCATTTAGTGTACTTTGTTTAGCTTATTTACCTGCGCTAGTTACTGCTAACTTTTCCAGAATGCGCTATCATGACTTATTCACTTTTGGTATCAGTATTTTCATACTGCTTACATTTTTTGACAGGGTCTGGCCGTTTCTCTTACTTTGCTCTTGCTTTGGTTTTGCTTTTCCTTGTGTTTTGCTTGTGCTTATGCTTTGTATTGAGCCGAGGGTCTCTCAGAAATAACCGCTCTACCTACCAAGGTAGAGGTAAGGTCTGTGTAATATCTACCCTCCCCAGACCCCACGTTGTGAGATTTCACTGGGTATGCTATTGTTGTAAACTAAGTATTAACGTATATTACTAATAATATACTCCATATATTTTGTAATTTTTAGTGTTGTATAATACCCGACACCGATTTTTACCACGCCCAACTTCGAGTCCCGCACCATTGCCGCATCCGATAGGCCACCCAATCCCACCAGACTCTTCACTGTCGCCCAATACCATCAGTAAACACCCACCCCATCGGTTTAACCTCACTGCCAGTCCCGACCATCGACACAATACCTACTCCACCCACCAAACCAAAACATAGACCTGATCCAACATCGTGACCCAGACCCGACACCCAATACACATACCCAGACTGCCCCCTCGCACCATATGGAAACCCGTGCCCAACAAGGGATTTTTAAACCTAAAGTCCAATTTAACCTATCCACACAAACCATATTCTCAATTCTGAAAAACCCAAAATTAGCCAAACTAGACCCAAATTGGAATGCGGCCATGTGTGAGGAATTTAATGCTTTGACGAACCAGCACACTTGGGATTTGGTTTCTAGATCGGAGGGGGTGAATGTGATCCGATGCATGTGGCTTTTTCGTCACAAATACAGAGATAATGGTGATCTAGAGAGATATAAGGCGAGACTTATGGCTAATGACACTAGTCAGCAGGAGGGTATTGATTTTGGTGAGACGTTCAGTCTGGTTGTTAAATCGGCTACCATTCGCACAATTCTGAGTATTGCTATGGGTAAGCATTGGCCGATTCATCAACTTGATGTGAAGAATGTGTTTCTACATGGGGATTTGAAAGAAACTGTTTACATGCGCCAACCGCCTGACTTTGTCCATCCAGAAACCCCTCAGTATGTATGTCATCTCCGTAAATCACTTTATGGTTTGAAACAAGCCTCTAGAGCGTGGTATGATCGCTTTGCACGGTACATTATGCGGATTGGTTTTGTATGTAGCAAGTGTAATAATTCTCTATTTATTTTTCATAGAGGTAGTAGCATTGCTTATTTGTTGTTATATGTGGATAACATTGTGCTTACTGCCTCATCTGATTTGTTGAAAAATGAGATCATTGCATTGCTAAAAACTGAATTTGCTATGACCGACTTGGGGAACTTGAGTTATTTTTTGGGGATATCAATGACTATGTCTGCAGATACTATATTTTTGTGTCAGCGCAACTGTGCAGAGGAGATAGTATACAAGGCTAAAATGGTGAACTACAAGATAATGTCCAATTCGGTTGACTCTAAATCAAAGCTTAGTGCTGAAGATGGTGATCTAGTGTCCGATCCTACCCTTTACCGGAGTCTTGCAGGTGCACTACATTATCTTACTTTCACCAGACTTGATATTATTTATGTTGTTCATCAGGTATGTTTATTTATGCATGCCCCCATGGAGCCTCATTTTACTACTCTTAAGTGTATCATTCGGTATGTTAAGGGCACACTTGATTATGGATTACATCTATACCCCTCGGCACCGACCATGTTATTATCATATATGGATGCTGATTGGGCAGACTGTCCGGACACGCGACGCTCCACCTCCGGCTACTGTTTGTTCTTAGGGGATAATCTCATATCTTGGTCTGTCAAGAGGCAAGCCACATTATCCCGTTAGAGTGCAGAATAATAATATAGAGGCGTTGTAAATGTTGTTGCTGAGATCTGCTGGCTCCGAAACCTTTTTTTGGAGCTTCATGCGTAAGGCCTCTTTGGTTTATTGTGATAACATATCCACCATTTATTTATCTCATAATCCGGTTCAGCATCAGCGAACCAAACACATTGAAATGAATATACACTTTGTTCGTGAGAAGGTTGCTATCGGTCATGTTAAGGTGTTGCATGTGCCTTCTTCGTATCAATATGCGGATATCTTCACGAAATGTCTTCCTAGACAGCTATTCCTTGACTTTAGATCCAATGTTAGCGTCCGGCCTCCTCCCGCTCCGACTGAGGGGGGGTGTATTAACGTATATTACTAATAATATACTCCATATATTTTGTAATATTTAGTGTTGTATAATTATGGTAGAAATATGATCCACATTATACTAGAATTTCACATTGTACACAATATATATATTGTATTAATGAGAAAGACTCCCAAGGGAGATTAATACAATTCTACGCTAAGCACCAAATTAAGTAATTAAATGATAATGAAATAAACAATCAGCTAACAAAATATCGGCACTTGAATTCAATTTCGGTATGTTAAAAGAAGAGAACCAAATAGTACCCAAAGAACTAATACTTTATTTATTTTCTGTTAGTATTATTTTTGGTTCAAAATTTATCTATTAGTATTATTTATGTGTAATTACTTTAGTTCTAATTTTAGTTATATTATTCTACAATAATAATGACGATAATGCTTATTTTATTTTATTTTATACATTATTTTTTCTTACTTTATAATTCTGTGATTGTCCATATGTATTCTACTATCTGGATAGTGGATTATTTCTCTAAATAAGAACTCTTAATTTTCATACGTTGGCATATTTAATTATCATTTAGCATACTTTTTTAACTTGAATAAATAACTCAACCAAACTGTGTTTCTTAGAGAAACAAAAAATTAATTTAAGTTGATAGAATTAGGAAGAGGAATTACTACTCTTGCACAAAATAGATTAGAAATAAAAGCAACCATGCTATAGCTGATTGTTATTTCGTTTATGTTTTTTACTTTATTTTATTATTTATTTTAGTGCTTAGTTTAAATAGGAAAAATGTAAATTCTTAAGTTGCCTTTTAAAGTTTTACTATGTCTTAGTAAGTAAGTGGGAACCATAAATTCACTTGTCAAGTAATAATGGATTCTTATATAAATAGTGTTCGGTCACGTGATTCATAAAATAAAATTTCTTGCAACGTGACAATTGTTTCTTTCATGTACAAACAGTTTTATGTTACACATGTCATGCTAATGACCTTTTCCTTTTCCTCCTTTTGTTTAATAACTACGTTTTGAGAACAAACACAACAATCTAAACTTTGTCCCACGTGATAACATGTGTGTGTTTCTATGTGCGAGTTAGAAGAGAAACATATCGTTGTGCCTTTAAATTTTTCTCGCTCTAGAACTTTGAAGGTAATATATATTTTGGTCTAAATTATTATTTTATTCGTCTCAAATTAGGTGATATTTTTTAAAAAATTAATCCCAAAACAAATAAGATCTTTGTATATCGGTAACAATTTAATTTTAAACTTCCCATTCTATATTTAATGAGGTAGTTTATAAAAACAAAAAATTATATAATTTATTTTAGACCATAAGTTTCAAAATCTTTCATTTTCTATTAAACATCGTGTTTAGTCAAACACCTTCATAAATACTAAATATGTTATGTAATTTAATTCGATATAGAATTTAAGAAAAATATTGATTCTTTTTATTTTGTATCTTAAGCATGTCATAATACACTGTTGAGCAATATTGATTCTTTAAGTTCAAAAGTGAGCATTTTTTTATTTCGTAATATAATTTAACAAACTCTATTTGTTAGATTTGACGAGATGTGAAAATTTCTTAGATAGAACACCAAAAAACCTCATCAAATTCTAGAAATTACAGTACAAAAATTTGTATAAAAATAACAAAAGTTGCATCTAAAAGGTTATACCAAACTTTAGAAATAGACAAAAAAAGAAGAAAAAAGCTACAATACTACACCCAAGTTCTCGCTAAACATTTTTTTCACGATTTCCCATCAAAATTAACAGACATAATTTATTAAATATTTGTCAGAGATCGGTTTCTTAATTCAATAACATCCCTTTAAAGTCATTGACTTCATATTTAAGAAATGTTTAAATTCCTTTTATGACCTCCCTCATCTCTGAACTCGGCAAAGCTGTCGTAAATTCGATAGATGAAACTATTGAATCCAATCTAAACAAACTTAAAGGACCAATGTTGAGTGAAAGTATATTGAAGGGATTATTGAGCACCCATCATTAAAGATAAAGGACTAATTTTGTCATTTTTCTAAAATTAGCAATACTAGCAGTCAGTATTATAGCGCACAGTTTGTGTGCTGTGCATCTATTTAAAGTTTAGAATTACTTGCAACTACTTCCCGATAATGACCTTACCTCTTGTACTAGTACTCACTTGCCCCTTCTCCGCGCGTTACACTCTAAACACCTATTTTGCTTACGTCAAATAAAACTTGTTCCCACTTTTTAGTATTTACCCTTTCTTCTGAACCGAATCACCGAATCCAAACCTCATTAAAGTTCCAACACTTCCTCCCGAACCTACCCCGCCCCCCTCAAAGACAAACAAAAAGCTACTCCATATGTGTCAAATTATTTATTCTACTTAAATTATTTATCATTTTAAAATATAATTTTTTTTTTTTTGTCATTAATAAAGATTAATATATAAATATAGTAATATTTAATATAAAAAAGTTATAATTTATATATAAATAAGATAACATAGACTAAATATCTTCTTAATTAATATTTTTAAGAACTAAAAAAGACAAATCTTTTGAGACAAATTTTTAGACGTATAAATTAAAAATGATAAATAATTTGAGACAGATAAATCTCATCCTCTCCAAGCCTCGTTATCCCGAACCTAACCCCCCGTCCCATCAAAGACAAACAAAAAGCTAATCCTAACCTCAGGTAAGGTTCCTTACTTGACAGCCTGTTTTGCTATTTTCGGCTTTCATTATTTTAATTTTGCTCACTTGAGGCTTGAAGCTCTTCTTCAACGAAATCGAATCTTTTACGAGAAATAAATGATGATTTTTGTCGAATAAAACGTTGAATTATTCATATTAAGTGTTTAATTTACGTTTTTATCGTTTTTTTTGTGGAATTAATGTTCGGTTGAAGTGTAATTGATCGGGAGTACGAAAACCTGATACGTGACTTCAATTGGAGCTGTTTTAGTTGAATTACTTTCTTTGAGGTAATTTTTGGTTAGATTTTTTTTTTTAACTTGTGTTGATGCTTGTTGAGCTTGTGAACTGATTTGTGAATTTATGAATGTATGAATTTGTGAATTTGAATCTGTGCTGGTGTTACTGTGTGATTTTTAAAGTTGAGAATTACTTATATATGAAGTTCTTACTGTTTATATCATGAATTTTGTTTAATTCTCTTGTTTTTATGGCTAATTTTGTTTGAATTAGGGTTCCGTTGATATTTGTTGAATTGGCAATGCTGGATTTGATCTTCATAATTGGTAAGGTATCTACTTGATGCGTTTTTTCTGCTGTAATTTAAGTTTTACTTTTAACTGATTATTTTGTGTTAACTGTTTTTATGTTATTGTTATTATTGTCTAGCTCTGTGATTGCTGTGAATATCGGTAGCTGGCTGTGTGGAATTGAAGTGATTGAGTGAAGTCATGGCGCAGAGTAATTGGGAAGCAGATAAGATGTATGCAACTTATGATTAAAAGACTTTATGTATGATTAAGTGCCAAATTCTTTAAAATAGTGAAAAGAACTAATAAAAGTTTCCATTTTTTCGAGTTTCCAATTGAGGGAAAAGTAAAATTCCTCCTCGATAAAGAGTACTGATTGTTTATAGTAAAGGTGTTATTGATTTTCGTTGTCTCTTGATTTTCTTGTTGTCTTTGCTAGGCTTGATGTTTACATTCATGACTATTTGTTGAAAAGAAAGCTGCATAATTCTGCTAAAGCTTTCATGACGGAAGGGAATGTTGCTACGGATCCTGTAGGTAATGATGTTAACATAATCTCCATATGTTGAGTTCTTTTAATTCTAATTGTTTCTATGTATATCGTCTTATCTCTAGTTTGCTAGTCAATCTGCAGAATGGTTCATGTTTTTTCTCCTTTTTCATAACGTATACACACAGTTTGATTTTGTTTTCTCCATTCGAGGCTTCATAATTTGATTTGTCCTTTGTAGCCATTGATGCACCTGGAGGGTTTCTTTTTGAATGGTGGTCCGTGTTTTGGGACATTTTCATTGCACGGACAAATGAAAAGCATTCTGAAGCGGCAGCAGCGTATATAGAGGTTTGTTGAACTTACGCGATGTGCCATTCCTCGCTCTAAATAACATTAGAAGAAGTTCTGTGGGATTTTAATTATAACCAGGCTGAAGCACTTTGTTTTGTTTGGTTTGAACTCTAGACACAACAGATGAAAGCAAGGGAGCATCAACAACAGCTACAGATGCAGCAGTTGCAACTCATGCAACAACGAAATGCCCAGTTACAGCGAAGGGATCAAAATCCCTCCCTTGGTGGTCCTATAAATGCTATGAACTCTGAAGGCATGATGGGGCAGCCATCTGCTAGTGTTTTGGCCATGAAAATGTATGAGGAACAAATGAAACACCCTCACTCCTTGGACTCGGAGACATCTTCACCTCTTATCGATCCCAATAGGATGGCTCTTCTCAAGTCTGCATCTAATCATCAACGGTATGAGTGATGCAACATTTTCTTGCCACATCTCCTGCTTTTGTTGCATTACTTTAGGTAGTCTCTATTGATTTGTTACATGCTTTGCCTGAATCTGTACCTGCATTTCTTCTCTGTTGATTCAGCCAGTTGGTACAAGGTAATTCGGGGAGCATGTCTGCAGCATTGCAGCAAATGCAAGGGCGCCCTCAGCTGGCAACGGTAACTAGTTGAAGTCTTATCTCTAGCAGACAATATCTGCTTATTATTGAGTTTATTTGATGTGCTCAGCCCAATATCCTTGAAAATATGTAGGATATTAAAACGGAAGTAAACCTGAGTGGTACTCAGAAATCTTTGCCCATGGATCCTTCATCAATTTATGGGCAAGCAATTCTGCAGTCTAAGTCAGGACTTGGTGGTGCAGGTACTGTCCCCTTGGTTGCTTAACACTCTTTGTCCACCTACTCAACTAATGATCTCTAGTCGAGAACATTTATTTTTACATGTAATCAGATGGAATGATTTTGGCATATTATCTTATTTATCCTTGAAATGAAGCATAAAGTTTTCTTAATGAACTCTTTCAATTCATATCTCTGCAACACAAACATCCTTAGGAAGTATGGATTTTTCCATATATTTTCCCATATCCATGTATGGAATCATTTGCCGTAAAAACTCTTTCAGTTCTTCCATTTGTTGGCTACCAGAGAAGTGGATATTCCTCTCCTCTGTGGTCACTTTCATGAATGACATTGCTCTTTCTGTTTCCTGTACTGCAAGTTCTAGAAGATTAAAATGTCCTCTTTTAGAGGATTGGCTCAGTACTTCAAAAATGATTATTCCGTCTTCAATCTGTCTATGTTCAATCATATATAAATGACATAACTAATGCAATACCCGGCACCCACAACATAGGTGATTGTCCATGATATCCATATTAGTGCTATGTAGATTTTTGTAGTCAATTCGTGATCGTGCTCTGCCCGCTGGCATCATGCATAATTTCATACAAACCTTTCTTGTTTGTTCTCGTGTGTTATTTCTGATTCTTTTGGTCGCAGTAGACGTAAGTCTAGTAATCACTGTTTGAATGTTTTAGAACGCTGCTGTTATATCTTTTTAATCTCGGGTGACATTGTCAAATGCACTTGGGACATGGATATGTGATTTATTTGTTACTTTTTTAATGTCACCTTTCGGTAAATTGTTTGGCATCTCAAGCATCTGTCTTTATCAGCAAAAGTTGATGTGGGTGTAGGTAGGTTTTTGAGTGATGTTCTTTATGGGTTTCAGTAATAAGCCTTTTTCTCTGCTTTTTATCTTTTCATTGGTCTGTTTAGTGGATTTCAATCTTTCTGGGAAGTTCCATTTTTCTGTTTCTCCATTTTTACATTTAATGTGAAATTAGGTCTTGCTCTTGTTTTTTTTTGGACCGGAGAGGAGTTGGTTCTATCTCAATTGTGATGATTTATATTGGTGACCGCTTGGTTAAGTTATCCTTTCATTTTCTCTTGGGTTTTTAGGCTTGAATCAAGGTGTTACTGGTCTACCATTGAAGGGCTGGCCGTTAACTGTAAGTTACTAATTGCTTCCATTCATCTGGTAAGTTGAATTTATACAATTTTGATATTCATGGCTGGCTGCTTTGCTCATTGATATTGACAGGGAATTGACCATTTGAGGCCGAGTATTGGTTTGCAAGCACAGAAGCCCAATATGCAGACCCAAAATCAGTTTCTTTTGGCATCACAACAACAGCAGGCTCTTGCACAAGCTCAAGCACAAGGTAACCTGAATTCCCCTAACTATGGATATGGTGGATTACCAAGAGGTAACATCAATGCAAAAGATAGTCAGCCACCGAGAAATGATGGATCCATATGCTCTCCAGTACAATCAAATTCACCTAAGGTTAAGTCTACTTTCCTAGAATGAAGAACAGTACCTGCATTGGCTAGTTATGTTTTTATTGTCCATTATGCAATCTTAAAAACTATTTCTCACAGCCCAGAGCACACGGGTTTTTCCTCTTTGACTCCAATTTTTAGTGTGTTGTTTAGAGAAAAGACCATTTGCAACTGCATTTTCAAGAGGCTTGTAGTTTCTTCTTAGAGCAGAAAATGAAGAGACATAATGTAATTCATTTTAGTTGCAACGGCTAGAATGTTCTACTCTAAACTGCTTGTGTACTAATTACTTCTCTTTAAACAGATGAAAATGGCCCAAATACAACAATCCTCCTCTCAGCAACAGGACCAGTTGCAGCAGCAACAGCAACAGCAGCAATTGCCACAGGTTGGCTTAGCCAGATAGAGTTCACATTTGATTTTAGCTTTGTTGATATCTACCAACAACCATGTTCTCAAAAGTACTTCTAACGATATTATTCTTTATCTTGCATGTGGGCTCTCCTTTTTTTTCGTTTCTTGTTTCTAATTTTTTTATTTAATTTCTAGAAAATTTAAGTTACCTAACCTATCAAAGCCAAAGAAGTTCACCTTTCTTCCTTCTGTGATTCAGAACGGCAGAAAAAGGAAGCAACATTCGTCATCTGGACCTGCCAATAGTACTGGCACCGGAAATACTGTTGGCCCTTCACCAAGCTCACCAGCATCAACTCATACACCTGGTGATGGGATGACTAGTGCCAGTAGTCTGCAGCATGTCAGCAATGTGTCAAAAAGCATGATGATGTACGGAGGAGATGGAACTGGTGGCATTGCATCCTCTACAAATCAGCTGGTAAAACATATAGTCTTTCACGCATATTTTTTGTTTATTGCAGTTCTGAACATGTTATATTTATAACGAAGTACTTAGTTATCGTATAGCTTCCAGTATCTTTGATGAATAAGAACTGAATGTTTATTACTCCCTCTGTCCCAATATGTGTCACACTTTCCTTTTTAGTCGGTCTAAAAAAGAATGTTACCTTTCTATATATAGAAACAATTTAACTTTATGAGATGATTTACAGCCACACAAATATCTAAGGCTTGTTTTGGACCACAAATTTCAAAAGTCTTCATTCCTTTCTTAAACTCCGTGCCAAGTCAAATGGTTCCACATAAATTGGAACAGAGGGAGTACTTATTTATGCATTTGAAGTTACATTTGAAATATGGCATCTCCGATATGCCTTTATCTATCGTGCAGGATGACTTGGAGACTTTTGGAGACATCGGTTCCCTGGAAGATAATGTGGAGTCATTTTTGTCACATGATGGGGGAGATGGAAATATCTATGGTACAATGAAACAAACTCTTACTGAGCACAAACCCGAGTCTGCCAAAGGTGATAATGCAATCATGACTTGTGCAAATGCTTTCGTTGTTTTTGTTGCAACTTTACTAACAGGATAAATGTCTCAGGATTCTCCTTCGGTGAAGTTGGTTGTATACGTACAAGGAATAAAGTTACTTGCTGTCATTTCTCATCAGATGGGAAGCTGCTCGCTAGTGCCGGTCATGACAAGAAGGTAGAATGCACTTCCATAAAATCTAACATCTTTAGCATATGGTGATAATTGGGTGCCTTTTAATGAAATTCCTTTTACTTCATTAAAAAAATGGGTCGAACGTTTCATTTCATTCCAAAGATGGATGTGCTCTTCAGTAGTTAAATCCCCTTTATACTTCACTAGTGGCTGAACATTTTCTGCTCTACTTTTGTTTTCACTAAATCAATTGTCCTTATGTGTTCTTTCCTCCTGTGTATTTATCAGGCTGTTCTGTGGAACATGGATACTTTGCAAACGGAGACCACCCCTGAAGAACATCAATACTTGATTACAGATGTCCGGTTCAGGCCCAATTCAACTCAGCTTGCAACTGCTTCATTTGACAAGTCTGTGAGATTGTGGGATGCTGCTAATGTAATTGCTTAGACATTTTCTGCTGAATTATTATTTAATCAACATGTTGAAGCAGGCCTTACCTCTAGTCGCTTACGACATGGCACCTGATACTAAGTCCATGCTTTTAGTTTATCCAGGGTCATGTATTATTCAACAAAACCAATCTATATCTTTTACCACTCATATTCATCACTCAAATGACCCCTTGTTGATTTATTTTTTGCAGCCAAGCTACTGTTTGAATTCATACACCGGGCACACTTCTCATGTTATGTCGCTGGATTTCCATCCGAAAAAGAATGATCTATTTTGTTTCTGCGATAGCAACAATGAGATTCGCTACTGGAGTATTAGTCCATTCTCATGTACTCGAGTGTCAAAGGTTTGCCCTTTAATATTCATGATGTTCTTTTATTTATTTGTAGTGGTAAGTTTCCTTTGAACTAATCTTCAATTTGTCTCCTCTCTCTCTATTTGTAGCAAGGAGGCAGTGCGCAAGTGAGATTCCAGACCATAACTGGTATGCTGCTGGCAGCGGCATCAGATAAGGTGGTTTCAATCTTTGACGTAGAAAATGACAGGCAACTGCAGTCTTTCCAGGTTTGTCTTCAACTTCCATTTTGTGGTGGATTACATTGACTATTACTGAAAACTATTTATGTTTCTGGCTCTTCTGTATTTCTGTATGTTCCAGCCATATTTCCTCAGTTCCCAAAATAATTGTTTACAGGGGCACTCTGGAGTGGTGAACTACCTTTGTTGGGATCTCAATGGTGACCTACTGGCATCAGTAAGTGAGGAATCTGTCAAAGTTTGGTCATTGAACACCGGCGATTGCATCCATGAGCTAAGTGCCAATGGAAACCAGTTCCACTCTTGTGTTTTTCATCCTAGCTATTCAGCTCTATTGGTGATTGGAGGAATGATGGTAAATTATTGTTCTCCTTTGCTAACTCTATCTCTATCATTTCTTTTAATTGTAACTAATTCAGTTAGCTGGACCTAATTCATGTTCATCCCAGTACAACTGTTGAAACATTTACTCAATGCATACACTTACAAATCTTGTTGTCTGCGTGGGATTTTCAATTTCGACAAATTCACTGACGCTTTGTAAATTGATGCTACAGTCTTTGGAGCTGTGGAACATGGTTGAAAATAAAAGCATGACAATTCCAGCCCATGAAAACATTATCGCTGCTCTAGCACAGTCACCAGTGACTGGAATGGTTGCTTCTGCAAGTCATGACAGTTCTGTGAAGTTATGGAAATAAACGAGAAGAGGATTCGATGTCGGATAAGTGCACATTTGCTTCCGCTTCAGGTGGTTAGAGAAAAAGTCTTGCTTCGTCTATGTTGTAGTGTAATGTTATCAGAAATATCAATTTTTCTGCTTGTTAGTCACATTAGAGTTTGGTTTGCTTAAAGCAAGTTGAGCATACTGAGCAATGGTTCGGTTAGTAGCAGAGGAAGCCTAACAACTTCTGCAACTGTTCTTGGTGATTAACAACTAATAATAACATGATATAAATTTCAGCTTCTTTCGACTATACTCCAATCCATTGCCTTTAAGAATGAAACCAACACCAAACTAAAGAATCCGTTGTTTTCAGCAAGCACCCTCTAATATTTATTGCCTCTTTTATTCCTTCGCAGTCATTCCTAAAGACTACTATCTCATCTCTATCACTATTTCTATAGTTGGTTTTGCTAGGTTGTTAAGTTCTCTCGTGATACATTAATTCAGGTTTATGCTACTTTTACATAATTTAAAAAATTTATTATAGAAATAATGATGATAGTCGGCATATTATTGACATATATTATCAAATATACTCCATATATTTTGTAATATTTAGTGTTGTATAATTATGGTAGGTATAGGATCCTTATTGTATTATGATTCTACATTGTACATACTATACATATTTGTATTAATGAGAAAGACTTTCAAAGGAAGATTAATACAATTTTACATGGTATCAAGAGTCAAACTCTAAAAATCCTATTCTTTCTTCCGGTGCCGCCCCCCCCCCCCCTACTCGGCCGACGGCACACACACCAACACAAAGTTTCTCTTGTCTTTCCCTTTTGAGCATCCATGTCTCCTCCCACTTCTCCTAATGCTTCCGCCTCCTCCACATCTATCATCGACAACCTCCTCCCTCCTCCACCTCTTCTTTCCATCTGGTGTTTACCGTAAAAAACATCAAGAATTTCATTTCCTTAATTCTTGATCGGAAGGATGGTTAATATTCTGCGTGGGTTGAACTGTTTTATATTCACGCATGCGCGTACAACGTGCTTGACCATATTGATGACTCTGTCCTTCGCCCTCTCGACATCCCATACACGACATGGCGTCGCCTTGACGTTATTGTCAAACAGTGGATTTATGGCACCATCTCCAAAGACTTACTTCATACGATTATGAAATCAGGCGCCTCAGCTCGTGAATTATGGGTACGCTTGGAGGAGATATTTCAGGATAACAAAAATACACGTGCTGTGTATTTGGAGGAATAATTCAACAATACACGTCTAAAAAACTTTGCCAACATGTCCGAGTATTGAAAACAACTGAAGCTTGTCGCAGACCAACTATCCAATGTGGGGACACCGGTTTTCGAAACAAAGATGGTTCTCTAACTCGTTGCAGGTTTACCGAAAGTTGAATATGATACACTAGCAACAATGATACAACAAGCCGATCCTCTTCCCAAACACTGGACCCTGGGCCTCTGTACCATTATCTTTCCAGCAGCTGCCGCAGAGCCAGAATTCTTTCCAGTAGTCGGGGATTTTGGGCCTCGGTCCAGGACACGTCCAATGCACAACCAGGCCCACTTCGTCTAGGCCCAGCAACAACCACAATTCAACAGTCTGGCCCCAACTAATTTGGGTCAGGTTTTTAACACATTAAATCCAATAGCCCGATGAAAATTGGTATATGGATACGGGGGCCACTTCTCATCTCATCCGGTCTGCAAGTAATCTTCCCGAACTGTTTCGTTTAAAGTATCCTCAATTTATTACTGTTGGTAATGGCCATCGCATTCCCATTCATGGTTATGATACAACTTACACCCAACCGCCTCACTCACCTTTCTCCCTAAATAACGTCTTGTATGCTCCCAACATCATTAAAAACTTAATATCTGTCCAGAAATTTACTCGTAATAATTCCGTCTCTGTCGACTTTGACCCTTTTGGTTTTACTGTGAAGGATCTTCGTACGGGGACACCTCTTACGAGATACAATAGCACGGGGATCTTTATCCTTTCCCATCCACCTCCGCTGCCAGTTCCCGATCACACACATCCATCACTGCTATCTCTCCGTCAACTTGGCACAATAGGCTTGGACACCCAGGAACTCCTATTTTTAATTTTCTTAGAAGCAATAATTTTATTCGTTGTAATAAGGGGAAACTTGCACACAATTGTGTTTCTTGTCAGTTAGGCAAACATGTTCGCCTTCCTTTTAAGTCATCTCTTAGTGTTACGTTTGCTCCGTTGATATTGTTCATGCTGATTTATGGACTTCTCCCATTACTAGCTCTCTGGGTCATAAATATTATCTAGTCTTATTAGATGATTACTCTCACTTTATTTGGATTTACCCACTAAAGTTCAAGTCGGAAGTTTTTGCCAAATTTCTTGAATTTCGCATTTTTATCAAAACGCAATTTGAAAAAGCCATCAAATCTTTTCAATGTGATAATGGTCGTGAATTTAATAATTCTACATTTCACAAATTTTGTAAAAATAATGGCATGGTTTTTTGGTTTTCGTGTCCTCACACTTCTCAAAATGGCAAAGCAGAATGAATCATTCGCACCATAAATAACATGGTTCGTACTTTCATGTTTCATGCCTCTCCCTCCCTCTTTTTGGGTTTATGCAGTCAAAATGGTTGAATACGTCCTAAATATTTTACCTACTAGTACTCTTCATAACATGACCCCAACCGAAATATTATATCGTCGGATCCCCTCCTATGATCACCTTCGGATTTTCGGCTGCCTTAGTTATCCAAACCTTGCGTCCACCGTCCCTCAAAATTAGCACCCCCAACCACTCCATGTGTCTTTATAGGTTTCCCATATAATCATAGGGGTTATTTGTGTTATGACTTGTCCACTCGTCAAATTCATGTCTCTCGTCACGTTACGTTTGACGAGATAATTTTTCCTTTTGCAAATATTCAAAAAATCTGAAACATGGACTATACCTTTCTAGATGAGTTCGACACCTCCTCCAGCATACTTCGCGAACTGCGTCAGACCACCACCACCACCGCTCCCCAGTCACCGCCACTGCCACCCGTCACTGCCATTACTAGCGATCACTCTACCAAGCCTCTGTCATCGCCAATTGCCACCCCTAACGTCGGCAATCGGTCGGTCTCTCTCTGACCCGTCTCTGTATCACCTCTCTATCCCACCGGCAAACTCCACTAAAACCCTCAGTATCGCTGCCACCTAACGCCGACCTTCTTGTCACCCAGCCCAAACCCTGCACTGTACCTGCCCCCGAACCCCACACAGTATCCAAACCCAGACCCAAATTGGGCCGTCACATCCATCCCAACCTCCTCCCGTCGGTGGATCAAGCTTGGCCCATTTCCCCGATCTCACCCTCACATATCAGTCACCCGTCACTAGTATTCCTTCCCCATACTCCGTTGGCCAATCCTTACTCACACCAAACACCGCATATGCCACACATACTACTGACCCAACACCGGCTACCCACCAAAATACCCATCCACCCACTACCCCCACTCACCCAATGAAAACCCGTACACAACACGGGATTTTCAAGCCCAAAGTCCAATTTAACTTATCAACACAAACCATTTCCCCAATTCATAAAAATCCGAAATTAGCCGAACTAGACCCAAATTGGAATGCGGCTGTATGTGAGAAATTTAATGCTTTAACGAAACATCACACTTGTGATTTGGTTCCTAGACCGGAGGGGGTGAATGTGATCCGATGCATGTGAATTTTTCATCACAAATACAGAGACAGTGGTGATCTAGAGAGATATAAGGCGAGACTTGTGGCTAATGACACTAATCAGCATGAGGTTATTGATTGTGGTGAGACGTTCAGTCCGATTGTTAAACCGACTACCATTCGCACAGTTCTGAGTATTGTTATGGGTAAGCATTGACCGATTCATCAGCTTTATGTGAAGAATGCGTTTCTACATGGGAATTTGAAAGAAACTGTTTACATGCACCAACCGCCTGGTTTTGTCCATCCAGCGGCCCTTTAATATGTATGTCGTCTTCGTAAGTCACTTTATGGATTGAAATATGCCCCTAGAGCGTGGTATGATCACTTTGCACAATACATTATGCGGATTGGGTTTGTATGCAGCAAGTGTGATAATTCTCTATTTATTTTTCATAGAGGTAGTAGCATTGCTTATTTGTTGTTATATGTGGATGACACTGTGCTTACTGCCTCCTCTGATTTGTTGAAAAATGAGATTATTGCATTGCTTAAAATCGAATTTGCTATGACTGACTTGGAAAAGTTGAGTTGCTTTTTGGGAATATCAGTGTCTAGATCTGCAGATACTATGTTTTTGTGTCAGCGCAAGTATGCAGAGGAGATAGTATACAAGGATAAAATGGCGAACTGCACGATAATGTCCACTTCGGTTGACTCCAAATCAAAGCTTAGTGTTGTTGATGGTGATCCAGTGTCCGATCCACCATTTACAAGAGTCTTACAGGTGCACTACAATATCTTACTTTCATCAGGCTTGATATTGCTTATGTTGTTCAACATGTATGCTTATTCATGCATGCCTCCATGGAGCATCATTTTACTGCTCTTAAGCGTATCATTCGATACGTTAAGGGCACACTTGATTATGAATTGCATCTATACCCCTCAACACCAACCATGTTGTTATCATATACGGATGCTGATTGGCCAGGCTGTCCGGACACGCGACGCTCCACCTCCGGCTACTGTGTGTTCTTAGGGGATAATCTCATTTCTTGGTCTGCCAAGAGGCAGACCACCTTATCCCGTTCGAGTGCAGAAGCAGAGTATAGAGGTGTTGCAAATGTTGTTGCTGAGATCTGCTAGTTCTGAAACCTTCTTTTGGAGCTTCAGTGTCTCATGCGTAAGACGTCTTTGGTTTACTGTGATAACATATCCGCCATATATTTATCTCATAATCCGATTCAACATTAACGAACCAAGCACATTGAGATGGATATACACTTTGTTCGTGAGAAGGTTGCTATCGGTCATGTTAAGGTGTTGCATGTGCCGTCTTCGTATCAGTATGCAGATATCTTCACAAAAGTTTTTCATACATAGCTATTCTTCAGATCCAGTCTTAGCGTCCGACCTTCTCCCGCTCCGACTGAGGGGGTGTATTAACGTATATTATCAAATATACTCCATAAATTTGTAATATTTAGTGTTGTATAATTATGTTAGATATACGATCCTCATTGTATTAGAATTTCATATTGTACACATTATATATATTTATATTAATCAGAAAGATTCCCCAAGAGAAATTAATACAATCTTACCGCCATATGACATGGTTCATGCTATTCGTGTAACTAACACTAAATATGATTTTGTAGTAAGTTTGTAAAGTTGTATCAGACGGAAAACTCACATCTCAAAAGAATAGTAAGTGTTAGCGTAGAGGTTAACTCATACTTTTTTAGGTTATAGATAAATTGAAAAATAGCAGTGAGTTCGTGAGGCTTTGAGAGGATCAGGAGAAGTGGTTTAGGATCCCATATAGAATGAGGTCTGTTTCAGTCTTATTAAAATTGTAGGCGTAGGGGCGGGCCTCCTCTTAAGATAGCAAGTACTAATAAAATTATATATTACCGAAAAAAAGTAATAATTAGGCAAAAGTAAACAACTGACCTTATTTTCTATATATCTTTATTTCAAGATTCCAAAATCTTAGCTAGAATTAGGCAAAAGTATCTTCTGCTTAATTACAGACCCTTAAATACCTTCACGAATTAAATTGTCAAAATATTCGGCTGCAGATGGTCCATTAAAGAGAAAGTAGCATTTAGGAGTAATTTTGTAGATACTTCCTATTAATTTTGTTTTAATTAGTTATGTATTTTGCTTATATAAAAAACGGAACATGCAGGGTTGTAGATGGATTTCTACTTTTAGCTCAATTTTGCTGACTCTCTCAACTATCTGTTTACTTGCACAATTTGGGATGGTTGTTAGGTATCTCCTCGTGTTCATGTGCTATTTTCAAACTTTTACGCCTAACAACTTGTTTGGATGATTGATGCTTATCGTTTCATATAATATATTGTATTGTGTTGTTTTTTGTTATTATATAATATTACACATTAATAATTTGAAGAATAAATTTATAATATTATAAAGAAAAGTAGGTACAGATAAATTTATTATTAAAAAGAAAGCTAGGGTAAAAGAAAAAACAATAGAATTACAAAATAATAAGTAAAAGCAAAATGAGAAAAAAAATAAGGTAAAGACGCGATCACATCAAACCAATTGTGACAAAATGAAACTTTTCATCGTTACCTAGCATGAATTTAGTAATACAATACAATAAAATTTAAGTAATAATTAAAACAAACATTATTTAAAGTAAGGATCCCTTTAAAGTAACAATACGATAACAACCCTCCGAACAAGCTAAGTTTTTGACCTTAGCTTCTTTCTCTGTTTTATTTTTGGTCATGTGGACCTAGAGACTTTTTTGGCCCATGCGCTAATAGTTGGTGTTTTTAGAAAAAGAAAATTTGATCAAGGCACTTGTCCTTCAAATAAATATATATATATATATATCAACAAAGATTTGCACCCCTTTTTCCTCAAACAAAAACTTTCTAATCTTGCTAAGTTTTCCCACCAACAAATGATATGTTGTTAACTTATGTTGTTCGGATTTTAAAAAAAATATTGACGGGTGTGTGTCGAATATTTCAAAAGTAGTGTATTTTTAGAGTATCCGACACGAATACGGGGTGTGACAACATTTTTAGAGAGTCCGAGCAACATAGTTGTTACAGCTCTCTAACACGAAATGAATTTACTCCCAGAAAAAAAATCTCCCGTTCATTTTTGCTTGTCCACTTTTGATTTTACATTCCCCTTAAGAATTAATAAATGAAGTATATATTTAAATATAATACTTATATTAATTGGTGTATAGTCTCAATAGACTTAGAATATGATTTAGAAATGAGTAATTAATATTAAGGGTAAAACAAGAAAAAAATTATCTTTCTCTTAATATGTTATAATATGCTAAAATAAACAAGTAAAGTTGATTTTTTTAATTCTAAGTGAACCGAAGGGGTAATCAAAACAGACGTCCACACGAAACTAACGTCACAGTTACACTGAAAGGTGTAAATAGAAAGGAAAAAAATAGAGGCTTGTTAGAAGATAAGAACAGTTCCCAAACGCTGCTTTTAATTACAGTATTATGTACTATCTTAATGTTTCAAGATTATATAATCTAGAACCAACAAAAGAATCTTCTACCTAACAACCCTTAAACACCTTCATTAATTAAATTATTAAAATATTCATCAGATAGTCCATCAAGAAAATGGAATTGATGAATGTGACATAAAGTTGTAACAACTTTCACTCTCTCTATATTTATTGGATGAAGTACATATCCTAAAATTCATAAGCCAACCTCATAATTATATTCTCTCTAAAAAAATAGACCCCTTCAAGTTATTACTATATCTATATATAGTAGTTATTTCAAGAAATGGACATGGCTTTATCCATGGATAATGTTGTTATATCCAATGAAGAAGAAAATTCATTGATGAAAGCTATGCACCTTCCTGCTGGTTTATATCTTAATATGGTTTTAAAAGCTGCCATTGAACTTGGCTTATTTGAGATTATAGCAAAAGCTAATACTGAAGTATCCTCCTACGAAATTTCATCTCAAATTCGCACAAAAAACCCTAAAGCCACACTTCTTCTTGAAAGGATTCTAAGGTTTCTTGCAAGTCAATCTTTCCTCACATGCAATATTACAAAGAATGATGATGATGGTCATATTCACACTTCATACAATTTGACACCTTTGAGCCAAAGTTTAATTTCTAATGAAGATGGATCATCAATTGCTCCATTTTTACTACTGATTACTGATCCAGTAGGTGTTAATTCTTGGTAAGATTTCATGTTTAATTTTCTCATTCTTGTTTTATTGAGTTTAACTACTGATGTACAATTGACAAATTTACTATGAGAGTATCAGATCACATAATTAACTAGTTGCATGTAACCATCTACGAATAGTGAGAGTAATTAATATAATTAGTAACTTAAAAATAAGGTAAGTTACCTACTATAATGCATTATTTTTCATCGATTATTCCGTTTTGAAATAATTATTTAATAAATGATCTTTTTTTTTAATTTTCTCACAATTTATGAATCTTCTAGATCACGATCTAAAGTTTCATTTTCAGTAATTTGAAAATCTTATGAGAAAAGTTAGATCATGGTCTAGAATTATGTACATGTTAGACGACAGTCTAATATTATGCCAGTTCCAAGGACTATTTTTTTTTTAGAGAACTTTCAAAATTAGGGATAAAATCTAAATAGTGGCCTAAAAAGAGACATTTACGTAAATCAACCTGCTATAATAGATTAATGTTATTTGGATATATATTGTGACTTATTTTGTTTGTTATAAAAGGTTTCATTTGAAAGATGCAATTCTAGAGGGTGAGATACCATTCAACAAGGCCCATGGAGTGCATGCATTTGAATACCATGGAAAAGATAGTAGATTCAATGTGGTGTTCAACAAAGCAATGCAAAACCTCACTTGCATTGAAATGAAGAGAATTCTTGAGTGTTACAATGGCTTCCAAGGAGTAAAAGAGATAATAGATGTGGGAGGTGGACTTGGGGTATCACTAGCTTCAATAATTTCCAAGTATCCTAATATCAAGGGTATCAATTTTGACCTACCTCATGTCATCAAAGATGCTCCTACTTATGCAGGTAACTACCAAATTAAAACCCTTTATATTATGAACTTTAATTTTGCATTTAGTACCAAACATATTAATTGAAGTAGCGATCATATTCTTGTGTTAGTCCCTAGAACCAATTTATCAACAAAAAAATGCTATGTATTTAATTGATATTGAAAATCAAATTAAACTTCAAGTCTTGCTTGTTATATTAGGCATAGAGCATGTTAGAGGAGACATGTTTAAGAGTGTTCCTGAAGGGGAGGTAATCATTCTGAAGGTCAGTATTCTTGTCATAAATATTTATGTAATACTTATTTATTATCCCCTTCATTTTAATTTAAACGTATTAGTTTGACTAGATACGAAGTTTAAGAAAAATAAAGAATATTTTTGAATCTTGTGTTCTTAGACTAAAGATATATGTAATATATTAAATGCTCTTTGAATTTTGTGGTCTTAAACAAGCAATATCGAATATTTGAATGAGTGGGTTACAAAATATGAAAAGAGACTTTCTTTTTAAAACAGAATATCAAAAGTACTAAGTTATTTTTTAGTAACACTTGGATTTCTTCTTATTAGTCTGTCTATAAAAGAATGAGACATTTTATATTTGAAAATAATTTAACCTTAAATTGCATAGCAGACCATAAATATCAAAAGTACTTCGCTATTTTTGAACTCTGTGGCTAATCAAATACCACTATACAATAAATTGAAATAGACGTCCTTGTTAAGAGTAGCTATGAAAATACGTCTAATAATCTCCGACTTGGTCTGTTAATATAGGCTGTACTTCATGATTGGGATGATGAATATTGCGTGAAAATATTGAAGAATTGTTGGAAAGCATTGCCAGAAGATGGAAAAGTTGTGTTAATAGAACAAATACAGCCAGAATATCCAGAGACTAATCTTCTCTCTAAGAATGCATTTTGTGTTGACATGCTTGTGATGGCTATGCTTGATGGAGGCAAAGAAAGAACAAAGCAACAATTTGAAGCCTTGGCTAAGCAAGCTGGATTTTCTGCTCTCAAGATAATATGTCGTGCATATTTTTGTTGGGTCATGGAATTATACAAGTATTAATTAGCTATTTTAAGTAATTTCTACAATAATAAGTCTTGATAGAATAAAATGTTGGTTTATTTATGTATTGTTGTCTATTTTCAAATGTTTGTTTGATCTGATGTTGTGTATGTAACATGATATTCCATGAAGGTCCTACCATAATAAAGGACTTGGATTTGTTTTTTGAGGCATGTCAATTAAGACACTGTCCTTAAGAATATTTCATCCGGTATGGGTATATCTCTCAAGATTCAACAAACTTTTCTAGTATAAAACTATGAGCCAGAATATAATAAAGATCTCACAAAGATAGATAGCCCAACAAACTACAATATGGTAGAAATATTAAGTATTGATCTATATCTTAAGAAGAAGAATTGTGTTAGATTTATAGGTGAGATAATCCATCGTATTGTATGGCTGAATACTCCCAACATTAACAAGAAATGAATGACAATAAAGAGGCAGAAATAAAGACAATTAAAGAGAGTAAATGATCTGTTGATTTGGTCAAAATTAACGTTAGAGAAGATGAGAATATCATGTCATTAACTATCATTCAAGGCTAATTAATAAAATTCATTTATGTGAGGTTTGAATTCAATTTCAGAGGAAAGAATTGAAAGGCTTCCAAACAACCTTTTGAGATACCACAAAATATTTTTTAATAATTCCCCACATATCTCAAAAAGAATATTAAGAACTAGAATGAAATAAAAAGTTCTGATGGGTTTTCACATATTTCAAAAGAAAAAGGAGAAAGAACATTTTGCAGGGAAACCTATGAGTACACTACATTAAATCTGGTGTCGCGTAAACTATGGTTACCAGACTTAGACAAAATAAAATTATACTATAGAATAATTAGTGAAATTTAGAACTTCTATGAACCAAGAATTCTTTTGTAAGTCCATTGTCTTATATTTCTATCACATTATACTCGCACAATCTTTGTCGTTATCGTGGTTTTGCGCTAAGAGGTCATGTGTGTGTCCTGGTATTCATGAGTGCTCTAGAAATTCATCACAATTTCATAGAAGCGGCACCACTCCACACTCATAGAGGTCCACCCATCAAGTTTATTCTACAAAGCAATACACCACCTATAAAGGATATGGAAATAGATTAAGAGTTTATAACTCTGCCTCACTTTCCTTGTAGATTTGCACTATATACACACCATAATAGATCACGAATGAGACAAATTCTATAGTACATAAGATCAAACAATGACTTGTTATTACCCATAAGAACCTAATTCATGGGATATCCAATCACATAAGCTGAGTTACCATCATGTTCGATATACAACTTGACAAAAGTCTCAATTCCGTCAAAGCTTCATTTATTTAATTTTCTTTTCCAAAGTTTAGTTAGAGGATTGACAAAATTCACTTCTGACTTCATATAATTTATGGATATAATTTCATCTCATAACAACGTTGTTTTATCACTTTATGTCTCAAACACGTGTGTGTTATTATCATTCAAAATTTTAATTTTCCACTATAGCTAACGTTGTTTGGAAACCACAATATATAAACACATATGTTTATTTCAACCTCAATATTTATTAAGAAATATTTTAACCTCATAATCAACCAACTCCAAACCACAAACTCAAATTCATTATAATTTATTTGACTGATTTTTATATTATTACACCCAACAAAGGATAAACACACCACCATTATAATGAATTTTAAGATACATTTTAACATCATTTTACCCTTCTAATACAACAAATATTAATTCACTACATTTAGTAGTATAACACTGATAATTGCACCAAGAGAAGAGATAACAACACAATATATTACATTATCAACAAATACAAAAATCACCACCAAAGTATTTTTCATTCCTTATACTTTTGCTTCTCCTCAAATTCTCATTTTCAAGATCACTTTGACAACAAAAGCACATAAAATATTATAACTTTTCCAAGGAAACATATTCTCAAAAAATTATTTTATTTTTTCACTATGATGCTGCTCCCGTACACATCACTATTAATAAACACAAAGTCTACAACACTTAATGTTAGCATACACAATAAACATGCAACTAGAAATATTATACCTTTTCTCCTTTCAAAATTAGGGAGCATAACATTATCAAGTCACTCCCACACGTTTAAATATTTCAAAATAAGGGGATGATTTTTCTACAATTCATAAGATGTTAAGATACTCTAGTTTCGTATCTAGCGAGCATATAATATAGCTTCTCTTAAGAAATTATCGGGTGCAAAAGATCTAACAAACTTATTCCTTTTTACAAAAAATATTAAGCAAATAAATTCACCATCTCTTACAAATCTGCTCTCTTGATATTCTTTTATTCAATTAATTATCTTCTTAAAATTAAATTCTCCTAATATAAGAAGGAAAATTTGCCTCAATATTTCAGGCAAGCTTAATAGCCACATACTCCCTCCGTTCCACAATAAGTGGTTGTTTAGACTTTTTATTTTTTTTCAAAATAAGTTATTCTTTAGAATTTCAAGAATATTTTGAGCATGTTCTTCCAAAATTGTCATTGTTTAAATAATCAATATTCATTAACCACGCACTCCTAATTTTCTAGGAGTGAACATTTTTTTAAGGGATGTGCACAAGTTAAAAGAACCACTTATTTTGAAACGGAGGAAATTAATTATTCAATCCGCTAACCAAGTAACGTTCTTCATCATTAATTATTTTGGTCATTTTGAATAAGAGGACCCATTTGAATTAAAATAAATTAAAGATTAAAAAATTAAATCAAGACATGATTACAGAAAATATGACTTTAAAACATTTAACACTACTAAATCAAAATTACAATATCCTTTACAACAAAATAATTATTCTTACTTAAAACAATCATAACATTCTCTGGGAAATATTTCCTCCAATATTTTCTAATAATTTCACATTAATCAGATTAGTTCGAATGTTTAGAAACATGCAATACCTCAGTTAAAATCATTTTTTTTTCATGTGAGTTTGAGAAGAACTTTTCTTTTTTCAAGAACTTTATTAATTTTTGAATCACCAAAATAAATAGATTCTTCTCCTTCATTGACTTGGGTGTAAATCACACAATTATTTTTGTTCACACAATTATGCCTAGCAGCATAAAATCTATCACCTAGTCATTCACACTGCTCCCAAGATTCGCTTGAGAAATGACTATAATAATTATATCATCCACATAATCAAATTTATTTATACTTCGCAGGATTATCATTTTTTCAAATCTTCTTCTACACTAAGAATATGCTTGCTTAGTTTGCCACATGCAACACAATTGCTCTTTCTCTAGAAGGTTCTATTATTTGATACGGGATTAATGCATATGACCATATTTTTCAATGTTAAATTAGCAGAGATATTAGCATGTCTGACATACCTTATGACGGCAGAAGCACAATTAACTTTGAAACGCGATTTGAACAATATTACCTCTGTCGCCACTATATATATATATATATATATATATATATATATATATATCCTCTAGGTATTTACTTGCCATCATTTCCTTAAACCTTTGCTCCACGCACTTCTTGTAATACCCCTTAGTGAAGCTCTCTACTGTGCCAGTAATTCAAGGGAAATCCTATGATTCACGCTCAAAGAAACTCCAATTTTCACATGCTTATGTGTTTGGTATATATTTTCTGTTTTTTAGAAAGATAATGAAATATTGTTTGTCTCCGTGTTTCATAATGAAATATCTTTAAGATTATTGAAAATATTTGGAAATCACGAAAATTCTCGTAGCTTGATGCATGTCAATTAAAACAATGTAAGGATATTTAACCAACCTCTTCTAATATAAAACTAGGATATAACGTTGCATCCCAAAGTTAAGTTAATCAACTGGCAATAAGCCCCCCTACCCTCAACCTCTCCCAAGAAAGAAATAGGCCTTGGATTCTGGCAGTAATTGAATCGGAATAGCCAATAATGCCCTTTAACATGTCAGTGATGTTGCAAATCTGAATGTTTTTAATAATGCTCTAGTATTATCAGAAGGACTCAAATATAGAGGATCATTAACATCCAAAACAGTGTTGTTCGAGTTTATTTGTTCAATTTCTTCAATCGCCATTTGTAATATCAGTTAATAACGAAATTTGAATCAAAAAACGAAATTGAAGTTCAACCAATAACAGAAACACGAGTCAAAGATGAAATTGAAATACGGAAGATGAATCCAATCAAAGATATCGCACAAACACATAAAATTGATGAAGTAATCGCGAACCATAATAACAAAGAGATACTCACAACACCTCGATAATGGCAGAAAAGATAACCACGATTACAATCAATAGACTCTGATACCATATTAATCTTGACAACAAGTAATCACAAAGGTAAAATAAGCTCACATCATTATTGCATGTGAGAGCTCGAGCAGAACTGTAGAGCAGAGAAAGAGAGAAATGAATTGCTTGCTTTATTCATTACACAATTAGTGTATATATACACAACTAAAATATCTAGCTAACCAACTGATCTTTGACAGCTGGATATAACTTGTCATTAACTAACATTAGTAAATTCTAACAACTTCAACTAACTCTAATTAACTAGGTACTAAACTAGTTGAATGTACGAGCTAAGTTAAGCTACATAGTACATCTATTATAATGATAAATATCTTAATAATAGTAACAGTTTTTTATACTTAGAGACAATAATTGTATGCCTGATTACTCTATTTTAATTTGTTCGTCTTACTTTTATTTTTAATAACTCCGATTTTTTTAGATTATAGCAAAACTGAAAATGAGAGTAGAAGGATGAGCTGGGAAATAAGAATTGAAGGTACAAAGTATACGTGTAAGAAAATGCGTGACCTGAGGCCCTGGGGTGTGCAAGCAAAAATTTACTTCTACGTTATATATATATATAATGGCATCTAGAACAAGAAATTCATTTATCTTTATTCTTTTTTTTGAGTTTTTAATAACAGCAACAACAACATACCCAGTGAGTTTTTAATCTCTAATTATATTTTTATTAATCTTTTTTCCTTCCCCTAAAATTAATGTGATTTATTTGTATTAAATTTATTTATGTGCTACTACATAAGTTACACATTACTCTTCTTTAGCAGTTTCTTAAAAAATAATAACCACACAGAAAAGTCACGCCATACCTTTTCCATTAAGCCTCTTTAGCACCATAATTTCTACTCTTAATAATATCCATAACTCCCATGCCTTTTATATTCATAACATCCAAAAAATTTAATATGAAAGTTTAGTACATGGCCTTCTGTCTTCCTCCATCTATGCCTATTTGCATCACAGGTTACACAACTTTTCCTATAATTCTCTTTTTGATTGATTGAGAATTTGCACATACTTAGCAAATCTTTTCACGATTGGTTTGATTGCTTAATACTTGAATTTTCTTAAATTTTCAATGCCTATCTTTTATTTTAGAACGGGAGGTGTAGCTCAGATTGACGCTAATATCACCAAAATCGGCTCTCATCTTGCCAAGCAAAGCCATCAAATCAAATTTGTTCAAGTGTAGGAAGTCATTCTCATCATTTTAATGATGATAACTAAATATCAGAAAATTAATGACTTCTTCGTGAAAAACACCAAACACATCAATGAAGTGATAACGATGTTTGCAAACTGCTTTGAATTTCTTGCTTTGAATTTAGCACCAAACACTTCGCTTTCGTTATTTACATTTTTATATTGCTTTGAATTTCTTGTCCTTATATGACCTTTATTTTATGTTTTCTCTTGAGTCGAGAGTCTTTCGAAAACAATTTTTCTATCTCCCAAGATAGAGGTACCCGTCTGCGTACAATCTACTCTCCCCAGACCCTATGTTGTGGGATTCCACTGGATATGTTGTTGTATTATGATAATATTGAACAAAGGAAATAATGAGAATAACTTTCAGTTTGATTCGTTTTAAGACTTAAATTTGCCTTTTCTTTATAAAAAAGAAAAATCTGAAAGTTATTATCATTATTTTGATTTGTATATATTATATACTAACAATGCTGAAAATTTTATAAAATATTTTCTTAATTCTAAAAGCTATCTTGATAAAGTATATAAACGAAGTGAAGAAAAGTTACTCCCCTCTATCTCAATTTATATGACACACTTTCCTTTTTAGTCCGTTCAAAAAAGAATGACACATTTCCTTATTTGCAACAATTTAACTTTAAAATTTATACCTTTTACGTTAACAAGATGATCTATAACCACACAAATATATTTGCCTTATTATAGATCACAAGATTCAAAAGTCATCATTTATTTCTTAAATTCTGTGTCCAGTCAAACTACATCATATAAATTGGGACGGATGGAGTAATAATAATAATAACGAATGATTCTATTAATAGTTTTCCCTATTACAACAAAGGACCAAAAGTGGTCTTTGCACAAATAATCCAACATGGGACCTTCATTCGATTTGCGCTCCAATCCACTTTTTGTGGCTGCCACTCTTGTGCCTTCATCTTCAACTTCCTTCCAAGCAATCATCCATACAATGTACACACTTGTGGCTTGCTCATCAATGGCCTCCAAAGGATCTTCATCATCAAGAGACGTGTGACATGCCAATACACGCTTGAAGCTCCATCATGAATATTAGACCTCATAATTGTCCATGAGCCTCCTAGGATCATGTCATCCTCTCCTTCTTGAAAAGAATTCGACCTCGAATCCGAACCTTGCAAGCCCATAAGAAGAAAATACAAAAACAAGGACCTCAAAGCATGATGGTTAGTGTAAGAATGAACACAACTATCAACATGCTAAGGATGCACAAACTTGTGGTACAACCAAGCATCAATCACTCTTAGAAAGAACAATCTTCCACAAAAAACATTAAGAACATGGCTACTCTAAATATCATCATCAAATGCAAATAGACAATAGAGAAAATAGGTACGCAAAACGTCGTCTATAGGATCCTCACAAGGAAGATCACTATTAGACTCAAATTCATATCCAAGTATACGCTTACAAGTTGAAACACACAAAGAAGTAGTGTCAATAAGCAAGCAAGCGTCACCCTTTTTCCCAAACAACCCTTCCTAACAAATATAGTATGTCCCTCCAAGAGGAGGTTTCCATCACAAGCGGGAGGGTCAATAAGACAAAGATATACCCCAATAAAACCCCTCCCAACATAAGATGCTCCTCCAACACAAGTATAAGTGTCATCATGTGCAAATAGATAGGGGTGAAAAAGACAAAAATGAAAATTTGACAAGATATCCACCTAACTTATTTCTTCTTTGGTTTGGTAATATGATTGCCCAACTATAGGAGAGCCGCCATCATCAAGATCTCACCAAACCCCTGTGGATAGGGATGATAATTGGGTCAAGGCGGAGCGAAGCCGAGCAGGGCAGGGCAGGGCAAATTCGATAAATGAATAATCTCGCCAAATGAATAATTTTCTCCGGTCCCAACTTGGGCAAAGGGACTAAATGAATAACCTCGGTAAATGCATTAACGAATAAATTTTTTTGAGTCCTTAAAGGCCCAATGTAAACATAAATGAATAATCACTAAATTTCATTAAAAAAATATGTATTTATAATAAACGAAAATATTTCATCCAATCAACAAAATGGTTTCTCTTGTCTTTGATAAAACCATTCATATAAAACTTTCTCTAAATCGGGGTATTTAGCTGACTTGTGTCTCTTAACATGGCTATTTTTCATCTCCTCCGACAAATATCAAATGATCTTTTGAGAGTATTTGATATTGTGGTTTGGCTATTAACGAAATCAAACTTTTGTTTCACCCATGCTTGCAATATCTTTTTGGCTAATACTTGGATGTTCCTTCTTATACTCACATATGGCCCTCCTATCTGATCGGTTAAAGTTATTTTTGTTATTGATTTTGACTGATGATTGGAAGCCATTAAATTGAAGATTAAGAAAGATACAGTAGTATGGATTCTTTATCAAACTAAGATTTTAGTACTATATATAATTTGTAGTGTAGGTTAAGTATATTTTCTTAGACTCTAAGTATTTTATACATACAATCTTATTAGTACATGAATGTTGTTAGTACACTGTACTTAGTCCACACATATAGTGCATGTATTCATAATCTAGAGTCTAAAGAAAATGAATGTAATTAAGTTTTTTTATAAGAATTTTGACCATTACCTTAAAAAACTCATATTAAAGAATCTTTAATTCGAACTTGAGAAGGGAAAATTCTAGCTCATTTGGTTGAGGAATAAGATATATCATAATTTATTATTTTGAGATTAGTTATTTTAAAATTATTATCTCATTCTTAATATAGGATAAAAATAATATTATAATATTATAATTAGTTATTCCAGAATTTTATCTTAACTAAATGTGAGATAAACTCATCACAAATTTAATTTCGAAATTGATTAACTTTTATTCCTCGTACCAAACAAGCCCGTAGTATGGAGCGATTTTCATTTTAATAAGTTTTACATAACACAATATAGTTAGAACTACAAATAAAGGATCGTTTGGTGGATGGTTAGAACTAATTAATCCCAACACTATAATATCTATCATGAGATATTATAGTGTTTGATTAGTTTTATAAGAAAATTATTGCAACATAATTAATGTAATGTTTGATTGAAGATATTAATTAATATATGAATTAAGTTATATTAGAACCTATATATTATTTTAAATGGAGTAAAATATAGGGTAAGAGTGCAGGTATTAACAATGCGGGCGTTTAAATTATAATAGAACATAAGATGCTCATTTAAAGTTAGTAATTCATGTATAAAAATCTTATTATTATTAATCACTGCAAACCCTTCCTTCATTATTAATCTCTAGATAAATAATCTTTACAGTATAATTCACGATACTAGTAGATGAACCAAATAATCCTACAACTATGTATGTCACTCATAGTCTATAAGGTGAAGACAGGAGGGGACAGTGGCGGATGTTTGTAGGAGCGGAGGGGAGCCGTGGTATCTCTCAAAAAAAATAGATTTTTTTTTATATATTACTACTCAATTCACAAACAAATGAGCCTTATTTATTTCTGGGTACCGAGAGATATTGGGCTTCATCTAATAATTGTGAATTTTTGCCCTCTTCAGAGCACAACTCTTCTCCCAATACGACTCTCCTCTCTCTCATGTGCATTCCAACCTTCCCCGGTTGTCCTAAATTCACTGTCGCCTTAACGCAGGTAAATTTTCTTCTCACTCACTGTAATTTTCTTATTTTACATATTTTTTACTGTAGTAAATCTTCTATTTAGATTTATGTTGGTAAAAAATCAATTTTTTTTGGAGATGAAAAGAAATTGCTACCATCAGTAAATAATTTTTGGGGCGAATAATAGAAATTTAGCTGCATGTCACAGTGTCACTACACATTCTTTTAAAATTGATTTCAAATGGTGAGTGTTGTGCTAGTGGGTTCCATCCCCCCCCCCCCGACCACCACCACATAAAGACAATTAATATTTTATTACTTATTTTGACAATTCAAGTGGATTGTAATTTGTTTTAATATATAATAATTATTTTTTTAAAGGATAATGTGTAATTGTTTTAAAATATAAGCTGAGTTGAAACTGTCTAAAAAAGTGTGTTAAAATGTGATAAATTGATTATGATCTTTCATCTTTGATAATTGATTTATGTATTTTTTAGGAGCTGTACGATGGTCAAACTTAAGAAAATTGATGCATTTTTCAAGAGGAAAGCTTCCAACAAAGTTCAAAATTGTATAGCTTCAACATTGACACTTGAAAAGCACCATTCCGATGATCAAACGGTTCAACTGGATAAGCAACCTTGCAAGATTCAAAAAGTCACCATGGATGAATTTGATGTCAATTGTTTAGAATGTGACCCCGTAAAGCGTCCCCAAATTTGAGAATATCCAGTGAACCGAAGAGATGAAGTTTGAAGAGCTTATCTCAATTGGGGTCTCTATCAATGTCAAGTTGAAAAGTATCTCCTCAATAGAGATAAGCATCCAAGGCGATTTCAAGCATCTTGGTTCAATATTTTCCCTTCATGGCTAAAGTACTCACCGACTAATGATGCTGCTTATTGTTTGCTTTGTTACTTGTTCAGTAAAAAGCCAAGTGGGCATCCTGGAGCTGATGTCTTTACTAGAAAAGGATTTAAAGCATGGAGAAAGGTCAATGCTGGGAAGAGTTGTGCTTTGCTTAATCATATTGGTGAGAGTCCGTGTTCGTCTCACAATAATGCATTGAAATCTTCTCAAGACTTGTTCAAATTACAATAGTGAGTTCTAGAATATTTTTTCAGGTAGGAAAAGTTGACATTATGATTCGTAAATGTAATTTATTGTTCAAATTATTATTTAAGGTCTCTAAAGCTGCGCGTAAGACCTGTTGGCAAATTCGCTGGCCGAACTTTGATTTATCGCCCATTGCACAATGATTGCGCAGTCACTTGTAGCATTTAACATGTAGTAGTATTAGTCCGGAACTTAAATGACCCATAAAGTGGATTTTGAATAAAAATAACTCACAAAAAAAAGACGACGAAACTACCTTTTGCACAGGAATTTTCTGTGCAAAAGGAGTTAACTATAACGGCACAGTTAACTCCCTTTGTGCAGGAATTTACTGCGCAATAGGGATTATTATAAACACTGACAAACTTGGTCATTTTCAAGTCATTCTTCACCTTCTTTATTTTCACTCTTTTACCATACTTTAGCCCCCACAAAAATCATGTCTCAAAAACTGATTTTCTTGTAATGTTTATAGGATATGGGTGGTTGCAAATATTTTCGAACTCATCAATATCGTCCTTAGAACAATATTTTGGGTTTCTTAAGACATATGTTCTTTCTGTAGATGTTAGTTCTCTACCCGTAGATGATGCTTGTTCTTCGGACAACTTTAGCATGTAAAATCTACAACATCTTGCTAGCATTTTGTAGTTTTCTTTTCTAATTCTCCATACGACAACCTCGCAAGAATGTTGATCAGTTCGAGGCATGGTCATTGAGAACCTTGTTGGGATTTGAGCGTTGAGATTTTCCAAGTCACGAACAAGACGTTCTGATTCAGCATGCCTATATGCCCATTCTCGACGTAACCCGCAATAATATTCTCATGGATTTGAATATTTCACATTGCAAAAATCATCATTACGCTCTATAAGAAGGTGGGGTTTCAAATCGTCTATCTTGAATTCATTGTTATCAAGATAACTCAAATCACCGAAATCATCTTCATCGGACATCTCACAATCCGAATATCACTTGGATCTGAATCTGATGTAATCATGTTGACCATATTCTGTCATGAGGCAACGTATTTTCATCCGATTATTCTTTTCGTGAAAATGGTTAAGAGCACAATTGAACTCTTGTGGTGTACCACGAGGCATTGACGTAGCACAACTTTTTGGACGTTTGAGTCCGAGTGCACTCAAGTTTTGTTCTAGCATTTCAGCCTCCCTAACACGCCAATTTCACTCAGTTCTCATTGTATTATTGTATTCTTGATTGTATCTGTGGTTCGAGTTATTTGAGTACTTAAAATCATCATCTAGTTCCCATGTCCTACCCATTGCTTCAAATATATCTACTGCGGTAAAACATGTAACATAACCAATATCAGAAAATTGGTTCTAAATTGACATAATAATTTATTTTAATGTGAATGATAGTTGTTCGTCATTCATGTTATATACTACTCATTGATTTGACAACACTATGCTCACTTTTGACTACTTTATATGACACTTATATTGCGCAACTTTTAAATATGCAAAATATGATGTTTTGGAATGACATCCTTGATTTGACAACACTATGCTCGCTTTTGACCGCTTTATATGACACTTATATTGTGCAACTTTTACATGCGCAAAATATGATGTTTCGGAATGACATTCTTAATTTGACAACACTATGCTCGCTTTTGACCGCTTTATATGACACACTTATATTGCGCAACCTTTACATGTGCAAAATATGATGTTTCGGAATGACATCCTTGATTTGACAACACTATGCTCACTTTTGACCGCTTTATATGACACACTTACATTGCACAACTTTTACATGCACAAAATATGATGTTTTGGAATGACATCCTTGATTTGACAACACTATGCTCATTTTTTACCATTTTATATGACACACTTATATTGCACAACTTTTACATAACAGAACTTTTATATAACTCATTCGGTTAAAAAAACTCACATTTTAAAAATGCCTAAAAAACATACATTCAATAGTTGGTTCAAAAATAGACAAAAAAGTTAGGGTAGCTCAAAAAGGCCTCATGGAGGGATAGAAACAAACACAAACATAATTGAATCATATTTTGAAAAAGAGATATTATGATGTTACACGGATTTATCTGATGAAAAATGATATGGTGTTCTTCGTCCCTTTGAAAATCAATCAATTTGTATCAATGTTGATTTAAAAGTTATTGGACACATAATTGAGGGTGGCATACACTCCTCAAAACCCGAAGGAGCTATAATTTGGGGTGAAAAGCTTCAATGGGTTCAATTATATTCGAAAAGGTGTGATTATGAGGTATTATGTCGCTGGCGTAGTTTAGTTGTGCCACAAGCTTTGTATGCTACATGTCAGACCTCCAAATTCAAGGATGAACCACTAGTTATCCAACACTTGATGAAAGAAATTTTAGAATACAGAAAGAACTAGATATGTTTCATGTTTTGGGCGATCTTAATTTTCGAGGAGCGGATGAAGAAGATCATTGGAAACTGTTAGAAAATAAAAATCTTTATCGAGACTCTTCTTATTCACTTTATCCAATAATTCAAGAATGGATAAGTCTTCCAAAAATATTTACCACAAACATTAGATTGTGGAGTGCCATATTGTTGTGTCAACCAAGCAAGTGCTCCTAATGATGATAGTTGGAATCTAGACTACAACGAGATGATGGAGAAAGAAATAAAGGGGAAGTATATGAAGAAGGGAATTCAAGTAAGGAGGAGGGTGAAAATGGTAACGACGATGAGGTTTTCCAGAAAGCGATGAAGATTAAATTACTTTTCTAATTTTTGTATGTTATGAAATTTTTCAATAGAATTTTCTTGATGATAAAATTCCTAGTTCAAGATGCTTCATTAAAAAAATACATCAAACAGTACAAGAAGAAAAATACTTAAGATTCATAATTCAAGACAATTCAAATACATTAAGAAGAATTAAAATACATTCATGAAACCATGAGGTTCTTCAACCACGAGAGGTTTTTCCACCACCAGAGGTACTTGCACCATCACAGTCACGTATGTGACACAAACGCTTATCATGACCAAACTTCTTACACATCGAGCACTTTTGAGAGTATGTCCTATCTGGAACATTCAATCATATGTTTCCGGGTTCGCTGCCTTGGTCATCTTCATCCGCAAAAGATTTTTTTTTTCTTGATGCTCTGTTGCAGCCGCCCACATTCATTTGTATAGTGTGTTGTTTCTAAAAGCCGTTTGAAAATTTACATTTATATGCCTTAAACAATAGCAACGGTAAACAAATAGAGGCTGTCACCCCTCCAAACAAAATATATTGTTAAATATGCCATAATTTCGGTCAGATAGCACACATATGCCCATACGATCCTTAATAATGTATCACCTCAAATATGTCAAAAACATCCCCCATGTCTCATTTCTCTCGTTAGCAGCGATGGTAAAAGCAAGATGGAATATCGACCCATTGACATTCATTCCTACTGCAATCATAGTTTGATGTCGTATATCCCGTACACATGTGTGACATCTATGGATTTGACTGACTAGCAATGAACAAAATCATTAATGCATGATTTGAATGTCAAATACAAAATTAAAAATATTACCGACCACATCAGGTTGGGTGTTGAGCTTCCACTCTACAATAGTACAAGATTTAATTTTTATAGAGTTGTCATATACCTCGACAATTACTGGAAAGAGCCTCCCAGGTACCATAAATGATCTAAAAAGCACACCTACACCTGAGATATCCCTTGCTCCTACTTATCGTTTTACGATAAACTCTCAAAATTGTTCTAATGCATTTTTTGATGGAGAACATGGATAAGTTTAAATAAATAACATTTAGCAATGATAATTTAATTGATGTCAAAATTATAATAAACTTGGTTGAATAGGGTACCTTGGGGTTTCGGCAATATCAGCAAGTAACACTTGAGCAATCATATTTGTATCTAAATTAAAATGATATGCTCGATTGTCATCCATATCACAAGTATGACGTGAGTGAAATTTTGAGATAGTCCACATACTATCATGAGTCTCAATACTCTGAAGCATTCATTGCCAACCCTTGATACTCACGTCTACAAACCAATCTCTACAACTTTGGGTTGAATCATCAACTCTAAACTCCCTCATTTTTTTGATGCTATAAATTTTGACGGCCCTTTGCATTGCCTTTTTGGAAGAAAAAATCATGCCTTTTGCAAGGTGAACATTACTGTTTATAAGATCATCCGGTTCTTTCCACATTGTTTGGCAAATATAATCATCTTCTCTAGTGAAGACAAAGGTATCAAGACGACCTTGAAGATTATCAAGATATGAAATCACGTCAAAATGCCACTGAATTGGACTTTTTGCCATCAATTCGTTCTGGTGAATTGGGCTTTGTGCCGACGGTTCTTGCTGGTGTGGCCGACTTTGCATAATTTCTACTAATTGGTGTTCCTGCCTAAGAGGATGAATATCAACCTCACTATCTGATATATTTACGTCATCATCATCGGATATCTCTACATTCGGTATATCATCACTATCACTTGATGATGTTCTATATCATTTGAATAATCATGACCATCTAGTAAAGTCATCTTTCTACATGAAAAATAAGTAACATATTTTAAATACCAACATCAAAATATATATGGTTATTTAATATCAAGGTGATGAACTTACCGATAATGATCAATATTGTTTGGGTTTGAAGAAAGATCAACTGCACCGAAATCAACGTTTGGTACCACTGGCGTGTTTTGTGAATAATTTTCACTATAGAGGCAATTCGAGTATTGTAAATACTAAACATCAAAACACTTATATTCTTTAATTATTAAAAAATATACCTACCGATAATAATCAACTGCACCGAACTGAGAGGATTGCCCAATATTACTCATATCATGTGTATAATTATTAAAAAGATACAAAAAAAATTTACTATAGATACATATAATAAACATGTACTACTACACAAAATAATAATGAAAAAATTGATATTTATCATTTTTTCCCGTAATTTTGATTAAATTGCTGGCTTAGAATTTCCAGTGATATTTGACCAGTCAAAATGTCTCCATAAGAACTCATGTCCAGATAAGTGTTACCATGAGTAGGCTGGACTTAAGGGATTTGAAGACGAGGCGCAGCGGCATTTCTGGGACTTCCTGACGAGTCCTGGCCAAGACTTCACTACGACTGATATGTATCTTTTCAACATACATTTCAAGAACATTGAGAGTGATTAAGCCCCTATATTCTTCTGGCGCCTTCAAATATTTACTCAAAGAATCATCATCAATGATATTCCACTCGTCATAAAGCACTAAACCTTGAGGTGCAATGAATATTGGATATCTGTCTATTACGGATAATGCAAACTCACGCTACTAACTTTCATTCTTTTGTGTAGTACATTGAGTAATGTTGAGTAATCCAAGTTCATTGGAAACTTAACATGGTATTGTGGTGGAATACTATAACGAAAAGTATTATTACCATGAATAATCTCACCATCTCAAAATAAAGAAACCTTAACATATGAAGGATGAGAGGCCATTTTTATGAACTTTGGAGTTAGATAGTTTTTTCAAGAACTTGAAATTTTGATTACTTAAACTTATGATATGAATGAGTCTTTACCTCATCCAAAATTCATGTTAAATAGAAAAACGGATGGATTCTTGCAATAATTGTCATAGTGTCATGTCAAATCAAGTATAAATTGGTAGATGAATAATTGATTGTAAATGTAATAATTTATTGCGTAATTGAACAAAAAGTGACCATTTAAAAAACGTGGGCTGCCTAGGGTTTATAATAATCCCTATTACGCAATAAATTTATGTGCAAAAGATAGTTTCTTCATCTTTTTTTTGTAGGTTATTTTTGTTCAAAGCCCAAGTTTATAGGTCATTTAAATTCCGGACTCGCAATAGTATATCTTGTCCCATTAATAAAGGTAGTGCAAACTGCAAATACAAGTATTCCTTAGCCTTTATGCTCATCTTCATTTTCCTTTCTTCCTCCCTCTTCTCTATCCTTTTCAGATGTTCTAAAAAATTGAAGATTTGTTGTTTATTTGGATTAGTTTGGTTGAATAAACTTGAAATAATCAATATTGGGTCTATTTTTTAAAAGGTTTGGATTGAAAATAATCATTAAGAATTGTTGATTGGTATTAAAATGTTGACTACTTAGTTTGAAATAGATATGGATCAATTTTAAAGCAAAAATGTGTTGGTGATTTTTTTTAAAACTTTTGTTGATTCGAAAAATATTGTTAATTAATAATTGTTTCAAAATCACAACGCGATTTATATTAAAATATTGATAACTCATTAGGATTTGTGACAAGTTAATTCATCTAAAACTCTTGGTGATGTATCAGAATTATAAACAATATATTTTGAAGTTATGACAAATTAAACTTTAAATTCTGATAATTCCTTAAGATTTTGAGGCAAGTCAATCCATCAAAATTCCTGATGATCTGTCATTATTAGCAAATATTCTCCATATATTCGTCATATGTTGTGTAATTATGAATACTGTATATTTATGGTATATTAGGATCCTTACCGAATTAGGATCCTCTCTTGTACACACTATATATATTTTGTACTAATGAGAATACTCCACAAGGGAAATTATTACAATCTTACATGGTATTAGAAGCCAAAATCCTAAGGTTTCTCTGAGTTGTGTCGCCCCCCCCCCCCTTTTTTCGGACTACTACCGGCGGCCACCCTTGGCCGAAATAACCACCCTTCCTTCAATATTTTTTATTTCTTGTCTCCCTTCTCCTACTCCATTAATATTCATCCACTATAATGACTCCTCCCACAACTCCCACAGTGGCCTCATCATCAACCGTCGTCACCCCTGCCATACTAAAATCATCCTTTTCTCCCTCAGTTCATCCAGCCCTCACCGTCACCAACATCAAGAACTGCCTCCCAATTATTCTTGATCAAGAAAACGGTAAATATTCCCCATGGGTTGAACTCTTCCTTATTCATGCATGTGTCTACAACGTGCTTGACCATATCGACGACTCCTTTCCTCGCCCACCTGAGGTTGACGACACTACATGGCTTCGTCTTGATGCCGCTGTCAAACAATGGATATATGGTAGTATCTCTCAGGACTTGCTCCTTACTATAATGAAATCCGGCGCCTCGGCCCGCGATTTATGGCTTCGGTTGGAGGAAAATTTTCAAGATAACAAGCACACTCGTGCTGTGTATCTGAAGGAACAATTTAATAATACACGTCTTGAAAATTTCTCCAACATGACTGATTATTGCAAACAGTTGAAACTTGTGGCGGATCAACTATCCAACGTCGGCTCACCCGTTTTTGAAACAAATATGGTCTTACAACTAGTTGCAGGCCTCCCAAAAGGTGAATATGACACTTTGGCCACCATGATACAACAAGTTGATCCATTACCCAGTTTCAACAAGGCCTGCTCGCAATTGTTGCTAGAAGAAACCCATCGTGCAAAGCAGGACGAGCACAACCAAAAAGGCGTTAGCAATTGAAACGCCTCTTCAAAATAACATTGCATCCAGCCCAACCCTGCCGGAAAACACTCAGCCGCGGCAGAATCGCGGCGACAGGGGAGACAGAGGCCGCGGCCACAGTAGAGGTGGCAAAGGACGTGGAAAGGGTCGCGGCCAGCAGCAACACTCACAACAGCTGCAGCCCAGTCCATACTCTCAGTGGACCGGCCTAGCTGCACAATTCCAGCTTCCTAATTGTGCCTTAGTACCGACCCAATTCTCATACAACCAACAGGGGCAGTTGGGCCCCTCCCCAGCGTCTCGGGCAACCTCATACCAGACGTCTCAAGCCCAGTACATGCATCGTCAACCGGTCCGTCCCCATCTGATTTGGGCCAGACTTTTAGTACTCTGAACTTACAGCAACCCAACGAAAATTGGTACATGGACTTGGGAGCTACATCTCACCTCACTCACTCTGCAGGTAATATTCCTACACTGTTTCGATTAAAGCATCCTCAATACATTACTGTTGGCAATGGTCATCGCATTCCAATACAAGGTTATGGTACATCCCACACACAACCACCGCATCCGCCTTTTTCCCTTAAACATGTCTTGTATGCACCAAATATCATCAAGAACCCAATTTATGGCCACAAATTTACTCGTGATAATTATATCTCTGTTGAGTTTGACCCGTTTGGTTTTACTGTGAAGGATCTTCGTACGGGGACCCATCTTACGAGATGCAATAGCACGGGAGATCTCTATCCATTCCCATCCACCTCCGTTGTCAGATCCTGCTCTCATGTCTCCATCGTTGCTATATCTCCATCCACTTGGCATAATCGGCTTGGCCACCCAGGCACCCTAGTTTTTAATTTTCTTAGAGGCAATAATTTTATCAAATGTAATAATGGAAAACTTGCCCAACACTGTGTTTCTTGTTATCTAGGCAAACATGTTCGTCTTCCTTTTAAATCATCTACCATCGTCACTTTTTCACCTTTTGATATTATTCATGCTGACTTGTGGACATCTCTTATTTCTAGTTCCTTTAGTCATAAATATTATCTAGTATTGTTAGATGATTTTTCTCATTATATTTGGATATACCCACTCAATTTTAAATCGGAAGTGTTGGCAAAATTTCTTAAATTTTGGACATTTATCAAAACACAGTTTGAAAAATGCATAAAATCATTTCAGTATGATAATGGCCGTGAATTCAATAATTCGATGTTTCACCAATTTTGTAGCAACAATGGCATGGTTTTTTGTTTCTCTTGCCCCCACACCTCACCTCAAAATGGTAAAGCCGAACGCATTATCTGCACCATTAATAACATGGTTCGTACTCTATTATTTCATGCCTCTCTTCCTCCGTCTTTCTGGGTCTATGCCGTCAAAATGTCTGAATATATTCTAAACATTTTACACACCAGTACCCTTCACAATATGACTCCAATCGAAATTCTATACCGCATGAATCCCTCCTACGACCACCTAAGGATATTCGGTTGCATGTGTTATCCTAATCTCGCCTCCACCGTCCCTCACAAATTAGCACCTCGAACTACTCCGTGTGTTTTCGTAGGTTTCCCGTCTAATCATATGGGCTATCTATGCTATGACTTGCCTACTCGTCAAATCCACATCTCTCGTCATGTCACGTTTGATGAGACCACATTCCTTTTTTCAAATCTCCAAAAATTCTGAAAAAATAGACTATACCTTTCTTGACGAGCCTGATATCTCTCCCGTCATTCTCAGCCAACTAAATCAGTCAGCCACCGGAACCTCGTCTCTGCCACCCACCGTCGCCGCTTTTGTCGTCAGACCCGCGGCGGTGTCTACCGAGTCATCCTCATAACAATCATCACCGGTTGCTACCAACACCGGTGACCAGTCTATCTCCACTGTTTCACCACCGGTCAACCAACTACAAATCACCCAACTTCGTCACACACCACCAGCTGCTATGTCACATCCACCGACGGTCATTTCCAACCGACCAGCACCTAACCCAAATTCCGTCGATCAGATCAACACCGACAACATCTCTTCCTTACCAATGCCCCGGAACCACCAACCTAACCCACCACCTTCCCCTTACCAGACGATACCAATCCAATCACCATCGTCTTCGATCGTACCGCCACCACTGTCGACCCCACCAGATCTACCGGTACCAAACAGAACACCCAACCCAAAACCCTGTTCCGATATTACAACACTTATAAACCTGACACCAGCACACCACCAGCAAACCAACCCACCCACTGCCTCTACTCACTAAATGGAAACCCGTGCCAAATACGGGATTTTCAAGCCCAAAGACCAGTTTAACCTGTCTGCCCAAATAATTTCCCCAATTCCCAAAAACCCTAAACTAGCCAAACAAGACCCTCATTGGAATGCCGTTATGTGTGAGAAATTTAATGCTTTAACGAAATAGCACACGTGGGATTTGGTTCCTAGACCGGAGGGGGTGAATGTGATCTGTTGCATGTGGCTATTTCACCACAAATTCAGAGACAGTGGAGACCTAGAGAGGTATAAGGCACGACTTATGGTTAATGGCACAAATCAGCATGAGGGAATTGATTGTGGTGAGACATTCAGTCCAGTTGTCAAACCGGCTACCATTCGCACAATTCTGAGTATAGCCATGGGCAAGCCCTGGTTGATACATCAGCTTGATGTGAAAAATGCATTTCTATATGGGGACTTGAAAGAAACAATCTACATGCACCAGCCACCTGGTTTTGTCCATCCAGTAGCCCCTCACTATGTTTGTCGTCTCCGTAAGTCATTGTATGGTTTGAAACAGGCTCCCAAAACGTGGCATGATCGCTTTGCCAAGTATATTATGCAGATTGGGTTTGTATGCAACATGTGTGATAATTCTCTTTTCATTTTTCATCGATGTACTAGCACTGCTTACTTACTTTTATATGTGGACGTTATTGTTCTCACTGGCTCATCTGATGGGTTGAAAAATGAGCTTATTGTTTTACTTAAAATCGAATTTGCTATGAATGACTTGGGCAAGTTAAGTTACTTCTTAGGTATATCAGTGACCAGATATGCAAATTATATGTTCTTGACTCAGCGTAAGTATGTAGAAGATATAGTGTACAAGGCTAAGATAGCAAATTACAAAATCATGCCCACTCCGGTAGATTCTATGTGAAAGCTCAGTGCTACGGATGGTGCTCCAGTCTCCGATCTTACTCTATATAGGAGCCTTGCAGGTGCACTTTAATGTCTTACTTTCACCAGGCCTAATATAGCATATGTTGTTCAGCATGTGTGCCTGTTTATGCATGCTCTCATGGAGTCACATTTCACTACTCTTAAGCGTATCATTCGATACATTAAGGGCACACTTGATTATGGGTTACATCTATACCCCTCTGCACCGACCAAGTTGCTATCTTATACAGATGCAGATTGGGCAGGGTGTCCGGACACGCGACGCTCCACCTCCGGCTATTGTGTATTCTTATGGGATAATCTCATTTCATGGTCTGCCAAGAGACAAGCCACCCTATCCCGTTCGAGTGCCGAAGCAGAATACAGAGGCGTTGCCAATATTGTAGCTGAGATCTGTTGGCTCCGAAATCTGCTTTTGGAGCTCCAGTGTCCCTTACGTCGGGCGTCCATTGTATACTGTGATAACATATTTGTCATATATCTGTCTCATAATCCGGTTCAACATCAGAGAACCAAACACATTGAGATGGATATCCATTTTGTTCGTGAGAAGATTGCGCTCGGTCATGGCAGAGTGTTGCATGTGCCTTCGTCATATCAGTATGCAGCTATCTTCACAAAAGGGCTTCCTAGACAATTATTCCTTGACTTCAGATCCAGTCTCAGCGTCCGGCCTCCTCCCGCTCAGATTGAGGGGATGTAATAGCAAATATTCGTCATATATTGTGTAATTATGAATATTGTATATTTATGATATATTAGGATCTTTACCGAATTAGAATTCCTCTCTTGTACACACTATATATATTTTGTACTAATGAGAATACTCCCCAAAGGAAATTATGACAATCTTACAGTCATGAGTTATAACAAGATAAGTCTTTTGGTTATCGTTAGAAATTGAACTTCAACTTTCGATTTAGAGTATTTTTTCCGGACAACCTTTTTAAACGGGATCAAAAGTTAAATAGCGATCCGAAATGATTATTTGTGCAAATCTTCCCCTCCCCCCTCAAGGCCTCAACACACCAGGCCCTAGTATACACTCTATTATGTGCTTCTGGGTCCATTTTGAAGTTATCCATAGTTAGTCATCCACTATCTAGGCCGATAGCCCATATGGGGCTGCCCCACCCACCACCCATCACCAACTGCCAACAACCACCCCTACCCACCCCACCACCGCCATCACCTCTGCCACCACCCCCACCTTCCAAAAAACCTAATTTTTCCAAAAAAACACACAAAATTCCACAAATTCAACATCCATGTCTACCCCTTCTCCCCCCCCACCCCTCCTCCCACCCCCAGAATCAACCCAACTCCCCCCAAATCCATTACCCCCAAAGAAACCCCAACCAATCCCATGGACCCATCAAGAAACATTCAATTTAATCCAAGCATATCAAGAAAAATGGTACTCTTTAAAAAAGGGTCAACTCAAGGCTTCCCAATGGGAAGAAGTTGCAATTACAGTTGCAGCTCGTTGCGGTTTCGATGAACCATCGAAATCCGCAACCCAATGTCGTCACAAAATCGAAAAGCTTCGTAAACGTTATCGAGCGGAAAGACTCAAACCCTACCCGAATTCTTGGCAATATTTTGATTTAATGGATCGCATGGAACGTGGGCCTTTACCTATTGCGGCCCATCCTGTTGCTATGGTGAAATGTTCGAATTCGGGTGATAATAATCAGAGGTATTATGATACTGATAGTGATGAAGTAGATGTTGGTTATATGGATTTGAGGAAAAATAGTAAGATTAAGAGTATTAATCATATGATGGGTGTGAATGTGAATGTTGGTGATAGTAGAAATGTGAATAGGATGGTGGAAGATCGAATCTTTATGAGAAATTCGATCAACAACAACATACCCAGTGTGATCCCACGGGTGAGGTTTGGGGAGGGTAGGATGTATGCGGACATTAACCCTACCTTTGTAAGGAATTCAATGAACGAGAAAAGAGAAGGGTATTTTGGGAATGTGGGTACTAATGACGACGAGAAGGAGGAGGAGGATTATGTGGAGGAAGAAGTGGATGAAGAGGAAGACGAAGAGGATGGAGAAGGAAGCGTTGGAGGGAGTGAATTGGCTGCGGAGATAAGGGGTTTCGCGGAGAGGTTTATGAGAATGGAGAATCAGAAAATCGAGATGATGAAGGAGACTGTGAGGTATAGAATGGAAATGGAGAAAAGGAGAATGGAAATGATTCTTGAAACACAGAGGAATCTAATTGAAAAGATTAATAGTGTGGTTGGACCGAATAAGAAAGTGAAGGTGACTCACGAAATTTGAGCATAAGAAGTGGTTGATGCTAAAACAACACGAGGTTTCGTTCAAGCTTACGCCTTTTTCAATTTGTTTCCAAGAAAATTGATTCGATTTGCATGTGTTAAGCATAGTGAGATGTTCTTATTTAGGGGGCATTTTCATTCTTCTAACATTTGTTTCTTAATGATTGTTTGGAATAATTACCATTTCTGTTACTTTTATTACTAGAAAAATCTAAATTAGTTCTGTGCTGGATTTGAGCTAACCAAACAAATTCAGAGTAGTACTATTTTAGTTGATTTGGTTGTTCAACATCAACAATTCAATAAGATGGATCTTTTTCAGTTGTAAACTTTTATAGCTGCTTTCTTTCTTCTTATTTGCTAGTCTTACGCTATGCATTGGCATCAACTGTGAAATTTTATACCTGTTTGTATGACTCACAGCCGAGATCGAGTTGCAAGTGAAATCTATTATCTGAATATGATTGGTGGCAACTTAAAATTGGGGACACCAGCAGTTTATACGTTTTTAAAGGTTTGTTTCTTGGCTATAGTAATAAGATTTCACCAGGTACCTAGTTTTAATACCTCAGTTGTAGACACTTTTATTTACAATCCAGTTGCCATAACTTTACAGGAAGGATTGATAGTAGTCAAGTCTGATTAAAGCACTCCAACCTACCCAAAAAAACAAGCAACGGGTACTACTGGAATGAAAGTAAATCGGCATCTAATTTCATTTCAGTATGTCAGAACTATTGCATGTTATTTCTCCTGTAGGTACCTCTTTGTGAGTTAGCTTGTTCCTACATTTCTTGTCCTTACTGCAAAGTTTGCAGGCACTCATTTTCATGTCCTCGATAAGGTATTAGGTGATTTTCTACATCTGCTGTTTGGCATGGTGCCTTCTTGGAGTATACTATACTGTTGATGAACCTCTTCTTTATTTCTGGGCTGACACATAAGATTATATTAGACGTTTAAAGACTACAAAAAAAATGCACTCTTGTCAAAGCTGTGCAGAATGAAGCAAACACTAGATTTCAAGGAGTTGAAATGCCATATACTTGCTGAATAGGGTGTTACAGGTTATCTACGGATTTGGATTTTACACCAAATTCCGTTATGTTAAAAGAGCAAGACACCATACTTCATGGAGCTGAAACGAAGTTACTCATTTGAATGCCATAAAATCTTCCAAAATTGTCTGCACTCGTACCTGCATTTTTATTTGTCATATTCGCGTAAGATGTTTCATACAAGTATACACCCTCCAAAAAAGATGTCGGTATAAAGGTATTATTCAGATATATAATGGAACCAGAGATAATTCAAGTGTTGGGCTTATTATTTTCCAAGGATGTTAGTTAAGATGACTTGTTGGACACAAATCCTTTACCTGATTGTAAGAGCATTGCAGTTCTCTAACGGTACATATGAAACTGAATCCGACACAGCCTCATCCAGACTTTGCAGAAAGCATGATATCTTGTTGGGTTTCTATTTGTTGGTTTCGTCACTTGATGTTTTCCCGTAAACAATATCGACCCACATGGATTCAAAAGGTAATGATCTGCTTCAGAAATTTATGAGATCACATCATGATGCTCTGTAAATTAAAAGAAAGTAGATGCACAAAAGCTCTCCGAATGAAAAGGCCAAGCATTGCTGCGAAGGTGAGCAGTGAGCAGTGAAAAGGGGAGAAAACAAAAATGTCAAAGAAAAGATTCTAGAAAAAGGCTTATTTAATGCAGTATATAAATCACCAAATTCTTCTATTACGGGATGCAGGGATGCGAATCGTACAAGTGAACTTATAGAACATAACATCTTTCCTGGCACTGATATCTTGATATTAGTTGTTTTAAGGGTCTCGGATTATTTATTATTAGCATGCATGAGATTCTTTTTGCCTCTGTTATACGTGTGATTCATTGACAACCAATTCCAAGTAGACATTCGATTACAATTAAAAAGAACAATCTCAAAATAGACCAAGATCCAATTTCAAGATTTTCAAAATGTCTAAAGGAACAATTTACAAGAATTGCACAAGCTTCCAGGAGGGTAGGCAGTCATGAATGATGAATGTATTGACAAATATGGAGTATACACATGCCTAATATTTACAAGATTTTCCACAGCCTTAGGCCATAAAAATGATAGCTACCCCATTCAATACAAAAAGGGATATAATACATGGGATGACTACATGGACAAAATCAAATAGGCACCCTTAGTGAGCAAGTGGAAAAGGGGGCTTTAAGAAAAATGAGAGGTAATTGAAGGGGGCCAAGGGGAAAAAAGAAAAAGAGAGACCCTATACACCTACCTCTACATCTACCCCTACCTTCCTGAGGCTATAGGGCAACAAATACTATACAAAACACAAAATTTAAGCCGATGATCCCCTACATTCCCAAAGCCTTGAAGTTCACCTTCTCGTCCCAATGTGATGCCCTCAGGCACAACGAGCTGTCTGAAAAACAAATTATGCAAGAATCAACAACTTATACCATATACTATGCCATGTTTAAAATATGATTAATCAAGAGCCTAAATTATAAAAAAGGGCAGCCCGGTGCACTAAGATCCCGCTATGCGCGGGGTCCAGGAAAGGGCCGGACCACAAGGGTCTATTGTACGCAGGCGTACCTCATCTCGACCAAAAACTAGAGGAAGCATTAAATCAAAAGCCTTGTAGAAGCATGTCAATAATTTAGACTTGTCTTAATGGAATCTGATCAAGCTATCTTTTTTTTTCTTCTGAAAATGAGGATCTGATCATTACACAATCTAGCAGGTGTATTATAGCAGTTGACATTAATTATGGTGGTGTAAGTAGAAAAGTTGTGTTCCCATGGAAGAATTCAAGTATTTTTTTTAACCTTCCGATATCAAGGCCAGCTAATTGAGACAAATTGTTTTCACCTGTAAGCTGTTGTTTCAAAGGCATGCTGAAGAAAATGACAAGCTGCGAAGGAGTAACCCTTGATATTTTGAGTGTGCCTCAATCCAGTCTAGATTCGTCGGGTCTAGCTAGCAAACTTCTATTCCCTGCTTGCAGAACCTGAGCCTGATCTGGATGTTGCAACGGTGGCCGCTGCTGTTGTTGTTGCTGGTGGGACTGGGGCTGGGTCACTGGAGAGGGAGGATGTAACTTGGGAGATTTTTGCTTCCATTGAGCACTAGCATCACGCCCAATAGGAGACAAGTTGCCAGAAGATTGAATTTGGCTGACTTCTGGCACTGTCTCGCTGCCAGCAGAATTTGTTGGTGGGGTCCCAATTGAACCTAATGATGGAACTGCAGCCTTCATTTGAGTAGCACCCGGGGCAGAAACCTCTGTGGCATTAGTTAAATTGTTGGAGTCCTGAGGGGGCATTTTACCCATCTGTGAAGTGTTGCAAATATTGCGCTGTTCACTTTGAGGTTCACCAGCTTGCAACTTGTTTGGTTGTTCAGAATTCAGTGAATGTTTACGCTGCAGCACCCCTTGAAGAGCTGCTTGACTTTGAGTCATCAACTTTGGCCGCAATTGCACCTGCTGTTGTGGATGCATCAACACTCGGTGATTGGAAGAACCTACAACTGAGGTTGGAACAGATTGGTGGGGGAAATTAGGACCCGATACACTCGATGAGGAAAGACCTTGATTGGTATTGTCAGAATTAGAGGGAATTTGCTGCTTTTTGGATAGAGGCGCTTGGCCAGAATAGCTCTTAGAGTGGGGATGCTGCGGCTGACTCACCTTTTGCTTTGCAGGCTGGACCAGGCTGCATCCTGGCCCTGCATATGCTCCCTGACCTTGCACTAACTGTATGGCTTGCTCACCTTGCTCTGTAGATTGATTCACTTGATCTGTAGGAAGGCCATCCGTTAAAGAGGTATCGTTCTGCAAGTTCTGGTGAATCATGGATTTCCCTCTCCCCACTCCCTTCAAAATTCTAGCTTGTTTTTGAGACTCTGACTGCTGGCGCTGTGGAGGATGGTGCCTGCTAGCATTTTGAAGCTGCTGCTGCCCTGTCTGATGTGGCCTTTTCTTGCACATTTGAGTAATTAAACTACTACCCCCAGTTTGTGCAGTTCGTCCAAGCCCGTGAGCCGGAAATGGATGTTTTAGTTGATGCTGTGGCATTGGAGACATTGAGGCAGGGGATGCCAAAGGAGAAAGTGATACTGGTGGAGAAGTCTGTGAAGTGGTCTGAGGACTATTATGGGGCTGCGTATGTGAGAGTTGTTGCTGTTGCTGTTGCTGTTGTAAAAGCCGCTGCTGCAGGTGCCTCTCTCTAGCTAAGCGAATTGCATAAGCTTGATGATGTGGGTTGGTGGCATGACTGGCCCCTTGAAGATGAGGATGACGAGGGCTATGCACAAGAGGCTGCTGTGAAGATATAAGATGTGGTTGCTGCTGATGAAGTGGGTGTGATGAAACAGGTGAGGAGGCGGCCTGGTTGGGGAAAGAGGAACTTAGCCCACCAAAAGGAGGGACTCCTTGGCTGCTTCCTTGAGAGACCATCTGAAGTTCAGGAACAATCATTTGCCTCTGAGCTTCCTGATTCTGTGAGGGCTGCAAGAGCAGGATATATACACTGTGTCATTGAACTCAAAATACCGAGGGGGTGAGAGTTGAAGTATACAAGCAGGGAATGCATCAGACTGCAGTTCTGAAAATCAGATATATGAACTACACCAGAAAAAGAGCAGAAAATGCAGAAAACCTATGTAAAGCAACAATATGAAAAAATTAAAGAAGAGCAAAGTATGTCACTGGGCACTAAAAACTACACCTCTTCAGTATATAAAGGTGGATATACTCTCCAATGGAAATCATGAAATCGTAAATTCTCAATGGAACTCATCCAAAGCTAACTAATATACTGATGTGGTCGCGTGGCAACAGTTGTGTTTTTTAACAGCTCATCCTACCCCTCCTTTGCTCTCTCCAAGGACCCCAAGAAGAGCTCCACTTTTCAATGGGCATTAGCTTGTCATTAGTAAATGAACCTGATCAACCAACAGTTCATACTGAAGGACATTCTTCACATTGAAATTTTCATGCTGCTTTAATTGAACTTCTTAGATTCACACGTTCTTCAACATGAAATCATTTGACCCAGCTATCCTGATTCAAGAGTGTATTTACCAGCTGAAACCATGTGTCACATGGTAACACCAGTATACTTGCTAGTTAAGTTAGTATGAGCACGCTGAATGCACAGATGTGTTGTCTTATAAAACATACTAAATATCATCCAAAAGTAGCAAATCCTGTCAAAGAAACTCACTTCAGAACTTATTCAAGGTAGATGCCTAAAGTGAGAGTTTACTGGTCAAGACAGGTTAAGAAAATGAAGTGAAACAAAAAGTTAGCTTGTGAAATTTCTTGCAGAAAGAACGTACCTTTACCTATCATTTCATAATGAAGTTTTACAAGCTCAAAGTTATATATGAATGAGTTAATAACTGCACTAACTAGCAGCAGAAAGTTAAGAAAACACAATCAACTGTTGCTTTACTAATGGTCCAATAACACAAATGTTAACCACAAGATAATAGCATTTTGTAGCCAGAAGCCAACTTACTCGTATCATGTGCAAAACATCACGAGGTCTCGCCATTGAATTCCCCTGATTAGAGCTCACTCCAGAATGCATATTCACAGTGCTTGGCATTGCTACCATACCAGAAGAAAGGATGCTCCCAGAATTCAGCATAGATGATGATGCAATTCCCTGAAACCCAGGCCTTGCCATTGGCATACCTCTATTAAACACCGTCAATGTTCCCATGCTGTTGCCACTGGGATTTGTACGAGCACCACCACTGTCACTGCCTGCAAGGGCTCCAGTAGCAGATATATTGGACTGCATATTTCCCCCTGACAACATTTGATTATATTGCTGGGATCTCTGCTGCTCATCAACTGGAAAAGACACAGATCTCGGAACAGCATATCTACCATCCCTGGAAGCATCATTTACCCATATCAGCACTTGATGAGGAAATCTCAGGAGCCAATAAATAGTTTTAAGCTTAAACATTCATTACCTGACAGATGCATTCAGTGGACTTGATGATGATGGAAAGTTGCTTCCAAGAATCATATTGGAGGATGCTTGCACTCCAGAATTTGCACCAGATGCAGAAAGCACTGATCCTCCACCCTGACTCGAGATAGATAATCCACTTGAGTGTGGACCTTCAAATCCAACAGGAAGAATATCTGGACTAGAAGAAGGTGCATCACACAGATCCAGAGGTCTTCATTGAACCAAAATAGTGGACCAGAACAAAGAAAAAAGAATGTTAAAATCAAAGCTTCATAGCCTATTGAAAAAAGGTCAACCTACGATATGTACTCAAGATAAACTTACGTAAGAACAGGTCCTCCATTCAGATTACTCAGACAAAGTTGGGAAAGCGCATGCATCTGAGAAACGTGTGGTTGCTGAAGTTGTTTTAGATCATAGTTTTCACCCTTCACCCAAAAGAAACTAAACATTATAACCACTTGGAATTCATAAGTATACCAAGCAAACATAAAAGAGAACAAGAGGTTACTGACTGTCCCTGCACCAAAAATATTGGGAAAAATGAATACAATATACTCTTCCCTAACAGCAAATATTTATCCTTGTCCAACTATACCCAGTTCCCCGAAACAAAATAGGATAAGCGTAACTGGTAGAGTAATCGACAATCATATTACGCCGATTTCTTCACAACAATATTGATATTTTCTTATGACGTGTCTACCACGGTTCGAAACCCAACGAAAGCGATACTACTTGAAGACATCCCATCTACCTAAGCCTCAGCAGACACACTTAGCTGGTAACTATGTATGTGAGTAGTAGCAAGTAGCTAATGAATTAGTCTAGGTACACGCAAGTTGGCTCAGACACCACCATCAGCACTTATACAGATTGATTAACTAAAACCCCTACCACCATCCACACCATCTGGGGGTACGAACAAAAGAAAGAAAAACTAGATATTTAACATTTCTAAAAACTTGATTCTGTGTATCCATTCCTCCTGAAAAGGCAGAATAATTTATCTCTTAAACCTGATCCAGTAAAATGTCTAATCAATTGGACTTGACTCTGCACTATGATTATTATTACCAAATTATTTAATGCACTCACTCAAAAGGCAGTATGCTTCAAATTAGTATGTACAACCTTCATCTCAAATTAAATATCAACAGTTCTTTAAGGTTGCTAATAATAAACTTAGGCAGGTTATACCAAATATTATATTGAAGAGCAGAAAAAGTGATTGATATCTATTTTCCGCTTCAACAGTTTTCCTTTTTATTCAAATATTCATTTGCCAAAACTAAACGTTTCTGTTTGATACGGATGAGATAGCCCTTTGAGTGAGCAACCAAACCCAGTAAATAATTCCATCCCGATCAACTTGTTAACATATATCAAACTTAGATGAAGAGTAACTTCTACAGCATATTGAGAATACCCATGCACTAATCTGTATACAAATATCATGATGATTAAATAACTATAATAGTTTCTCCAATTATGATCCATTGAAAGTATATGACCATATCTGCCTATTTTGTAGGATAGTGTTCACTTGGACATAAAGATGACCGAATCAGTTAAGGAATTTTGTGCAATTTTCTTTTAAAATCGTTAAATTTAAGAGTTAAGCATTTCTATATAAAATGTCAACATGGAAGCTTCACATCACAACTTAATTTCAATCATTCTAATCAAAGGTTTTAAAAACTCATGACAGCATCTAGAACAACAGTAAAGACTTAACGGGAAGCAACTGTTTGGACAGCTTTCTGAAAGTCTTTTATAAAAATTGTTGGGACAAAAAGTAAATTTCCAAGAATAGTTGTAGTTTCTTTTCTGAAGATTTACGAGTGCTTTGTGAGTAGAAGAAAAAAAATTCTTCAAGAGAACCCCCAAAATTAACATCTTAAAAGAAATTCAAAAAACTTTTTGTAAGAAACAAATATGTTTCGGAAAGACCAGTTTGCAAGATTTCGTAAAAAAGAAAATAAACTCTACAGACAAATGCCACCTTTGACTCCAATTGTTTGCAATTGAAAGTTCTAAAACTTGTGATAGCATCTAGATTATTCTCATTTTGTAAATATGCCAAATTTTTAAAGATATTTGATGCTTCCTTTTCTGTAGCACAACAAAAAACATTTATCAAAGTCTGCACCCAAGGCAATAGTTTACATGCTATCCGAATGACAATATGCCTTCCCTTGATTGATGAGCCGACTTTTAGTAAAACAATTAAAAGCACATAAAGCAACAAGTTTTCAAGGAATAATATCTCAAATACCTTCACAATGGATATAAAATTGTACGCCAATTTGCATGTTATGAAATCTTAGATCAGTTTGCATATTATAAGATCTTTAGACCACTTCTCCAGACCAAAGTCGATTGTGCTAACACTTCATTTTTTTTAGTTTCCTAAAAAGATAAACAACTCAACCTTCCATAACAAAATAAAACTAGGAGCTCAACTTACAAGACTTCTGAAAGCCCAGCAGAACAAATTTGGGACATTAAAGACCTAAACTACGGCAGAGACTTGACTAAATTATAATGAATCACAATTTGTAACCCTATGATGCCGAGCAATGGTGCTGAAAAGGCTAACCTGGCAAGCTAGAACTGTTAACTTACCCAGCACGACCAAGCAAGACACAATTTATGGAAAACTGCTAGTGAAGAGCATACCTGAGTCTTCCGTAAAAGATATTTCTTCCCAATCGAGATGATCTTCTCAAAATGAGATTTGAGGGTATCCTCTTCCATTGGTCCCTGCAGACGCTGAAACAGCTGTCTGGCACTTCCCTGCAGGTGTTGATTAGATTATACTGATTACTTGATAAAGCTTTGGGCTCAAAGAAATAATGGAAGAAATGAAAGTTGAACCTTCGGAATGCCAGGTAATGTTGAAGGATAAGGTTGAGATGATCCTGAATCTTCAGCACTATCAGCGCCATCACCAGTAGTTCTGTGCATAAGTATTTTATGGCGTTCCTTGCATTCATTAGGTTTGCGATATATACACTGCATGTATTGAACATGACAGGTTAAAAACAGTGAAAAGGGTAATAAAGAAAAGCTATTATAAAAAGAAGATTAACAAAATAAAGAACAACAAACTGGGATAAAAGTGAATTCTTTGAGACGTCTAGCTAAAAGATATGAAAGCGCATAACTACTCCTCACCTTGAATTGCAAGGTACTGTTGATGGCATCACTTACAAGCTCCCAATTCGGACCCATGTCGTGCACGAGGACAACAAGTGCCTAATTTTGAAGTCAATTCCTTTTAAACACATGCTAAGCCAAAAGAACAACGGCAGAGAAGAAGCAGAAGAAACCAACCTGGTCCTCAAATAGTGACCATGGACTTCCTGAACCTGGTTGTCCAGCAAGCATCTGCATGAGATTATAGATGATCAAATTTTGTTTTCTAGATAAGATAATTCATTATTTTTAAAATCAGCCAAATCATCAAACTAGCATTCATACAAACAAAAAGGCAAAATTGAAAGAAGGAAAGAGATTCTAGCTTAGATGAACTTTAAGTACCTTCAAAGTTTTTGCTTTCCTACTCCTGTCCCTTCCACTAAGCATCCTCATGAGTTTATTTGGGTTGGACATGTTACTCATCTGGGAAGCAACAGGAGATGGAATTGATCCACCAATAGGGGTATTATTCTCAAAAGAATTTTCAAGTGATTGCCTCAGCATCTTTGGCTTCTTTGCATTATGTTGACCAAATAAACCTTCAAAATAAAGACATCCCTTAACATGACAACACACACACTCCATATCCAGCTCTAAAGCCAATGCAAATTAGAATAAGCTATACCGCTGCTACCATTTGATTCAAGTTGATGGCTCTCTAATCTCTTTCTGGAATGATCCCTCTGAAACCAAACAATTCATAATGAATTCAACAAGCATAACATTAAATGCTATGTTGCTCAAATCCTCCAAAATAAGCCGCTGCACCTGTGTCGATCCTTTAAAAATGCATTATTTTTGGTGGATCCGACAAGGGTGCAACGGCATTTATGGAGGATCCAAACAACATGGATTAAATGTTACATCAAATACATATGGACCATTGAGTAAATACACTACAAAAGAATCTGTGTTAAGTCGTGAATAACTTGACTAATCTGAACGACTAGAAATCATATGGCTCTCAACAAGGCTACCATGGTAAAAGAGAGGGTATGAAACCAATATTCAGAGATATCAATACAACTGGTCTATAAAATATATGGTTCCCAGCCATTTGCAAACGCCTGGCCTTCATGCTAACCTTGCTTTGTCTGGAGAATCCAAGTATATTTATGCAAGACAATAGCTCATTCAAATTCCGAAAGATAAGATGTAAAAAGACTTGTCAAGAAAAGATAAGACGAGGCACGAACATCATGAAGCTACAATCCATCTCCCAAAACCCTAAAATAGGAATGAGAGGAAGCATAGTGATACATCTACATTACAGATTCGGGAAAAAAGTAGTTGGTTTTGACTTGCACAGAAACTTTGGAAAAAGAGAACAACATACCCAGTGAAACCCCACAACGTGGGGTCTGGGGAGGGTAGACTGTACGCAAACCTTACCTCTACCTTCGTAGGTAGAGCGGCTGTTTCCGAAAGCCCCTCGGCTCAAGACAAAGCATAAGCACAAACAAAGCAAGAGAGACGGTCAGACCCGGACAAGAAATTTAAAACAGTACGAAAATGATGGTAACAAAAGCGAATAAGACATGACAGCGCATTCTGGAAAAAAAAAAAAGGAGAACCAAGATCAAAAAAGTGATGATGAAAACTTTTAGCAATAATTCACCATATTAAAAGAAGAAAATAACTGCACTAAAGGAAGAAAAGAATTGAAGCACTATGTTAAAAGAAAAAGACTCACTTATAATGCTATTGTAAGACTGTTGTTCGTGGATCATTTCCTAATGGACGTCTAACTAGCAAGTTCAATATCATCACATTACTGAGCCACAATGTCGAAAAAAGAAAGAAAATCACCTGGTTGGTTTGATAATTTGAGTCACCCTGCCATCTCTGCCCATATGCAGAACCCTGCAAAAAAGAGAGTGCAAACAATGGCTCAGTCTTAGAAAGGTGTGCATTGATATAATTCAAATTCCTTAATTACTCTTCAGACACAGCAACTTGTCAAGTACCAGAAACTTTGGTTTTTTCTTCTTCTTAGGTTTTGATACTTCAGCAGAGTCGAATAGTAAGTGCTTTTCATAATCACCCACGGATTCAACTTCCAAGCTATTCACATTTGAGACACCATGCAATGTACTCTGATCATCCTGAAATGAACCAGTATCACCACTTGAAGCATCTGTTTTGATTGGTAATTGAACAAATCCAGGTGTTGTTGCACCGAATGGACTAACAACTCTCTGCCTAGTAGCCGTACGCACACGCTTGGTCGGAATAGACACATTAAGAGTGCTAGCCGGCCGTTTCCCCAGCAGCACAGATTGGTGACTGCCAACTCTATTTTCCAGGCACTGTGTAAATAGTATATCAGCACCACCGTCATATGGTCTACCACTGTAACCCTTCAGGTGGATCTTCCGCGTCTTCTGGGGAAATCTTGACGATTTGTCACCTTGTAAGGCAAATGTTCGATCATATGCACTTGTTTCTCCTTCATCCACTTCATATGCACAATCTTGAGATCAAAAGTATGCATACACAAACAGATTGGTCAAGAGATGTGATCAATTAGAAAAAGCAGGAGACAATCACCACAAATACAAAAACTAAAAATAAAGAAAGACACCTGTAACTGCATCAAATGCAGATGTCTCCACCTCTGTCTTCTGGAATTTCAAATAATACAACAGCATCAACAAGTGCGATAAAAAATATAAGCATACAGCTAAAGCAAGCATAATCCTTCTAAGGGTACAAGGTTGGATCGTAAACACCAGCATCAACAAGTAAGATAAAGTAAGATAAATTTGAATGGAAAATAGAAGAGTTGAGTAAATCAAAAATCCAAAGGAGGCTCATGGCCAAGGGGAAAGATGTCCGAGTAACGGTGATTTTGGAATGTACTAGTTGTGTCCGAAACAGTGTTGATAAGGTATCAAGAGGTATTTCCAGATATATTACTCAAAAGAACAGGCACAATACGCCTACTCGATTAGAATTGAAAAAAAATTGTCCCTATTGTTACAAACATACGATTCATGGGGAAATAACATAAAAGCATATAGCTAAAGCGAGCATAATCCTTCTAGGCTAAAGGCTGAATTATATACAGAAAACTTGCAACTCTTTCAATTTTATCTCTAACAGCTCACATTGTTGGCATGGTGGCTCTTATATTGATGGGTATTATCAAACTAACTCATTCATGTAAGATATTGCAGCCCCAGAGTAGCAGACTTAAAAGACTTAAAAACAGATACTACCACCAGAATAACAAACGCATATTCAATGCATGCAGTGGAAGAAGCTTACCAATTTTGGCCTTTCGAACTACACACATACTGCCCATGTCCGAGAAGTACTTGTAATTTAGTAATTTACAAGTAAAATGAAATGTCTAAGATGCTAAAGATTTTGCAATTCGTCAGAAAGTCAACTGGAAGCAAGAAAGGCAACCGCAAACTACCTTTATCACAATTGATAGCCTAAGTGCAGAAAAACCAACTATTAAAGCTGGCTGGATCAAGCTGATCTTATCTTTTGTTTTCCCTTTGATAATACTGACCTTATCATCAAACTGGAATTATGAGGTAGATCCCTCAAGAAATGTTAAACAGACCTAAATCAAGCTCCTGAGCACAAACCTAAAAGACAATAAAAATAAACTCGGAGTAGTTTTTGTTATTTTATTTGATACATGGTAAACTAGGATTTTTTTTTTTGATAAGGTAGAGATTTTATTAAATGGTACAGGAAAAGAAACAAAAACAACAACAGAAAAAAAAAAACAGCCTACTGCACTCTTCTTCCTAGCATATCCAAGAAAATCATATACTGGTTCCAGCTACCCATCAAGCTACTTCTACACCAAAAGTACAAATTTTGTAAACATCTATCCTTAACTCTTTGAGCCTTGGAGTAACTGGTAAAGTTGTTGCCATGTGACCAGGAGGTCACGGGTTCAAGTCGTGGAAACAACCTCTTGCAGAAATGCAAAGGTAAGGCTGCTTACAATAGACCCTTGTGGTCCGGCCCTTCACGGACCCCGCGCATAGCGGGAGCTTTAGTGCATCGGGCTGCCCTTTTTATCTATCCCTAACTCTCGAAATATCAGTTCTCTGCCCTTCAAAGTAGGCTTTCTTCCTTTCCAACCATATTGTCCATACGATGCACAATGGAATGGTTCTCCATATCTGCTTTATCTCTTTTGGTATCGCCAGTTGTTGCCAACCTTCCAGCAAACCTTTCACATTCTGAGGCATCACCCAATTAATACCACGAAGATTTAAGAATAACACCCAACATTCTCTAGAAAATTTGCACTGGAGAAAAAGATGCTCAAACTGTTTCCCAATCTTCTTGACATAGGAAGCATCTACTACATAGATTAAAACATCTTTTCTGCAAGTTATTTTGAGTTAAGCATGCCCCCCAAGTTGCAACCCATCCAAAACATGCTACTTTAGAAGGAGCTTTTGTCTTCCATGTCATCTTCCAAGACCAAGAATTATCCCATTGACCTGGCTGCTTTAACAGCATACTATATCAATTCTTAACTGAAAATTTCTTGTCCTTACTTGCCAGCTAGGAATAGTTATTCTCTTAGAAACATACCCCAGAACAAGAGATCATATTTCCTCTTGTCGAGGCTACTACCAGTTCAAGTTACTTCACATTGCAAATTTTTCACACATCTTGGTGTTATGCCGACACTAAATTATCAAAAACTAACTTTAGCCACAGCTATTATACTAACTTCCTTCAAATGAGAAGCGTACACAGCAAACGCGAGACCACTAAACACAGCCAACTCAAGGATACAGATCTAACTTGGGTTCCCTTACTCAAAGACCAATTTTTCCGCAATACATAAACTACCTTATCTAGAAACCTCATCTCATTTGTCAGCAGGTTCCATTTTAAGAAGTGCGGCACATCAAAAGATCAGAGAAAGCAAGTATATTACATTTAACCCATCTGTCCACTCATTACTTTAGGTATGGGCATGAATAGAAAAACCCATCCATAAAGAAGGTTAATAGAACAAAACCAAAAATGTAGGATGACTCCATCCAATACCAATTAGGGCCAACTTGAGTAGCCAAGCAACGTCCTAACAAGAAAAATGTGGGTGACTTCAGTTGGCTTCCCTTCCTGAAAATGACTCAGATAATATAAAGTTGGATAACTGATTATGATTCGATCATACTTATATATACACAAAAGTCAACCAACTGTTATGGTTGGAAAGCATAAGTTGCTAGTCAACAACTCAGAAGATGTAAAAGTAAAACTGGAAAATATGATGGTCTATATGCTGACCTCACAAAGTTGCACATGAGATTCGATAGATTTTCTGTAAGCATCCATTGCTCCAAGCAGAACAGGGTAGAAGAGGTTCTCCTGCATGAAAGATTGTGAAGATCAATTGGAATGAAAGCTAATAAAACAAGGAGCAATAAGTATAACCCCAAGAAGGAATTGATTGAAGCCTCAGAAAAATGTCAAAACATTTTCATGCCACGACAAAACAAGATTTAAAGAGATCAGCAGAGAGAGCAGGTTCAAAATTAACATGTAAACACGATCAAACCTCAGTCACATGGTCTTCCGATGATGTGTGTATGATTCCCCAGTCAGATATCCTGTCTGGAGTCGATGGAGCCTCTGCTTGACTTTTTGGAACATCTGAGTCATTGTACTTCAGAAATCTCATAGCGTAATCCCTGATAGCAGTAGTGTAATCCTTTTTAGGTCTTGGGAACTCCATTTTTTGGCTTTTCCCCTGCCATAAAATATGAAATAAGCATAACAAGGACCAAATGATAACCCCATCCCCCTATTCCCGTGGAAGAAAAAACCACAAAGGAAATTCTAGATGGAAGGGGAGCCTTGGAGTAATTGGTAAAGTTGTTGCCATGTGACCAGGAGGTCATGGGTTCAAGCCGTGGAAACAGCCTCTTACAGAAATCTGAGGTAAGGTTGCGTACAATAGACCTTGTGGTCCGGCCCTTCCCCGGACCCTGCGCATAGCGGGAGCTTAGTGCACCGGGCTGCCCTTGGTTTAAACAAGATGAACAGCTAAGAGTGTGGAGGAACAACCAAAAGCCTATCCCGACTAATATAAATTCCATTGGCCTTAAAATCAGATCATATCTTCTCTTCTAGGCGAACAATTTGTAATACGGAAAAGGATCATATATACCCCTGTACTACTCGAAAATAGTTGTACCCATCCTCCGTTTCACTTTTCGATGTTAATTACCCTCGCGATTAGCCTTTTTAATATTTATACCCCCACGTTTAATGATCAACTCGGACCCACTTTCAAATGGACATATGGAGGCAATCAGTTAATCCGGGTTACAAACAGTGGTGGATCCAGGATTCTTAGGAAGGGTGTTCGACATTTAAAGAAATGAACAGTAATTTTTTTCCATAAATGAGTTCATAATTTTATTTAAATCAAAAGTAAAGAAAAAACTTCTGTTTAAAATCAAATTAACAATATATTTGATTAAAATTACATTTTTTAAAATTAATTTTTTAATACTGAAAATGCTGGTGTGAAACACACTTAAAGAAAAAACGGCGAATATACATCGTAAATTATAAACAGGACACGAACAATGATGATTGCAAAATAAACAATAAATTTTTTTTGTAAATACAAGTATAAGAAATAGTTTTTGTGAGGGAGGTTCAGATACATATCTTTAATCATAACAAAGCACAGATTAAACTTGCATATTTTAATACACATCTATAATTACAGTTTTAAATATTATAGTAAAAGTAGTAAAAGAAGATGATGATGATGATGATGATGATGATGATGTATGAAGTTTGATGCTTTTTGGTGGAAATTGATTGGTGATAGAAAATGGAGAGTAGGACCCCTTGTAAGTACTAGCAAAAATAGTGAATATCCTACTACTATATCTGGAAAGTAGTAAAATCTAGAGATAGATGGATTCGAACACACGACCTCAACTTCAATTTCAAACCCCCTTGCCATCTACGCTGTCAATTTCTTGTTCATTCAAGGGGGTTCAAAATTTACTTATCCCACAATATCGTATTTTATTTTTTTGAAACTGGTAATGTTGGACTTATCCCACAATATTGGTATTATTTCATAACATTCACATAAAAAATGGGTAAATTCCAGGCGAAGGGGGCTCGCTTGAACCCCCTACCCACCATGTAGATCCGCCCCTGGTTACGAACCAACCCATACCCCTTAAAAATTAACCCATCTACCCAGATACAAAGACCCATCAAATAGACCCAAAAAAAACTAAGACATCCTCTCTTCTTCGTCCCCCAATTCCCCACCTCTCCCTTCCTTCCTACCTTCTCACCTCACTTCTTTTTTGGTCCACCATTTTAAAAGCACCAATGGATCTAAACTAGGTGGATTGTACAAAAAAGCAATTTCAGAATTTTACATACATCAATAGAGATGGGTTTTGGATCTTTAACATTCCACCTGATTTGATGTTAAATTGCTTGCTTTAATTTGTACCTTGCAACCCTGATAATAACGTAATTCTTTTTTCCAATTTATCCTCTTTCTTAGGTGATTTTGGTTGTATTTTGTTTGCCAGAAATGGGGGAAAGCAGTGGTGATGGACGATGGAGGATTATGGTTGAATGGAGGTGAAGATGGAGTACTTTCTGAGGGGGTCGTTGTTGCCTCTGTTTTTTCGGTGAGTGGCCTATTTTCCGGCGACATTCCAATGGTCGCTCCGGACTGGTTATGGAGTCTCCAAAAGTGGAACTTGACTGGTATTATTATTATTATTATTATTATTATTATTATTATTATTATTATTATTATTATTATTATTATTATTATTATTATTATTATTATTATTATTATTATTATTATTATTATTATTATTATTATTATTATTATTATTATTATTATTATTATTATTATTATTATTATTATTATTATTATTATTATTATTATTATTATTATTATTATTATTATTATTATTATTATTATTATTATTATTATTATTATTATTATTATTATTATTATTATTATTATTATTATTATTATTATTATTATTATTATTATTATTATTATTATTATTATTATTATTATTATTATTATTATTATTATTATTATTATTATTATTATTATTATTATTATTATTATTATTATTATTATTATTATTATTATTATTATTATTATTATTATTATTATTATTATTATTATTATTATTATTATTATTATTATTATTATTATTATTATTATTATTATTATTATTATTATTATTATTATTATTATTATTATTATTATTATTATTATTACTAAGAGATCTTGATTGTAGTGTTTTGGCTTCATAATTCTCATTTCCTTAATTATGAATGGGTTTCTAATGGTTACAGGTATGGGTCAAATATTGGGTATTAGAATTGGGAGTTTGGGTATCAGAATTAAATAAAGTAAAAGAAAAAGGGTTGGGGAATTAAGATCATGCCACTTGTTCAGGGGAAAGGGACCGTTAAACAAGGGGGAATAAATATTGAAAAGGCCAACTGCGAGGGTAATTAACATCGAAAAGTGAAACGCAGGATGGAGACAACTATTTTCGGGCAGTACATGGGTATATATGACCATTTTCCATTTTTAATATATAAACCCAAAGTTAGTTCACCCTATTAAAATGAATGAAATTTATGTAAGATTTACATGGTAAGTAAATCACCAAATTTAGTATCCTTGGTCAAATCTTACTTAATAGCATACCAAAACGAGATCTCAGCATTTAAAAAGGAAAGGAAACATTCCTGTGGATGCTATCATCACACTTATTTTATGGACATATGTGAAAAGCATACATAATAAGGCATCAAGAGATTCCATGTATACAATTTAACCTAATCTGCTTACAACAGAGATTAAAAAAGCGCAAATATGCATTCAGAAATGAAGGGAGCTATAATATTCCATATAAATAAATAAGGATTTCAACCCAACAGGCATAAACAATTAATCGCGAGATAACAAAGACCAGCCACGAGCTTTATTCCCCTCCATAGTAAACAATCTTTCTTAGAAACACAGAGACTGATGAGAGAACAGAATAAACTAGAATTGTGTTGAATTACACTGTATACCTCGATAGAGTGCCAGAAATCCATGACAGCTTTGGCCACATTGTGAGCTACCTGTTTTTGCTCCCAACTACGATTTCGTTCTTGGAATCTCAACCGCGAGTTAAAAGCAACTTGGTGACATATTTGACCTGCAGCAGTTATCTTCCAGAGATGTTCCTACATGAAAAGATACTCTAAATTAGGTAAGTGCTAAAATCTAGAACGAGATATTGAATATACTATTTGGGAATCAGAAGAAAACTGAGTCATGTTACAATGACTCAAGACTGCATTTAGATAAATAGCTAGAAAAGCAGAAAGGGAAAAGAGACATTAAAAGGCAAGGATCTACTGAGCTCACACCTGAGCAAAATCATTTGCCAGCCAAACCATTTCTTCAAGTACATAATCCCAGTGAGATTTTCTACCATTCTCCAGTGGACAGGTTACAGCAGACAATTCTGCAATTCTTTTACGCTTCGCCTGTTTGTTACATTACATTAGATCTACCAGGTCAGATAACAAAGCCATAGCAACACTTCTGTAAATTAGATGAGGATGTGAATTATTTCAAAGGCCAAGAGAACAACCTCTATAATCTGTGCTTCTTTCAAGATCGAGTCTTCATCACTATGGATCCTAGGTGCTTGTCTCTCGGGAGCTAGGTTTGAAACTCTAGTCTGTGATACACAGTTCTCCGGTATACAGGTATCAATCATACCCTGAATTCCAACATTACAAACATTTTGGGGGTTGGAATCTTCCGTATTAAGCACAACACACTTTCTTGCGATTTCTGATTCAGATGGGCCTACTTCTTCCATTCTTTCCATGATAAGTTTATCTTTTATCTCACTTGGCAATTTAGATACAGTACTAACAAGTTCTTCTGGTGACTTGGGTACACAACCATTATTTTGGCGATTGTGGTTACCAGAATTAAGATTGTCATTAGTCAAACCACTATTCATGTCAGCTTTAGTCTCTGTCTTTACTTTAACATCACTTTCAATAACTGGCATACCACATGGCACTACCAGTTGTCCGTTTACGTTGCCGTTGGAATCCAAAATACTCACGTTGGTACACATTTCACTATCATTATGTCCATCTAGACTAAGACTAGTCTGGGTGCAAGAAGACTCCGAATCTAAACGCTTTGCGCCCAATGCCGCACCACTATTTTCAGCTTCATTTGCGAAGCTTTTCTTATCTTTTCTACTACTGAACCCATTCATTAGGCTGGAACCATTCTCAACCTCTCTTTCAGTTGTATGTGGCTGACAATCAAGACCAGCAGAACCTACCCTTTCCTTTACCAGTGACAATTGAGGCTTTTCAGGAGCTTCCTGAATAGGCATTTCCTGGACACAAGTGAGTGAGTTATGATCATGTTGGTCATCGAGCAAACCTCTGGAAGCACTAGCATCAGGAACAGTATCCAGCATATCATCTTTCTTAAAGTCAGTAGTTGACTCTGCAGCTTTAACACCATCTACTTCTAAGTCCAACTGGTTATCAGAAGGCATAGTCTTGAGAGGCATGCCACCATTTGGACTAGGAGGCCGTGCAATGTTCAAAGATGAGTTCTGATCCTTATCTGAATCAGAAACCAGTCCTTTAACATCTCTAGGGAAATGTTGTGAAGGCAAAGATGTGCCATGACCACCACAAGCTATATCAGATGAACTTGATCTAGCACTGTCACGATTTGGTCGGGGCCTGTATCTTCGCCTGTATGCTTTTTTAGGTATGCCAAAATCAGTAGACTTACCTAATTCTTTTGCATTTTGACTTTCCTCGAACTTAGAGGACTGCGCTGATGGAGTAACATTGCCCCTACTGGGATGTCTATATCCCCTATCACCACCAACAAATTTATTTTCCCCATCAAACAGCATGAGATTGTCAGCACTGTTGGGTTCACAAAGTTGAGGAGCCCCAGGTCGACCACTACTTTCAGCTGAGTCTCCGTGAGCAGAAGTGGTAATTGCAAAACTACCTTTTACTTCACTGCTATGCAAAAGGAAAAAATTAGACAGCTGTAACCAATACAGGATTAAGAAAAGTAACACCACGCCTGAGAGATTACCTGGTCACAAACTGATCTGGTTGTTTATCTGTCAGTGAGGTGGACTGAACACTAAGTGATGCAGCATCCTCAATTTTGAAATCAAGGGGATTGCCACCCTGCAATTATTAGTATCAAATTATTTTAAAGCCACAAGAAAAGAATATCCGAACATCTAACAAGAATTAAACTGCCTTCCATACTTCCTGCAGAAATTCTAACTGTCTTCTCCTTTCCTGTTGGCCATCACGCTCCTGTCTGTTAACAAGAAGATATCTCACCATAAGTATGGATGGAGTACTTTATAATCATAAAACTACACCTAGCAGGTTGAAGAAGCAGAGTATGCTGGGATTTACCTTAGCTCTGATTGAAACGTCTCAATTGCTGCTGTGCGCGGAGAAGTTTTGGTACCAATACCCACTCCGCCTTCAACAAATCCTCCCATGGAATCAACCTCGGCATTGACTACAAGTTCGGATCCAACACTACATCCATGCATTCCCTCCTTATAGCTACAGGGTATTGCCCTCCAATAACATAATCCTCAACCAAATACCTACAAGCAAGAGAATAGTAAGATACCATCGATGAATTAAAATAACACCAATGGAAGTAACAATCATATCATCGCTTATTAACAAAATTGTACGCCTTTTTTGGCTATCATAAGGGAAATGACTTGATTTAAAAAATGCTTTGGCTGTAGCATATGTAAAGAATTCTAGCATATCACTTTCTGAACTTCCATGAACCCCATGGCACTTTAGGTTTACAGTTAAGAATGTGTATTAGAAAAATTCATAAGCATGGCCCAATGAATTCCCTAGGACATATAATCACAGTGCAGCTTTTCCCTTCACATCTCACTTGCTTTATTAAAAAGTTGTTAAGCCAATAACAGCACTTTTCACACTCATGAAATTGACAAACCCTTTGAATGTATCAAGAAAAGCAATGACATCAAGACTTCTGATAAATTACCTTAATTTGTTAATAGAATTTCTAAACAATTGTTCAAACACTGGGGATCATAGAAATTACTAGCTGGTCAAACAATTGCTCTCAGGTGCAGACTGGCATAAGCATAAGTCCCTATACATCATATCTAACACATTCAGTTTTTTATCCCAGAATAAATCAACGGGTCGGCATAAGTGCTTATTTGAGCTAAAAAAGAGCATGTTCTAAACACCATCATATAGATTGGACGGACGCTTGAATGCTTATGAGCGATCCGCATATGGTTACCATCCCAAAATACGACGTTTTCCGAGGGATAAAAATCTAACAATCTGTTTCAGAAGGAATTACAATTATAGCAGATTTACGGCAAACATATATGACGTAATACTTGCTCAGGCAAATACATAATAACAAAATCAACTCCTATGGGTTATCTACAAAGAAATATTCTCTTTGGTGGTGTTGGGAGGGAGGGAGGGAGGGGGTGGAAGCAGCACAACCACATGAGCAAGTGACAATATCCATTGGAAAAATCTAAGAGAGCAGTTTAAGCTTGACAACTAGACACGTGGTAGGCTAAGTTGCTCAGACTCGGGTGCGAGTGTCCGATACGGGTGCGGATCTAAAGGTCGGATCCTTCATGATCTAAATATTAAGATTCGGGGGTATCGATCTAGGTACAAATATGGGTGTGGGGATTCGGCTAAAAATAATTCAAATATCTAAAAATAGAGTATGTATAAATTATGAGACATTGTGGAAAACTTAGAAGGTATTCCAAGGAGAAAATATTGATCAAGAGGAGAATCCTAGCAGGAGATAAAAGGAAAAGGACTGACATAGAAATTTTTATATACAAGGTATTCCATTTTCTTCAATTTCACCTTAGCTTTTGTTTTGATTATAGAAATTAGTGTATCTGTCCCGAATTTCTCCCTCAATTTTGGTCAAAGTACCCAAAATCGGTTAACCATATCCAGTATGGATCCCACACCCACGTCGTGTCGACACGGGTGCGGCACCAAATGTGAAGAGTCCGAGCAACTTGGGTCGTAGGAGAATTAAAAACAACAGATCACCTAAATCTGAAAGAGAAATAAAACAAAAAATAAATTAAGATCTTAAATGTGCACATTCTCAAACCTTTTCCCTTTTTTACACTTTCTATAAATACGACAAAAGAGATACTCCGCATTTAAGTGCACGTGCATTTACATAGAATTGTTTGGTTATAGTTACAGTCCGTAGATATCAGTAATCTACAAAACAGTTATATACATCAAATTCTCAAGTGTAGCTGTAGGAAAAAAACTCATTTTGCTGCATGATAGAACAGTAAAACAACAACTTTACAATCACAAATTTAAAGACACAAGAAAGGAACATTTTTTTCGCGCGCACTAGTCATATATCATTTCATTTTGTGATCAGCAGCTTCAATATATCGGATAAAGTCCCACGAAAAAGACGAGCTCATGACAAACAAAGCTTCATTTTCTAACATGCGCAGCGACAATAAATTCTCACATTAAATTAAGCTCTAACTAACAACCTATGTGTATGGAAAGCACTGACACAATTGAAGCAAAATGCACAACCCTATATGGAAAATTCTGAACTTTACATTCCCCAATTAACAAATAAACCCTAATAAAAAAATCTAGGGTTTCCATGAAAATGAACAGAGACCAAATTCTAGGGTTTGTAACGCTTGTGAACCAAAAGCAATACCTGAATTGCAAATAGTTATACCCGAATTGCAGATGGGGCTAGAAATTGATCGCCCTAAAAACTTTCTCCAATTTCTAGGGTTTTGAGTACCTCAATTCAAAGCGGGTAACATTTGCCCTAGAAATTGAGAAGCCATAAAAGAAATTAAACTCTCCTACAAGGTTATAATACTCTATAAATACAATATACGTGCGTATAAACGCATGAATACGTATGTCTGAGAGTATGTGATCATTGAAAATGCTCCTTAGATCGTCTTCTCGTTCGTTTTTCTTCTTTCTTCGTAAACTATTCGTCCTCACAGAGTAGTGGGCTGGGCATTCAATTTCGGGTCAAATTGGGCCCTGATTTTTGCCTCCCTAAATTTATATAAATTACACAACACAATGTCCCCTTCAATAGTAACTATTCTACTTCTCCTGTTCCTCCTTTAAAAAATTTGGGGTATAGCATAATATCATTTGATTTATAGTAATTTATTATAACGTCCCGGTCAATTTATCGGCACCTCAATTTTTTGTTTTTATTAAATTTTAAATTTTGATCTCTCAAGATCTCCATTCAATTCATTGATCCATAGATCACGCCTATTCATTTATAACATTCTATATTATAGGATTTGTTTCTACGTTAGAATAAGAGATTTATGTGTTTATCTAATATTAAGTTGTTGTTATTGTCCAGGCTTCGATGATCAACCCTGGCACATTTAGATTTTGATCTTCGGTCATCTTGATCCTCAGGACCCAATACTATATTATTCTGTTATATTTTCTTTCAGATCGTCCTGAAAATAGATGCGATGAAAAAAATGGCATTTGAAAGTGCTGCTGACTTTCATTAAATTGTATAGTAGATATCTACTAGCTCAAACTAGTTATTCCCTTAGTCAATACAATTACTTAGATTGAATTAGGTTTCTATTTTAATTTTACCCACGATGTGCATAATGATAGAAATGCAACATCAAACATAGTGACTCTTATTTAATTATGTTTAATAACATATTAACAATTTAAGTAGACAACCAAATTCTAGATATTATCGTCTCTCAATCAAAATGATTCTTGTTATCTCACAACAGAATACTTACATTATCGTGCATTATTTAGACAAAAACTACATACGGAAGAGTAACGAAATTTGAATCGTCCATACATACTAAATTGGATAATAATGTATACGTTAAATTGTGGCATGTACATTACCAAAAGTGACATCACTTTAGAGGAGGTAACAATGGCCACGCTTTGCAAGTGTAGTTTAAGGTCATGAAAAGTGTTGCCATATGAGGTACCACAAGCGTGACTTTTGAATCTACAATTTTGCAGTACTGACGGTAAAAGCAATATGTAAAAGTGTGGCCTTAGGGCAAATGTTACGCTAGTTTAGCCCACTCCAAAAAAGCGTTGTCTAAAGTCAAAAAGTGTAGCCTTTAATTAAAATCCATACTTTTTGATAGTTTAGACCACACTTGGGTGACTAAAGGTCTAAAATGTTGTAGTGTATTTAGTGAGAGTGTCATCCCAATCCTAGTAGTCAAATATCTTTTTTTTACCAACACGTTAATGGTTCATGTTGTAATACCTCGTACGTTCGGGCTAAGGTTTTGTTAGGCCCCAAATCATGATTTGGACGTAACACGACACTCGGTGTCTGACTGCATGTGACCGAGCGAATCAATTAGCTGGCTAAATCAACATGTGATATCAAAACCTACTGAAATAATAATTCAAACTGCTGAGTTTATAATCTGAAAGCATATTGCGAAAATAGTATGAAAATCTAATAAGTCTGAACAGCTGAAAAACTTACATGACATGATAACTAGTCTAGTCTATGAAACCTCTAACACCAGTCCGACTGAAAATTGTCTACCAGGACAAGGCCCTGGCATGCCTCTATCATAAAATATAATAATGGAATAATAGATTGACACTCCAAATGAAATGGGGATCACCAAGTAGTTGATATTGAAGCAATCCTACTGAGCAGATCTGTCGTCCTGAAACTCGACACCTACACTGGAAGTGCAGGCCCCATGCAAATGGATGTTAGTACATTTGAATTGTATTGTATGTAAGCAACTGAAAGAATAAATAGTTGTGAGGTGTCTGAAAAAGGGCATCCCAAATCAATAAAAAGTGCATACTGAAACGGAAACTGATCATATTGATAGCTGAACTGAACTAGAAAAGTAAGGCTATAGATGCTTCCCGTTATGGATGATGAATCACTGTTAACTGAAATAATAAACTATGGCCTTAGGCCCAAATTGTAGCCTTAGGCCCAATATATGTGCGCAAATCGATGGTTCATGCCCAAGCAATACGCATACATAAATTGTGGCCTTAGGCCTAAAGCAGAAATGGGTGTTCAACATCAACAATTCATAATAATATACTAAGAGACATATTGATGAGCATAACACTGGAATGTTGATATTACTGAACTGATTATGGAACTTAAAGCATTAACTGGTATTACACTAACTAAGACTCATGCGATGTCAATACACAAGTCCATATTGATTACGTACTGAGTTCATGATATTCGAATCGATAACCATGAATGAATTATGAAACTATATCCCTAGAAGATAGAAGTTCTACAGCTATTCATGAAACTAGGGCATAATTGTATTCTGAGGTAATTTGTAGTGTTCGTAAATGAAACGGAGCGTAGGGAGAATTATTAACATTCCTAAACGTTGAGAGTTAGCCTCACGTACCTGTAATCGCTCTTAGCAATGAACTATGTTATTTCCTGATAAAGAACGCTTCAAATCCTAGCTTGAATTACTTGCAAGGATTATGTGGTTAATCCTATGTTTTTGGTTGAAGAAACAAACCCAGGCTAGGAAGCTTGAAAGCCATATCATATCATATGGATTTAGAAAGTCCGATCAAAAAACTCGAAAAAAGGACTGGGAAGGCTTGAATGGATGTTCCTAATCATGATTTAATGTCATAAATACTAAAGAATTATTAGGAACAAACTTATCTTGTTGTGGGAGGTTGAGATGAGAGAAAATGCTCTTGGGAGGGTTTTCTATGAGGTTGGATGAGTTGGTGAATGACTTTTTAGACTAAGATGAGAGAAAATCCTTTATATTTAAAGGATTGACATTTTGGACCCCATGTATCGCTGAGCGAGTCTTGTCTCGCTTTGGGCATCGTCGGGCGAGTTCTCCTGTCCATTTTATACTTAGATGATTTTTGACAAAAAATGCATTTTGGATGTCCCACCTCGTTGGGCGAGGTCTATAGCAAGGTCTTGTCTCGCTATAGGTTTCACCGGGCGAGCTCCCATGCCCATTTTATACTTAGTCAAAATTTCACGTTTTTGACATTGCTGATAATATCTCAGTAAATTGGCCATAACACTTATCAAAGAGCTCCGTTGGAGCTCCACCATATATAGATGGAAATATATTGCAAAGGGCTACCACTTTTGTGAAGGAAGTTTTCCAAAATTCCTTATAGAATTTTCTGAATACTTGTTTGAAGTGAGGCCTTGTGCAAACTTACTTGAAAATATGGCTCGTAGAGTATCTTCTGACTATGCTTGATCAAAGACCCTTCTTATAACTAGATTATTTTTTTAAACACTTCATAAACTCCTCATCTTGGTTCCATTATGTTCCATTGAATGGGTCAAACCTTAGCCCGAAAGTATGAGGTGTTACAGGTTTGATCCGTATGATGGGAACATAATGGAACCAAGATGAGAAGTATATGAAGCGTTTTGAAAACCAATAAAGTTATAAGAAGAGTCTTTGGACAAAGTAAAGTCGGAAGCTACTCTATGGACCATGTTTTCAAGTGAGTTTGCACAATGATTCAATTCAAGCGAGTATTCAGAAATTAATATAAGGAATTTGAGAAAATTATAGCATGAAAATTGTAGCCCTTTGAAATACTTTTCCAACGGTGTATTGTGGAAGTCAAACAAACATCTAGACAAAAGGTTATGACTATTTTACTGAAGGATCGTAGCTCAGTCTGTCGGGGTCACAGATGCGATATGCGACGCAGACCCATTTTGTGACGCATTTCCCATCGCATTTCGGGCAACATTTTCATCCCGAAGTCTCCAACCTTATGGAGAGGACATGATGCCTAAATATCCACACTTATTGATGGACAAGCAGAAAATGTCTAGGGTAACTACCTCAAGTATTCAGACCTCATGTCAATTTAGTGTTCATGTCTTATCTCCGCTCAACATTTAAATCTCATGTTGTAACATTCACCTTTTCGGCAATTAAATATCATATTATGATATCCATGTTTATGTGTATTCATATCTCATGTCAGTTTAGCACTCATGTATTCATGTCAGCCAGTCTTCATGTATTCATGTCCCATGTTATGCTCCTCAAATCTATGTAATCATGTATGTTCATGCGTGCCTACAAATTCTTTTTCAAATCCCATGTATAATATTCATGTATTCATTCAGTTCAATATACATATGCTCATGTCATACCGGTATTCATGATAGTTGGTGATCACATTTCCAAGCCAGTTCATTATTCATGTTAGTCACATTCATGCTTCAATTACCATGTAATGTCGTGTCATGTATATTAAGATGTCCTATGAGGATTGTGTTGTGCTCTAGTCAGCTGGCATGTGTTTGATAAATGTTGATATAGTCGTATTTACAAAGGAAACTCTGCCAAATATTTGCAAACTTCAAGAGTTGAACATATTCCTAACCATGATTTATCATTCGAGGACGAATGATCCCAAGAAGGAGATATTGTAACACCTCGTACCTTCGGACTAAGGTTTGACCCGTATGATAGGAACATAATGAAACCAATATGAGGAGCATACGAAGTGTTTTGAAAACCAATCAAGTTATAAGAAGAGACTTTGGACAAAGTAAAGTCGGAAGCTACTCTACGGGCTATGTTTTCAAGTGAGTTTGCACAAGGCTTTACTTCAAGCAAGTATTCAGAAATTTATATAAGAAATTTGAGAAACCTTAAAGCATGAAAGTTGTATCCTTTTGAAATACCTTTCCAATGGTATATGTTTTAAGTCAAATGGACATTTATACAAAAAGTTATGACTATGTTACTGAATGGTCACAGATGCGATATGCGACGCAGAACCCATTCTGCGTCGCATTTCAGGACAAATTTCCATACTGAAATCCTCAACTTATGTTTCGATGTGCGAAAGCATCCGCGGTCACAGAAGGTCATCCGTGACGCGAATGCCAACGTAAATGCTCTTGAAACTCATTGAAAGTCGTGTTTTCCGAATTTTGTTCCATATTTCTGTTCTCCAAAGCCCTAGCACGACTTTTCTCTCCTCTCATCATCCTCCCACATCAAGGTAAGTGTCTCCCATGTATTTCTAAGCAATTCTAACACTTACACATCAATTCTTAACAAGATTATACACTTCAATCTTAGGGTTTTCAAGAAAATCCTTCTCAAGATTTCAAGTTTAGGGTTTTGGGTTTTCTCTTCAAAAGTTCAGGCATTTTCTTCAAGTTTTAGAGCGATTAAGGTATATAGAGCTTTTATCCACATGTGGGAACATCATTGTTCTTCCCCACACCACATGTAATCCATGAAGCACGATTTTCCTCAGACCTAGGATTTCGCTCTCTCTCTCTCTCTCTCTATATATATATATATATATATATATATATATATATTGCTTATATCATGTTTCTAATTATTGTATTCATGATATGTCGTTGTGATTGTCATGAACCTGTATGTAATTCACGAACACATGTTTTGAATTTCTTGAGTTCTTAAATATAAGTCATGAATCATTGTTACTCAATCCATGAAATCGTACATGTTTTTCATGATTTATACAAGTTAAATTATATATCTATTCACATGCTAAATTATAATTACAAACCATATTTTACAAGTTATTTTCATGAAATTCACGGGCTTACAAGCCAAATATGTTCATGTTCATGTTTTGGAAGTTGCACAGATTACCGAGAGTGCTCAGACAACCTGCAACTATGATTGCCAACTTAGGATAAGGATCGCTCCGCCCAGTTAGGACAATTCTTTCACGTACCCGTGTTGCGGTATTTCTAGATGCTATGCAAGTGTACGGATTGCAATTTGTAATAAATTTCGGTAAGACCGAGTATCGTCCACAAAGACTGATTTATCAAGTACCAATCAATTAATCTTTAAGTTCTATTTGGCCAACGAATATAAGTGGTGATTTCTAAACTAACGAATTAACAACTAAAATAGATTGCAGGAAAAAAATAGTAGTGAAAACACACGAAGTTTAATTCAGTAATGAAGGCAATTAGGGTTTCCAATCTCTTCAACTTTCCATTCTCCAATCTCTTCAACTTTCCATTCTAACATTCATTAATGCAAGACTAGCGACTCTTCTTCTTATTGAGATAGTAGGTTAACTAAGATGTTCTATATTCCGGTTAGGACATATAAAAACTCAACCTAAGAGATAACTTTCTATATTTCTATGATAAGTTCAATCACTCAGGAGGATTAAGATCAATAACCTAAAATGCTACACAAGCAATCGTGATACTCTCGTCCAAGATTAAACCTACGTCTAATCAACTATAGCATATTCAGATCTCCCTTCTCAGATCTTAATTTGAAATCATATAGGTAATGGATACTAATGACTAATTAATTCTCATTCAATAAACACAAGTTGAAGAGATCTTAATAGATGAATAAAAACATTAGCAATGCATTAAATCATAATAGAGTTTAAAGTGATTCGATGGAAAATCCTAATAAAAGTAATTAGCTCATAGTCATGCTAAGAAAACTAATTAACTTAATATCCAACATGAACTGAATTAAAGTAAAGAAAAGGAAAAGAACTTGAACAATAGATGTCTCTAATGGCTTCTTGTTCTCTTGTTTCTTGCCTCCAAAGTGTCCCCCTTTTCCAAATGCGCCTCCCCCAGCATATATCATGAAAACCCCCAGAATGAACCTTTTTGCCCTTGTTAAATTTAGGTTTTTCGCTGCCCTGACGACGACGACGTCGCCGCGGCTCAGCTATTAGAGCGCCGCGGCACTAATTCGCTTTTGAAAGTCGCTTACTTTCTGCCAGTGGGGCACCGCGACCCTTCAGCCCTGCGGTTCCATGTTGTGTTGCATTGTGGCTCTTCAGCGTTCTTCGTCCAGAATTTGTTTAGACTTTAGACTGCTTTCCAAGATTTCCAGGGCTTCTTTGACTCATTTCTTGTGACCAACTATGCATTTTTGTCCTTAATAACCGCCTATTTCCTTTGGGTTCGCCTTATTCTTTCTGAATCGCTTAAAACCTAAAAACACAAAATAACACGCATAATACTGCACAAGACAAACAAAAGACTCCCTAAAATACACTCTAAAAAGTACTAAAATCTACCTAACAACCCGCAGCGGGTTATTGGATTCATTCATGTCATGTTCATGTATCGTACCCGGCAAGGTACTAGATGGCTTAGATGATCGAGCAGAGATCAGTCGCCACATTCTAGCGTGGTTGTTTCATGTTGGTTATACTATTTCTCTCCCACAGATATACATAAATATAGACATACATATTTTATACATGTTTTTATATTCATTTAAGATCATATAGATGCTCATGCTCAAGTTACAGTTTCAGTTTCATGTTCCTATTTCATGCGTGTGCTTATTCTTCCAGTTGCTTTAAATTCAGTATAATTCAAATGTACATACGTACCTTTTGCCCTGGGCCTGCACTTCACGGTGTAGGTACTGAGTTCCAGCACTTCACAGCGGGTTATTGGATTCATTCATGTCATGTTCACATCTCGTACCCCGGCAATGTACTGATCAGTTCGCTATAATTCTATTAGTATAAGCTATTGGTGAGCCCTATTTCATTCGGGATGTCAATTTAGTTATTTTTCATATCATGTTTTACAGTAAAGGTGTGTCAGGGCCTTGTCCTGGTAAAACAGTTTTGCAGTCAGACTCGTGTTTTAGAGGTTTCATAGACTAGTTTAGCATGTCATGTCAGTATTGTTTTAAGACTTATCATGTTTTCAGATTATTGCGCAAATCGTATTTTCAGACTATCTTTTCAGTATTTTATTTTATTATGTTTTACATGTTCTAAATCATTACTATTGCATGTTTTGATACCCATATTAATTCAATAAGCCATGTGATTCGCTCGATCACATGCGATCAAGCATCGAATAACGTGTTTCGCCCATGCCATGATTCGGGGCGTTACACATGTAGGCATGATGCTGAAATCCCTAAGTTGATGATTTTGCAAACGTCTTTGTTTTGCTATGCTACATTTAACCATTAGAAGAATATTATTACCCAAAATAATTTATAAACTAGTTTGAACGTGAGGTTTTATTGTTAAACTACAGTTTAAAATTGCATCTGAAGTCCTAGTGCAGGAAATACTAAGATTCTAGAATATAAAATGTTGGGAACAAAATTGCATCTACAGTTTAGCTAGTGATTTTTTCCACGTAGCTATGAATTCTTTACTTTATCTAACAACATTAACCAAAAAAATTATATCCTCGACTAGAGCTCATAATTCATTCAATCATAAAAGAAGAACGGTCCACAAATTTTAATTGAAGTAAACCACAATAGCAACTCAGAAACATGATTCTCAAATAAAAATGATTGATTGAGGTACAAGTACAGACTAATCACAACAGGAAATTTTATTGCAGATCAAGACACAAGTTAAAGGTACAAAAGCCAAAACATACATGCCAGACACAAGAATTACTGAGAATAAAAAGTTTCAGACACTTAAAATGACACGATGAACAATGACATCAAGAATTCATAACCAATGCAATCACCCACAAGATTCCCCTCTTTACCTAATCTACATTAAACCACCTTCCCTACTATTTCTTCTTGATGTTATAACTTTCCGATTTGTCGAAATTCCCTCCACCCGCCGCCTGTGCTGCTTTCTTTTTCGCCTTTTCTTGAAGTGCCTTTGCATCCCTGTTGAAATATTAAACAGCATCCATGTCAGGAACATGAATTAAGCAATGCTAAAACTCAAAAATTGTTTTGGCAGATAACCAGTGAAGGAGCAACCATTCTCGTCGTTGTTCAGGGGTTCATCCATCATTTTTAGGTTTCTTGGGCTTGTGGTTTCCTCTGGCTTGTGCCCTTTCACGATCTCTGTCTCTCTGGTTCCCGCGTTAGCTTAAGTTAAGGCTAAAACAGGCAGGGATCAAATTGAAATATGACAAATTCTTAGCAAAAATGAAAAAGATAATATTTTGGATACCAAAGCTGAAAATGAGATCTCGAACAGAGGCAGATCCATAATTTAAACTAGAGAGGTTCAACCAACCTTTTGTTGGAAATTTGCCTTTGGCGGGAGTTGCGTCCAACCATCTTTAATGACTTAAACACTAGTGTTCCGCATGTTGGAAACTTCGGTTCTTCACACGTGCATAATCTACTAAGTAAGTAGATGACCGTAGAGCCAAGGATCGTCAAATTTCGTTGAGAAATGAAAGAGATATTGGTGCACGAAGTGAGGTGTTTGAAGCGTGGAAAAAGGTGGTAAAGACCAATCCTCCCTCATCGGTGGGTGAAGAAAGATTTGTTTAGTTTATAAGTCTCAAGGTTTGGGACCCCAAGGGGTATCCCATGTGTTTAAATGAGGGAGGACCTAGATGTGCTTTGGTTCAAGGATAAGCCCACACGCGCACCGCCGCCCTTCCCGTCTGGTCACGAGTCGTGGGCTTCTTCTGGTATTATCTTTTTGGACCCAAATTGCTTCATATTTACAGTTTGGTCCCTGAAGTTTCTGGTAAGTTAAATTGGGCAAAGAACTTGTGCTTTAGCTGGCTGATGGTTTTTGGAACGTTAACCAGCCTTAATATGCACTCAATTCAGTCATTTATTTTGGCTGAATAACTCTCCCTAAAGGCTAATCCGTTGCACATCAATTCACCATTTATTTTGGCTGAATTACTACCTCCATAATTGTCATTACTTGGTTAGTAACAACAATTATGTGGGCAGTTGGTAAGTCCTCTCCTACAACTGTATAATGGAGCCTTTGGCAATTGTTGAGAGAGCATAGAACATACAAACAAAATCAGATTCTTCCTACAACTATCCAGCATCATTTAATTACTCAAAAATTTTCAAAGTAACACTTGAGTTTCCTTTGCTCATTTGTTGAGTTGCTGTTTTATCTTGAGAGACTATTGTCCAGAACGTAGGAATGATATATACGGAACAATCTAATCTTAAAGACAAAGTGTCATCTCAGCTATCAAAACTGTTCCAGTTTCTTGTTCCAGTTTGTTGTAATTTCATTGTGTTGTAATTCTTAGCAGTTACTTATTTCCATTTTCTGCACCATTGTAACCAACACCTTTAACGTTCTGTATTACAGATTACGGGTTCAAACTTTACATATTTGTTGAAAGATCTATTAGTTTTCCCATACATGGAGAACACTAGTTCAATTGAACCCATCTAATATAGGCTCCATTCGCCTCTAATCTCGAAATTTATCAACATGAGAGGTTACTTTAGACAAAGCTCAAATAAAGCCCGCCCGCCCAGGGGATCTAGGGCCTGTCGAGGGTGTTCACGATAAAAAATTACACTGTATATATATGAGGTATAAAAGAATGATCAATTAATAATATCGGAGATTATTACACTTAAAAAAGGCTCTATCTTTAGATCATTTACCCAATTTCCAGGCAACCAAAAAAGGAAAAAAGCATCTTGTCTATGAATAGGCAAGACTATGTAATGATCAATTGATAATAGAAGACATTATGCCCCCAAAAAGCTCGATTTTTAGATCATTCCCCAACTCCTAGGCAACCAAACAAAGGATCAAAGAGTCCTGCTTATGAATAGGCACCAGCATAAAAGAAATATCAATAGATAATACAAGAGTCTACCCCCAGAAGAAAAATCCATTTTCAGACCTTCACCCCAACTAAAAGGCAACCAAACAAGGAAGAAAGAATCTCGTTCATAGATAGGCAAGAATGTGAAAAGAATGGTGACCAGATAATATGAGATTACAAACGAAAAAGCTCTCGTTTTTATATCCTCCCCAGAGGCAAATTCGGATTTTAAAGTTCATGAATTCCTTAAGGTAATAATACTTACAATAATAATTGAGTTCCCGGTCAAATATTTATACAAGTAACAAACGTAAGCAAAACTTATTGAATTCCGTGAACTCATGGCCACGCCTCTAGATCCACCCCTGCCTCCCCCAATTTCTAAGCAACCAAACAAAAGGAAAAACACAAAGAACCTTCAATTCCCAATTTCCAGGCAACCAAACAAAGGAAAAAAGTATATTGTCTATGAATAAGCAGACTATAAAGAATGATCAATTGATAATAAAAGAGATTTACACTAGAAAAAGTTTTATTCTTTTAGATCCTTCCCCAATTTCCAGGCAACCAAACAAAGGATCAGCGAGTCCTGTTTATGAAAAGGCACCAACATAAAAGAAACATCAATAGATAATATAAGAGACTCCCCCCAATTTTCTAGGCAACCAAACAAGGAAGAAAGCATCTTGTTAATGGAATAGGCAAGAATATGAAAAAATGGTGAATAGATAATATGTCACATTACACAAGAAAAAGCTCTTGTTTTTATATCCTCCCTAAAATCGAATTCAGAATTTAAAGTTTATGAATTACTACAGGATCTCAAGTTAATACTACAATTGTTCACTACTCTCTCCGTCCCATAATAAGTATCAACTTAGCAAAAAATACGCATATTAAGAAACTAATAATGCAATGTTAAGTTTACCAAATTACCCTTATATAATAAAAATAAATTATTTTTTCCTCTTGATTAAAGCATGCACAAGTAATAAATCTTTTAACATTAAAAATCCAACAATACCAAGTTATTATGTGGCTTTTCCAATTATCATGTAGATGTTACTTTTGAAGGGAATTCTTACAATCTCAAATACTGAATAACAGCGGAATATAAAAATTTATTACTTAATTCCCATACAAGATCCATGTGTTTCAATCAATTGGATAGAAGGATCGCATCACTTACCTTTTAATGCGTCATTCCTCAATATACTTTCTGCAAAAAATGAACTGTATGTGATGCTCGAAAATGAACAACCACCCACACGAATGATCACAAACGGAGCCGATCGTTAGCCTATTTCTTCTTCTTGAGTGAAGTGGCTTAAGTGTTAAGCTTCGAATTCTGGGGTATAATTTCGGGTTACAGAGCTTAAGTCGGCTATCAAAAATTAAGTCATAGCTATTTCAAAAATAACTATGAAAAAGGATTTTTCTTGTTTTTTTTTTGAAATATTAATGTCTCACTATTAATAGTGATACATTAACCCTAATAATACGAAAACCCTAGCTTATGTAGGGTTCTAGCTGATTAGGATATCTGTCTAATTAAGATCCTAACTAATCAGGAATCTTAATTTGATTAAATATTTTATTCTTTGGATAACTGTTATTTATATTTATAGTTATCCAATAATATTAATATAAATATAAATCTGAATTATGTTTTAACCATAAAATAAATTCGGATTACATTATCTAAATAATGCAATAACAGAAATACAAATTTATATATTCATAATATACAATACAAATTTACTAAAATAACCCAATCCGTTCATCACATTCTTGATGTGTGACCCAATAGGTTTATATCACGTCGGCAGTAGAATTAATACTATATTAATTTCACAAATCATAATTGATCTCTAGCAAGACATTATGACTAACCCAAGTAATAATAATTTAAAGTTCGTAATAACGTAATTAAATAGCATATGTCATAGTCCTTTTGTCACACGATATCTAATTCGAACATAAGACATGTATAGTGCCATCCCTATATTGTTCAAATATAATTTCTCAATCCCTTAGTAAATTCATAAGTCAAATAATATTGATAACACTTTCAGTTCATCCGAGCACGGCCATGCATTTCTCAGTCTTACTAATCGAGGGACTCAAAGGTAATTTATGTTAAAGTTAAGAAGAATCGAGAACAAATGGACTTTTTTTCTCTTACTTTTTCTCCACCGATAGTATAATTGAGAGGTTAAAGAATTATTAGTTTAAGAAACTTCTAGTAATTAATTAGTTTCAGAATAAAAAAAAGGATATTTTCAAAGAACTCCCCCAGGTATGACTTTATGACAATAACAACCCTTGTGGTTCACTATATTGCACTTACTTCCCATATTTTGATTTATTTATAACAAATCTTTTAACCTATTTATTATTAACATAATTATAAGATTTAAACTATTTTCATTTGTATTGGTTGAAGGACATGACCATACATAGGAGGATATAGGTCGAGTATTATTACTCTCTTACTATCTAATTCTTCAAGTTTAGTATTACTTGTTTCTTTTACTTCGGTTGTCATCCTACTTGTTGTTACTGCTATTTCTTTGCTCCATTATTTTTTATATGGTTTCTTGGGGTTGTTAGCCAACAAGCCACTTTAAACAATTATATTGGTGAAAAGGCCGCAAGTCTCAAAGTATTAGCAAAACAGCCATCATTTATTACGTCATCATTGTCAGAAAATACTACGTCCAAACCTAACTCCAAAGTTATAAAAAATACATTTTGCCCCCCAACCCCATCATTTTAATTACCCAAAATGAAATAGAAAACTAAATATTTCCCTCCAACATCCCTCCAAAAGCTCTGATTTTTTTATTTTTCAGATCCCGTTTTCGGCGACTATTCCGGCTATGCATCGAAAAATCAGGCCCCAATCTCCGTTGTTTCAAAAGCTCAGTTTTACAGTCAAAATTTCGGCCAGTCCGACAATGGAGTTCGTTTCGGGAATTCAAATTCTCTTGTGGAGTAAATTCTCCATTCAAATACCTTATTCGTAACCGGTAAGTGCTTTGTCCCAGCTCTTTTTGATTCTGAATCTGGTATTGTTCGTCTACTAGTCATCGTCGAGTCATCGACCGGTAATAGGCCATATGCATATACTATAATGACGTCAATTGCAGAATATATTATAGTAGGCGGTGATTACATGGGTCAATGAGTGGAGACCTCAAAATTATGGAATTGGATTTCTGCGAGCAATGTGACAGTACCGATTGATGTGCGTTGCAATGGTACATATAACGACTTGCTTACGAGCGTGATGAAAAGTGGGGACTTAAGTTGTGAGCTCACCCACTTGCGCATTAGTTATATGATTAATGCTCTGCCCATGAGGGAAAAATGCATTATTCTTTCATAATGAATGATAGGCAGGTGAGATTGTACATGCTTGATATTGTTGTTGATGGTTTTAGACATGTTTTAAGAGTAAATGTTGTTGAGAGATCTCAAGAAGCTTTTACTTTAGCAGCAACACCTCCCCCACCCCCGTCCTCACCACAACAACCAACCGATAATAATTCAATACAAGTTGAGAGCATGGATGATCATTTAATAGATACAGATAGGGATAGTGAGGATAGAGAGTCTGATGGAGGTAATAAGCAGCCAAGTGGTACACAAAGCAGCCGCAAATTCATTGATGGAACTGGTTTTCCCCTTAAGCATACATTCAATAACAAAGAGTATAAAGGTTTTATTGAAGAAAGTTGCGGTAAAGACCTCGTTCTGTTTTAAATCGAACAAGAGTAATAACAAATATTATAAGGTGGAATGCAAATCTCCTAATCGTGGCTGGATGGTGTGGGACAAGAGGTACGCGAACTCGGATAGATTTCGCATTTACAAGTAAGTTGCTGAACACAATTGCGTTGTTGCAAATGTTACGAGCACTCATAAGAGTATCTCGTTAGTTATCCTTGCATCAGTGTTGATGAATGACTATATTGACAACAAAGGACCAACGAAAAATAAAATACAGAGGACTATTTTCATGGAGTTTCGTTGTAAACCAAGCTACTATATGTATTGGAGGGTAGGTGTATTGGCTAAGAACATGGTTAGGGGGACACCGAAGCACGGGTATGACATTTTACCGGCTTATTCTAACATGGTTCAAAATTTAAATCTGGATTCTAGGATTTGTCTAAGCCTTGATGATGAGAACATGTTTAAATATTACTTTATAGCTAACAGAGCTTGTATTCGAGGATATACCCATATGCAAAAGGTTATTGCCGTTGATGTCACATATTTATACCGCAAGTACGAGGGTGTGTTATTGACTACTGTCGCACATGATACCAAGAATCATATCTATCCAATTGCATTTTGCGTGGTGGATAAGGAGTATGATGAATCTTGGACCTACTTTTTTGAGAAACTAAAGTATATGATCGCCGATGAACATGACATGTGTATCATCTCTAATAGGCACAAGAGCATAGCGAACGGTGTTTCAAGGATTATTAAGCATGCCCATCATGGACTTTGCATGAATCATCTTGCTGAAAACCTTTGAAAGAATTACCAATGTGGAGACGCTCTTCCGTTACTATGATACATCAAAGTCATATGGTTAGAAGGAGTTCAACGATCATTTTCAGGAATTACAGGATAAATGTCCCGAAGTAGCTAATTGCCTAGAATTTGATAAGTGGAGCAGGTCACATTTTCTAGCAAACATGTACGATGTGTTGACTACAAATATTACTGAGTCGCTAAACTCAATGTTGAAGGATGAAAGAGAGTATTGGTGACTGCCATATTCAATTCCATTTTAGGAGGTTTGCTGATATTTTCAGGCAGAGACGTGCAGATGTGAACGCGATAATCAATTTATTTGTGCATTTGGCTGAAAAGACGCTAAGGGAAAAAATGAATGAGGGCGACTCCTTGTTTATCAATAATATAAATGGGGAAGTCAACGGGTTCACCGTAGTCGGCAGTGGCGCAACTGCCAAAGTCAATCTATTGAATAAAACATGTTCTTGTAGAGAATATGACTTGGTTAAATTACTGTGTGCTCACACGAAGACATCATTGAGGTTGAAGAACGGATCCGAATATGGTACAAGCATTTATAAGTATTCTTCATCTATGTGTAAAGTTCAATAGTACATTATTGCATTTGCTGAAACTATTTATGTAGTCCCTCCAGAGTCAGAATGGGATGTGCCATAGGAGTAAGCTAAAATGTACATTCCCCAACGGCTTACACACCCAAATCTGAAAGAAAGAAAATCAAGCGTATTCCTGACATCGGAGAATCTTTCAATTCTAGTGGAAGTACAAAAGAGAGGAGAAACAAGTGCACAATTTGCATGGGAAGTGGCCACAATAAAACAACGTGCCGATATTTGAGAGATCATCCCACTTGATTGTTTTTCATTTCAATGTATTTTTGTTGTATTTTTAATTTTTATTTCTACTAATGTATTAATTCTGTCTGCCAGTTCAATATTAATCAATTTTGTTTTAGTCTATAATATAATAGCGTGGGTTTATAAAATACCTAACATTTATTCTATAATACCACTTTTAACAATTTAATCGACCCTTTCTAACGGTTTATATTCCCTATGCAAAATCCTAATTCATTTTGAACTTAAAAACGTACTAACTAAGTTTTAAAAAGTTGCAGAATTACGTCTTATCAGTCTGATATCAAATGCTACGTCCATGCGTCTAGCCACTCGTCGATCATTCATTGGCGAACCTTTTAAATACCCGATGAATATTCTATATATCGGTGGTTGTCTATAGACTCTTTTTAGTTTGAAATATACAAACACTCCATTCACAGTCCCAAAAAACCTTCAACCTTCCAATGGCGAGAAGAATCAGAGGTCGTGCAGTGAAGCACCAACCTTTTCAAGCCCCATTGTCGGACGTCCTCCTACTAAGAAATGATTTTAAGAGGCTTTTCAGGGATCTCGGAGAGGACAAGGAACAAATTGACATTGCTCTCCGCAGGATCACGCGTCTTCTGTGTGTGATCCTGCAAATGAACAATGTCGACGCCGATGCCCTCATCACCCCCCTACAACTCCCTATTTGTTTTAGTTTAATTTCATTTCATTGTTACTTTGGCAAGTTTTTCATTTATAAAAGTAGTAGATGGAAGCTTTTGGGCTTTCACATATGAAAGTTTTTGTATAGATGTGCTCCTTTTGTTGAATGAAATGAAACAAATATTGAGGTTGTTTGTTTTGCTATGCATCTTTCTTGTGATTTATGTATTTTGTGTTGTATTTCAGTTATGTCTTCGTTTGAGTTCTGTAATTTTCTTTCTTTTTTGTTCTTAGTGAACATGGTAAATTATAAACCACAGGGCTAAGTGCACACAAGTATTATAGACAATGCTATTTTAAAACTTAATAATTTTCATAAATTTAACTAAATACTATAAATTAAGAATTTTAAAATAGTTATATAGAAATATAATTTATAATAATATATTTATATCATATAAATAGGTGATTGTTTCCATTACTTAAAGTAAAGTATATATTTATTATTATTATTATTATATTTTTTAAAAATCGGAAAAAGAAATTCAAATCCCAAACCCTAAACCCCAAACTCCACAAGGAATTGAAGATCATAAAGTCGTACATGATATGTGTATTGACGAACTATTGGTGTGTGGTATTAACACCTTGTGCTCATTCTGCCGATGGAGAGACAACATATAGAAAATGTATTGATTTTATGGTGGACAGAAAAGTCATACTACACATGCATATGAGTACATGGCAACATAGGAAGCTTGTCTGGCCTCGTCTACAAGTCTTTCCTAGCAAGAACCTTGGCGAGCCAAGCAAGTTGGTAGCAGCCTGGGCTCGTCTCCAGGCCTTGCTGCGCGAGAAACCAGACATGCCAAGGCATATGGGAGCGCCATAAACCAGTGAAGTGAGGCCAAAGGCGAGGGACAAGGCAAGGATGATTTTCTTGCCTCGTCCACTGTCCTCGCCTCACGAGGATGTTGGCAAACCAAGTCAACAAGGCTCCAGCCTTGCCTCGTCTTCAAGTCTTGCCAAGCACAGATCTAGACGCGCCAGGACTTCTATGATTTTCATTTATTACTTTTATTTAACACTTTGTAGTAGCAATTTAGGATATGTTATAAATCCTAAATTGATCATTAGATTAATTTTAGCATTTTTAGTCTTTTGGCAACATTGTAAAGATCTTTTTTGTTTTTTAAAAAAATTCAAATCTAAGTGACCGTCCATTGGTATACCATAAACCTATTGTTGTCAATTTCCAATAGCAATTGTCTAGTCTAGACTTATCAAATGATCTATAATCTACCTTTTGTTATATATAGACCATGACCAATTTTTTTTCTAAAAATACAATAAATAAATAAATAAAATAAAATAAAATTACTTAATAATATTTAAACATTATAAGAACTCTTTGTTACATCACACGAGGGTCATCATTCATTATACACATGATCCTTCACTACAAGCCACACTATGATCATCATTCTGATTCATGGGGTCTGAGTAGGCCTCATTATCATATTTTACATTTTTCTTCTTTTTCCATCTCGTCGTACTTCTTCGCCTCTTCTTTTTCTATCATTAAGATTGACACCAGAACGAGTTACTATTTTCCTCCTCTTCATCTACATCTAGCTATTCTTTATGATCTACGTACATGTAATAGAGTCACGATATAAAAACAACAATAATAGACCAAAAGTCTATTAATAGATCAGATGATGTATTTAAAAAAATAAAAAACAGTAAAAAGCAAGATCGAAACAACCAGAATAAGTAGAAATAAGACATATTTCGACAAAAAAAAGGCTAAAGTTCTAAAAATTTGAAAAAAAAAATCGAAACTTTATGAACATTAGGTTCTATCAAGATAAACAAAAAATAAAACAACTTTCAAGGCAATATGAAGCTTAAAATGCTCCGACGGAGTTGCAAAAAAAAAAGGAACTTACCTTGGAATGACACCTGGACAGAATCTGAGTTTGGAAGAGACGTAGATTGCGCTGAATGTTGAAGAGAGAAATCTTTTTGGGAAAGTGAAAGCAACTGAAGAGAGAGAGTGAATTTTTATATATTTTAATATAAGACAAAGGGACTTAAATCTATAAAGTTAAAGTTTCAAACTTTTAAAAAATAATAAAGTGACCATGGGCACACACATTCGAAACCCTAATCACCAAAAATAAATCAAAAAGAAAATTAGTGGCCTCTTGGCTAATTTAAGTTTTAAAGTGGCCTCTTGGCTAAATCTTCTTTGGTTCTTCACTATTATATGGACTTTCTACCTTGAGAGAGTATGTTGTTGTTGATTTTTGATATACTAATTTTGTCTAATCTATTTTTGCAAGCATCTTTAACTAAACATTCATTTCGATTGAAGGTGAATTTCAGGTCAAATACTCTGGGAGTAGGCCATTTATTTTTCAAGCAGATGTTTTGCAAAACTGGGCAATCAAAGTAGTACAAATTAGAAAGTTTTTACTATTAGTTGGAACTGGGCAAGTGGTTGTACCAACTGGAGGTTTTCCTACAAGTGAAGCATCAAAAGGTCGATTTGCCTGCTTGTTCAACAAATGTAAAAAGGGAACACCCGTCAAACTCACAATTTAAACAATAATTTTGTGTTGAATTAAACTCACAATAATTAATGTCTTTCAGATACTAAACTCACTAACAAGAGAAGCAAAATAGCTTGAGATCTTTTTGAAACAGCCATAGTCGAAGTATACTGGACTTGATTTTTTATGAAAGAGTTGTTTCATGGCACCTTTTATATCCTGAGTTTACACAATATGGTAAGAAAATATTAACTGTAGTTCCTGCATAAAATTTCAATGGTAAATGATTTGCATAACGTAATTAATAGAAAATTTCCTAAATTAGATATACCTAATGATTGTATTGCATGCCAACATTAGTTCAAATATTCGAAAGATTAATATACCAAAAGTTACTCCTTATTGCTTTCCGCTAATCAGCGCATTCAGATATCAATTATAAGATTCCAAAATCTCTGCGAATATGTTAATAGGCATTAGCATTTTGGAATTAAAAAATTCCATACATTATTTTGTGTCATTCATTGGCTCCACTTATTTTTATTAAAATTAAAATATCTGAATCTAAACAAAAATGTGAATGTTAAAATATATATTAAAATTAAAATGTCTGAATATCTTTATTTTAATATTTTAATTTAAGAAGGGGGAGAGTCCATCGTTTTGGAACATATTCCCCTATGAGCCATACATTTCTGGAAATGGATGGCTTAGATCGGCTAATGCAGTTATTTTTACTCGAAAAAGATCATTTCTCATCCCTCACGATAAAATTAGAACGATATAGAGAGGGACCATTTCTCATCTTTCGAAATATCACACAGCTTGACAAACAGACAACATTTCAAAATCTGCTTACGTTGCAATAAACAAAAGATACTGTACTTGTACAAATTCAGCCACAGTTATATTATGCTAACATTGCCTGAGGTATAAGTATACAGAAAAATATATTGGCCTAATTGATTAGGCAACACCTCTTTAAGCAATCAAACATTAAGAATTTGCTAATTTATCTAAATAGACAAGTAATTCATCTAATAACCCAATATACATGGAGATTCCAAAATAATGGGAGACTGATTCACTAGCAAGTCTCCCCATTTTCCTCCCTAATAACCTAATAAAGACGGATTCACAACTCAAACATATATGCCAAAGACCCAAAACACTGCCATGAAATTGCTCTCTCAAGGGAATTTGGAGCAATCTCATGCTAAAGTTTGTCGAAAATAAAACTTTCAAAGTCACCCTTTCGTTCTCATGATTGTAATGCTGCCCCTTCTGCCCTCTATGTGAATTTTTGTCTTGCCAATGACAGGCTTCCCGGAAAAAGCTGATGTCGGATAAGAAGGTGGATCTTGATTTCTTTGCTTTGATTTAGATGGTGGCGGAGTGTGTATCTTTTTATTGATCTCTTTTAAAGTCACATCTCCTTGAATGCTGCAGGGTTTGATAAACCCAAACGGATACACTACAGAAGATGCGCCTTTTTCGGGAGTTTGAATGTATGAATTCCTACCTGAATAAATATTCAGTTAACAATAGGAGCTCAGTAGCAGCCACTTTGCCATGTGTTTCCGTGCAAATGAAGCGGAAATGAAAACACTGAACAGGCCACACTGTTGACAATATTATAACAAAGGGATTCTTTCACAATGTAATGAATTCTCAGCTACTTGAGACTCGGCGATTTAATAAGTGTAACCATGAGTAAAGTACTAAGTGTAATCATAGATAAAGTACTAACCTTTGAAAACAATGTTTCCACAAGTACGTGCAGGATTGTTTTTTACCATAATTATCTCACATTCTGGTGGGGAATTTTGAACCTCTGCAACAGATAAGTCAATCAAATATTAAACAAGAATAACATGAAAAAGAAGACAAGAACACCAGCATATGAAGAATATAGAAAGAGACAGAGACCAGAAAGAAAGGAAGAGCAAAAGAAAGAGAGCATTCAAGGGAAAGAGATTCTCTACCCATTGTGTCCACTTGAACATCAGATACTCCAGATATGTTCCTGTTAAACCAAATATGTATTAGAGCAGAGAAGACAGAGCATAACTAAAAGTCGTTATGAGCATGGAAGGCTAAGGATGAAACGTTACATATCCTCGGAACCAATCTGCAACTCAGGATCATTAAAGCAATCCGTAAGCCATTCTTCAGATGACTTATCCAAGCCTTCATGAGCCGAAGATGTTGCACCATCTAGAAAAAACATATTCTGTCAATAATGAATTCCATAATTTTAAGCGGGATATAACTTTAGAATAATGTTTCAAAGATTGACCTTCACATTCGGATAACCAGCTTGACACTTCGCATATAGCTTCTTCAAAATATGCATTCCTCTCCTGCAATATCCAATTTCCATGTGAAGTCACTTCAATAAAAATTGTTATCTGCCTTAGCATCATATAGCATGTTTGGTCAAGCTTATGGGAAGTCTAAAGTGTTTATTTTAGAAAGTTCAGGTGTTTGGCCAAAGCTTTTAGGGAGAAAATAAGTGCTTTTTGTTAGGATTTACGTCCCAAATCCTACCTAATCAGAAAAACAGTAAATAAGCGAAAAACAAATAACACACACAGATTTATAGTGGTCCACCCTCAATGCAAGAGCTACGTCCACTTTGCCGTTGCAGATTTAACTATAATGGAGTTTTGAGTTTACAATTCTCTCTTTCTTTTTCGACCACTCTTCTGAAAACTCTTCTGAAAGAAAAACGACGCCCTAGTTTATATATAGTGAAAACTAGGGCGAACATAATACAAGCCTAAAATTTCCAAAATACCCTCCCCTAAATAACATTACACTATGTGTAGGGTCTTCATAGTGTCGGCGGTGAATTAAGATCCACAACTCAACACTTTTGAGTGGTTGCAGAAGTTGTTTTTTAAAAGCTAAAAGAAGAAGCTTCTTCCACTTTGAAACATTGACCAAGTACAAAGTACTGCTCTAATGTCGGCAAAAGTGCTTTTCAAATTGATAGATAAACACAAACTATTATTCTCCAAAAGTACTTTTTTGAAAAGTACAAGTAACAAAAAACATCTTTTAAAATAAGAAGATTTTAAAAGTTTGGCCAAACATGCTAATAAACATGTCAAATGAAGTAGAACTAAAAGGTGCATTTCACATGAGGTTTCCTTACAGACCAGATTCCACTACTGATCTGTTGGCTTAACAACACTCTTAACTTGGTTTCACGTGTGGGAACCAACACACGTTGTTAATGCTAAACTATGATTAGAAGAGTGTTCTTTGCTTTTTCATAAAGCACGTAGCAAAAAAGTAGTAGTAACCTTTGATTTTAAGAAAGTTAACGCAATGTCTTGATTTGAACCAGCAGAATCCAGGATCTCGGGGTCAAATTGTAGCATTCGGCGGCGTTTTACAACTTTACCAGGTTCTCTGCACTGCTCCAATTTCTTGCTTGTAACTTCTGGGATCAAACCATTTAAATCTTGTTAAGATGCTTTAACTATGTTTAGTACTAGAAGAAAAAATAATTGTTATGTTTAGATCCTTTACCCTTGACATTGAAAGTCAAGTCATCACGGTCCTTAAATGGGGTTGTTTCATCATCAAACATGTAGGAAATGTCTTCCTTATTTTCAGTTACACCAGTCCATAGACATTTGGATACGTCTGTTTGAGGCTGCAGCCCTGTTTAACATTGATAATTCCACCACTCAACTATATTTTGTCACTTAAAATTACTAGGTAAAGTAACTAAACTTACCAAAGTTCTCACTGTCTTCAAGAAACGTTTCCCCACATTGCCAATCCCATATCTCGCTGCTACATTTTCAGCAAAGAAAACAAGAAAACAACGAATCCGTTCAATTCTACACTTGTTATTATAATAAGTACAGTCAAACCTCTCTATAACAACCATCCTCTATATCAACTATCAACATTTCACTACAACAACTTCTCTATAACAACATTTCATTATAGCAGTCAAAGAATATCCAAACAACGATATTATAGAGAGGTTTGACTGTATAGAGGTCAGGACTACCACATAACATGTAAAGAAATTCACTTGAACAAATCTCATTCTATGATGAAAGAATCAAAGAATCATCACTCTTTAAACCTATTAACATGGTTTAAATTTACATACACTTTTTGATCCACAAAGTGGGAAACAAAAATGTAGGAAATGCGTGAGGCATAATCACCCATGACACATACAGAACACAACAAAAGCATAAAATTGAGTCACTAGACGAAATTAGCCAATGCACGGTGCCATTACCACAATATAGACAGTTACAACTACAATAAAATTAAAGGAAAAATGATAGCAAACCATTTCTATCTATCATCAATCATCCAATGAAGACAACAACAACAACAACAACGACGACAACAACAACAACAACAACAACAACAACAACAACAACAACAACAACAACAACAACAACAACAACAACAACAACAACAACAACATAACCAGTGTAATCCCACAAAGTGGTGTCTGGGCAAGATAGAGTGTACGCAAAACTTATACTACCTTGGAGGGTAGGGAGGCTGTTTCCGAATCATCCAATGAAGACACAATATCAAAAAATACTAAGAACAACATCACTAATAAAATACAGAAAATCAATAACAGATTATCACAAAGTACAACCACGATAACTTTTCTTTCGAAAAAATCATGCACGTGTGTAGTTTAACACAGCGCTGTCTCATACCACACCCGCCTATAGAAATGATATAAACAAAGCCCAGCAATTCAATTTTCCAGCATTTTCAGTTTTTCACGAAAATGACAAAGTTGAACTACAGAACTAAACCAACAAACAAACAATAACCCAATATATTCATACAACAACAACGCCTCGATCCTAAACAAGTTCGGTGTCAACTATACATATCACCACAGAACCATGTTGCTCTATTTAAGTAATAACCCAAATATATCCACTTGGGACTCAACAAAAACGCACAAAATTAAAAATGACAAAAAAAAAGTACCTGTTAGTATCGAAATCCATGGGTAGATCAGGCACTCCGTTAACCCCTTAACTTAAAAATGGATGAAAAGTGAGAATGATGGGTGCTATACTATATGGAAAAAAGTGCCGATTAGTGACTACTGGTCTGTTATTGAGTGGGTATAGTAGATATATATATTGGAGTTATTGTGTCTTGCAAGTCTCCATATATATATATATATATATTTCTGGCAAAGGATGCGTCCATTACAGTGAGAGAGTATATAGTGGCCCTCAAAGTCCGTTATTTGCTGGGGCCATTACTCTCTGTCTCCAACATTTCTCCCCCTTTTTTTTTCGCATGACTTTAATTAATAATGTGGTCCTTTAAGTTTTCCTTCTCATTAAATTATTCTCAACGCATTTAATCCTTTAAAGTTTTCTTATCGACAGTGGTTATATATATTATATTAATTTTTTTTCTTTTGTCTAATATTTGAATCTTATAATTTTTACTTTATGAAAAAATAAATACTATAAAATTCAGATAAAATAATTTAAATATAATATACATAAAATATTAGGTTATAATGTTGTGGTTGGAGGTGATTGTTGTGAGGCAAAAGTACCGGCGATGATGGTTGGGAGTAATTGTTGTGTGATGGCGGAGGTGAATAGTGCTAGTCGGTGACAGTGGTAGATGGTGGTAGTAGGTGACAATATGATTGATGGTATTTGGATGATAGTAATGGCGAGCCATGGTGATATTGAGCCGTCATCACCATTAACTTTAATTATAATTTCTCAATAATATTGAAACTCTATTTAATATTTGAAGGATTAAGATTATTTAGATATCTTAAGTGGTTAAATGTGATCTGAAAGCTACTCAAATTCATACTTTCAAGTGTAAAGTGTAAATTTTAAACCAATGATGCCTTGATCTAATTGAAAAAGAATTCAAATCAATTTCTGCTATTCCACCGGAAATTGCACATTAAAAAAGGTACAGGGATTGCATGTACACAGTGCGTGACCGCAGTTAAAGGAGAACAACAATTGAGGTCTTCTTTCACTTCAATTTTCTCCAATTCCCTATAGTATGAACTTGAAGCTTTATAATCCACGTGTCTCCATTTATGTGACACAATTTCTTTTTAGTATGTTCTAAAAAAAAATATTAACTTTGTATATTTGAAAATAATTTAACTTTATGAAATAATTTATAGTCACACCAATATCTAAGATTTATTTTGGACAGTAAATTTCAAAAGTTTTCCTTTTCTTTCTTAAATTTCGTGTCAAGTTAAATGGTGTCATATAAATTGAAACGGATGGAGTAATACTTAATCATATCACACTGATAGTGGGGACTGGGTTAATTACATAATAGTCATTTAGTACTATTTATTTTATTGTGTCAAAATGTTAAAAAAAAATTAATAAAATAAGTTACTTAATTTAGCTAAGTATCACAGAGCAAAGAACCCATTCGACGGCATCCGCGCCCGCTTAAATTTCACTTTCACTCTTGGATAGCTATAGCTACGGGCCCGGTAGGCCGCCTGTACGAAAACCGTCGAAGAAGTGACTCAACGCGCCATAACTATTACTTTGACTCTTTTTATGCAATTGTGGTTTTCCGCTCCTCAGTCATTGTATATTAAGATGATTCTTATCTGGGCTTTCTTTCTTTCAAATCGATATCGCGCTAAGCCTACTTGTGAAGAAAAGAGTCGTCGGGCTATTGCAGAGTGAAGGAAGGTGGGAAGATGTCTTGTCGCCCATAAAGTGTTGAATATCGTTATTTTTTTAAATCTTTTTATTTGAGTTTATTATAATAATAAATGGCGGGTTTTATTAATGAAAAGAAAAGTCTGCTAAAATATTTTTTATGACCAAAAGTTACTCAATTCTACTTAATTAGTATAAAAATCACTAAACACTTTGAGTGACTTTTTTCGTTACAACATATAGATGTTTGGGTTCTATGGTCAAGTGACTTCCTTTGATAATTAAATATAGTTGAGTGACTTGTTAATTATAAAAATAATTTGGCGGCTTTCTATGATATTCATCAAAATTAAATGACTTGTTCGTACAAAAAATAGTTTAATAATTTTAGTCTAATAAAATAAAATTTGAGTAATCATTCCCGAAATTAAGAAAAAATTGAGAACCCCCCAGACAAATTGTATCACTCTCTGAGTGAGATAATTCTATATGCTTCTGACATGGTATTTTCATTTGTTTGTCTTATCTAATTAGTTTTATAATAACACCATGAGTTTATACTCTGGCATGCTTTATTCTGTACAGATTGCATAACGCACTATAAAGTATAAACACATGAGTTAGCAGGAAACCATGTAACTTGTGATATATAATTTTTTTTGTTTGTAAATGATAGAATATACCGTGTATATCCCTATGATATACAGGATATACACGGTTTCGACTAGTCTTGTATCATAAATAGAAGTATTAAATTATATTGTATAATTACCATAATTGTAGAATTCTTGTACAAGTAGAACTAGGATAATAGAAGTTTAATAAGAATATGATTTTCCATATTTGGAGATTGTAACTTATATATATACATATTCATTCAATAAGAATAATCAAGGAAATTAATTATTTCAATAAATTAAACTATTTTCATTTGTGTAAAATCAAATATGATGTTTTGTTGTCCGCTTGGACAGCTCAATTGGTTATCAAGGGGGATATTTGGAAAATGGCTAAGGATCGAATCCCGTCAGCGGCAGTGTGGGGGTTACTTCTTGAAATAAAGGAGGGCCCCTTGTGCGCAGCGTGATACTGGTCTAACCTTTGAAATCAATTGAGTCACCATGATTTACCTCCTTCACAGACCTGTCGGACCGGGATATAGGGGCTCCTGGGGTGGGAGTTCCACCTTTTGATTGGAAAATATGCTGTTTTGTTTATCAAAGAGCAATAATGTTGGTTTCTGAAAAATCAAAGCTTTTGCACTTCCCAAAAAACAAATCCCGATAGAAGTATTATCTTTTCAATTTTGTGCCTTTTTTATGAAAGCTTCAAAGAAACCTAGATGAAACAACAACAACACCCGATGTAATCCACAAAACGGTCCGAAGAGGATAGGATGTACGCAAATCTTACCTTGACCTTTATGGATAGAGAGTTTTTGATAAACTCTCAGCTCAAAAGGAAAGTAGTAGATGCAGGATTGCAAAAAAAATAATACAATAAAATATCTAGATATAAAACAAATGGAGTAACACATAGTAATACACACATAAAGAGTAAGGATTTACGTGATACCCAAAGAATACGACTAAAAAAAGAGAAGAAGAGGCTAGCCCCCTACCTCTCCCACTCAATGCGATAAAAACTCAACTATCCACTAGTCATCTACCTTAATTCTCGACCTCCAATAAACTTAAATGATTAAATGTGAATATATGAAATGGGCCGGCAAAATAGTTCAAAAGAATTATCAAAAGGTGAGGTTTTTTGTTGAGGAAAATGACATAAATGTGTAACTTTTTGCGCCCAATTATATCCTTTAGCTAAAAAAAATATATGTCATGGTATCAGTAGCCAAAAGTTCTAGTCAAAAGGCCATGAAATATTGGAAAATAGAGTAACTATATCATTTTTGGGGCATAAATATACTCTTACCATTAGCTAAGTGAAGCAAGTATGTCTCTGAAATTTGAACTATTGAAAATAGAGTAAGTATGCCGAATGTTTACTTTTTGGCACAAAAATGTACTTACAGTTAGCCAAATAAAGTAGATATGTCCATTTCCACTAAGGATTTCATATAATATGTAAATTAGCATAAAATAACAGGAGTTTTTTTTTTTTTTTTTGCTGAATTGAAATTCAGGTTAAAAAATGATCGAATAGCCTAGCTGACACTTGTTCTATTTTGATATCTCATTTTTTATATTCAACTGGATTTTATTCAGAATTTTGAATTTGGTCAAAACTAATATTTTAAATATCTTTGACCGTCAACCAGGCAACTTTCAGGCGAAAGAGTGTAACTAGATTCTCAATGGAATATGTATGGAGTGATCAGTTAAACATTTTACTTAATTAAGAAGATGAGAAATTAATTAATGCTTCATGTATGTATTATATTGACAGCAAATCTTACTGTTAAATATAAGTATACCGTGTGAATCTAGTGTATATATGGTATTGTTTGTATCACGGTTTGGGCTACTAATTTGGTATTGTTTGTAATATTTTAGTGTAAATATTACATTATTAGAATTGTACACTTACCATAATTGTATAGTTAGTGTCCAAGTAAAATAAGATTTTATGAGTAGAATAGGAATATGATTTTTCTATTATGAAAATTGTAAATTGTATATATACTCTTTCATTAATGAGAATAATCAAGGGGATTATTTTTTTCATGGTATCAAGAGTCTAGATTTATTTTTCTCTCCCAAAATTTCCGTCCAAACAGTCCGGAATCCGACCTCCCTTCCTCGGGTTCCGTGCCCGGGAATTTTTTTTCTTCTCAAATTTCTTCTTCTGAATCCCTATATCACGTCTTGCGTTGCTATTATGGCTAAGAACACATTTCACCCTGCCCTTGTTGTTTCTAATATCAAGAATCACATTCCTATCGTTCTTGAGATAGAAAACGTCCATTATGCGATGTGGGCCGAATTGTTCAAAGTTCATGCACGCTCGCATCAAGTTCTCCATCATATTATCCCCGCGGCTCCTACGGATACGGAGGTGCCCAGACCCGAGGATAATCCTAAGTTATGGACGACACTTGATGCTACTGTTCTTCAGTGGATTTACTCCACTATTTCTACCGACCTCTTGCAGACGATTATCGAACCAGACGCCACGGCGATGGCGGCTTGGAATAGAGTACATGGTATATTCCAAGATAATAAAAAATCTCGTGTTGTTACCTTGGAGCAAGAGTTCTCCCACGTCAATATGGAAGATTTCCCCAACGTTTCAACATATTGCAAAAGGTTGAAGGAGTTGGCAGACCAACTCCGCAATGTTAGTGCGCCAGTCACCAAAGGTTTGACATATTCGTCCCCCTTCAAATTTTATATAATAAGCATGTTTCATATTCACATCTTAAGGTCTTTGGGTGCTTGTGTTATCCACTCTTTCCGTCCACCACAATTAACAAACTTCAGGCCCGTTCTACCCCGTGTGTGTTCTTGGGTTATCCGTCAAATCATCGTGGTTACAAATATTTTGATTTATCTTCTAACAAATTCATCATTAGTCGCCATGTAATTTTTGACAAATCTCAATTTCCGTTTGCTAAGATTAGTAATGTAATATTTACACTAAAATATTATAACAAACAATACCAAATTAGTAGCCCAAACCGTGATACAAACAATACCATATATACACTATATTCACACGGTATACTTATATTTAACACTTACTATAATTTATAAGTCTTAATTATGTGAACTAAAAAGGCATTTACATAAGTAAGTATTCATGCTGACGAATACGATTCAAGGAACTTAATCAAGATTTCTGATCATACATCCAATTAGGCAAGTAACTTATTAATTTAACTATTATCATATACATCCAATTAAGGGAAAAAAGGTCGAAATATTCAGGTTAAATTATTTCTTTTCGGTTGGTGCAACAGTTTGATGATTTACTTACCAGAAAAGTAATTCAAATTAACATTTACATGGATAAGTATTATACCACAAACTAACTTACAATCAATGAATCGGCAATATAAATATCAGGAGTTTGGGACACATGAAAATTAAAAAAAAAAACTATTCTAGTAATCAGTGAAATTGTCTTTAGTTTGATGACAAGTTGTATTTTTCTCTCATTGTCTTCTTTTGCGTTCATTAGTCTTTTGCTGTTTTTTACTCTGTCACCAATTAATGCTGTGGTTGATTTTAATCAAAACTATAATCCTTTGTGGGGTCAAAATCATATAACTTTTCTTAACCAAAGTACTGAAGTGCAACTAATTTTGGACAGAAACTCAGGTATAACTCAAACTTTTGGTCCTCCTTTTATTTCTTGTTTTGTTTAATTTGGCGTAGTAATGTCAGAATTTAAAATCAGTGAGTTTTGAATATTTTTTAAGTATATATTCACAAAACTCACCTTAGAACTGCCACTAATTTAATTACTTATCCGCCATGAAAATGAATACTCTTGTTTTTCTTACATTTAGTAGAAGAAATTATGTTAGGCAGTAATTGCGTGTCACCATTTCCGAATCCATGGAAATGTGAATTGAAATATTGAATTCAATTAAATTTAGAGCCTGTTTGGTCAAGCGGCTAAAATTGATTATTTTAAGAAGTGCTTTTTGAAAAAATACTTTTGATGAGAATCAGTTTGTGTTTGGCTAATCCATTTGAAAAATATTTTTGAGTGCTTTTGATAAGTGATTGTGTTTGACTAATCTTCTTAAAAAGTGCTTTTGAGTGTCAAATTACAAAAAAATGACAAGTATCAATGAACGCTTGTTATTAAGATTATTTTATAGAGAAATTATTTTAAATATCTATATGAATGACTTTAATTAAGTTTTTACCTTTATTTAATTAAAATTTTAAAGTACATAATAAAATTTTCAATTAATATAATACATAGATAAGCAAAAAAATATTAAATGTTGATATAATATCAACATGGTGATTTAAATATTATACTAAAAGACATCAACCAAAATAAAATTTAAATCATTCCACATATTAAAATTAAACACAAAAATACAACGTAAAATAAAATAAAAGATTATTAATTAGAAGTTAATGGATTAATGAGGGATATAATTGGTAAATATGTATTTATGATAGAGATAATTTTGTCTTAAAGAAAATAAATCTATGCTTCTGCTTTTCTCCCAACCGCAGAAAAACTGCTTCTGCTTCTACTTGAAAACAGTTTTACTAATTGGCCAAACACCTCAAATAATAAATAAAATAAAATAAAATCTAAAAAAAAAATGCTTTTGACCTTAAAATCGCTTGACCAAACCAGGCCTTAGTTAAGTCCCACTAACTCGGCTTAGTCCTGCCACTAGTTTAATTACTTCTCTACCTTGAAAATAAATACTCTTGGTTTTCTTCGTTTTACATTATATTTACAAGAAACTATGTCATGTCCATGATCTTTTTAAAATTTATTATTAAAAATAAATAAATAAATATGTCATGTCCATGACATCTCATTATATATAATATCATTTATCAACGTTAATTTTACACTTGAATTAAGTGTAGTATTTCAACATAGATTTTTAGGTGATATTTTTGAACGGTAAATATATAATAATGACCTTTATTTAGACTATTATTATCAAATGTCTAATGATGCAGGAGCTGGATTTCGGTCCAAATTACAATATGAATCTGGATTGTTTACAATGAGAATGAAGATACCAAACAATAAAACCAACGGAGTCATCACAACTTTCTACGTACGTTAATAATTTTTTTCTTGGTGTATATTAACGAGTGTATACATGAATATATATAATCTTGAACTGAAAATTGGATGATTAAATTTGGCAGCCAATTTCAGATGATCAAGCTCATGGGGCCAATCATGATGAGATTGACTTTGAATTTGTAGGCACTGAAGGGAAATTGCAGACAAATTTGTTTGCTAACGATACGGGTGGCAGAGAAGAAGCCTACCAACTGCCCTTTGATCCTTCTGAGGATTATCATACTTATCAAATTCTTTACAGTCCCTACCGCATAGTGTAAACAATAACTTCTCACATTCAATTTTAATATATTTAAGTATGTTGATTATCTTTATTACGTTAGATATAACTAAATCTGATTGTGTTTGACTTTACACCATCACGTAGAACTTAAAACTCGTAGCAGAAGCCACCTTATTTCTTCGCTGAAGGTGCGATCCCCCGTTCCATCAATGCTACTTTCCTTGCTTCTTCCTGGCAAAATGCCTACGGTTAAAAACGTTGTTCATACATGAGCCATAGAAGCAAGCTATCTGCCTAAAATAAGGCTTTATGAATATATAGTTCCACGATTCTTAGATTCAGAGGTAATACTAGTCCATCAATAGCAATATCCATTTCTCTCGCACCTACTCAACATCCATCAAGAGTATCTCATAGGTTGATATTCAGTCGCATAAAGTGGGAGGGAGTATCTTATTTTTGTTGATGTTTTCATAAGCATGGATTTTCCTTTCAAAGAATTATTCATCTTTTTCTTGTAAATCATACTTTAATAAAAACTTAATGAGTCAGATTCGCCTAATCTGCAATCGTGACCAATGGCGGAATTACCTATTGGGAAGGGGTTCAATTGAATCTCCTTCGTTGAAATATTATACTGCCGCAATTTATTTGTGTATCCATACATTATTGGTTTTGTGAATATATATACATTATTGAATTCTCTAGCTTGACAAGTGATAAATGTGCCATACTTAAGTTCCGGTGTTTTTTGAATCTCCTTACTAGAATTTCTGGCTCCGCTCTTTGAACGTCATTATATAATAATACATGTACTTGTTTTCTTTAATTTTTGTAGGTTTTTTGTGGACAACATACCAGTAAGGACATTCCGGAACAACAAAATGAGAGGTATCAACTTCCCAACAAAACCAATGTGGATAGAAGCAAGCCTATGGTATTCACAAAGTGTTTGGGCTGGAAATATTGATTGGAGCAAAGAACCATTTATAGCTAGTTTTCAAGACTTCGATATTTCTGGCTGCCCTCACCAACTAGGCAGTAATTGCATGTCACCACTGTATCCATGGAACAGGGCCAAATTAGACCCTAATCAGTTGCAGCTTATGAGGAATTTTAGACAACAACATATGATTTATAATTATTGTTGGAAAAATGGAGCTAAGTTCCCAGAATGTGCTCCTCATAATGCTTAGTTAGTTATGTTAACTAATTTCACAAATTAACTAGCATTATAAACCATATGTTTAGTGGATATATACATGAAATCCATGAGTGGAATGGAACCATTTCCCGTTCCAGGTTTAACTTCTCTATACACATACAACGTAAGTAATTTTTTCAAACTATCAAATAATTCTAAAGGTAGTTAAATGGAATTAGTGGAGTATCTATTATGAGTATAATTATACTAATTCGAGAAACAAGACAAGTAACATTATATAGCAAATTGAATTGTATTGATTGTGTAGCAAACCACTCATCGTAGCCTTAAGGAACGCAGAAAGTTTTGAGTAGCTTCTTGACATAGCTTTCCAAAAGAAAATTAGAGTAGCTTCTTTTACTTCGGAAAGCAAAATATCCTTCTTATATGTTTCGACTTTGTATATTGACCAACCAATTCACCAAATGGCTATCTGCAAATATTTTATGGCTAGTATTTACTATTTAGAATATTAGACAACTGGGGAGATGGTGGCTCGCACAAACAGAAATATTTTAATTGAAATATTAATACTTCATGAACGACAAAGTCAAACAAAAATGTTCACGAGTCATGACCCAGCCTTACCAGATTCTGACTTGATTTCTTTCTTTATTTTATTTATTTACTTTAAAATTTTCAATTTAACATGTGAAAACCTACGATTAATTGGAATTTTTGAGTTAAATTAGTCCCACTAAGGGGAGCTTCAAGTTTCAAGTGCGATATTTCTGATTTTCTTTTTGAATTTCTCTTATCAAATTTTTTAATTGTTGGATTAAAGGCTTCCTAGTTACTGAAAGATGTTTCATTTTTAGAATTCAAACTCTCAGAAATATATTTAATTATGGGAGGAAAAAAAAGAAAGAAGAAAATCCATTAGGAAGCGAAGCTGTCCACGAAGCTTTGCTTCTCGGTCAGATACGGATCGAAGCCCTGCCTCGAAAAAGTCAGGACTTTTGAAATATTTCACCACAATTTTGAATGGTCCAACTTGGTGTGCTATGAGATTGTACTTGCTTTCACTTTCAATTTTCTTTTAAAATTTTAAAGGAGGAATTCAAGAAACGAGCAAAATTATCCTATTTCCCTGAAGAAAGAAAACGACCGTCTTGAATATCTACCTGCCTAGTACTTAATTCACAGTTCAAATTGCAATATGACAAGTTTAAATTCTATAATTGTTTTTGGCAATTCTCTTTTAATTTGACTATTGAGAATTGTGACCTTTTAGTGGGCAACAGTACAATGACGCTGAGAAAATACATAATTGAAAGACAGACGCCTTTTCAGTACATAGCGGTGGGAGAGCAGATATTATTATTTATAGAATGAAGCATATCATTAGTAGGTGTCACCAAACTATTTTTTTAATAAGAACATATATAAAAGTCACATATTAAATTTTGGACAAATATTAAGTATGATCCATGATTTCGAAAGTATAACAAATTAGCAATGAAAATCTAAAGATTGAAAGTTTTTAAATTTTCAATTTGATTCTTTCTAGTGGCGAAATCACCTTTGTATAAATCACTATCAAATAGAAAGTCCAATTGTTCAGTTGGTTTAGAAAAAAGATTCGTTTCAACTCCCTGATTCTCTCGTTCAACCTTTCTAATACATACAAAAAAGAAGAATTGGGTTGCCTCGAAGGTATTACTATCATTTTTGCTCAAACCCGTGAATTAGAGATCAAAAGCCCTTTTAAGATCAGCTTTTTGACTATTTGCTTAAATAAGCATTTCTTGAAATCGGTGTTTAACCTCTCTTTTTTGGTGTCTAAAAGCCGTCATTTGAGCATGATTTACAAAGTTAAATGGTGCCACTAGTAAAATCTTTTTTTTTAATGTAAATATACACTATAGTATGTTTACCTTTTATATTTTAATATTGTCTCCTTTGTATAAAATGTAGATGACACATTTAATGTAGGGCAAGTACAAGCAACTGAGTAATTCAACAAGGGCCAAGAAATTAATTGAACAAAACTGGCTGAAGTTAATTTGCGTTTAATTTTGAAGTCCGGACTTTACAAAAAGGTGAAGTGGTGAAAGGAATCATAAGAGACATATGTGCAACTTGCAAGCTCGTTAATGCTAGTCCACTATCTGCATGGGAAGGTAAAATAAAATACTACAAGAGGGAAGACTTAAAAACATTTACAGGGTGTGTGAGAGGAGAGGACAGAAGAATAGTCAACTAATACGTGCTAAGACAGAGTCAATGCTTTGAAAATTCTTCCCATTTATATATGTCTCTCTTAAAGTCATCTTCCTATGTATCTCCTCTTCAGTCTTCTCCTTCGCTTCTCTTTCTCTTTCTTTGTAGAATTTTTTTCGAAAAGCTTGGTGAAGAGAAATGGCTGTAAGTTGTTTTCATTAATTTCTGAGTTTTTGTGGTCCATATTTTATTTAATGTAAAATAATTCGATCATGTTCTTAGAGATTTGAAATTCAAGGTAATATTATTCTGGAACAGTAGTTGTTTCCTACTGTTTTAGTTCAAATTGTTCTGCATCCTGTAGCTTTCTTTTTGTGTTATATCTGGATTAAGTTTTGTCATGTTAGTTATGCTTTAGATCCAGCTTTTGCTAGGAGTTTATTTTTTTGTCTTTTGAGATATTCATATGCTAGTAGAAATGGTCGACAACTTCTAGTACAAGAAAACTAATTACCATAATATTGGATTGAGATGAGCAAAATGGAACTACATGGATAGTCATAATTTATGTAGTTGACCCAAAGGCAGAAGGCATAAGTTTATGAGTTTCTACACTGATCTCAAGTTAATATTACAATAATAACTGAGCTCACGGTTATTTATAGCTATCTAGTCAATTTCTTAATACATATGGGGTTTGGACAAAAGCTACTAGATTCATGTGAACTTGAGATCAGTGTAGAAATCACGGTTATTTATAGCTATCTAGTCAATTTCTTAATACATATGGGGTTTGGACAAAAGCTACTAGATTCATGTGAACTTGAGATCAGTGTAGAAATCACGGTTATTTATAGCTATCTAGTCAATTTCTTAATACATATGGGGTTTGGACAAAAGCTACTAGATTCATGTGAACTTGTAACCAACCCTCTAGATCCGCCCATGAGCAGCGACGTATAGGCCTGTATATGAGTTCACGAAAACCAATAGCTTTTGTTCGGACCTGTATATATATTAAGAAATCTACTAGATATCTATAAATATTTGACTATGAACCCAATAGTTATTGTAGAATTAACTTGAGGTTATTGTAGGAACGCATAAACTTCAAATTCTGAATCTGCCTTTGCCCCGAGCTGATCCCAACATGTTTGGATTGATAAGTAGTTTTTGTTGTTGTTACTGTTGCTGCTCTTTGGATCTATTTCAATCATAGCTCAGATACTCTTGCTATTCAACAAAATTTTTTATTACCAAATCATTTAGCTCACATTCAATAAATTCCTGAAGATCTTTCTTGCAAAAAGACTTCCTAAGTTGAATTTGCTTTAAATTGTTACTGCAGCGTCCAAATGTGCCAAAGTTTGGGAATTGGGAAAGTGAAGACAACACTCCCTATACTATGGTTTTTGACAATGCAAGGAAAACTCGTGGTGGCGGAAAGATGATGAATCCAAATGATCCTCAAGAGAATCCAGACATGTTTCCCAATATAGCTCAGCAGGAAGCAGCTAGGCAAACAAACAAACATCGAGTGAGTAGAGAAGATGGTGATTTTCGTGCTAATTCTCCAGCCCGCAGTGGAGGTCGTGGATCAAATTCTGGTCGACCTGCTAGTAGACAAAGTGGAGGTTCTGATCACAGCATTACGAAATCACCACTTCACCCGAATTCACAGGCAAAGATATCGGGACGAGTAGCTGCATCTCCTGTTTGGGAAGGGAAGAATTCATATGATAGTAGCCATGGTACTCCTGGAAGATCATTTGAAAGTGCTCGTAATACTCCTGGAAGATCATTTGAAAGCGCTCATGCTACTCCTGGGAGGATCCAAATGAAGCAAGAAAGTGTATGTTTCTTCCTATTCTATTTCATCTTGCATTATAAAAGATTGACTTTCTCTTGTGATTGCATGTCTTATTTATCCTATTTGACAGAAATAATTGAAAGGTATGCTGGTCATTACTGGACATGATAGGAACTGCATTTGATACTTTGAGTTCAACTTGTATTCACTAACTCTGCAAAAATATTTATACTATCAAGTCACCTAAAAGATAACTAAAGGCATGAAATTAGCTACCCGGACAATAAAGCAGGTTACCAGCTATACCTACAACAGGTCAAAGCGTACTGATAGTGTAAAAGTTTGTATACTGTCAGTGTATATAAGTTAAATTATTGACACTTTTGGTTTAATAGTAGCTAATGGCTCTTACATTGTATCTCTTGAATGTCGCATTTGATTTTTTTGAGGTCGAGCTGATTTATGCTGCAGCTAAATCTGCACGAAAAATGCTAATCATTTTGAAGCTTTTTGTGCTTTTGAAAAGATTATATCTTTGTCCAGTTCATTTTTCATATCATTGAGTTTGTCCTTAAAGTCCAGGGTGAATTGAAATTGAACTAAGGGAGTATTTATTTATTCATCTAATTAACAGTGACTTCTCCATCTTCTTGCAGCCTGACAGAGGAGCTGTAGTTCCCAAATTTGGCGGATGGGATGACAACGATCCTCAGGCTGCAGAAAATTACACTGAGGTTTTTAACAAGGTGCGTGAGGAAAGACACGTTGATTCTGGAAATATGCCAGGCTCAGTTGGTAGACCATCTTACAGCACACAAAGGAATCAGCGAAACGAAAAGCAAAAGGTATAGTGATTACTAAATTGTGTGACCTCCTCATCTAAAAAGTTTAAATGTTAAAAAAGAACACACATTTATATCATGTCTCAACAAGCCTCCTCATGTGTGGTCGGGTGACGTTGAGATTTGAACCCGGGCCTCTTGCTTGTTCTGATGCCATATTGAATTGTGTGACCTCATCTAAAAGCTTAAGCAGATAGAGATAACATACTTTTATTTACATAATTATATTGTGTCTAATTAGTGATTGCTCGCTGCTTTGCTATGATGATCCATTTGTTTCACCCTTGTTCTTATCATTTCCTCTGTATTCTGCAGAGCTGTTGCTTTCCTTTGTGGTGAAAATGAGGGCCTTGTTTTTCTGGTGATTTGAAGTTATAATGGATGTGTAAATAGATCAACAAACTCTTGTGGCAATACCAATATTTTCTATGTTAAGAGCCTTCTTGTAGCAATAAGTTTGGGCTAGTGGTTTCTTATCTTTGTTATGCTTTCAGCTGAATTTTGCAATTGTATTGTGTACTTATTGTTTTAATCATGTATTGTTTGTTCCTAAATTAAATTGATCCGTGTTAATTATCCTTCCCTTTTGTTCCCTATGAGAAAAAGGGCTAAAATCATGACTATATTACTCCCTTTGTCCCAATATATGTGGCACTTCGGGAGTACTAGTTTTTGTAATAAAACTCGGTGAAAGATGGTTAATCTGGGAAAACTGAAAAGTGACCGTTCAAGAGAATTAAAGTGACGGAATTTGTAGAATTGAAAGCATTTTAAATCTCTATTATAAACATTAATTTTTTATTTTATTTTCCACCCAATGTTTGAAACCCATGTTGGGGTCCGACAAAATTCAAATTGGAAGTCCCACATTGGAGGTAAAAAGCTCTTTAACAAAGGAAACATTAATTGTTAACATGGTAAAAGTGGATAACTAACTTGTTATTAATTATTTCGGCAACTAGCTTGAGATTTAAAAGGTTGTGTAATTAGCAAACAAGTAAACTAAGCAAGTAGAGAATGCCATAGTAGTGCAAAGATGATGCAGAAATCAGACTACTCGAACTGATGAGAACAAATGAAGCTACCAACAGGAGATACATGCCATAAATTACATGATAAAAATAATTACTGTTCCCATACTAGTTAACTTTTTTCTCATCCTGTCTATTTGCATAACTAAAAAATTAGTACAAACCAATGAAGCCTCATCTCAACCAAAATCTATCCAGAGCTCCAGGAAAAAAAAAGAAAGGAAACAATCAAAAACTGCAGAAAGACGACAAAAGAGACGGACTGGAAGTTTAAAAAAAAAAAAGGGAGCTCTTCCGTCGAGTACTTGGGCTACAATGAACAATATAGGACACTTTAAAACTTATATCCTTGCAGGCTTCTTTCTCCATTCAGTTCGACACCTATTTATTTCAAGTCCATCGCTTGATAATCTCAACAAATGCAAGAAGCTCTTGTCTACATCCTTTGGAGCAGTAGCAGCAGATCCATTAGCCCCAACATCCTCAATAGGTTCAACGCTTGTAAGGGAATCGACAACATCATCTTGCTGGCATTCACGCCTATAATCTAATGTAATTGTTTGCAGTTCATGCGTATCAATAATTTCTTGAGGCATACTCTGCCAGCAGAAAAGTTTTTTGTTAGCAAAATAGAGTTAGTAGTCCATAGATGTAAGAAATAACACTTTCCGTGACTAGTCTAACAATTTATCACAATGAAGAGCAACAAAAGTTCTATCAAGACATCAAAAGACCCTAAAATATCTCTGCACAAATGTTAAAGTTACCACTATGATGGCAGATATTTCAGAGGGGAGAACAGTTTTAGTTACAAAAAAAGAAAATTATTGCATTGTATTTATGGTTGGCCACATCCATTTATTCAACTATACATCCATTTATTCAACTACAGATGGGAACCAGCCACAAACCTCAAGAACCCATCCAATGTAAGTGACATTGTTCACATGTTGATTCATGTCCAGATCAGCTCTTCGTGGCTGTCAACAAACACCGAATATTATCTTGAGTGCTCGGAAAAGAATGTCATTGAATTCAGGATTTTAAAATGATACCTACCACCAGTCCTAGCTTCGAATACTCAGCGGGATCTTCAAGTTTTGCTATTTTCTTTAAGCTGCCATTGTTCTCCTCAGGAAAAGCTAACCTGAAATTGTGAACCGTCAAACAAAAATAGAATGCCACTTATAATTAACATTGCTCCCAATAAAATGCAACACTCAAACTTACATGTGACAAAGTCATGGTCAGTGACATTGCAGAAAATATACAACAGAGTGGACAGGGAAACAAGTTACACCTAATAGAATTATGGCTGGTGTAGTAACTTAGTATGAAGTATATACAATATTTTTATCGGTGAGGTATATACAATTTAAAATAGCACCAGAGTTGAAAGAAACTGGAGACCTTAAGGTGGCATTTGGATTGGGAAACAGATGGGAATTAGTTTTCTTTTGTTTTACAAAACCGTGTGTGTGTGCACGCGTGTGTTTGGTTTTGCATATGTTGGAAGATTGCTTTTGAGAAACAATCTTTTGATTTCCAGAAAGCAAAACAAAAGTTTTCGTGAGACAAATGGTTTTTATATGATAGTTAGACTGATAAGTTTTCATTGATGATTTGAACAAAAAAAAAAAAAAACTCCCCCAGCAAATTATGTCTCTAATTTTTCAAGGGAGTCAAATGGATCTGAGGAGTTATCTATGGGGGGGGGGGGGGGGGGGGGGGGTCTTCCATTTTCTACACCGTCAATGTAAGTGTAATAGTATTCCATTCCATCGATCAGTCTAAGATACAAAAATACCCATCAAATACCAAGAAATAGAAGAAAAATGAAAAAAGGAACCTAAGTTTACCTCAATTCTTTGGGAAAATAGGCCGTTATCTCATCACGAACTTCATCAGTGACCTTTTGAAGCCGTCTTGTGTCCTGGTTCATCATGAGCCACTTGCTGCAATCAGATATCAAAACATCCTAATTTAAGTTTTTTTAGAATGACATGACGAGCAATATAGGAAAAGAAAGGACTTATGGATTGTCAAAAAGTGGGATCTGTGACCTTAGATACTAGAGAGAAAATCATTAACACTTCCAAATTACTTCTTCACAAAGTAAAAATATTGATTTAGAAGCACAACACTCCATGGAGGTCCTTTCAGCTTTTATGCAGTATCTTAGAAGAAGAACCCATTCGTTCCAAAAGCTGCTTTTGTGAAATGTATTTTAAGGCAGGAGGTCGAGGATTAGGGTAGAAAGTTAGTAGGTAGTCGAGCGATTTTTGTCTTTTTGTGGGAGAGCACGGTTCTAGTTTAGAGCATCTTATCTGCTCTTTCTTCTTCTTCTTCTTATTATTATTATTAGACTATCATTATCTTATTCTTCGATTTTATTGCTACTGTTGTCTGTTGTTGTTTCTTCTACTGTGGTTATCTTCACTATTTTTATTGTCAATACTTTTCTTTCTGCAATTTTTTCATCATAAATTTTTTACTCTTGTATTTTCCAGACCTGCTCTGAAAAACATTTTTCTTGAACCGAGGGTCTATCACACCTCTCTACCCCACCAAAGGTAGGGGTAAATTCTGTGTACACCCCACCCTCCCAGACCTCACTTGTGGGATAACACTGGTTTGTTGTTGTTGTATTTTAAGGCAGGAAGTGTATTTAATAACAAAGTGGCATTGAAAATACTAGACCACACTTGTGAGAGAGGAGATACGTTAAAGGTAAGGAATTAACAGGAAAAAAATAAGTATCAACTAGTTCAAGTATTTGTAACAAAAATATAAGCCCGGAAAACTGCATGCCCCAAAGCATACATGTTCACTTGGAGATGTGTTTTTTTTTTTTTTTTTGGATAAGGACACTTGGAGATGTGCATTAAACAAGAAAATTATCTCTTTTAGTGGTATCTATATTCTTTCTGTTAGGTCTATAAATGGAGTTTATACTAAATTCTCCACCTGGTTGCTCTTCCAATGAGTTCACCAGTAGCGCAGTCTTTGAGAATCCAATCACGTCTAGTCCCAATCCTGCCTTCACTTTGGCACCACGTCTCTATTTCAACGACATCACTCCTGTTCCATATCACAGGCAACATTAACCATGGCGAATAAATCAGTATAGAGAGCACACTTACAAAGGCGTAAAAGGATTACCAAGCAGGGTATTTATAGATCTCAATGTACAGGCGAGCAGTAACCCATATGAGATGCAATCTTCTCATGGTATGGGTAGTTGCAAATCCATCAGTTGAAAATCCAACCATTTGTGCATGGTTGCATCCGACCTCCTGCATAACAGCGTTTAGGTATATTTATGCCCATATAAGCATACATGTTTAGCCAAAAAGTAATTATAGGACCTCTGATAGAGCTTGCAAGCAATAGATAATCCCACAAAATTTTATACTTCCGCCATTCTATCTCAAAGAAAAGTTAGAAAAAAAAAACAAATCAAGAGCTCAAATTCAGTGAAAAGCTGACTAACACAAAATTATCAATCTTGTCACAAAAGCAGACCAGCAATAGATTGGCGATGGTTTCGAGAAATAGACATGCGTTGACAAATCAAGAGCTAATATTAAATGAAAAGTGAGTTGATTTCTCAAATGGTCACTCAACTTCGGGACTTTGAGTAATTGGCCATCAAAGTCACTTATCTTTTTTTTTTTTGTCTTTCAAAATCACTTTACCTAATTAGCTTCAATAGTCATTTTCACCGGATTTTACATTTTCCAGGTAATATTTAATGACGTGGCATATTTAATTTTAAGAAAACATAGTTAGAATACACACTGAGGTGAACATGACCATTGAAGCTAATTAGGTAAAGTAAAGTAACTTTTGAAAGACAATAAATGATTTTGATGGCCAAATGCCAACTACCCAAACTTGAGTGACCACTTGAACAATCAACTCAATGAAAAGTTGATTAACACAAAAGAACCAAAAAAAAAAAATCTTGTCACAAAAGCATACCGGCAAAATATTGGCGACGGTTTCGAGAAATAGACATGCACCGACAAATCAAGAGCTCATATTCAGTGAAAGAGTTGATCAACTCAAAACCCATAAAAGAATGAATATTTTCATAAAAGAAGAACTATACTAAAATAGTTATCTCAAATTATTTATGATTATACAAGTTCAAGACAGAATTAATTATTTTTCCCTTAAAAATTAGTAGAGATAATACATAAATCGAGTAAATATTTAATGGTGAGAGACTATAACTTAGAAATAAATAAGGGTAAGATAGTCAAAGAATTAATACTTTTTTTTGTTGACGAAGGAACCGCAGCCGCTACTCTCTCGAGTGCGCACAGGGTAAACCCCGGACAGACAATTGCATGCAAACCACGTCAGCCGATTAAACACACTTGACAAGCCATGTGTGACATGCTCAACCAAAAATGTTTATGCAGGGGATCGAACTCGTGACCTTGCGGTCCCGCGGTCTACTGCTACACCAACTTGGCTACCCTTGCGGGTGTCAAAGAATTAATACTTATTTCTTAAAGGGCGGGTAAAACGAAAAAGCAAACAGATAATTTGAGATGGAGGAAGAGTAATAGATAGGCGATGGTTTCTAGAAATAGACATGCATTAACAAATCAATAGCTCAAATTAAGTGGGAAAACTGAATTAACAAAAATACATGAAAAAACCATTAAAAGAATCAATCTTGGCAACAAAAAAACAAAGAAGCAGAACCACCAAAAGATTGGCGATTGTTTCAAGAAATAGACATGCATTGACAAATCAAGAGCTCATACTAAGTGGGAACACTCAATTACACAAAAAACCCATTAAAAAGAATCAATTTTAACAACAAAATAATCCCATACCTGCAAAAGATTAGCAATTGTTTCAACAGTAGCAGTTTTGTTAATTCCCACTTCATAACACCTAACAATAAACTTCTCCTTATACGACATTCGATCTTCCGACATGCTCCCTAACCTTAACCGATCCGCTAGGCTCGGTTCATAAGCAACCTGTTTGCTCTTTGTCTCATTAGTAGCTACAGCAAGACCCGACCCGGCACGACCCGAAGACGAAGACAAAGAAATTGAAGATTTTTTACACCAAATTGAATTCGAATTCAAAAATCGCTTTGAGCATTGATCGTTAATTGGTGCATTGCAAGCTTGAAATGTGCCCTGTGACAACATTGTTTTTGACCCGAATTAATTAATGGATCTTTTTAGAGAGAGAGAGAGAGAGAGAGAGAGAGTTGGGTTTTGTTTATTTATATTTATTTACGTGAAATAAGTAATAGTGAAGAGTGTCTTACGGCCCTGTTTGGATGGTGGTTGCACGTGGTTCATTATTGTATTGTTTTTTATGAAATTATATTTGTTTTCATTGTTTATAAAATTATGTGGTATGATATTTTAAATTCATTGTAATTTCGTGGTTAATTAATCATTAAAAAACTCAAATTTTATAACCACTAATTTAGTGATTTTTGCATCATTATATATTTCATTTTCCCATTATACCCCAACCCACCACCCACCTCTGTCACACTCAAATCCACCCACCACCCACCTCTGTCACACTCAAACCCACCAACCCACACCCTCTACCACCCCATCTCCACACTGCCACTCACCACCCCACCACCACCTATGACCTCTCACCACCATCCACCCCTACCCGACCTCACCAACAACCCACCACCACCCATAACCCCTCACCACCACTTACTTTTTTAAAGTTTTCATGTTATCCTTTATTTTAATTTTATTAATGTATAAAAATTAGTTTATAATGAAGGGTTAAAGATATTTAGTAAACTTATAAATTATTATACAGTAACATACTGTCAAATCAAATAATAAAAATATAATTAAAATATAACAAATAATACAATCTATTTAAATATTGTGTTCATTAATACAGTAGAATACAATACACTATCATACTATATCATATCATACTGTATATTAATGAATCACGGAAAACAACTATCCAAACAAGTTAGATTTTTTGTTTGATGTGATCGAGGTGAAGTTGAGTTGAGGTCCTTACAGGAGAAATTAATGTTGCCACTTGTTTCCTGCCTTTTTTTTACGTACCCGGGCCGATCCGGTATTAACCATAAATGTCATTTGGACAAGTGGGCAAATAGGCACTTGGAGGATTGCCGTTTAAAATATAATGAAAACTATAAAATATTTATAAAAGAAAAAAAACTATAAAATATTTAGTGTTTAGCCGTTTCAAATTAACTTCCCATAAGATCGAAGTTGACAAAACTTGAATACAGAGTTTGAGACACAACTTCAAACATCAATTTGAAATATAATCGAAAATACCAAAATATTTAGTAGGCATTTGGCAATGAAAACTAAATATTTTCACCTTATTTGAAATTTTGAAGTTGAAGTTGAAGATGAAGATGGAGTTGTGTTTGATTATAGTTTTTGCAAAGAATATTTGGTTACTTGAATGTGTTGAAAGTGAAAAAAAATGAAAACAACGTTTTAGGTGTTTTCATGGTCAAACGTTGATTTTCAAATAAAGTGAAAACAAGATTTTATGTGTTTTTATGGCCAAACAGGTCCTTAGTGTTTAGTCGTTTCAAAATTATCTTCCTATAAGATCGAAGTTCACAAAACTCAAATATAGAGTTCGAAACGCAACTTCAAACATGTGTCTAAAGCATAGCTTGCTAAAGCGAAATTTTAGACTTGTACATATGTCTTGATTTTGATATTTGAACTCCAATTAAACGAAGTTTATCTTTGTACATTTACGTCTGAAATTAGATTTTATTAAAGTTTTTTTACTCGGGCGACACAGTGCAAACCATAAATGTTTTGGAATAAGTGTTTAACTAGTCGGTTGGAGGATCTCTATTTAAGATATAGTCGAAATTACAAAGTGTTTAAATTTAATCGTCTCAGGATCAACTTCAAATCCACATGGCCGAAGTTTAAAATATTGATTTGAAATTGGTACACACGAGTCTAACTTCAAATCCACATGACCGAAGTTAAAAATATTAATTTGAAGTTGATACACACGGATCTAAAATTGACTTGCCAAAGTCTAACTTCAAACTCATGTCTTGATTTTGAACTTTAATTTGAATGAATGAAACCTTCACAGATTCAGGTCTAAAGTTAGACACTGCAAAAAGCTAATGCAAATCCAACACAATTTCTCAGAATCAGTGTGGTAACCGAACTTATGAACCATTTGAGCTAAGCCAAACTTTAAAGGGGTCAATTTTACTCTATTGACTTCTTCGCTCATGAATTACCGAGTATTGTCTTTTGAGTTGACGAAGTGACCTTTAGCTTTGTGAAATTGATGAATGAGGTTATCAAGTCATTTCAAGACACTTTTATGATACTAGTGTTTATTGATAATATATTCGTGTATACTCGTAGTCAAGGGATCACAAGAATCATTTGAGGACAACCAATTTTAAGCTAAGTTTATTGAATTGTAATTGAATAAGAAGTTAACCATAAAGAATATAAAAACAAATTAAACAAAGAACCTTGAACTTTATTAACTTTCACCCTCTATTATCACACCAACTTTACGCTTAGTTTATTAAAATATAATTGAATAAGAAGTTAAGCATAAAGGGTACAATGATAATGATTAAAAGATTAAAAACAAACTAAACAAAGGACCTCAAACTTTGTTATCTTTCTCTAGCTATTGACTATTTGTCTGGTTGTTTAAATGTTCATGTCCTTTCCAAAAAATTGTTTTGATATCAGCAATAGGTTGATAGGACCAGAATAATAGATGTTCTAATATCTTCATAGAATATGGTATGGCTAAACCTAAAAGGCTATATTACACGTTTTTGATATTGCAACGAAAATATTGACTATTGGAGTAGCAAATCAAGTAGGTGTACTCTCTGCTACAATTTTGCATGCTAGTTGATTTTTTTATATACCTTTATTGTAGTGTGATGATTTTTTCTCATCTACCTAAACTTGTAGTATACAAAATTATATGGTCCATGTGTAATAGTTTGTGTGCAAGTGCACCAACTATTTTTTTGGGAAAAGGGTAAAAAATGCCCTTAACATTTGTTGTTTGTCTCATATTTGCCCTTCGTTATCAACTATAAATGAGCCTAATGTTTTCTTTCTTCTCAAATGTACCCAAAACGATTAAGAAGGTCCAAATATGCCCTTCACACTAACACTAGTTTTTTATAACTCTGGTGTTCGAACTAGCATGTGCGCATTTCGACTTATTCCATGGGGTACCTCCCACCATATCACAAGTACCGGGTAACTCTACCAAGCCTACATGTACCGAGTAGCTCTGTCGGCATCTGAACATGATACCTTATGATTCTCAATTCGTTTCATTGAACACTAGACCATACCCTTGGGGGCCGGTACCTATTTTAAGACTATCTAGTACTACTATGTTATCACTGCAAGTATGGTCCCAGAGTGTAGAATAGTGTAATTATCCTTGGTTGGAGGCTTCTCATTAATTCAATATTTATAGATGTTTACAATTTACAATCATAATTGGAGAAAGATCTCTACTTTACATAATTACAGTAGAATAATAATTACAGAATATATGAAAAATATTAATATATTCTCTATCACACCCCCTCAGTCGGAGCGGGAGGAGACCGAATGCTGAGACTAGATTTGAAGTCAAGGAACAGCTGCCGAGGGAGTCCCTTAGTAAATATATCTGCGTACTGATAGGAAGAAGGAATTTGTAACACCCTAACATGGCCCATGACAACTTTCTCATGAACAAAATGAATATACATCTCAATATGTTTGGTTCGCTGATGTTGAACTGGGTTATGAGACAAGTAAACAGCAGATATGTTATCACAGTAGACAAGAGATATCTTACGTAAGGGACAACGAAGCTCTAGAAGGAGGTTTCTGAGCCAATGAATTTCGGCAAAAACATTCGCAACGCCTCTATATTCTGCTTCTACACTCGAACGAGAAAGCGTGGCTTGCCGTTTTGCATACCATGAGATGAGGTTATCACCCAAAAATACACAATAGCCGGAAGTAGATCGACGTGTGTCTGGACAGCCGCCCCAATCGGCATCCATATAAGATATCAAGCCTGGTCTGTGCAGATGGATAAAGATGTAATCTGTAGTTAAGAGTACCCTTGACGTACCGAATGATACGTTTAAGAGCAGTAAAGTGAGGCTCCCTTGGAGCATCACGAATAAACACACCTACTGAACGACATAGGCAATATCGGGCCTAGTGAAGGTAAGATACTGAAGTGCACCAGCTAGACTCCTATAAAGAGAAGGATCAAGCACCGGATCCCCGTCATTGATGCTAAGCTTTGACTTTGAGTCAACTGGAGTGGGTATGATCTTTTAATTTAGCCCTGTAAACAATCTCTTCGGCATATTTATGCTGACACAAAAACATTGCATTCTTGGATCTAGTCACAAAAATCTCCAAGAAATAACTCAACTTACTCAAGTCTGTCATGGCAAATTCTGATTTGAGTATAGTGTTAATCTCATTTTTCAACACATCTAAGGAGGCAGTCAAGACAATGTCATCCACATAGAGCAGTAGGTATGCAGTGTCATTACCTCGATGAAAAATAAAAAGTGAGTTATCACATTTGCTGCACATGAACCCAATCTGAAAGATATAAGTGGCAAAATGGTCATACCAAGCCCTGAGGGATTGTTTCAAGCCATAAAGTGACTTCCGAAGCCGACAGACATACTTAGGAGCCGAATGATGCACAAAGCTAGGTGGTTGATGCATGTATACGGTTTCTTTCAAATCCCCATGTAAGAACACATTTTTCACATCAAGCTGATGAATCGACCAATTATTTCCCATAGCAATGCTCAAAACAGTGTGGATGGTGGCTGGTTTAACCACTGGACTGAAAGGTCTCACCATAATCAATTCTCTCTTGTTTCCCCATGCCATTTGCCATAAGTCTCTCATTATAGCATTAAAGCTCACCAATGTCCCTGAATTTGTGACGATATAGCCACATACAACGAATCACATTGACCCCCTTTGTTTCTGGGAAAGAATCCCAAGTTTGTTGTGTATTAAGCGCATCAAACTCCTCACGCATGGACGCATTCCAATTAGGATCAAGCTTGGCTAATTTTGGGTTTTTGAGTATAGGTGAGATGGCTTGAGTGGATAGATTAAAGTGGACTTTCGGTTTGAAAATCCCGTGTTGGGCACGGGTTTCCATGTGGTACATTAGAATAAGGACTTTTTAGGTGTTTTGTGGCGGGTGAGGACTCGGGAAGTGGAGCGGTGATGGGATTACGGGGCTCGGGCAATGGGGTTATGAGAAAGCGATGGGACTTGCGGGCAGGGGGTTGGTCGATGGGGGTTGGGGGGTCGGTGACGATATCAGGTGGCAATGGGGTTGTCACGGGATCAGTGGGTAGGCCGGGGGAGATTACGGGTGGTAGTGGGGCAGTGGGATGTGACGGGAGTAGTGAGTGCCCCGGGGCAGTGGATTTTGAGTCGAACTACTAGCTTCATGGATCATACTATTAAACAGGGAGAAGTGTTCGAATCATCAAGAAAGCCATAGTGAGTAACTTAAAATTTTCGGACGTTTGTAAAAGGGAAGATCTGCTCCTCAAACGTAACATAGCGAGAGACAAAGACTTTATTTGTGGACAAATCATAGCATATGTACCCTCTATGGTTTGACGGAAAACTTAAGAAGATGCAAGGAGTAGTCCTAGGTGCTAATTTGTGAAGAGTCGTGGAGGCAAGATTAGGGTAGCATAGACAGCCAAAGATTCGGAGGTGACCATAGGAAGGAACCCGACGGAATATAATTTCGGTGGGAGTTTTATTTTGAAGGGTACGGGTAGGTAATATATTAAGAAGGTATCCTACCATTTAAAACGCGTAGACCCAAAAGGGAGGGGGGAGAGAAACATGAAATAGCATGGTACATATCATATTATTAATAGTATGAAAGATTCTTTCGGCTTTACCATTTTAAGGTGAGGTATGTGAGCAAGAAAATCAGAACAATATGCCATTGTCCGTACAAAATTTATGAAAGGTTGAATTGTTAAACTCACGGCCATTGTCACATTGAAACGATTTAATGTTCTTTTAAAATTGCATTTTAACGAAGGAACGAAATTCAAGAAAGGTGGAGTAGACTTGAGACTTATATTTGAGCGGATAGACCCAAAGAAAATTAGAGAAGTCATCTAATAGTACCAAATAATATGTATGACCCAGTTTGCTAGTAATGGGAGATGTCCAAAAATCTGCATGAATGATATCAAATGGAGAGAAAGTAACACTCAAAGACAATTTAAAAGGAAGTCTAACATGGTTTCCTAGTGGACAAGAATAGCAGTTGTGGTAAATTTCCCTTTATTACATTGAATCAAAATGTGACTTCTAAGAAAGTTAAAAACTGGTGCTCCTGGTTGTCCAAGTCAATTGTGCCAGGTTGAAGGAGAGATTGCAACTAGAGATGTATGTGGATTGACACTTGCAACAGAATTGGAAGAGAAAGGATATAGGTCCCCCACACTATTGCATCTCGTAAGAGTTGTCCCCGTATGTAGGTCCTTCACCGAAAAACCAAAATGATCAAACTCAATAGATACAGAATTGTCACTAGCAAATTTCCTAACAGAGATTAAGTTTTTAATAATGTTAGGACCATATAGGACATTTTAGGGAAAATGGAGGGTGATGTGGTGGAGTTTGAGTGGTGTCATAGCCTTGAATTGGAATGTGATTGCTATTTTCGACCAAAATAAATTGAGGATTGTTCAAATTAAACAGTTGAGGAAGATTATCGGAGTTATGAGTGAGGTGGGATGTGGTGCCCGTATCCATATACCAGACATCGTCGAGCTACTGTAAATTTATGGTAATGTAGGCATGGCCCAGTTCGGTAAGGGTAAGGAGGTCGTACGGTTGCTGTTGCTGTTGGGCCGTCGGACGTTGGCCTAGAGGAGGGCCCAAAACACTAGGTTGCTGCCACTGGGTCGTGCCTTGGGCCGAGAAATTCAGGTAGGAATATGGGGACGAGGCCCAGGTTCCTGAAATAGGCCAAGGCAGTGGGCCGGCCCACTGAGATGACTATTGGGCCTGTTGTGGTTGCCGCCGGAACTTGACCGTCCCCCGCATCCTTTTCCCTTGCCACCACGACTGTTACTGCAGCATCTGCCCCTGCCGCCACCGCGGCGGTTGGTTGTCTGTGTGCTGCAGTTGGCCGACGGGTGTGGTGGTGGTCACCGGTGCATCAACTACCAAGGCCTTTTAATTATGTTCATCATGTTTGGCACGCCTAGTTTCCTCCAAGAGCAATTGTGACCGAGCCTTGTTGAAACTAGGGAGGGGATCGGCTTGTTGAATCATTGTCGCAAGTGTGTCGTACTCACCATTTGACAAACCATTTATTAGTTGCAAAACAATATTCGTTTCTGAAACTGTTGTGCCCACATTAGTTAATTGATCTGGAACTAATTTCAATTGATTGCAATAGTCGGACATATTCGCAAAGTTTTCAAGACATGTGTTATTGAATTGTTCCTCCAAATAGACGGCACGAGTATGTTTGTTGTTTTGAAAGATTTCCTCTAGTCTTGCCCATAGTTCGTGAGCCGAAGCACCTGTCTTCATAATAGTATGAAGTATATCCTTGGATACGGTGCCATATATCCGTTGCTTGACGATAGCATCAAGTCATTTCCACGTTGTGTTGTCAACGTCAGACGGACGGAGTATGGTGGTGTCGATGTGATCAAGAACGTTGTAGGCACAAGCATGAATTTGAAATAATTCTACCCATGAAGAGTATTGTCCATCCTCTTGATCAAGAACCAAAGAGATAAAATTCTTGATATTTGTGACGGCGAAGGCCAGATGAAAGGGGTTGGTAAAGGAGGAGGGAGTAGGATGTGTGACGTCTTGTGTGGAGGAGGAGGAATCATGAGAACCCATGTTGCCGCCGGAAGTTTGGGAAGAGAGGGTAGGGGCGGCGAAAATTCTTTTGGGTTTGGGGGGTTGCCGTCGAAAAGAGAGAAGGGGGGTGGCGGCCGGAAAAAAAAAAGAATTTTAGGGTGTTAGGGTTTTGGCTCTTGATACCATGTAGAATAGTGTAATTCTTCTTAGTTGGAGGCTTCTTATTAATGCAATATTTATAGGTGTTTACAATTTACAAACCTAATTGGAGAAGGATCTCTACTTTACATAATTACACTAGAATAATAATTACAAAATATATGGAGAATATTAATATATTCCCTAACAGAGATGTTGCACTTCTTCTGACATAGCAAATCCTATCATTGGCGTGATTTTGATCTTCTGTACTCCCCTTTTCATGTTTGAAAGTTGTAATAATTTTGTCTGTTTTCTCAAAAGTTTTGATTGAGCAAATGAGATTTCACATCAAAATGTTGTAAATTCCTTCAAGACATTATACTCTGATGATGCCAGTTTCTACTAGACCAGTTCTGGGATTCAAAATAGTCCTCACAGTACTCTTTCTTTAGTATGAGTAAACTTGTTCAAGTTTTTTCTTGCATACTATCCTTTCAAAGAGGACAATACACTATTTCTGGTCATGATTCCATACTAATCAAGCTTACTGAGACAGGAAAACGAAATGAAGGCAATTTTTATTGGTGTAGATGGAGTAAATAACTAAATATACATACTAAAGAATTGCATCAAAATGAGGTTTTCAACTTAATCTTCATGAAAAAGCAAGTCACTTTTCCCGATATTATTTACCTCAGAGAACACAGTATCAAGCATTTGCTTTGGTTTCACTTCCCGTCACACTTGAATTCTATGTTGTATTCTCCTACTTTGCTTTGCCAGCAAACAGAATAATAAGCAGCAGTTGCAACCCAATCCGTAACTGGTGAAAATGTTGGATTGTTGAAGATGTCTCTGATATCTTTTCTCCAACATAAAGTCCACAGAAATGTCATTGAAGTCCCAATAAATAACCAATAACTTGAATTTTCTCTTTCTTTATTCCTTTGCAAGCCCAAAAAAGGAGTGTGACATAAAGAATGATTTTTCAGAATTTATCCATCAGAACATCCATCTTGGTGATGAATTCCCTGTACTTAGACGGGGTGGTCTAGTTTGCGGCTCCATATTGTTCCGTTTCTTCATGATTGAAGATACTGTCGGGCTGTAATAGATATTATTACTCCTTTGAGAAGTTGCCCCTTGGGAGTATACCTTTCTTCCTTGCATAATTCCCCTCTTCTGTTCTTGCATTGCCCTACTACGAGCCGCTGAATTTTTTGAAACCGGACCCCATCTATTGTAGTTAACACAACTTTGGCTTCTTCCTACTTGCTGAAACCTTCCCCCTTTAGGACTTGGATAGTTTCTGCTTTCAGCAGTTTCTGCCGAGTACATTGTCGTCTCTCCATCACTGATGTATCCGTTTTGAGCTTCCAATACGTCTATGAGAAAGCAACTTGATTCAACCTCGCTCTGGTGGGCCCCGTTAACTGATCCAGTCGAGGAAACCTCAGCCTCTGGCACAGGGCTTGGCTGGCCAATCTCACTAGATATTTCTTCGCTTGCTTTATTGATACAGTTATCATCAGCTTTGATAATCTTTGGTGGAAACTTAATATCCAAAACCTGGATTTTACTTTCCTTCTTCCCAACTGGTGTTGAACTTAACCTTCGCGACTCCAAAATTTCAGGAGTTGGAATTCCCTGGACATAGAGGTGGCAAAATTAGCCCATGAAAACATGACCCGTCCATTTATTAGCAGGGGCGGACCTATGTGTATTTTTATGGTGCTCCAGCACCCTTTAAGCCCGACAAGAATTAAGTATAGTTATATAAGAAATATATGAAAATTGGGTATAAAGGTTAAAAAAACACCGTGAAAACCGAAAATACAATTGGGTGCTTTGGTTTCTAGGCTTGCATTTTAAGGCTTTGGGTGCTTGGGGACATGTGTTCGAACCTCCCACCCAACATTTCATTTTTGCACCCACGACCCTTAAATCCTGGGTCCGCCACTGTTTATTAGTCAGCCCATCAAAACATTCAGCAGATATGTAGTTCAAACTGACCCATGAAAATCTTTCTAAATATTTTTAAAAAGTCATTTTTCTTATTTGACATGTTATATATAGCCATAATAATGGGAAAAAAATAGTTTTATTAGGTGCTAAAATTTTTAATAAAAAACAAACAAAGAAATTAAAACTTAGTAAGAATTGGGCGGGTTGAGTTATGGCCCACTTTTTAGCCCATTTAAGCCCAAGTAACTTTTGACGGGTCAATCACCCGCCCATTTATTAACTCGGTCCATTTTGACCCTCCCAAATTCAGTCAACCCGTCCATTTGACCCTACCTGGACATGAGTGATGGCATGCGGATCAGTAGTTACTGCTTCCTCTTCCAAATTAGTGGCAACAGCAGAACAGCTTGGTCCAGGATCTTCTCTAGGTCGGGACAATCGGTTCGAAGATGATGGTGTCCCCTCATTTTCAGCTTCAGTTGACTTAAAAACACGCCGCATAGTGAAGGATGCACAAGAATGATCACTTTTTTCACCAGCAGACATTAACCGAATTAACGGTAACTTTGGTTTGTTGAGGTCATCAAGGCTTCCTTCCCAGTGTTGGTTCAACCAGTCGCATATGATAGGTATGGGTATACCAAATTGCATAGGACAGTCTTTCCATGACGATAACGGGGATGGTGAAGTTGAGGAGGATTTTGAGTTGGGAGATTTTGCTAGCTTCATAGGATCACACACCATGAAGGCTAAATTGCCATGAACATCGAAACCAGCAGAGCCCGGGCGCCATGTTATTCCATCAGTTGATAGCTTTATAAGATTGTCAGTGGCTATTACCACTTTTCCTTCGCCAACTGTCAACTCCTTTTTCTCGCTATAACCTAACAGGTAAACGATATTACCCAGCTCGAGATAAGGTTTGGAACAAGTTTTTAGGTAGTGAGGTTGCTGAACATGTACATTTGTGTCTCCATCCATGACATCAAGGCCCACTATAGTCAGATCTAGTACGGAGCTGGTAATGAAGAACCTGCAATGAAAGGTAGATGATCATGTGCTAAACATAAAAAATGAGATGGCCTGCAAAAGGAAAAAAATTGCTTGACCAGGTAGGAAAATATACGCAAGTATTATGCATAACATTCAGAAGCATTCGCTAGTCAAAAAGCAAAACGAACTTAAGCGTTTAATCTGACAAAATGAGGAAATCTAGTGCCTAATAATCTGAAAGCCATAAATGGCATCAGCGATTTAGAGATGGATATTTTAATAGCTCCAAAACCCAAGTTCTTCCACGTGTAGTGGGGGGAGCTTGGCAGATCTAATCCTTGTTGCATCTTCTCCTACGTTCTCCTGCCCTCTTGTCATATACATAGTAACATCAGGAAAATGCAGGAGTTGGTATGCCACAGATCTGTACTTTTGTTTCGGAAGGTCAAGTGTGATATTCATGCACAGTAATCGCGCTTAAGTTGATTTAGCCACTCCAATTTGAACCATTGCTAACGTGATTGATTATCATTCAACTACACCACAACCCAAACCAGTTAGGGGTCAACAATTGAATCCTCTATATATTCCGCCCTATTTGGACCATTCCATCAGCTCTGCCTGGTCTTACGATTGAATTCTCAAATACATTTCAAGCATATACATTCACTGCAAAATTCTGTGACTCATGGGATAAGGGATCAATCAAAACAGTTTTCAGAAGCACAAAAGTAGTACCCACTTGACTAGGCAACTAGACTAGCTCTTCATGAAACTCTAGCATGTTTTTCTTTTCTTTTTTGGTAAAGTAATAAAATGTCTTAGAAAACATCAAGAAGATGCAAGGTTACAGATGAGCAGAAAGCTGCTTCAAACAAAACATGAAGCGGACTAAACAAAACCGGTAAGAAATCCCTGCATCTCTACTGTGCTAGAGACAGGGAGTTAATAAAGTCCAGAGAAAGTTATCCACACTGTCTATAGGGGAAGAAAAGTGTCAACTGAAAAGACCAACTAAACACCAAGACTTTAGAGTGGAAATAGGAGTTGAGACATCAAAGCATCTACTGTTTCTCTCCTTCCATAGGGTCCAAAAAATTACTGCTGCTAGCATGTTTTTCTTTTACGGGTGAAATAGACAAACTAATTACTATCCTGTTCCTAGAGCCTGTTTGGATGGGCTTATAACTTATGGCTTATAAGACAAAAGCCATAAGCCATAAGTTAGGATTTCTAACTTACAACTTTTGGCTTATTTTTGTTATTTTGGCTTTAAAATAAGTGCTTATAAACACTTTTTTATCTTACCCAAACACTACACTAGTATTCCCTTCTTTGACTTGGAAGTATTTATGAGGTTTTTTGAGTACTCTTTTTCCCTTTCTGGGGATAGAAGTGGTATAACTCAATTCAATACGTACAAAGTACTTATAAGCTTCTGGCTTCTGCAAGTATTGTGATTTTTGAACAATTCAACTTATAAACACCCTATACAATTTTAGTAGGCAGAAGTATCAGGCAGAAGATTGCAATCTTCATATGAGAACAACTTGCATTATGGCCACTATGTTTTGACTACTAAATACTACTCTTTCCTGTAGCCATATAAATGTTATGTATAGCTTCAAAGACTATCAATATTGGAGCTTGAAATAGTGCCAATGCCACATTAAAATAAGGTCTGTCGACAGAGAATATGATTTTGACATATTCCTATACACTGTGGATGATGGAAGGCCAATGAATTGATGCATACTTACAAAGAGTAAACATTTTACCAAAATAGTCCAACGAACTAACGGAACCCTAAGTCAATTAGGTGTTCAATAGACTAATACAAGCATAGTAGAGGAAAGTTTTCACCCTTTGGAGTCTGAACAAACATACATTGCAATAAAACAGCAGCAACAACTACAACTCAATCCCAAATTAGTTGGAGTCAACCATATGACTCATCAGAGGGCGGAGCTAGGGGGCGCAAGGGGTTCATCCAAATAATTACATTGTATATACAAGGTCAAAATTATTTTTTAATGTATATATAGCAGATATTGAATCACATTCGTTTTTGTGTGTTTACTTCCTTGTACAGTCATCCTCTATAACAACATTTCACTATAACAACTAGAATAACCATGTTTTACATGGAACCGATCATTCATGTTATGTTATATTATATGTACTCTATAACATCATTTCGATGTAGTAACACAAACGACACATTATAGAGAAGTTTGACTGTACTTTGAATCAACTTAGTGAAAATTCTGGTTCCGTCACACATAAATATCAATTCCACTCTATATAAAGCAAAAGCTAAATACAAAGATAAAAAGTAAATAAGATGTAAAGCTGACCTATGGGGAAAAAGACAAGCAACTACACCGTTTTGGAGACGGATCTCAGCAGCTTCAGCAGCATTCACAGAAGGAAGAATAACATGGGTAGTGAGCAGCAAATTCCGGTGGATCAAAAAACCAGTGCCACTTTCACCTATATGGGCCATTGCAGGACCTTTGCCTGAAAAAATGGTGCCTTTCATTTTCTCAGACTTGCCACCTCCATTACAGAAACACCAAGAATCAACCAAACCCACCATTGTTATAGCTTTAATTCAAATGGGTTGTCTTTAAAATCAAGAAAGACCATAAATTTAGATCCAGAATTTAAAGTGAAAAAATTGCATTTTTAGCTCAAAATTTGTGACATCTGCCAGGTAGCTTCACACCAGTCTATAAGGGGTGTGTTAACTATCATTGAATATGATAAAATTCAGATTATAGAAAGAGAACGTATTGCAGAGAAAATGGGGGACAAGTAGCTCAAAATATGCTTAAAAAATGGGATTTTTAAATTGCAAAATCTTTGTGTGAGAGAGACACACACAGGGATAAGCATAAGACAGTAAATCGTAGTTTTATGATTTTAAATTAAAAATGTATTAAATATATAAAAATAAATTTTAATTTTATGGTATGTCACGTGAAAAGTTAGAATAATAGATTTGTTAAAAAAAAGATATATTCTTTTTTAAACGAATTAAAAATAAAAAAAAAATATTTTAAGACAGAGGGAGAGGGAGAGTATATTTTTATTACTATTTCTTCTGTTCAAAATTAAAGAATAAGAAAAGATATTAAGCACAACATGGAAAAGATTAACATCAACAGAAAGTTTGAATTAGTTTAATCAATGAGTGAAACATAAGTAATGGTAATATTACAATACTATTTTTTTTCCTCTTCCCTTTTCCAGATTGTCACTTTCGTGCATTAACGTTGTTCACGTTTGTTTCACATTCTCCCACTCAACAGTCAACTCCCACCCCCAAGGAAAACGTATTTTGTTGCCAATGTTTAATAGAAAAGGGGGAGAACCAGAATATATTTATTCCATTTCTGTGAACTTAATTTTTATTTCTGAATTGTTGTTTCGAAATTTCAAATAATGAGAAATTTTAAATACTACGCAAGTAGTAGTAGTAATTTCTAAAGGATGAATGTACTTCACCTAGACCCAGCATGGTGCGTGTTAAACATCTTGTTTTAAGGTATTGGCACGCATGGCGACGTGGACTTGCCATATAGATGTAGCGCTTGCAAGGCAATTCAGACGACGTTAGCAAGATGTAGCGCTAGCTAGATTAGGGTAGCGCTTGCCATAAAAAAGCTAGCCAGAAAGCAGGTTAGGCAGGCGAGCGATAGTACAAGCAAGCTAACACGCGGACGAGGTTGAAGGGTCTTGTGCAACCTTCGGATTATCGCAAGCGCAACCTTTGACCCTTTCGTCGACAACCTCTCATTTGTTCGACTACGCGCGGAGCCTGCTGCGTTTAGGTATAAGAAGCCCCACCAGGGAAAAGTGCAGAATGAATGCGATAGTATTGAAATACAGAGGACCCTCGTATATGTTTCTTCATTTTCATTTGTGTGTTTTATTTTAATTGTATGGAAATTATTTCAACATTTTCATTTTGCTCCTGACACTTTTTTATATCATTTCTCCCGGCAAAGTTACATGTAATAAGCATTTCCAAATTCGCCCTAAAAAGAAACTGATAACTTTCTTTATCATCCATGAGTCATGAGATTACTGTCTGCTTTCCATTCAAGCGTAATAAATATGATGACTAACCATTAACAAATCACATGTACGAGCCCTATCTGCCAATGATTCATTAAATTGATTGATTCCAACAGCTCAATTCCAGTGACAACTTTCACTACAAATTACTATTTTTTAAATTTTTTTTATTACACAAGAGTAGGGAAAGGGGAAATAGAGAGAAAATTAAAATGTGGAATTCAAACACTCACCAACAAAGTCAAAGTTCAGACAGTCAATCAACTGAGCTACTAGATCTCTACCTATCACAAATTAGTAAATTACTCAATTCGGTTGAGAAAGGTGGAAAGGTCAAGTGATCAACTATGTGAGATTCAATGTAAATATTGAGGTGACGTAAATTCACATATACAAATCCTATATATAAAACATTAAAAAGAGTACCATATAAGCTATTTGACTCTCCACATAGAAAGGACATTTGAACTTTTGGATATAACCTTATAGGTGATATCAATTAATATGTTCTCAAACCCTGATCATTCAGGCACATCACGAAGGACCGAAACTACTATCTTCAAGAATAGTATGGCATAAGCCGAGAAGCTAAACATATATATAAAAAAAAGGACATTTGAATAACTACCACCGACAAGAAAAAATGGCAACAAAGCAATATTACGTCTTGGCAGAAGAAGGTAAGATGGCTGAAGTAATGAAAACGAGAGGTATTTTGGCAATGAAAATACCCTTGTTCTTTATTCTTACTTTCCTCGGCTATTTTAATGTACTACTACGAGTGAAATGCTGAACAAAACTGTATATGCAGGGTACTGCATTAAATGTTAAATAAAAATTGTTAAAGGTCCAAACTTTTAAGATTCGGGTTTCACTACATCAGTAAATACATTGTAGTATGTAGATAGGAAACTAGAAGATTCAGTACCAACAAAATCAAGAGTAGCTTGCAGAAACATAAACGTTCTAGATATAAACATTTGTTAATTAAGCTCATTACTTAAGGAAATTGCTTCAACTGCCCTCGGATTTCTCCAGTGCTGCCAAAGAAAAAGGGGGAAAAAGGCAAAAGACGAGCATGTTAGTATCAGAGCCACAGCACGTATTGAGAATTGATAATCAAATACAGCACCATGGAAAATGGAAATAAAAAATTTTAGCAGCTAGATTTAGTTACAGATGAACCAAGACTTCCTCAAAAAAAAATTGATCTCAATAGTACTTAAAAAAATTAATGAAGTTTGTCGTTGATCACAGTGGAAACATTAAAGATAAAATATTAACTAATAGTTTTATCTGGTTTTCCCAAGTACAAATCTCTCCGCAGAACGAATTGAGTACAGTTTCTCTAATTGTTTTTTAGATGAGTCAGCAGTTAAACCATGTGGATAATCATTTCTATATTGGCTTGGTCTTAAGTAGCACCGTCACCTCCTTCAGTGTGGCGATATTGATTGCTTGACTAAGAATAGGGGTAGAACAATCTGCAAGGGTCCAGTCAAGGGGTCATGTTCATATGAAATGCCATGTGCTATTTGCTATAAATAGATTGATTGACGGTCAAATGGAAGCACAAGGCAGGCAGGCCATTGTCATGGTGATTGGTTTGGTGCTTTCCATGAGAAGACTAAGGGGGGCTGGTGTGGTGGTGTCTCCTAATCCGGAGCTACACTAGCACAATAAATCTATATAGAAATGAAATCAAATATATACAGAGGGCTTATGGTTTCTCTAAGAGGAGGTTCTATCTGCTGAATACATAATTAAGAGAGGAAGAGAAGACAAAAACAAGTCGTTCATTCACCATTGGTAGTATCAAAATATTCAGCAACTGAAAGTGAATGTAACTCTTAAGAGTTCACATGAAGAATTATGTAGTCAGTGAAATCTTTCACCTTAATGCAAAAGATAAAAGAGCAGGGTGATAATTGCTTAAGAATGTGACACGTAATTATTTTGAAACCAATTCTAACGCCTTGAACTACAACCCTATTTATCCTTACAACAGTGATAAGGATCTCTGTAAATCGGCAAACAATGCTAGGTACAAACATTTATACAAAAATATTAAATGAAAAGACTTGCAAAGCCATGGTGAAAGTATTTAATTCGCAAGCTTCTCTAAGTTTTTCAAGCATACTAGAGAAAATAAGTCCCACCCAACACATTAATGCAAAAGATAAGATTTATGTCATCACTGAAATCTTTCACTTTAATGCAAAAGATAAGAGAGCTGGGTTATACTTAGGGGCGGCAAAATGGGTAAAAATATGGATATCCGCCCGACCCAACACATTTAAAATGGGTTGGATATCTAATCCATTTAAAATGGGTCCAATATGGGTCAACCCATATTATGCACTTAAAATATGGATAACTTAATGGGTAAAATGGATAAAAACAACTTTAGTAAAACAAGTTCCTTAAAAATAAGGAAAAATGATTTCCTTAATAATATTAGAGAAAATAAGTCCCACACGTGGCATTTCACCAACCACCCGACCCACCCCCCAACCACAACACCTAGTTTAACCCATTTTGACCCGCCCATATCCGACCCGACCCACTCGTTTGCCACCCCTAGTTATACTGCTTAAGAATTTTACATGTAGTTATTTTGAAAGCCCTCCCTTAACAGTGTATGCTATCCTTAATCAATTCTAATGCCTTCAACAGCAACCCCCTAATTATCTTTTACAAGATTGACAAGGATATATTAACTAAAATAAATATAGCCCCGTCAATATGCAAAATAGGCTAGGTATAAAGACTTGCAAAGCCACAGCTTAGGTGTGGACCCAAAGTCTTTAATTGGCAAGCTTCTATAAGTTTTTCAAGCATACTACTTTAATAATACTTGTTCATAACATTTATCTTTTTAGTCAAAAAATCATACTTGTTCATAACATCATAAATATTTATATACGGATGAAGAGAAAAGGAACGTACTGTTGTAGTTGAGAAGCTTCTCAATGAGGTCAACGTGTGTCATCAGCATTCTACGACAGCAATAGCGAACCAAGTTGAGAGCATCAAGTGCATCCCTGTATGATGAGATAATACATATCAAAAGATCCATGCGAATATCAGTGGACGTCAAAGAATTTCACAGGGTTCTGCCAGTTTCTTTTTAAGCAAATGCTTGGTGCATGGTTTTGTATTAACTCCGAGACAGCTTACATGAGTTCACAACCTAATTAAGCTTAACATTCTATGTCCCAAGCCCAGATATGTTTACTAACAATGTAAAAGATGGTCAAATTATCAACTCACTAGGGAGACTCATTAGGGATTGAGACATAGTTGCTGCCTATTTTCAGCTGGATTATCAAAAGTTTTCATCTTTCATAATTAATTGTTCCATAATAGGATTCCAAAGTCAAATTATCAACTCACTAGGGATATGTTTACTAACAATGTAAAAGATGGTCAAATTATCAACTCACTAGGAGACTCATTAGGGATTGAGACATAGTTGCTGCCTATTTTCAGCTGGATTATCAGAAGTTTTCATCTTTCATAATTAATTGTTCCATAATAGGATTCCAAAGTCAAATTATCAACTCGCTAGGGATATGTTTACTAACAATGTAAAAGATGGTCAAATTATCAACTCACTAGGGGACTCATTAGGGATTGAGACATAGGTGCTGCCTATTTTCAGCTGGGTTATCACAAGTTTTCATCTTTAATAATTATTTGTTCCATAATAGGATTCCAAAGTCAAATTATCAACTCGCTAGGGAACTCACTGGGGATTGAGAAATAGTCACAGCCTATTTTCAGCTGAGGTTATCAAAAGTTTTCACCTTTCATAATTAATTGTTCCATAATAGGATTCCAAAGTCAAATTATCAACTAGCTAGAAAACTCATAAGGAATTCAGAGATAGTCGCTGCCTATTTTCAGCTGGGTTATCACAAGTTTACATCTTTCATAATTAATTGTTCCATAATAAGGCTCCAAAGCAAAAATATCAACTCGCTAGGGAACTCATAAGGGATTGAGAAATAGTCGCTGCCTATTTTCAGCTGGGTTATCACAAGTTTTCATCTTTCATAATTAATTGTTCCATAATAGGATTCCAAACTCAAATTATCAACTCATAACGGATAGAGAGATATGCTGCCTATTTTCAGCTGAGTTATCACAAGTTTTCATCTTTCATAATAAATTGTTCCATAATAGGACTTCAAATATTTAATTAACAAGCCATTAAAATAGCTACTGGAAGACGCAACAGAAAAGTGGTAATTTTTTTTTTGGGAGGGAGGATTTATGTAACGATTCTCACCCTTCGCTGTAATCAGCTTGGAGAAGATCAAGATATTCATCCCATTTGTTGCCAATTACCTAAATATATAACAAAGAACAATCCATTTATGCACAAAATCAGTTCCACGGAATTAATTACTCGAAAACAATAAGCGAAAATCAGATTCTTTTCCTCGAAAAATAAATAAATAACAATCAATTGCTTTTGTTTTTTTCTGAAATAATGAAGAATTAATAAAGTTTATTAGCAAAAATTACCTTCCCGCAAGTGAAACATCGAACCGGAATAATCATCTTGCTAAAACCCTAGTTTTGAGGCTTCAAAGTTCTAAGCTTTAGCAGCAATGTCCCTTAGTTTGAAAAAAAATTCACTTTAATATATAGCAAGTAAATGGGCCTGGGCTTTCAGAGGGCACTATACATCTAGCATATACACTATATACATAAATGGGCCATATACATGGAATATACATCTAGCATATACACTATATACATAAATCGAAACCATATATACATAGGATATACACGTTATACCGTGTATATCATATGTATATTTAACACACACCCGCAGTCATAGCGGGCGGTCTTCGTACGCTGAGAATGTCCCTAAAATCTTCAAAAAGGACCGAGGGAAGACCTTTTGTAAAGATGTCTGCAATTTGATACCTAAAAAGGACATGGCAGACGCGTACTTGTCCACGAGCTACCTTTTCGCAAACAAAGTGAATGTCCATCTCGATATGTTTAGTGCGTTGGTGCTGAACCGGATTTTCAGAAAGGTAGATGGCACTAACATTATCACAACAAACCAAGGTAGCTTTCTGAATAGGACAATGAAGCTCCAAAAGAAGATTACGTAACTAACAAGATTCAGAGACCACATTGGCTACCCCTCGATACTCGACCTCTACACTAGAGCGGGACAATGTCGACTGACGCTTTGCAGACCAGGAGACCAAGTTATTACCAAGAAACATGCAATAGTCAGACGTGGAACATTTGGTATCCGGACAACCACCCCAATCAACATCTGTATACGAGACAAGTGTAGATGTCGAAGACGGATATAGATGTAGGCCATAGTCAAGTGTCCTCTAGATGTATCGGATAATGTGTTTGAGTGCATTCATGTGTTCAACCATGGGATCATGCATAAACAAGCATACCTGTTGTACGTCATACGTAATATCTGGTCTCGTGAAAGTAAGTTACTGAAGAGCCTCTGCAAGACTGCGATAGCGGGTTGGATCCTCATAAGGTGAGCCAGCTGCAGCACCCAACTTGGGCTTTGTATCGACGAGAGTGGAAGTAGACTTGCACGAGGACATGACAACACGCTCAATAATCTTAGCTGCGTACTTGCGTTGAGATAAGAAAAACCCACCTGCATGACAAGAAACGACAATCTCCAAAAAGTAACTCAAGGCCCCCAAGTCTTTCATAGCAAACTCAGACCTGAGCATTGTCATGATAGATCGGCGTAATGCATCAGAAAAGGCATTTAAGACAATATCATACACATATAATAAAATATAAGCCAGTGAAGAACCACGACGATATATGAACAATGAATTATCAGACTTGCTGTGGGAGAACCCAATAGTCGAAATATAGTTTGCAAACCTCTTATACCAAGTCCGTGGGGACTGCTTAAGTCTATACAAGAACTTTTTAAATAAACAGACATGATGAGGATATTTGGGATCCCTAAACCCCAAAGGTTGATGCATATAGATTGTCTCCTTAAGATCACCATGTAAGAAAGCATTCTTCATATCTAACTGATGAATGTGTGCTTTCGAAAGAGCTAAGCTGAGCACAGTGCGAATGGTAGCCGGCTTGACCACCAGACTAAATGTCTCACCACAATACACACCAACTTGTTGAGTCTTACCATCACCTACAAGACGAGTCTTATGCCTCACAAAAGAACCGTCGGAATTGTCCTTATGAGCAAAAATCCACATAGACAGAATAATATTAACACCCGAAAGACGGGGCACCAACTCCCACGTCTTATTATCAATAAAACCATTATATTCGTCAGTCATAGCAATTTTCCAATTCGGGTCATTTAAAGCAGACACGGGATTACGGGATAGAGGTGATTTAAGAACATTAGAATTTAAATTAAAATGTCTTTTTGGTTTAAAAATACAGCGTTGACAACGAGTGACTGGTCTACGACTCGGGGAAAAATTGGGTGAATTGTGGGAATTTTTGGGACAAGGGACGGGCTGGCTAGCATACAGTGGGCCTGCTGGCCAGCATGCAGTGGGCCTGATGGCGCAGAATGGTAAACTGGAGTAGTAGACGATGCAGGAACTGGACCAGTTTCGGTATTGGGCTGGGCAACTGGCCCACCATCGAAATCGGCCCAAAGGATGCCGTATCGGGAACGATGGGTATCGGTGGTGCAGTGTGACCAGCGGGCAGTGGGCCCGTTGGTGGATTTTGGGTGCGGGACACGTCCGAAAAATGGTGAATAATATATGGAGAGACATCGTCATCTAAAAAATTATACGAACTAGGCACAAGACTACTAACTTTAGCAAAAGGAAATTGGGATTCATCAAAAGGAACATGGCGACTAATGATGATTTTATTAGATGATAAATCAAAACATTTGTAACCACGATGATTAGATGGATAACCCAAAAACACACAAGGGGTAGACCGGGTCTGAAGTTTGTTAATTGTGGTGGACAGAAATAGGGGATAACACAAGCACCCAAAGACCTTAAGATGTGAATACGAATGAGTCTTATTATATAATATTTGAAGATGGGAATAGTATGTCAAACCTTTGGTAGGAAGAATGTTAAGGAGATAAGTAGTCATGTGTAGAGCATGATGCCAAAAGGACGGAGGGGCGGAAGAATGGACCAATAAAGTTCGGACTATGTTATTAATGATACAAATTTTACGTTCGACTTTCCCATTTTGTGAGGACGTATGAGGACAAGAGAAACGAAAATTGATACCATTAGTTGCACAAAAATCCCGAAACACTTCATTATCATATTCTTTTCCATTATCACATTGAATATTCTTAATTTCTTATTCGAATTGTGTATGGATGAAAGCTCTAAATTTTAAAAAAGTGGAAAAATGTGAGATTTTTTTGCTAACGGAAACGTCCATAAAAATTAGAATAATTATACAAAAAAAGAATATAATATCGATGGCCCACAGAACTGATAACGGGAGAAGTCCATAAATCACTATGAATAATATCAAATGGCATTAAAGTATGAGAATTAGAGTCTACAAACGGCAATCTAATAATTTTTTCTAAAGAACAAGATTGACAATTCGGAGTACTACGCATACCCTTACAAATAAAATTATTTTTATCTAAGGAAGACAAAATAGATGACCCCGGATGACCTAAACGAGCATGCCACAAGGAAGGAGCAAGGGCTGCAAAAGTTGACTCGAGAGACCGAAACATGGCGTGATAGGATACAAATCTCCCCCGCTACACCTCATTAGAGGAATCCCCGTCTTGAAATCTTTCACAAAAAACCAAACGGATTAAATTCAACCGAAACGGAATTATCAGTGGTGAATTTACGGACGGACACCAAATTTTTAATCATTTTATGATCGTAACCACGAATTGGAATTGAATTACCATTACCAACAATTATACCGCGATTGTTGCTCAAATTGGAATAAGACGAGAGAGTACCTGGATCAGACGTCATGTGAGTAGTGGCGCTGGTGTCCATGTAACAATTTGGGTCCAAGGAATTTATTCCATGTGTATGCATCGCAGCTTCAATGTCGGTAGGAGTGGGGGTCGCTGCATGAAGGGCCTGGTGGGCCCCAAGCCTGCCTCCATGTTGACCCAGACCGCCATTGTAGCGCTGGACTAGAGCTGGAGCAGAAATATTGGGCTGATATTGTGGCTGAAACTGGGCCCAATTGGCTGGAAATTAGGCTGGCTGAACGTAGGGGCAGTTAGGCCAACGACTACCGGCCCAGCCACATGTCCAGGGGGTCCACTGCTGGGACCAGGCTGCTTGGGGCCCACTGTTGCCTGGGTGGGGCCCACTGCCTGGATTATGTCCATTGCTGGAACCATCGCGTTTACCCCCATAATTTTTGCCATCGACTACTCTTGCCGCCACCGTGAGTACAGTTTTGGCCCGAATTATCAACAAAACCAGGAGAATTTGTGGAGGACGTCATCATGACTACGGGAGTAGCACCGGTAGCCGCCTTTTTGGCCAAGCCGGCTTCTTCGAGCGTAAGCATAGAACGAGCCTGATAAAATTGCGGAAGAGGGTTGCTGTGACGAAGAAGCGCGCCAACACCACTATAGGCCTTAGAAAGGCCTGCAACCATATGAAGGACAAGACGGTTGTTGGTAATTGGCGCACCAACGTTGCGAAGTTGGTCTGCCAATTCTTTCAACCATTTGCAATATGGTGAAACGTTGGGGAAATCTTCCATATTGACGTGGGAGAATTCCTGCTCAAGGGTAACAACACGAGAATTCTGATTATCTTGGAATATATCACGTACTCTATTCCATGCCGCCATCGCCGTAGCGTCTGGTTCGATAATCGTTTGCAAGAGGTCGGTAGAAATAGTGGAGTAAATCCACTGAAGAACAGTAGCATCAAGAGCCGCCATAACTTAGGATCATCCTCGGGTTTGGGCACCTCTGTATCCGTAGGAGCCACAGGGATAATATGATGGAGGACTTGATGCGAGCGTGTGTGAACTTTGAACAGTTCGGCCCATATCGCGTATTGGACGTTTTCTATTTCAAGAATGATAGGGATGTGATTCTTGATGTTAGAAACCGTGAGGGCAGGGTGAAACGTGTTCTTAGCCATAATAGCAACGCAAGACGTGATGTAGGGATCGGGAAGAGAGGAGGTACCGTCGGGCACGAAATTCGAGAACAAGGGGTTCGGATCTTCGAGGAAGGGCGACGAAAATTTGGAGAGATGATTTTAATACCTAGACTTCTAATACCATGAAAGAAATAATCCCTTGATTATTCTCATTAATAAAAGAGTATATATACAATTTACAATTTTTCATAATAGAAAACCTATTCCTATTCTAATCCCAAAACCCTATTCTAGTAGTACAAGAATCCTATAATTATGGTAAGTGTACAATACTAATTAATGTAAAACATTATCTAAATACATTACCTAAATTCAGCCCAAACCGTGGGCCATATACACGGAATATACATTTGGCCGATACACTATATACATAAACCGAAACCATATATACATATGATATACACGTTATACTGTATATTTAACAAAAAGCTTGATGAGCTGGGGAACTACAACTCCTTTTTTTTTTGTTTTACAGTGAAAGTCATCACTGTGCTATATATTGAGGCTTATGTTCATCAAATTTGTTTTCTCTTTGTTTTTCAAGGAGACTCAACAAATAACATTTCTAGTCAAATAGGATCACTTATGATTGGAAAGTTGGAAACTTTTCACTCTGCACAAAATTACGGCTCCTAGATGTTTCAACTAAATTTGCACTTGCTCACTCAACAACAACACTATCTGGCTGTTTTCAGTCTTTTTCACTTAAGTTATAATGCTTGTAGCTATATGAAAACATCTACAAACCAAAGCAGCTAAATCATCAATGTAAATATCAAATGTCTACATTGCAAGTGGGATGGCTTCATTTATTTCTTAGACTTGACGTCATTTATCTCTTTGTTATTTTGTTGTTCTGAAAAAGGAAATAACAAAGAAACAACTAAAAGTTTCATTGCAAAATATGTTTCATCGACGAGTATTAGAAATTTGTTTCTGTGTAGAGAGACTTGTACTCCTTGGGAAGACACTTAACAAGGTTTCATGAGTATGAAGTGGCCGAGTGGTTGTGTATAGCATCATTATCAAGAATTTGAATGATAAATGGTGATGTTGTTACTTTGCGGCGTCTTTGAATAGCTAACATAGTCATTGGTCGTTTTAATTTGGAATTGAGGTGTAGTTGATTGATTGACACGTAGCATTGCTTGACCCCTAAATACGCATTGCAAGGATATTTTCCGCAGATTAGTAAATTAATCTTAAATGTGGTCAGACGTCAGACCAGTCCTATCCTAATGATGTCATTAGGGAAAACAACAGAAGTCCCTTTTGTGATATTTAAGAAAAATCGTACATACATTTATAACATGATGTGGATGCAAGATTTCCTTTTTTTACCTTTGACTCCTTGTACATTTGTATTCCACAGCAGCGTTATTCTTGAGTATATGATGAAGTATAGTGTAAATGTCACTGTCAAGGATCTTTATAAAATCTGCGGGGAACCTTCTTTTTTTAACAGTCCAAAATATGTTATAACTTGATATCTGGGTATGAAAGTTATTTGTTGCATAATACCTGCAGAGCCACATGTCAAGTTAACTGCTGATTCTGTACCCTCTTTACTCTTCTCTTTTAGCAGTTCCACGTCACGCATCCCACCGGTAGAGGGTTCGGGATTTGGGGGAACGGGTCGAGACAGGTCGGGATCAGGATCGGGATTTGACCCCCTTTTTTTGCCACTTAATTTAAAAAATAATATATATAAACACTTTAATAATTGAACAAGTTAGTGTAATAAAAATATCCCAAGACTGATTTTGTGCTTCTTATATTATTTAATAGAAATATGATTTTTTGGTAATACAATTTCAAAATTGCTAACTTTGTGGTGTTGTTCAGAAGTTGCAAATCACATAATAAAATTGCAATTAAAAAAATTACATAGTTAACCATACTTTTTTTAATTTCCTTACAATGTCTTGAGGATCTTCGGTTGGAATTGAAATTTGTCGGTTAAATTCTTCGACGTCGCTTCCTGTTCCAACGGACAAGATTTCGTTGTAGTTGTTGTCTTCTTCTTCGTTAATCTCCGGTTGACCGCACATTCTACGCTCCGCTCGAATTCAATCTCTGAAAAGAACAACAATTTCCAATGCGTCTCCCGCCAATGAATGTCTGTGCTCTCCTATTTGAAATCTTCCAGCAGAAAAAGCGCTTTCAGACGCTGTTGACGACGCTTGAATGTTCAAAACATCTCGGGTCATCTTTGTTAGTGTCGGAAAGGTATTCTCATTCTGCCTCCAATATTTCAGCAAGTCTTTATGTCATTCATCATTGACAATTAATTCGTACGGTACAACACCCTGCAAAATATAAACATCAAATTCGCTAACTTGTGAAGAAGTTGAACCACTAAACATTTTATTTCTAAGGCCTTAAATACTAGCAACAGAAACCGCATGTGTTTTTATAGGGTTGCATCAAAGCAGTAGAAGATGGTACAGAAGCCGATTGATTATTTGCACTTTGTTGTTGGTAATACGTATATACTTGTTTACATGTGTATGCTAGTTTTAACTTCTTCTTTAATTGGTTTGTGAGTTAATTTTTCAGTTGGGTCTGTTGGAAGTACTTCTATACAATCATAAATCGTTTCTATTAGTGTTTTACAACCGTCTACTTTAATAGTCGGATTTAATACTGCACCAATAATATAAATAGTGGAAATAGAAAAAAAGTATTTTTAAAAATTTTAGAACATTTTTTCAATAGATGTCTTATAAGTTGGTTTTTGTTAACAAAAATATTAGAGCTATATTAAATAACATATTTGAAATAATAGGATAATAAATACCAAAAAATTCTTTAGTAGCTTGAAAAAATTTCTCTAGAAATCCATTAAGTTCTAAAAAGAATTTTCCCAATCATTATCTACAAGCATATCCCTTGATTTTTTATTATGGGCGTTAAATAATAAAGTTATATATTGTCTATAATCGTAAGCAACAAGTAGTTGTTGTTATATCGAATTTCACCTAGTTGAAACTTCTTCTGAATTTTTCTATAAGGTAATCCACAATCATGACAATTTTTTTTATATTCTTTGCGTCTTTGTATTTTATTACCTTTAAAAATAAAATTATAGCAAATTATATTTTTTCAAGAATGCTTTCAAAAAGTTTTAGGCCATCCTTAAACATACTTCTTAATCCTTCCATTTTAATTATGCAAATAAATAATTAAAGATAATAAAATTAAGTGCGATAATTAAAATAAAGTAACAATAATAATTGAAACTTTGCTCGATGGATGATCCTCAAGCTAGTTGCCAACTTCACTCCCAATTTTTTAACTTTGATATAATATTTAATAGTAGGAAGATTTGTAGAATTGTAGAGAGATAAATTGAGAGATTAGATTAGAGAGATGGTAGGAAGATTTGTGAGAAAAATGAAGAGAAAAATGAGGTATTTATAATTGAGAAATAGGGTTAAAGTGTAATTATATTAACTTAGGGGTTAAAAATAAATATTAAGGAGGTAGGGGAGATAAAAATGGCCGTTATAGCCGTTGCACAACGGCCAAAATCGAAATTTGATTGTTGTTGCAACGACTTTTTTTTGCAAAGGGGAAGGGGGGTTGGCGGGACGGGACGGGACGGGGTCGATCGGGACGATCCCAAGCCCCATCCCGAGTTCGAACCCCGACACCGACAATTTTTTTTAAAGGGATCGCGACGGGGCGGGGCGGGTAGCGGAACGGGCTGGATCAGGATCGTGTCGACCCGACCCACTAGACATGTCTAGTATTAAGGAGAATTTCAAATTTTGAGTGTCGAGCTTTTCGGAAGGCCAACTTTACCTTAATAGTTCATGCATCTTGTTTAGTTTGAAAGAAATCTATACAGTAGTGCTTATTAGTTATTAATCTCTCGCGTCTAACTTAAATACAGTATTTAAAATACTTGTTCCCCGAGTACTTTTATTGCCAACAGAGTTGTAATTGTCAAAACCATTTTAAATTTATAATCTTCACCGCTCGATAGCCAATTGCAATCACGTTTCAATTCCAAGTATGTGGTAATCGGTATATGAATTTCTATTGTTTCGCTAGACCTTAGATATGGTTTAGATTTATTTATTATTACAACAAAGAGATAACTAAGTTTGTGTTACTTTTTAGAATTTTAAGTCAAATACAACAAAGATGGTCGAAGAAATGCACCGAGGATGAGAACATCATTGGGTCATTTGCACTTTGTCCTATTTTGTACTGGTGTTTAATTTTTGCTCCTCTAATAAAATTTACGCATTACACAAGTTGGGCCGGTCTCGTAAATAACTTATGCTCCAGAAGACATTTTATTTGAGGAGAAAATATTAAAGACCAACACATTTGAAGGGAAATAGTGCAATTCCTTAAACATGAATACCCCATCAAGTGGCTACAAGCAAAGAAAAACTATATTATACCAGTGCTATTAATTAGTCCTTCTATCTTAATTTATGTAACACTTTTCAAGGGTACGAAACTGAATTTGAGTAGATCAATTTAAATTTTAAAATTATATGAAAAGTACTATAAGATGCAAGTTTTAAAATGTCAATACGATAAAATAATACATTTTTAAAATATTAATCAAAATTCACATAATTTGAATTCAAAATTAGCGAAAAATATTACTATATAGAATGTATATTGGGACGGAGTGAGTATTAAATATTAATTAGTGAAAACCAAATTAAAGCAAGAAAGATATTCTGGGCTATGTTCAGTATTCCCAATTAACTCAGCCCATAAGGTCTCAACCGTCGGCCCATTACCAATTACCCAAGTTATATAAAGCTTTTGAATAGCGAATTAATAAGTGAGCAAACCGGAGATTAGGGTTTTGTATATCTGACAATTTGTTCGCAACCAACGACGATGATTTACGACGTGAATTCGCCGCTTTTCCGATCCTTCCTCAGCCAGAAGGGAGGCGCCTCCGACAAGAGGTACATATAAATTCAATGTTCCTCAATGTTTTATGCAATGTTTAATGTTCATGGATGTTTTATCTGGTATGTCAAACGTTATTAGGTTTACATTCCAAATTCTTAGCTCAACCTAACACAAGAAAAATCTTTGAGGCCAAATTTTAAATAGTTGAGGTGGCTTTTCCTTGTTTTCACCATTAGTTCTATGAGCATGAATTTTTAATTGGCTGCTTGCATAATTGCAGACAAATATTCCAAAAAGATTGTCATGTTTCTGATTACGAGTGTCAAACTAACTAATGTTCGATGTACACTCGGACATAGAATCTTTAATTGTTTTGAAATAAAAATTACATGTTTAGAAACTACATAAAAAGTACTATAAGTCACAATAGTTATATTTAGAAAATATTTGAAAAAATTATGGTCAAAGAAAATATCTTCTGTGCAAATAGTAACTATGACAATCTTTTTGGGACAAAGTGAGTATATTGCTTGTCCGTTCCTTTTGTTCAGTTCCTTATTGGTGTGCTATGTACAAATTTATATATGAATTTCTCAGTTAGTTCTGCTCTATTGCGTGACAGCCATGAGTTATCAAGTGTTTGACCAGTATGTATGTTTGATAGGCAATTGAGTAAATGTTTTCATATTATGTTCCTGCTTTGTCAATATACTTCCTTGTAACTGCTTAGTGTTTGTGTAAGGCTGAATTTTGATTCAGCTTCAGTCATAACAAGATGAGAAAACATGTTTGATTTTGGCTTGTTCTACGGCCTACTCAGTAGGTGCTTATGGCTTCTTAAGAAGCTGAAGCAATCACCGTTGATATGATGATAGGTTTTCCTGCTAAATGTCGTGTATCTGAACACGATCTGTAATGGTTCTTGTTACAAAGCTGCTGCTTGTGGCAAGTTAGCTCTTCAATTATCAAAACCATCACATAGAGTGTCTAAGATGACTTGTAGTGCTTCTACTGGGTTTGGGTTACAAGTGCAAAGTTCAGGGCTTTCCGAAATGGTCTTTTCTTTCGGAACAAGCTGCTTGTGGCAATCATCTCTTCAATTAACAAAACATTCGGATAAGAGTGTATAAGATGGCTTAGAGTGCTTGTTATTAGATTTTAAATTTTATGTGCAATAAGAGAATTTTCAGAACATTCCTATCGTTTTCTGATGTAGTTTTCATGTCAACTTGGTGTGGTTCCGTCCCTCACCAAAACAAGGGGAGAATCCTTCCTTGCTGTGTTGTCTTAGTCAAAGCCAATTCATTTGGTTGCAATTTTGTATTCTGTTTTTTCTTCTTAAGAACTTACATCATATTACAAGGCATTTTATGAGGCTGTTGTAGTTGTTTCCTTATGTTTTGGATCTTTTCGTTATGTTCCAGCTGGTCTCTCCATGATGGATATTCTGATGTGTCTTTTATGCACATTTTTACATATGCAAACTTCATGTTGATATAGCAGCAGTGCTTCTGACCTTTTTGTTTAATTGTCCGTCCAGGAAAACAGAAGAGCAGAAGCCCAAGGAACAGAGGCCGAAAGCAAGTGAAAACAAGCCTGTTATGAATGAATGAGATGAGAGCTGGCAGTTGTAAACTTATTTTAGAATATCTGGAATGTTGTTAAGCAACTCTTTTAAAAGATGTTAAGCATGTGCTGCATTTGAATAGATCATATATCTTGTACGATATTTGATCTTTTATCTCTATTGGTTTTAGTTTCCAATCCAAGCATTTGATTTGGGGACTAATGAGTGTCACGTTAGTGGGTAAATGGTGATTTAACAAAAGTGGTGTACAAATAAAAGAACATTATAGGGCTAACAAAAGTAGCATTCTCTCTGCCAAAACCCGTTTAGTTTTTTTTAAATCACATGACCGGTGTGCATTTAATTTCTTCACTTTTCTTTTTCAAATTTCCTTCTCTAAACAACCAAATTCGTTATTAGAGCGTTAAGAGTCTGGAGGCAGAAGAATGAATACCTTGTGTGTAACAAGCCTATAGTTAATCTACATATTAAAATAGTTAGGAAGAGGAAGTCTTCAGTGTGTATATCTTCAGTTTGCATTAGGTAGGATGTTTGCATTTTGCAGTGCTTGACATTAGGTATATGTAACAAAGAATTGGAGGCTAAAAAGTGCATCTCCATAACAGAGCTCTTGAAATGGAATATCTTTGAGTCCATGATTACTTTAGTTGATATCTGGTTGCCTCTTGTGAACGTGAGACATACTTTACTAGTATAAAACAGAAATAGAGAAGCCCAAAGAAGTAAATTGGTCATCAGATTATAACCAGAGAGAATTTACATCAAATTCACCTAACTGGGAGTAATAAAAGGGCAATCATAAAGATTCCTACCGGGGTTAGGTAATGTTTGACAAAAATGGCACTTATTTGGTAAAGAAGACAAAATTAAAATTCACAAGGAGAATGAGGATGCCTTCGATTGTTAATTCGTGACTTTTTGTTCCTTTTTTAAGGTAGTTTTTCTTTGTTTTATTTTTGTACATAGCTTTATTGTGAGCGAGCTGAACAATGATGCGTTGCGGTCGAACTATTAGGTTAATGAGATAAGGCTATAACTATACTTACAAGATATGCATAAGCCAGTAAACCTTGAAAAGATGATAAACTGCTACTATTATGTTATAAGTATTGTTATAATGTTTTATGTTAACTCATATAAGTCAGTTTCTCTTATAAGTTGACACAATTCAAAGTGTTAATGTATTTTTACTATGTACTAATTACTATAGTTATCAAGAGTTGACGTTTAAATAATTAATCTTTACACCTATGTATAAGAAAAATTAAATTGCACACCGAAGCAAACAATTTTTTTTTAGAGATAACTCAATCCTTTTCCTTTATTCACGCCGCATTTACATTACATTACATTACCATCACAATAACAACGACAGAGCACAAGATTCTTCTTTTACTTATTATTCTTCTCCATTTCTCCTCCATCTTACATTTTTCAATTCTTCACTAGTCTTGAGGGAAAAAAAAATGCCCGAGCTGTGCTTATCTATCAATTCTACAAATCCTCATCTCTTACTTCCTCTTCTTTTTTTCCTTCATTCTCTCTGACCCTCTTTACTTCTCCTACTTCATTATTTCCTTTCATCAACTTCTCAAAATCATTTCTTTCCTATTCCCTCTCTTCATTTCCACTCCCCTCTTGCTCCTTTTCTTCATCATTTGCTCTGACTCTGCCCACACATAATTTCTTGAATCAGACAAGTTTAGTATTCTGCTCTCTGCATACTATTCTGTAGTACATAAGTTAAGGCTACAGAGTGATCATCATGAGAATGATGAGTTTTGTTGTTTGGAGGATTTTAAAGTCTTCTAAATGGTGTTTTTAGGACACCCTTTTGAATTCTTGGATTGTAAATCAGCTGAGGAAAGTGAAAGTCCAAATCTTGAGTCTTCATGTTATGATCATAATGACTCTAGCACAGCCAAATGTGATCATGATCTTTATTTAAGAGATAAGTTGGGAGAACATTCAGCTGAAATGGAGAAGAAGATACTGGAAGACTTCTTGAAAGAACTTGATGTGTTTGGAAATCTGACATGGAGTGGAACTGTTGAAGAAAAGAAAACTGAGCCAAAGGGCACAAAGGTTTATAAAGTAAAAGATTGGAAAAGGACATTGGGATGCAAATTTTATGAGGAAAGGAACAATGCTAGTGATAGCAGTGGTGAAGGAATGGATTTGTTATGGGAAAAGTATGAAATGGACTCTATAAAGCACAATAGTAATACAAAAAAGAAGGTGAAGAGCTATGTAAAAGAGGCACAGATAAATGAGCACATTGAGCAGTTGTGTTGCTTACAGGCACTGAAGTTCTCAGCTGGAAAAAAGAATTTGGGACCGGGAAGGGCTAATTTTGTAAGGATTTCTAAGGCAATTAAAGGGTTTAAATGGCTACATCATGTGAGCAAGAATAACAAGAAGGTGCATTGTGGAGATAGATTCTAGAGTTATGATACTACTTTCTAATTTCTATATATGAATAAAACTAGCAGCTAAAAAAATTGTTTGTAGTAGTATATATATTTCTCTAGGTAACTTGTGCTACTTACAAGTGGATTCCTTGTAATTTTATCGCTTGATATATGTTGTAGCTACCTGACAAGAATTAACTACGTTTTAATCCCAAGCAAGTTGAGGTCGGCTATATAAATCCCCTTTGTCCATGTCTCTCAATATAAGCTCATTTCTATTTTGCATTGACTATTACTACACTAGTTTTCAACCTACCGCAACCCCCTCCTATATCCAAGCTTGGCACCAGGAATGTGAGCAGGCTCGCACATGCAGACTTTTTCCATATGTGCCTCTATGTTTAATAAAATGAGATTCTAAATTTCAACAGATGGATAATCCTGTTATTGTAGTCAAATAGTGTTGTTTGGTTCAGTTTTGCCTACTTACAGCAGTAAAAGGCGGAGGAATTCTAGGAATCTAAAGGTTAAGAAACTACAAGAAATATCAGGATCCCATAATATAGTTACACATAGGAGCATCACACCCTTGGGGTGCGGCCCTTCACCGGACCCTGCTAACGCGGGATGCTGTGTGCACCGGACTGCCCTTTATAGGAGCTAAGGCAGAATCTGCAGATCAGCTAATATAATGAAGCAAAACATTTGGCAATTAGGCCTAAAACAAGATTAACAATATTGTAGAACAGACTAAACAGTAAAAGCCATTATGCCTTCCTTATCCAAACAACATTGTCTTGCTGCTATTCATTTAGCAATATGAATCCATGGAAGTACAAACCAAAAAAAAAGAAAAAAAGAGAGTCTTGCTGATGGAAATCAAAGAAAATTTGTTATCTATTCTCTGTACAAATCTTAATGACTAGTGTCCTCATTTACCTCTATGTACTGGTATTAGTATTTGGTCACTGTTCTATTTATCATATCAGAATTGCCTTTAGTTACCTTCAGGTCCAGGTAGGTAATCTATATCAGACTCATCAGTATTGTCATCAGAACTAGGGTCAAAATCACTGTCCGAATCCCCTTTTTTCAATTTTTCCAAATTATCATATTTAGGCCTCATCCTTTTTGGCAATACTTCTTCAATCACAATTCCCTTGTTTTTCCCTGTAGCAATTTTCTTGCTTCCATGCGCTAAGTTTGAACTTTGTGGCTTGTTCCGATTCACTTGCACAGCTACGGACGAGGAAGTTTCTGCATCGATTGCACCTGATAATAAATCGAGTTCTGTTTTGCTGGCAAAATCAGAATTCAAGAACTCGGTGTTAAAACAACTTCTTGAAAAACAAAGTAAACAAAAGAAATATTTTAACAATGTTTGCATTACTAATTCTTATTACAATAATTGCATTTGTATTAATCTATACATAACTTATCTCTAAAACAAATCACCCCTAAAGATAATTCTTTAGTAATGAAAAAAAGAAGATAAATGTATAATTCTTGAAAAAATGTACCCTTGCTCAGTATATCTTTTCTTGAGCGGAAGAGGATTTGTGCTTCGACTAGCCTGTACATTTGAACCCTAAATCAAGAAAAATATTATTTTTCAACTCACACATTAATTTAAACCACAGAACAGAATACTAGGAGTTCATTATTAACATTTAAAACATATAGTATGAATGTTAAATGAAATTTTTGGAATCAGATGTTATGGAGTAGTAGAATTAATACCACGATTACATGGGTCCTGGGTTTTTTCCCGATCATCGGGTTCATCTGAGATAATAACTGTTCCAGCATTTCCGGTTGATACACTGCTTTTTCTTCTTTAGACTTCATCTTTTGTTTATTTTTATCCCCTTTTTTGCGTTCATCTTCAGACATCTTGACGAGTTTCTTAATTCTGTGTTTGAAGCTGTGATGATGAAGATGATGATAGTGAAGTGGTATGTAGAAGAAATATAGAAGCAGAGAGCTAGAAAGAAAAAAAGATACTATTTATAAGTAACTTGAGTAAGTTTGATGGCAGGCTCCTTACTAGTTTTTATTAAAAATCTGGACTTCAAATTTTAATTATGGGAGAAGTATATATATATATATATACACACACATATTAAGGAGAAATATTTACGAACGCGCCGATAGTTTTTTATTTACAAAACATATCATTACAAACTCTATACAAATACAATAAAAAAAAGGAAAATACGAAACTTTACCTCCCCAGAAGAACGTGTGTACCTCTTCCTCAACAATATCTCGTTTTTTCACTCTCTCCCCAATTTCTCACAAAATTACACTAGAAATCAAACCTAATCTAATAGCGATGATTTTCTTCTCATTATCGATAGATTAGGGTTTTCAGTCGAGTAGAAATACGTACAACAGATTTAAAATTGGTGCACAATTTTTCCATGTTTTCTGTAGTTTTTTTAACGAAACAACTGTGATTGAAAAAACGGATGATTCAACATCAATACATCCCAAATACGCAACATCAAACTGTCAGAATTAATACACAATAGAATTACATAATACGAGCAGATATTTTCTCCTGTTTTTTTCGTTGTAAATTTGTTGAAGAATTCTAATTGATTGGGGATGTTGTTAATTTCTCAAAGCTTTCGTAGTTTAACAATGATGGATGACACAATTCATTCAATAATGCTACAACACAATGGAAGATGGAACACATCAGGTGAATATACTTGAATTCCAAATACATTATGTTTTGAATGCGATTAAAAGCATATGATCTCGTTCATGAAAATTATGTGTGAATAGTATATGAAAGTTGTATGAATGTACGTATAAATATATATTTTGGCAGAGTGAAAGTGATTTGGTTCGGACAAAAATTGTCTATTGAAGTATGTATGAATAGTGTATAAAAGTTGCACGAATGTAGTTTATTGAAGTATGTATGAATATTCTATTATAGGTAGATATGTGAAGTTCAAAATTGAAGAAATCATGTACAATTTAAATTCGAATTATAGTGGATTGATTTATGTAATTGTTGCTCAATTGGGGATAGATACCACACTCCAAACCATGATGATTAAATACATTGTTAGTGATAGATTCCCACCAATGATCATACACAACAACATGGGCGTCCGGGTATATTTAGATAAAAAAAAAAGAGTATAAAGATTTCTTCGGTAGGTTTCCTTTATGTATCACATTGAAGAATAGAGAAATCCAGGCAATCGAGTTCCATCATAGTGAAAGTAGTTTCAGGTCATTTAAAAGGGGTTGGAATATCGAGTTCCATAATGCCGAAAATAGTTCCAAGTCAATAAAAAGGGATTTATATATTCAATCTTTGTATATGGGGAATATGATTCAACTGATTGACGTGGCTTTCAATGGAGATGTTAAGTTACTGGATAGTTTTGCAAGTGAAATAATAAGCGACCCTCAACATGAATTTATTGCAAACCAACAGGTTTACAAGGATAAAGAAACACTTTCTGAAGTTATGAAACAATATGCATTTATGAAGCACTTTCAACTTCAGGTGAAACGATCTGGTTCACAAAGGTACGAACAAACATTACTGTTTATTGTATAAAAAAGGTTGCTAGGTGTATGCATATTGTATGATATATGTATGAAACTGTATTTTTTCAATGTTTCTGATGTGTATTTGTTGTTCATCAACAACTATCATCGTGTATGCCCCGATGATAATTATTCATGGTTTTTAAAATCCTCAAGTCTAAATGATTCGGGAATTTTCAAGATTAGAGATTTTTGTGATGTCACACATGCTTGTTAAAGGATAAAATTTATTCACAACGTCAAGCAATTTCCAATGTCGTTGACATTGTTATAATGGATAAGTATGAAGATCAAATAACAATATACACATCGAAGGATATAGCTAGGGACAAGAAAAAATAACATGATTTAACCATGACCCACATGCAAGCTTATAGAGCAAAGAAAAATGCAATGATCATGTTGCGGGGCGATCCGACCGACTCATACAGTAAAATTCCAGCCTACTCATTCATTTTAGAGAAGACATATCTGGGATCGGATGTAAGTTTGAAAAAAAATAGAGAAAGACTGTTTTTTGTACTTTTGTAGCATTTGAAGCTTGTATCTTAAATCAACTTATAAAGGGACTATGTTAGAAGCTTGTACATTGAATCCAAGAGGTTAGTGTTTTATCTTCTTTTTCTTAAAGCTAAAAACTGATTGTATGATTAGTGTATGAATACTTTATAAAGTCAAGTATGAATAAAATCTTATAATTTTTTTGTCTGCAAAATATATGATTAGTGTATGAATTCAAGTACATTGAATCCAGGGGGGTAGTTTTGTCTTTTTTTTTTAAAAGTTAATAACTTATTATATTTTTTGTGTATAATTTATGTATGAAAATAGGTAGTATACTGCGTCTTGCATATGTCATAGTTAATTTCGAAATTGATTCATCTTGGACATAGTTCTTTGATCGGTTCAAGTATGCTTTTGGTGAGAGGGAAAATATGTGCTTTGTATCGGATAGACATGATAGTATATGAAATGCGAGTACAACAGTGTACCCCCGTCTGCCTCATTATGCATGTATTTGACATTTGTGGAAAGAAATGCCATAATAATGAAAAGCATGTAAGAAAATTATACTTTGCAATGGCTAAAGCATACACCCGTCAAGATTTTAATCAATACATGGGGAGGACAGTCAAAATAGATAAAAAGCTAAGTGAATATTTGTTGGAAAGTGGTTTTCATAGATGATCTCGGATACATGCAACAATAAAAAATATGAACACTGACTTCGAACATAACTGAATCAATAAACAATGCTACTGTGAGAGCTAGAGAATTGTCGGTGGTAAAATTACTGGATTTCATTAGGCAGTTGATTGAAATATGAAATGCGAAACACAGCGAGAAAGCAAAGAATACATTCACAAATCTTACTGAAAAGTACCAAGAAAATATCAAGGATAATTGGGTATTAGCACGCCGTATGACTGTAAGATTATCCTTCAGTTGACTTTTCTCCTTCTTTTTTTCTGTCATATATATATATATATATTGTATTTTTACTTTGTAATATCTGAATTATTTGTACGAATATAATTTTAATTGTAGGTACAAGCTTTCACTAAATTCCTACATACAATGACTAATGGTGTTAAGAGGTTCAGAGTGTGCCTTCAAGCTAGGACGTGTAGTTGTGGAAAATTTCAACTGGATGAGGTACCTTGTATGCATGCTATGACTGCTATAGTGTATAGGCACCAACATGGAGAGGACTATTCTTCAACCTACTACAACAATAAGAATTTCTGGAATGCATATGCAATTCCCGTTGAGCTTCTTCCATGCGAAAGTACATGGGATATACCAATTAATGTAAGGGGAGAGATTGTGTTGCCACCAGAGTACAAAAGACCACCACGAAGATCAACTACCAAAGAATGAAACCATCTACGAGGAAAAATTCAAGAAATCAACAGTAACGTGCAACAAATGTGATATAGAAGGGCACAATAAGAAGACTTATAGCAATATTCCACAGAGGAATTAATAGCGACAATGTTATGATGTATTTTTCTTAATGAGAGTAGTGAAAAAATGGATAATACTCAAGAAACTTATTACTTGAGTATAATTTTAATAATGATAATATTGAAATTTGACTATCAACATTATGTGTTTGATTTTTGGTGCCTATAATAAAATCTTATATTTTCTCTGCAAACTGTATGATTAGTGTATGAATACTGTATGAAGCCAATTATATTGAGTCCAGAAGATTAGTTTTAAATCTTATATTTTCTTTACAAAGTGTATGAATACTGTATGAAGTCAAGTATATTGAGTCCAGGAGGTTGGTTTTGTGTTGGCTTTAATAAAATCTTATATTTTCTCTACAAAGTGTATGAATACTGTATTAAATCAAGTATATTTACTTCAGAAGGTTAGTTTTAAATCTTATATTTTCTCTGTAAAGTATATGATTAGTGTATGAATACTGTATAAAGTTAAGTATTTCAGTATACCTCTGCATGTTGAAACAATTTAGCATTTTTTTGGTATATTGTTAAGTCTGTTTAAGTACTATTTTAGAGTGCGTTTTAGGGAGTCTTGTGTTAGTCTTTAAGTTGTTTTGTACCGTGTTACGCTTGTTTTTGTTTTGTTTTCAGGATAAAGCGATACAGAATGGAAGTGATGCGGATTTAGAGAGAATAAGCGGATATTGAGGATAAATATGCCGGTTTAGTCAAAGAAATGGTTCAGAGAAGTCCTGGGAAGTTCGTGAGGCAGTTGAACGCGTCTCAGATAAAAAAAAATGACAAATGAGCCGCGACGCCTACAACAGAGCCGAGACACTGAGGTTCAAGAGAGACCACATTTCTGGAAGCAGAAGAGTCGCGACGCTCTCTGGACTGCGCCGCGACGCTTTTGGAAATCTGCAAATGAGCCGCAGCGCTTGTGTCAGTACAAATTACGAGAACTCATTTTTCACAAGGGCAAAAAGGTCTTTTCAAAGGGAAAAATACGGTTTGCTTTAAAAGAGAAAATGAGGGGAGAAAAAAGGACGGACAAGCAATGAGAGAAAGAGGTTTTGGAACCTTGGAGGAGCCATTGGAGATCAATTCCTCAAATTCTTTTTCTTTGTCTTGAAGTATCTTTATGTTAATTTTCAGTTTATGTGTTAATTTTAGAATGACTATGAACTAATTCTTCTATTAGGGTTTCCAATTAAATCACTTGAACCTCTATCATGAACTAATGCAAAGTTATCTCGTCTTCTTCATATATTAAGGTATTTTCAATGTATGGTTATTGAATGAGAATTGATTGGCCATTGGTTTTCGTTTATCTAAATGAGTTTAAAACAAAATATGAAAAGTGACATTTGAATATGCTATAGTTGAATTGACATAGGCTTAATCTTGAACGAGAGTATCACGATTGCTTGTGTAGCTTTTAGGTTGTTGGTCTTAATGCCTCCTAATTGATGGAATTTATCATAGAAATATAGAAAATTCTCATTTAGGTTGAATTTTATATGTCGTAACTTGAATATAGAACGTTTTTGTTAACCTGCTATCTTAATAAGAAGAAGAACTGTTAATCTTGCATTAGTAAATGGTAGAGTGGATAGTTGATGAGATTGGAATTCCTAATTGCTCTCATTCTCGAATTCAATTCGTGTGTTTTTGCTGCTAGTTTATTTTTGCATTTTACCTTCGTTTATGTTTTTCTTATTTTAACCTTTACAAATCAAGATTCGTTAGCCAAATAGAAACTAGAAATTAATTATTTGGTAATTGATAATTCAGTCTTTGTGGGACGATACTCGATCCTACCGAAAATTATTATAAATTGCGATATGTATACTTGCGTAGCTCTAAAAATTCGCAACATATATACTGCGACATAAACTGAGAAAACATGACAAACCAACTGCGGATAGCCTACAAAAAATTGGTGAGAGATTTTCATTATTCATACAATCTTAAGGGTAGTTGACCACTAAACCAAGTTTTTACTGAAATTCTCAGAGATTTTATTAGAGGAATATTTTTGATAAAAATTATTTGTTCTTGGAAGATACTTATTTCTTTTTCGAAACTAAATATCCAATGGATAACAATTAAAGAAAGAAGACACAACATTTTATGACTATTTCTCATTTTGAGCATATTCTACTATGAAAGATGATGCTGAATATTAGAATGGAACCTAAGTTTGTACTGATTTGAGTTGAAAATTCCACAATTTCTGCTGAGTTATTTGATAATCACTGCAAGTCTCTTCAACTCTCTATGTGTAAAACTTTCAAAAGAGATGGGCATCATGTAATTCGCATAACAGTTTTGAATAAAATATTATTCCAGATACGGATACACTTTCTGAAAATATTTCTTTATCATTTACTCTCTTCAGTTTGGATGATCTAATTCTTCTAATGGTGCAGCTCAAACTATCATAAAAAGTTTGGACCATCTAAATATTTTGTGAATGATTAGTAATATGAACTCTTACAAATCCCAGGTGCAACATGTGCTGCCTATTATAGCTGTTAGAATTCAACTTTTATCTACTTGTAGAACAACTTTTTGTATTAGTTATATCGAGTCGAGGAGGTTAGTTTTGGGTTGGCTATAATAAAATCTTATATTTTATCAGTAAAGTATATGAATATTGTATGAAATCAAGTATATTGAGTTCAGGAGGTTAGTTTTAAATATTATATTTTCTCTACAAAGTGCATGATTAGTGTATGTATACTGTATGGAGTTAAGTATATTGAGTCCAGGAGGTTAGTTACTGTGTTAACTATAATAAAATCTTATATTTTCTCTGCAAAATGTATGATTAGCGTATGAATACTATATGAAGTCAAGTACTCAATGATTCTCATATTTCTGGTCACCGTTCTCACTGTACAAACATTCAAAAATAACTTCAGAAAATAAAAAATGAAGAGCACAAAACTGAAAGATAAATCAACCTAAATGAACAAAGAAGATTATGGTGATGCAAGAAAAACTGATTACTCTGTCAAAAGATGTATCAATTACAATATTTGATTACTAAACTCAGAGATTCATAGCAAGATGATTACAAAATATTCGCATAACCAGTAACTCCAAAAAACTATTAACATAAATTCCAAAAAAAATATGTCATAACCAGTCACCAACAACAATTATATTTTTACCATCAAACACTATAACCTAAAACTATTTTTTCACCAACCAGTCACCAATGTGTCATAACCAGCCAACAATCAGTAACTCCAAAAATTATTTTTTCACTTTTCATTTAGGTTTCTGTAATTTTTCCCACTGCAGGATAGGTTCCTCGCAAATTTTTAACCCACCTAATTTTGCGATAATCAATTCAGTGACTTCACTCTCACTAATAGCTCTAGCATCCAGCTTTTGTCTTGCGTAATTCCACAGTAGGGCAACATACCTACTACGGTGAAGATGATGATCGAAGTTGACCTTCGAGATGTTGAAGATGTCTTCACTAATATATTCAGCAAATGCACATACATAGACTCAATGTAGGAAATATTCTTGCTTGATTTTATTCATTAATGATTTACAACATATATAGTGTTACAGAAATATCCACTTTAGTCTTCCAGTAATTTTTTCAATAATAAAAAATAATAATACTCATCTTTTATGTTTCAATAAAAAGAAATCCAGTAGTATTCACTAGTAATAATCCTTCATGTTTTAAAAGTATAAACAAATATTTGGCGAAAGAGATTAGCAAAAAATTTTACATGTGGATCCATATCCGATCCGTGGACCCGGTGGATCCAATGAATCCGGATTTGGATCTGATTTTTATGGACCCGATTGATCTGGATCCGGATCTGAATCCAGTTATGAAAAATGGATCTGAATCTGGATCTAATAGGATTCGGTCCAGATCTGATCTGTTGCCATCCCTAGGTGTAATGATAACACTTGTTTTGATTTCAAGCGCTACAATTTGAGACTCATTATATGGAAACAATTCAATGTCATCCAAGGTAGGGATCTTAGTGGCAGAAGATCCCAAAAGATCAATTCCAACAACCAACTCATCTAGAAATAGTTTTGTAGAATTTAAACATTTAAATTCATATTAAAATCTCAACATCTGTAAAATGTAAACTTATTTTTTACATATAGTAATTACCTTCAATGTCTGCATCATCAAAATAATATGCTTCATCAAAATAACATGCTTCAACTTGCTCACCAACTTCATGTTTTCACATAAAGCAAGTAAGTTTTCTTAATTTTCTATATTTTTCATACAATAGTATGGATTTCACACTAGAATAGTAATTACCTGAACTAGGAGCATCATCAGGATGCCTCTTCAATTCTTCTACGTCAACTTTCTGTTTATTGCATGCCTCACCATCTACAACTTAGTCAACAACTACATGTTTCCAATAAAAAAGTGAAAGTTTTCTACATTTTCCTACATTTTTCATACAGTAATATGAGTTTCACACTAGAATAGTAATTATCTGAAATAGGAGCATCATCATGATGCCTCTTCAATTCTTCTATGTCAACTTTCTGTTTATTGCATATTTCATCATCTACAACTTGGTCACCAACTACATGTTTCCAATACAAAAAGTACAAGTTTTATTATTTTTATATATTTTTCATACATTAAAATGGATTTCAAATGTATCAAACAAAAAAAAAAGAGAGAAATCTGTACCTGAAATAGAAGCATTAATTCCATTCTTCAAAGTAGATGCATCTACTCCTATCTGACCGGATATTCGGTCATCTCCATCCTTCTCACCCACCGCAAAATCATCCACTTTTTCATCATACACAAATGGTAGATTGTGTTGAAGTTCATCCTGCTTGTTGCTTGACTTTGGTTCTTCTGTATTATCCTTAATACTGTTAGACCCCTGTTTATTAAGATATGTATTAGCGAAGCTTTGTTAATAGTCGTCAATGGCTTCCAACTCCTTCACGTTTTTAAGCAACCAAAATGTATATATACTTCAAGTTTAGTTTTCAACGACAATTACACACATAGAAGATGAATGAATGAGAGAATTTGAAAGTAAAAGAATGATTTTCTGAGAAAAAGAACATGAAAGAAGAAATAAAGAGAAAGAAAAAGGATTTTTGAAAATTTTAAAATATAACCCTGAAAGTTTCTAAAAATATAAAGAGACCCCATATGTTTGCTAATCCTATCATTAGTAATTTCTGAATCCAAAATAAATGAAAAAGAAAAGGGACCCGCCACTTAAAAAAAAAGTTTTGAATTCCTCCCACCTCAATCATCCAAATAACTCTACTTTTGGAGTTCGTTAGTAGAAAAATGTAATTAACTTTGTAATATTTGATTGCATGCTGCGTTATGAACTTACGATCACCTATTCATTATTTAACTCAACGAATCATTTTTTTAACTCATTAAATTCAGTTATGATAAAAAGAGAGCACCGATAGTAAGATTTATTGCCTTATTTTCTTCCACTGTTATTTCTATTTTTGGCTCCTCTATTTTTTGGGGAATATAACGTTGTGCTTGACCACCAAAGGATGTGGTGCAGTGAATGAGATTGTTCCTCCCTTAACCAGATGTCTCAAGTTTGAGTCCTGCGTATGTAAATATCCTTGGTGGGAACGCTTCACCTAGAAATTGGCTCTACCCGACGCAAATCCGAATATATTTAGACTCCAACGTGAATGGACACCGAAAGAGAAACAAAAAAAAATTGTGCTTGTAGTGGTGACCATGCAATGTCATAGTTATATCAATAAATTACTGACTTATTTCTTGATTTAATAATCTTAATAGTCACAAATAAAAATATCTCTAATTTTTGGCATCATGTTGATTTAATGCGTCCTTCCTAAAGACAAATCATCAAGCATTGGAAGTAAAGAGATGCATATGAAGTGGAATAAATGTTAAAAGGGGATTTAAGTTATATGTACTGACATAATTGTTAGTTTTGTTGCTGCATATATCAAGTCCGAATGTTCGCTAATATCAAGGAGAGTGCAAAGATAGCTGATTTGAGGACCATTAATTAAGCTATAGCCGAACTTCATGGATTTTGAAGATCTAGCCGCGTCAAACTTAAATTCAAACTTACAGGAATAAAGTTGAAAAATTTGCATTTGAAATTAAAATTTATGTCTGTGTGTTTAAAGTTAAGCTTGGAAGCAAATTTTAGACATATTTGTGTGAAATTTAGTTCGACACTTCAAACTTCAGACTCGTATGTGTGAATTTTGATAATTTATTCAATTTAGTTCACTCATATACCTCATATATTTCATCAATTGTACCCCAGTTTAAATTATTCATTTTCAGCTCAAAATAAAATGATTCATCCATGTCACTTCTGTTGGTGTTTACAAGGATTTGCAGGAAACGAAAATTACAAGTAACTGCTTATGTAAGAATTGAAATTATAATTCAACTCTAAAACTGAAAATTACAATATAACAACAAACTGAAATTACTATTTTGTTGATCAAGAAAACTGGAAAGTTGTTTTTGCTGAGTCGAGTGTGGCACTCTGTCCTTAAGACAATATTGCCCCGTATGTATCCTTTATACGTCCCGGACAATTCGTCTCCCAAGATAAAACAAACAATGGAACTATTGAGCAAAGGAAACTCAAAAGCTACCGTGAAGAATATTGAATAACGAAATGATGCTTGGAAGATTAGGAAGAAACTGCTTTGCTTTCTGCTTTGTGTATTTTCGTGTATATCAAGTGTGCTTCAACAATGGTGTAAGGGGTGTTTATATAGGAGGAAGAGGGACTGTTTGATCGCTCCCATAATGACCATTATTGGTCAAATAATGACCATTATGGAGGTAGTAAAGCCACCAAATAAATGGAGAAAATTGCCAACGGATTGGCCATTATAGGAGGTGTAATTCACCAAAATAAATGGCCGAATTGAGTGCTTGACGTTTCGTTCGGGACCGTCGAAATTCGACTTTCGAAAACTTCAGGGACAAAACGTACATCTTGAAACTTTAGGGACCAAACTGTACATCTGAAAGAATTCTGGAATCAAACTGTACTTTTGGCAAAGTTTTCTGGCCCAAATTGCACATCTGAAACTTCTGGGAATCAAACTGTACTTCTGGCAAAGTTTTCTGGCCCAAAAAGATAATATCAGAAGGCCCACAGCCCACGGCCCGTGGGCCCCGGAACCCGGACCCGGACCGGACGGGCGGCGGCGCGCGTGTGGTCTTTCCTCGAACCGAAGCACATCTAGGTCCTCCCTCCTTCAAACACATGGGATACCCCTTGGGGTCCCAAACCCCAAACCAACTTCGAGTCTTATATACACAACAATTCTTTCTTCCTCTACCGATGAGGGAGAATTGATCACACACCACACTTTTCCATGCTTCAAACACCTTACTTCGTGAACCAATATCTCTTTCATTTCTCAATGAAATTTGACGATTCTTGGCCCTACGGTTATCTACGTACTTAGTACATCATGCATGTGTGAAGAATCGGATTCTCCAACATACGTAACACTAGTGTTTAAGCCGTTAAAGTTGGTCGGTCGCAACTCCCGCCAAAGGCTAATTTCCAACAACTTCAACTTATTATTATTTTTTAGCCAATTAAATAGAAACTTAAGGAAATTTACAATACAATAACCAAACACTGAACAAGTGCTAGTACCCCTCATAGCAATTAATCTCGTACACCAATACCCAATAAAGAAGAAGGTAGACGAGGAAGAGAAGGATAAGGCAAGAAGAAAGTTTGAAGTTTGTCAAACCGATTTCGAGTTAAATAATTTTATAAAATTAATATATAACTTAAATAATAGGGTGAAAATTGACTAAAATATGTCCAATGAAATATTGAGCAAACCACTCCTATTAAGCCCTAACTCTATGGGATGGGCTACGAATAAATTGGGCCGTGGGATCCACTGTTTTAGTAGCCCTATAGTTTCATGATTTTTTTTAGTTTTAATTCCAGTTAGTTTCATGATTACCGACAGCCCCAAATAAATTACGTACTCCCTCCGTCTTAAATTTTTTATTACTATTAGTTTTTACTTTACACACTCTTTAAAAATATTAAGTAGGAAAAATATTTAATTAATAATACTTTTATTTATATTTAAGTTATACTCTCTCCGTTCACTTTTACTTGTCCACTTTTAATTTTGCTCGCCCTTAAGAATTAATAAATGGAGTATGTATTTTATTATAATACCTATTATAATTGGTGTATAGTCTCATTCGATTTGGAGAATGATTTAAAAATGAGTAATTAATGTTAAGGTTAAAACAATAATAAAATTTTAACCTTTCGTTGCCTAAAGTGGATAAGTAAAAGTGAAATATAGTAGGCAATTAAAAGTGAACAGAGGAATTAATTTTCCCATTAAATACTGTATTTATGTGTTATATCTATTAATGACAACTAATAGGTAAGATAGAAAGAAAAAAAATTAATTATATCTTGAACTTATAAAATACTACTACTAAATAACTTGAGATAACTATTTTTAATACAATAAATAATTTAAAAATAAATCAATAATAAAGCACAATGCCAATAATTAGTTAATTACAAAGGAAAACTCTGAGACAAATACGGCGTGTAATTAAATTAAATGATTAATAATGCACTTGCACTCACACAAGTAGTAGATCTAAAGAAAGCGAGGACCCACTTAGTTTAGCAAAATCGTGGACCCCACATCCGACTCCTCCACCGTCAAATCCGCATTTTCTTCTTCACTCGCCAGTTGCCTCTCTCCAATTTCTCCATTTCCTCCCATAGCATAAAAATAAAGGGAAAATACTCTCAACAAATAAAGTGAAAACCAATATATATATCCTTGGCTTCTCGGAGACTTACCACAAATGGCTCTCCGGAGCTCTCGTACTTCATTCCACTATCGGAACATCGCCGGCACCGGCACCGGCACCGGAATTCGACTCACGTTTAAACTATTTGCGTCATTTCTCACTGTTTCTGTTTTCATTTTCTTAATTCTCTCTTTTCTCTTCACTTCCAGCTCCGATCTACACACCGTAAGTACACACCGTCACAATTTTCCTTTCTCACTTTATCTATATGCGTTGATTTACTGTCTATTATTAACCTACGAATTTATGTACTTTACTTTATTTACTCTTTTTTTCTTAGTATTAAGTATGCGCATTTTATCAAGTAACTGAGATCTAAATCTGGAAACATTTGATTATGATTAATGTGTGTATTTTATCTTATGGAGTAGTCACATTTTCTGTATTCGCTAATATCTCAATCTGGATAGTTTATTATTGTGATCTCTTAATACTTTACTTAGTATTTTTATTTATTTATTGTCTTATTAAGTATGCGCATTTTATCAAGTTACTGAGATCTAAATCTGGAAATATTTGATTGTGATTAATTTTATTGTGAAACACTTTACTCAATACTTTTGTGACCTTTTTCGCACTAAATATGCATATTTTCTCATACTTTTGTGATTCTTTTCAATCTGCGTTATTTTTTCTTATGGATGATACTGCCTTAACCATAGGTTTCGAGTTCGAGCCTCGGTAGAGAGCACTTCCCTCAAAAATGGGCTCTACCCGGCGCGAATCTGGATATAGTCGGGCTCCAATGGGGTACCAGACAACGGGTGAAAAACAAAAAAAATCTCAATCCGGAGAACTTATTATTGTGATCTCTTGATACTTTACTTAATATTTCTTTATTTATTTTTTTCTTATTAAGTATGCGCTTTTTATCAAGTTACTGAGATCTAAATCTGGAAACATTTGATTGTGATTAATTTTATTGTGAAACTCTTTACTCAATACTTTTGTGATTTTTTTTCGGGAAAATACTAAATATGCATATTTTCTCAAGTTATTAGGATCTCAATCTGGAAGCTTTGATTGTGAAACTATTTTACTCGATGTTTTGTGATCTTTTCCTTATTAGGTATGCATATATATTCTCAAAGTACTAAGATCTTAATCTAGAAAGATTTAATTGCTTATTATCAGCTTATAAATTTCGGGTTACTTGTCTGTGCTAAGTGATTCTAGACTTGTTGTTCAGCTTGTGTGATTCCACGAGGTCTTTATGATTTCTGAGTTTTGCATGCCTTAATTGCATGATTTTCCATGGATCTTTCTTTATCCCCGAGTAGCTTTTGTATTGACAGTGTTGGATGTGGTTGAATAGGAAAATTCACATGATTTAAATGGAGTTGGATCAGTACGAAGGTCTGTTTTGGCTCTGAAATCTGATCCATTGAAGCCGCGGCTAGATCAGATCAAGAAGCAAGCAGATGATCACCGTACATTGGCTCTGGCTTATGCTTCCTATGCTCGGAAGCTGAAGCTCGAGAACTCGAAACTTGTTCGAGTTTTTGCTGAGTTATCTAGGAACTTTACAGATCTGATTTCAAAACCTTCATACCGTACACTATTTGACTCGGATGGGAACACTATGAATGAGTCGGTGCTTAGGCAATTTGAGAAGGAGGTGAAGGAGAAGATTAAAGTCACGCGACAAGTTGTTGCTGAGGCAAAAGAATCATTTGATAATCAACTAAAGATTCAGAAGCTGAAAGATATAATATTTGCTGTCAACGAGCAGCTAACGAAGGCGAAGAAGCAAGGTGCTTTCTCGAGCTTGATTGCTGCCAAGTCTATCCCGAAGAGCGTGCATTGTTTGGCAATGAGGTTAATGGATGAGCGAATCACACATCCGGATAAGTATACAGATGATGGGAAGCCTACTCCACCCGAGTTTGAGGATCCTAGCCTTTATCATTATGCAATTTTCTCTGACAACGTGCTTGCTGCTTCAGTTGTGGTGAATTCGGCAGTTAAAAACTCGAAAGACCCATCGAAGCATGTGTTTCATGTGGTGACTGATAAAATGAATCTTGGGGCTATGCAAGTTATGTTCAAGATGAAAGAATATAATGGGGCTTTTATCGAAGTGAAGGCAGTCGAGGATTATAAGTTCCTGAATTCTTCTTATGTTCCAGTACTTAAACAGCTTGAATCTGCAAAGCTTCAGCAGTTTTACTTTGAGAATAAGCTCGAGAATGCAACAAAGGATACAACTAATATGAAATTCAGGAACCCAAAGTATCTCTCAATATTGAACCACATTAGATTCTATTTACCAGAATTGTACCCCAAGTTGCACAGGATATTGTTCTTGGACGATGATATAGTTGTTCAGAGGGATTTGACAGGTCTATGGAACATAGATATGGATGGTAAGGTGAATGGAGCTGTGGAGACATGTTTTGGTTCATTTCATCGTTATGCACAATACATGAATTTCTATCATCCTTTGATCAAGGAGAAGTTCAACCCCAAAGCGTGCGCATGGGCTTATGGAATGAACTTCTTTGACTTGGATGCTTGGAGGAGGGAGAAGCTCACCGAGGAATACCATTATTGGCAGACTCTGGTAAGATATACTTCCTCCATTTCATTTTATGTGGCACTTTTTGACTGTGGGCGAAGTTTAAGAAGTAATGGAAGACATTTGAATTGTGGTGTTAAACATGTCATAATATGTATGTGGCTATAGCATATCATAAAAGCAATTTTCCATGTTTGGTTGGTCAAAATGTTTTGGAAAATATTTTTTCCACGAAAATAAGTTCCTAAAAACCAAGGAAAATGACTTCCCTAATGGGGGTAGCCAAAACAAGTTCCATAAGTGGCATTCCAAGTTCATTGTCTCCTCCCACCCCTCAATGCCACTAACCCGCCCCTTTTGACCACCCTATCCCCCTCCCCTCCCTTCCCTTCCCCACCCCATAGCGTTTTTCTAGATTACATATAAATGCTCTTAAGACAATATTTTTCTGCTCACTTGCCAAATATTAGAAAATAAGTAAGAAAACCACTTATTTTCCATGGAAACCATTTTCCTTCATACCAAACACACCCTAAGAGTAAAATGAGAAGTACAAAGTTCTATTGTTTCAAAATATATAAAGGTGTTATTCTTTTCGAAATAGACTAGAAACAAAAAGTGTGCCACATTAAATGGAATGGAGCAAGAGTAGTTATCTTTTATTCCAAAAAAGTTAGTTTACATGCATGGCTGTTGTATTGCACGGTTCTCATTAAGCACGGAACTGCCTTTTTGATCTATGAGAAAGAGCATAGGTCTCCCCCTTCCCCCCTCCCCCCTCTCTCTTTCTCTCTTGCTCGCACGCGTAGACATGTATACATATGAAGGTGTGTGTATCTTTTTATCTTCTTTTTCTTCATATCTTGATCTGGTCTGTTTTGAGTTCTTCACAAACTATGTCCAGAAGTTAATAGTTGTGATCTAAAGAGGTTATTAAGCATGGTGTTTTGCTTCTGGTAGATCAACTTAGTAACAGATGAGTACTAGCTTTTTGCAGCTGTTTCCATTAAAGCAATTTTTCCAACTTCTAAAGTGTCGTGCTGCACTGCATTTTTAATTAGTTAGACCTGTACAGTTTGAATTACAAGTTTATAGTATTTTAACTAATGGAGCTTCTAATCTTTGCAGAACGAAAACCGGACCTTATGGAAATTGGGTACACTACCTCCAGGTTTAATTACATTTTACTCCACAACAAAGCCACTGGACAAATCTTGGCATGTTTTAGGGCTTGGCTATAATCCAAGCATCAGTATGGAAGAGATCAATAATGCTGCAGTTGTCCACTTTAATGGGAATATGAAGCCATGGCTTGATATTGCAATGAACCAATTTCGGCCTCTTTGGACAAAGTATGTGGATTATGAAAATGAGTACGTGCAGGCGTGTAATTTCGGTCTTTAAATACATGAGGTCAGGTGGATATTTACTTGACAGGTTAACAAGTTATTCCTGCAGGCATCCCTTAATCTGGTTTGTTGCTGCTCCCTCACATGGAAAATTAGTGTTCATTTTCTATGCCGTAGGTGGTATTTTGTCTATCCAAGTCTTCGTTATTTTCTCCAGCAATAGTTTAGCTTTAGTTTTCAATTGTCTATACGATGTTTACTATTTTTATGGACCAGAAGTAAAAATAATATATCAACTTCTATTTATTCAAAAAGGCTACTGTCAGAGTTTAGATATTGCAATTTTGTGGGCAGCAATGTATTTCAGAATTCATGATTAAGCAACGCCGAGGGTCTCTCGGAAACATCCGCTCTACCTACCAAGGTAGAAGTAAGGTCTGTGTACACTCTACACACTACCCTCCTCGGACTCCACATTGTGGGATTTCACTGGGTATGCTGTTGTTGTATGATTAAGCAACATATTCTGGTGTTTAATTTCGTCACTCTGTTGAAGGTCAGTTGTGATTTCCTTTTAATTATGGGATGCATTTCAAGTTGTTAGCTCGTATTTAGAGTTTCCTATAGATAACCATTTTGTTTGCAAGTGAACTCTCGTTAACACTAAATAGTACCCAAAACTGCTGAGTGATTTGCAGGCTAACTCCTTGAGGCTGTCTATTAAGTGTGTTGTTATTATCATATGCAAGTGAGTCCTCTTTAAATGTCTTTTCAGCCTGCATATACTTGTTAAGTTGTACATGATTGTGATATATGTTGATGTAAGTCAACAAAATTCTGTTACATCCATGTGAACTGGTACTCGGGGATGGGCACACCAGTAGAATGGGCTGATGGAGAGAATCATAGTTTTGCCTACTTAATATGTCTGGCCTACAATCAATGGATAAAAACTTAGGGAAGTTTGATAGCAGGTTAGAGTTAGGCTGATTTTAATAATATAAAAATTAATTATGATAAAATTTATGTATTATTTTATGCAAATTACTTGTGCATAATTTAATTATTCATATATTAGTTATTCTATTTTTTATTCTGCATTAAATAATACATAAATTCTTGTGTTGAATTTTATGCATAGCAAAAGAATGCTACCAAACATAGTATTACTTCTGCAGATTTTAATATTGAATAACTTAACTCCTAATTAGCTACCAAACGACCACTTAGATACCAGGGTCCAGTCCCGAGATAAAAAACGTCAGTTAGTTTCTCCGCATTTGTTTAAAAGCCTATTGCCTGTGCTGATGGAAACTGGAAAGTACCATCGAAAACCAGCTTTATAAAAATAAAATAAAAACGATCCTCCGACACTGATCAAAGTCATCAACCTAAAAGACTAGTTGTTCTGTGTCTGATCACATAAGTCATACAAAATTCCCACTAAAATAAAAATAAATTTCCACAAGTAACAACTCCCCCCACAACAATAATTCAATACAAAAAGGCCCACGAATGACGGGATAATCTCTTCCTAAGGGCTCCGACACCCGCATGCTACACAAAGAAATATCCTAAAAACTCCATTCCTACCTCACCTATCTGATGAACCAGGGAAAAAAAATTAAACTAGAAAAATTAGCAAATAGAGCTCTTTGGGAAATATCATAGCTCTTGACAAAATTTCTTTCCACCTCAACAATAAATCATTTTAAATGTAAATTCAAATAATAATACTAAGCTACTACTCTTCAAGCTGTAGCAGAATAATGCGGCGCCGGGCTTTTGGCTGTTCCATTAGGCATCCCCCCACCACGATTCACTCGGCCACCTGTATTGTCAGCTTGCCAATATACTTCACCTCCACGGTTTGATGACCCCCCACGATTGCCACCCCATTAATATCATCTCGACCATATCCCCTGCCACCTCCATAGTTTCCTCGCCCTCTTCCTCCGTCATTCCTGAATCCACCACCCCTTCCAGATTGAAACCTACCTCTTGTGTTAGCTGCAACAGAGAAGACATTTAGATGCAGTGAAAGAGTAATAATATTGCTACACTTTCTACGATTGATTCTTGAAGTCAAGATTTTTGACATTCTCATTCTGAAGACCCATATCTTTACTGAAAGGCAGGGCAACCCTACTCATCACATCCATTTCCCCTTTATGTACAAAAAATCCCATAACATCGACAGCCCACCAAAAATGCCATTTCAGAATCCTCTTTTCAACAATGCTTTACCAGGAAAGTGAAAAAACGACATAGTGTTCTCCTTAATCAGAATAGAAGCAGTAATTTTAGGAACACGTCCTTCACTACACCCAAAACATGTTGAATGTGCTATTATATGAATTTTTTCCTGTTGGCTATGCATCTCTGTCATTGTAATCACTTCCAAGTGCAATGGTTAAACTTACCTCGAGAATTGGTAGACCTCTTTTCCTCAACCACAGCTTGCCGTCCACCAATTTGAACTGGAGAAGCCTGAAGCACAGGAACCCAAAAGTAAACTGAGTAGGTGGCAAAGAGACACATCGGATGAGGAATAACACAAGCAGGGGGTACTAGCATGCATCCTAGCCCAAATGATAATCATACCAAAATGACTTAAAATTGCATTTTTCAATAAATCTACTATCTGCTTCTTCTGAGACCTACCACATGAAATCTTCGAAACCAGTTTAACAATTCTTCCCTCTTAAAGTAATTTCTCCTTTTTTATGACCGAGCATCTGTCTGGAGCCAACCCTCTGGGTCAACTGCAGCCTTCGAAACTCGGGATGATGGATCCGCATAAATCCCCAGCAATTTTAACCGAATAAAATAGTAAATCCTAAGCCTTTCAATAGCTTTAACCTTACTATATGCAGGAGACATTATTATTCTCAGAAGTAGAGTCAATTAGACAAATGATACAGTTTACAGAAGGTCCATTATCAGTATATTCTACACTAGGTTTAGTCGTTGCATAAATGGCCCGATTAGACATTGACAAGGAAATCATTTTGTCCTACCATCAATTTAAAAAGAATTGTTTTATGATTCACTATTCCTCTTTCACAAATAGTAGTAAAGCAGTATGATGCTTTCACACAGCTACTATGCAACGATAAACCGTGTTAGAATTAAGTTGTCAAGTCATTATTGCCAAAGAGAAGGATACTAGAAAATCAAACATAATGTGAATTAAAAGACATGGAAACAATATCTACGATTAATTCCATAAATGCAGTTTAAAGTGAAGCCAAATCAACAAGTAGTTCAGCTTCAAAGAAAGAGCAGCTCTCAGCAATATGGTTACTCAACACAACTAATAAAAGAAGAGCATATGGATGCTCAGTGATTTCTTATGCATTTCACAGAATAGTTGAACTTGATGAAAGAAATCTTAGCAACTGTTCCTCTCAATTTCATCCATTCCAGCCTATAATACACGACATGCATGAGGAGTTAAGTCGTAAAGATGAGATACCTCGATTGCTTTTTGCACAGCACTTTCCACTTCAAATTCCACAAATCCAAAACAAAATCCCTGTTGCTGCCAATAAACCAATTTATTGATTAAAGAATCCATTAATGCAAAGGAGGAACTTGTAGCAAAAGAAGGCACGCATATTCAGCTTTTTCTTTAATTAGCAGGAAAATAGCACAAACAGACATACCCTGTTACTTCTGACTTGAATTCCACCATTTTTTATTGGCCCAAACTTCTTGAACTCATCTGCAAGTTGGGCCACAGTTGCACTCATAGGCAAGCCTTTTATATAGATTGAGTAGCCATCAGCTGCTGGAAGCAGTTTAACAAACACAATGAGAAATCAACACAAATTATAGTGAAATAAAAACTAGATGGATGAAAATTTAGAAGCAAACTCGGCAGTTGCATGCCTTCTGGGTCATTTATGTTATCAACAGTATCTGAGCTGGAAACTGGGCCATCAGTTGCTGTTGCAGCGGGTTCTTTCAGTTGCTCAACACTCTTTGCCACTGGATTCCTAGGAGCAGGTGCTGGAGGTGGGGAGAAGGTAGCAGCACTTTCATTGAGATGCATGACCTGAAACAAATTGCAAATTATTCTCAACCAAGAAAGCGTAAATAGACCTTCTCTCTCCTCAAATCATCTTTGCTAGAGACCAATACAGAATAACTGATCTGTCTAAACTATCGTCAGCATATAATATAAGAATCAAGGTAATAATGTTACTAATCAACCCCTTGAAAGTATACATTAAGAAGAATATGTTTCCAGTTATACTTTTCCCATGGCCACTTACAATTGAAGCATATGATTTCTTAGGAACTTCCCCAGTTTTGGTGTCAGATTCAGCTACCACTTCAGAGCTATCTTGGACTTCATCGACAACCTCAGACACATGCACTTCATCGTCAACAATAGGCACATCACCATTCTCAGATGGATTGTAAACTTCTCCCACATCAGCTTCCTCTGCTGGTGGTGTGCTTTGCTCAGGAATGTGATTCTGCTGTACTGGAGGTGGATCTGCAACAACTAGAAAACAAATACTTCGTCAGTTGCTAATTAGGATATTACCAAAATAACCAATCAATTGTTTCAATTACTTTGCTCTGGAGTGACAGGAGCCACAACATCAGTTACTGGAACCTGGACTGTATCATGCTGACTGACAGTCTCTACGTATCGAAACATATCATTCAAGACAAAGTACCCTCTGTCTTGCGGTGCTAGGAAGAAAGTCTGACAGAAATTTCGGATCAAGTTGTCTTTCCCAGTCAAATATCCAGTTACAAGGACATGCACCCCGCCATTAAAGGATTCTTGGGCATCCACAGACTTGATCTCTGCTCTGAAGTCTCCATAGTTAAGTGAGAGTATCTTGTCATTTATTGCCTGTGTTTGACATCAACAAAAGAACATTAGAAACTCCAGCATTGTTAATTCAAAAGATCACTAGCGAACAAGACAGCAGCAGAAAGTGATGAATCTATCTCCCTATTATACCTAAAGGAGAGCCTCTCAAGGTTGACCAGTTTTAAAGACATTCAAAGGCAATTAGATCTTATCCAAACCCAAAAACCTGCATAAAAAATTCAAGTATGCCCAACATCTCTACAGCTAACAAAGCCCGTAAGTATGATTTTCCGCTCAACATTAATCTACATATAGCTAAAGGGCGATATAGAACATGTTCTCTCAACTAAGAGCATAACTCCAGTTTTTAGCTTTTCAATATATGTCAACAACAACTACATACTCAATGTAATCCCACAAGTGGGGTATGGGGAGGGTAGAGTGTACACAGACCTTAACCCTACCTCGAGAGGTAGAGAGGTTGTTTCCAATAGACTCTCGGCTCAAGCTTTTCAACATATGTGCAAAGTCAAATTAAGGCATTTACTTTGAAACAGAGATAAACAACCATTTTTATAGATATGTTCGGATATTAATTATAAAAATGTGTTCTTTACAAATGATCACCTAACACTGATTATGCTTAATGTAATTTCTTCTTTAAAAAATGTGATCTTTACCTGCAAAAACTATAAAAACTATTCAACAGATATCAAGTCCCTCATTCCTAGTCTAATCAATCAACTACCCCTCAATTCTTAGAATTTTCCTAGCAGTCAATAAGTAATGAAGAAGCCACAATAGTAAACGAACAAAATATTTCGGCACATCATTCATAAGTTTCTCAAACTAAATCAATATAGAGGGGAAGGAAATAACACAGCATATGAGAAGCATAGTTCACTTGCACTTACTTGCATCGTCAGAGTAATGCCCATGGATCCATCATCCTCAGGACGTCCAAGCTTGCTTATATCCTGGTAAAACCTGAATACGAGCCCAGGCGAATGGTGCAATATATGATAGTATTTCTGAACAAACGCATTTGCAACCTATATACAAACATATCAAACTCAATCACTATCCACAACTCATGAGCATAAAATCTCAAAATACAATGATATATATATACACGTACAACTTGAGCAGAAACTGGTGTTGCTGCTGCTGCTTCGGCCGCCATTGTCAATCAAACTCCTATTTAAGGCCCTAAATACAAAATTAAAGCTCAAAAAACCTAAGTTTATGATCTATTATGAACAAATGTCTCTACATAACATATAAAGACGAATATAAACACGTGAAAATTGAGCTGTATTTAAGAATTGGAGTTAATATACCGAAAAAAGAATAAAATAATGATTTTTTACCTGGATTTGTATCGGATCAGATGAATGGAAGAGAGAAGTTTACTGGTAGATTACTTGAGCTTCTCTCTCTAAGGATGTGGAGGAGGAGAGGGTTAGTGTTCTAGGGTTTTGCTGTAGAGAGAGAGAGTGTGTGGTGGATCTCGCGAGTAGAGAGAGAAAGGGAAAAGGACAGAGAAGATACGTGGTGACTCGCGAGAGATTAAATTTCGTTTATATTTACACCAAATAAGTACATTAGTTATTAATCATGATTCAATGAAGTAATAGAGTGTCCAATTTATACTAGGGTTGATCAGTTTTGAGAGTGCTTATATCACCATATCTCGATTTTTCATATATAAATGTAACTAATGTATCTCCTTCGTAAAGGGTTTCCCTATAATGGCCATGAACAGTTGCTCCGGGGGTGGCCAAATAAGGCTTAGCTGATCGTATCACTATCGAGTCAACTTGAACAAGTATAACTTGACCCGATTTGAGGGGCGGTCCATTTTTGGCTATACATACATTTTCACAAATAAACTGTCCAAGACTAATTATTTTAGATGTCTCTTCACAATAATTGTGATGGAGAAAATACCAATTCAAATTGAATGGATTTAAAATAATGTTACGACATGGATCGGGATTAAAAAAATTTCCACTTTCATCCATTAAATAATATTTAAATTTAATCACTTGAAAGGTCTGTTTTAAATTGTCAAGTTGCAAATAGTTAACAACTCTATCTTTGACTCAATTTAAATTTGCGTAATTAATAATTCACAATATATAAAAAAAAATCACAATCGAATAAAGAACTGTTTGACTCGCTGAATTGATCAATCCCCATATAAATTGAAATGGAGGGAGTATAAACTAAATTAAATTATTAATTATTCATTAAATCATATAAGTATATACTCCTATATTAAACATACTTTGTGTATTTATTAGTTCAATGTTAACACTGAGAGATCGTTTGATACGCGGATTAAGCTATTTTGAAATTATAATTTTTGAACTAACTTATTTCATATGTGAGATGTATAAAATAATTATCAAATTTTATGGGATAAAGTAGATATTCTGAGATAAAATTTATATTTTATTTGATTGAATGTATAAACTTATCTCGGAATAAATTTATATCTTAAATCAAATAAGATATAAATTTTATGGCCAGTTCTCAACCTATGATTGATAATCCTCTAAATCGGCAATCAGTCCTACAGGACCAGTCGATGGTTTCTGAAAAAACCGGGGAAAAAATCGGAAATCTCCTAATGACACGTCACGACCAGTTGAGTATTAAAATTCCTCTATTAATAACTCTAGTGACATGGAGCTTGACTTTCCTAATTCTCACATTAAGGCCACTAAGACCAACCACACTCCTAATTCTACTCCGATTTCTTTGCATGTCCAGATGGTCAAATGATTTGGACACGATGCAAACTGAACCTCTAATCATTACTACTCCCTCACCCAATACTTGTTTACCTAAAACTATAAGTAATTTTTCCCTAGCATCAGTTCCTATAAACTTGCTTCCTCCCCCAAATCAACTTCCTCCTCCACCGATATATTTTGTGTAACCATCCCCACCACGAGGCCACCAACCAACCTCATGGTTGGAAATGTTGTAAAATATGGTACTAACAGGATGAAACACAAACATCGAATTGTTGTTCTCTGACTTCAAGATTCTTATGCACATTCTTTTAGATAATTATTTCGACCCTTTCCAATAAATTGGCGAGTACAATAGGTCTCAGAAATATTGTCTTCAGGATACAATGAAGCCCTAACAACAATGTTGAATTCAAAGTTTGTACTCCCTTGATCCATCAAGAACACACAGTATGAAGTTTCTGATGATGCTTAGGAAAGAAAAGAAAACATAAGTTTTGATTCTTTTTGACAGAAGTTTTGATTCTTTTTCAACATAAGTTTTGATTCTTTTTCATCAGAAGTTTTGATTCTTTTTCATATCTATATTTGAATGAGAAAACATTTTTACTACTTATAGAGATTTCGCATCCATTGGTGATGCCTTTTCATCACCAACAGACACCTCCAAGAGGCATCAACGGTGGCTATTGGGAAAGGTTCCTACACTTCTAGAAACTAGGATGAATAACCATCTCTCTATTCTCAACGACTTTGGTTTCTCTGAAATGATTGAGGTTCCGGCAGTAGGCCAGTCGGGTGGTATGGCTATTCTATGAGATCAAAGTAAAGTAAATGTTCACAGCTTTATCCGTCGTGATTAGGAAATAAGTGCCATCATCGAGGTATTTCCCACCAGATTCACTTGGTTATTTACTTTCATATATGTCAGTACTAATATTTCTTATAGAAACAGTTTATGGGATAATTTGGTGAAGCTCTATAAAGATTATTCCGGTCCATGGATATTGGGGGTGATTTTAATGATATTCTAGGATCTAATGATAAATTTGGTGGGAACTCTATTAATAGAAATAGATCTAATTTCCTTTGGTCTAAGATTAATACATGCAACTTACTAGAACTCGATTTGGGGAGAGGTGATTAGACAGGATATGACGCAAGTGTAATTTACTGAGTACATGACCTTAGATAGGAGTTATGGAGAACACGGATTAGGGTAGTAGGTAGTCGAGCCTGGTCCTACTTATGCTTGCAAACTGATAGTTGTAGTGTTATTATTGTAGGCCCGTTTAGCCCATCTTACTAATAGGCACAATATTGCTTTATAATCCCCTGTAGTTTGATTTCTGCGGCTATGTGTTCTTTAGTGTACTTTGTTTATCTTATTTACCTGCGCTAGTTACTGCTGACTGGTCTGACGTTTCTCTTGTTTTGCTTTTTTTTTTTTGCTTATGCTTATGCTTTGTCTTGAGTCGAGTGTCTCTAAAAAAAACAGTCGCTCTACCTACCAAGGTAGAGGTAAGGTCTGCGTACACTCTACCATCCCCAGATCCCACGTTGTGGGTTTTCACTGGATATGTTGTTGTTGTTGTATCGTACTTTTTTAATGATAGTGGTGTAGTTCACTGGGAGGTGGGTAGTAGGTAGTGGTGGTTATGGTGGGTGGGTGGGTAGGTGATGTGTGGTGGATATGGGTGCGTGGGTGGGGTTATGAAGGGGGGAGGGTGAGAGTAGAGCTGGTGGTAAAAACTATCAATACAAAAATATTTTTTAATAATTTTATTTCAAGATTTTAATAATTAAGACCTATTCAATTTATCCATCTCTATTGTTAGTGTACAATCTCAAATTTGTCACTAATTTTAACAAAGCTCAGATTCATGAATAGGAAATATTTTAAGAAAAGAATCCAAATTTATTTCTCTAGTTTTAATATAACTTAAAATTCTCCTCAAATTACCCTCGTTTAAATTTTAGATCGAAGGTTCATTTAAATCAAAAGTAAATGACCTATTAACGGCAAAATAAAAATGACTGTATAACGATGATAACATTAAAATCTATATCTATATATAATATAAAGTTAGGAATAGACAATCCTATATAGCATCTCTTTATGACCAAAGATCTTATTTATCTTTTTTCTCTCTCTTTTTTTTTAAAAATAATTTATGTTAAATTATGTGGCACCTCTCTATGACCAAAAACATATAAATTTGTTTGAGCCATGTTGGTTATCCTCTATCTTTGTTGTATAGAGCATTTGTTTGGGTTCCTGAGGATATGAATGGAGAAATTCTTCAGAAAATTATTTCAGATTTCTCTTTGCTTCTCTTTTTATTTTATTTTATTTTAGTGAATTTGATCATGCTATGTTGACAATATAGTCCTTATTTTCACTTTAACTCATAATTATATTATTTTTTAAAGTTTCATTTGCTTGGTTATTTTTATTTTATGTATTCTTTTCTTTATTAGCGTAACTTATTATGACTCCATATCAGGATGTTTTCGAAGGTGAAAACAAGAAAAAGAAGCCTACGCAAACGTGCATGCTGCTTAAGAAAGTAAGTATATGTAGTGCTAAGGGACCGAGATTACTATCTCCATAAATAGTTTGGCGTGAGCCGGAAAGCTGGATATAAAAAAAAAGTTAAGTATATTTCATTTCGTAGTCATGTGAGTCAATTTATAATGTACCTAATGAAAGAGCATGAGAATGTAAAATTATTTGTAATTTTTAAACTATAATTTAATTCATAATTATTTGTTGATATGTAAAATTGTAGTCATCAAGTTTTTCATTTCTTCAAGTTTTTCAGATTTTCATAAATCATTACCATCATTTGATTCTATACTCTTTGGGCTTACTACTTGAAAAATGTAGAATAGTATTGGGTTAGAATAAAAATGTCACCCTTTCAGCCAAAGAGAAGAGAAGAATTGTTGTTCATTGGACATTCATTCAACATTTAGTTTTTCTTTAACCATTTGTCGAAAAATAAATTGTTAGTATTGGTATGAAATACTTTTTTTTGGTTTAAAACATGTTAATGAGTAACGGTAAGAGAAGTTAGTAAAAACATAAAATACTTTAAGACTTTTATCATAAAATTAACAAGGGGTAAAAGGAGATTTGATTTGATTATTGAAGGAAGGTTAATTATTTCGAAGGGTACGAATATGAGAAAGAGAGGGTGAAGAAAAAAGAAAAATGTAATACGGTTTATAACTTATTATATATTTCGTTAAATATTTAAATATCTAAATTATATCCTTAAAGAATAATTATATAATGCATAATTTAAGACTATGATTAGATCGTAAGATCTTTTAAAATAGGAAGAGTAAAAAGTTATAATGAAAAAGGCAATTACACATATATTTTAAATAGTGTTATTCATAACACAATAATATTATTTTACGGAATGGACAAGGAGGAGGTTGATGTTCTGAGCTCTCTAAACTTACACTGTTACTTTATGAAAAAAATAATTTTATTTGCAAGGAGGATACAAAACAAACAAAATATCTAAAATACGGTAAATTCGAAATAATCGTATAAACTTATAAGACCAAAATCATTGATAAAAATTCTTACAAATAATTTTCGACAAACATTGAAATACGTTCGTTGATGCACTTTATAGGCAAGTCACTTTTATGTACTAAAAAGCGTGGAAAAATGAAAAAGAAAAATAACCATTTATAATTAAATTATTTATGAAGTAATTTTGAATGTTTAACATAACACATAAATCAAGAGTTTATGAGATATAGTTAATTAAGAGAAAATTTATTTATTTTTGCAATTTAATAGAAGAAAATAGGCAAATCTAACTTGATTATTTAATGAAAGATCACTACCATTACTAATTTTTCGGATGAATTAAAAAAAAGGTAAAAAATACTATATAAAAAGAGAGTAGATAAAAATGAGCCGAAAATAATGTTAGAATGAATATAAAAAAAGAAGTGATTCCATAAGAAAATTAGTAGATAGAAAATGGAAGGAAAAAAGATAAGAAAAAGAAAAATAGATATAAAAAATTAAAAAAATAATAAAAAGGAAAATAAATTTCAATTATGTCAAAAAGATAATGAGTAAGCTGAAAAAAGACACATAGCCTTGATAATAATGACGTTTCGTGAGTATATGATTCGCGCTCCTTTAGATTCTGAAGTTTCTCTATTTGCATCATGTTAGATCAAATTTCTATTATTTTTATCGGATTATTCGTAATTGCATATTTATAATATACAATATAACCAAATTAAGAAGGGTTATTTGTTAAATATTGAATTTAGATTTGCCTTTTCATTTGTCATCACTTTGAAAAAATATATATTATTAGAACAACAATAGTGCTACAATAAAAGAATAGAAAAAATAAAACTAATTGATGAACAAAAATTATTATTTTTAAATAAATTAATAAATAATTACTTAGCTATATTTTAATGATCGCGCTTCGCGCGGAAACTAGTATTTTAAGAGAAAAGAAAACTGTCTTTCATGTAATTTGGACTTCTGAGTCCTTAAGGAGATTGACTATCCAATATTTTTACCCAACGAATCTTTTTAAAAAATATTAACATTCGCTTCACCTTAGATTGGTTTTGCCGCTGATCAATCAATTACTTATAATTTACATAACATTGACAAGAGAACACAAAATATGAGAATAGCCATATACAAGTGGTACCTATGAGAATATTGCTTTTCTGTTTTGATAAAAGAGTAAAGTTCTTCAGAACTCGAGATTGAACTAGAAGATGTAGGAATCAATGGAATATATATATATATATGTAGTAATAATTTAGGTTACCTAAAATACAAGATGCTAATTATTATCTAATTGATTTGTCTAACAAATATAATATTACTAATTGATTATAGTTACATGATTTATGGTGGAGGATGATAATACGAGATTTCTCCCATAATTATCGTGTACTAACAGTCTCCCGCAGTCTTAGTGAGAGGCTCACGAATGCTGAGATTGTTCCTGAAATCATCAAAAAGTACACGCGAAAGCCCTTTGGTGAAAATACCAACAATCTGATAACGGGACGAGACATGAAGAACTCGGACTTGTCCACGGGCAACTTTTTCGCGAACAAATAAGATATCCATTTCAATGTGTTTTGTGCGCTGATGCTGAACAGGATTGCCGGATAAGTATATCGCACTCACATTGTCACAATAAACCACATTTGCCTTTTCAATCGGACAATGTAGCTCCAATAATAGATTACAGAGCCAACATGATTCAGCAACCACATTGGCTACACCTTTGTATTCTGCCTCAGCACTAGACCGAGACAGTTTGGGTTGTCGTTTGGACGACCACGAAACAAGATTGTCCCCCAAGAAATCGGAAGTGGAACGTCGTGTGTCCGGGCAGTCACCCCAATCTGCATCTGTGTAGGCTGAAAGATGCTTGATGGAGGACTTATACAGATGTAGACCGAACTGGAGAGTACCCTTCACATACCGCATAATCCTTTTTATAGCCCCCATATGCTCATCCTTCGGATCATGCATGTGTAAACAGACTTGCTGAACCACATAGGAAATATCGGGTCTTGTAAAAGTCAGCTACTGTAAGGCTCCTGCAAGGCTTCGGTAAAGTGTCGGATCACTATATGGAGTACCGACTGTGTTACTCAATTTTGCCTTTGTGTCAACTGGAGTATGTGATGGTTTGCAGGAAGACATCCCTGCTTTTTCAATTATTTCTTCGGCATATTTCTTTTGACTTAGAAATAGACCACTTGCATATTCGGTGAATGCAACGCCAAGAAAATAATTCAATGTACCCATGTCCTTCATTGCAAATTCTGCTGTAAGAAGAGACATGATGGACTGGTGAAGTGAAGTGGATGATGATGTGAAAATAATATCATCAACATACAGAAGTATATAAGCCATGTCAACGCCCTTCCGATAAATGAACAACGACTGATCAGACTTGCTGTGAGAGAACCCCAACTTGGAAATGAATCCTGCAAAACGGTTATACCATGCTCTAGGAGCTCGTTTCAAACCATATAAGGATTTCTTCAACATTCAAACATGATATGGACGTGAATAGTCTCAGAAGCCCAACGGTTGATGCATGTACATTATTTCCTGTAAGTGGCCATGTAAGAATGCATTTTTAACATCCAACTGATGAATGGACCACGATTTGGAAAGAGCCAGACTGAGAACCGTCTGGATAGTTGCTGGCTTAACCACCGGACTGAATGTTTCACCACAATCGACCCCAACCTGCTGAGACTTGCCATCACCAACAAAACGAGCTTTGTATCTCGCAAAAAGAACCGTCAGAATTCTTCTTATGACAAAAATCCCACATAGACCGAATGACATTCACATTAGACGGGCGTGGTACTAATTCTCACGTCTTGTTATTAATAAGAACATTAAATTCGTCTAACATGACAACCTTCCGATTCGGGTCGGACAAGGCCACTTTGGAATTTTTTTGTATAGGTGACAGTTGTTCTGTGGATGGTAGGTTAAACTGACGTTTGGGGGAGTGTGATGGCCGGTGTTGGGCTGGTTTAAAGATGTAGGTAAGGGAGCAGTGGGCTTCCCCACTCGGGTCTGCCCGCCATGAGAACATGACTGGGCCGAGACCCTCGGCAACACGGCTGAGGTCTCCGGTCCAGTCCCATTTTGTGGATGGGCCGAAACATGTTGGTTATTTTGGGGAGGTGGTTCAACATATGATTGGGTATAGAGATGCCACATGAGACTTAGCAAATGAGAATTTAGATTCATAAAAAATCACATGACGACAGATAATTATTTTCCCATTAGTCAAATCATAACATTTATATCCCCTATGATTTTGTGGGTATCCCAAACACAAGGAGTAAGCCGAGCCTGCAATTTGTTAATGGAAGTAGAAGGAAACAAAGGATAACACAAAAATCCAAACACCCTTAAATGTGTAACAGACGGGAGACGATGATATAACATTTGTGTAGGAGACACATTGGATAACAATTTACTAGGAAGAATATTTAAAAGGTAGGTAGTCATTTGAAGTGCATGGTGCCAAAACTTTGATGGTGTGGACGAATGCACAAGAATAAAGTGAATCATATTATTATCGTTCGAATTTTTCTTTCGTCTTTCCCATTTTGTGGTGAAGTATGTGATCACGAAAGACGCAAAGACATCCCATTTTGGTGACAGAAATCAGTAAAATGAGCATTTATGAATTCCCCTCATTGTTACATTGAAAACTTTTAATGTTTTTGCAAAATTGAGTTTTGATAAAAACACTAAATTATTTTAAAATGATGGATGTTTGTGATTTATGTCCCAATGGAAAAGTCCACAAAAAATTTGAATAATCATCTAGAATGAGCATTATAGTATTTATGACCTGCAGAACTCAAAACGGGTGATGTACACAAATAACAATGCACAATATCAAATGACATGTAAGTATGAGAATGAGAAGAGGCAAAAGAAAGCTTAACTTGTTTACCAAACACTCAAGATTGGCAAACAAAAGAGTCCAAAGGTTTACTACACAAAACCAAATTATTCTTCCTAAAATTACTAAAAACTTGTGCTCCTGAGTGTCCCAAACGATTGTACCATAGAGTAGGAGAAATGGCAGCAAAGGTTGACAGTTTGTTCATGCTATTTTTGAAAACAGAGGTGATGGGATATAAATCCCCTTGCTATTGCATCTCATAAGTGGTATCCCCGTCTGAAAGTTCTACATAGAAAAGCCAAATGAATCAAAATTTACAGAAACATTATGATCAATTGTAAAACGTCTAATAGAGATCAGGTTTTTAATTAGATTTGGCGCATGTAAGATGTTTTTCAAGTGTAAAGGTGGGTGTGGAGAGGGTAGTGTTACCTGACCAATATCACGAATTGAAATTTTCTGCCCACTGTCGACAACAATATTTTTATTATTGCTCATATTACAATAAGACGAGAGATTACCTTGAGATGTCGTCATATGTGACGTAGACCCTGTGTCTATGTACCATGACTCATTGGGAACACTTAGATGCATGTTATTCATGGACTGTTCAATGTCAGTGGACGCATAGCCTACCGAAGATGGTGCCCAAGCCGCAAACGTATGTTAGGAACGAGACCCTAGAATTCCGGATTGGCGAGTTGAAGGTGGATGTCTGGCCCATGAAGAAGTAGGGTACGGACATGACGGGGCAGCCCACTGTGGAAATTGCCCCCACTGATTACCGTCGCTGCTGCCTGGACGCCACTGCCCGCTGCCGCCGGCGTGTTGGCCACCGCCACGGCCTCGTCCCTTTCACTATTATTTTTTCCTTTGTTATTGTTACAGTTTGAAACTTTGAACCCCTTTTTTGGCCATTATTTTGACGATTATTATTGCTCCCCGAACTAGAATTTTGGGGCTCCGAATTCATGGAAAAAGAGTTGGTGGAGACAAAAGCGGTGTCGGTGGTAGATGCTTGTTTTGCCTTCCTTGTTTCCTCGAGAATCAACCTCGAACGGGCCTCATAGAAAGGACACAATGGATTACTTTGTTGAATGAAAGTAACAACTCAATCATATTGTTCATTTAATCCGACAATCAACTGAAGGACTAACCGTTGATTTGTCACGAGCGAACCAACGTTGGACAATTGATCCGCAAGCATCTTTAATTCTTGACAATAGGCTGAGATGTTGGAAAAGTCATCCAATTTAACATTCGTAAATTGGTGTTCTAGATAAACGGCCCTAGAAATTTTGTTATCTTGAAAAATTGTTTTGCAATCGTTTGAGCCGTAGAATTGGGTTCCAAGATGGTATGAAGAAGATCATTTGAAATTGTGTCATAAATCCATTGAAGAACTATAGCATCTAATCGAGACCATAATTTCTTGTCCACCGTAGTGGTATCCGACGGTGATTCAGACAGAAGGATATGGTCAATCACCTCATAAGCACGGCAGTGAATTTTGAATAGTTCTGCACATGAGGTATACTGCCCTTTCTCCATTTCAAGAGTTATGGAGATGAAGTTCTTGACGTTATTAACGGCCAGAGCGGGATGAAAGGTCTGTTTTTTGACCATAGAATCAAAAGAAGGGAAGAAAATGGAGTTGTGTTTTGATGGAAGAGGAGAAAAAACAAGAAAACCCTTAGGGTTTGGAATCAAAAGAAGAGAAGAAAATGGAGTTGGTTGAATTCGGCTAGGATTTTGTTTTTTGAAAGAAAGGTTTAGGGTTTTTAAGTTAGGGTTTGAGCCGAAAATTTTAGGAGAAAGGGAAGAAGAAATCGTGTAAGGAGAGAAAAGAATTAAGGCAAAGATCTTTTGGCTCTTGATACCATGTAGGAAATGATTTATTTAGTATTTCATTTCATCTATTGAATATATATAGAATCATGGTATGTAGTAATAATCTAGGTTACCTAAAATACAAGATGCTAATTACTACCTAATTAATTTATCTAATAATTATAATATTACTAATTAATTATAATTACATAATTTATGGTAGAGAATGATAATATGTGATTTCTCTCATAATTATCGTGAAATCTTCTCAAGTGTAACAAATTGACCAACAATAACACATTGTATCTCCAATTTTGTTTGTCCCAATACGACCATTGAAAAGAAACGCTTCAAAATCCAACAAAGGAAGCTTCTATAATACTTCTATTTCCATACACCTAGCAAAACTATACATTTTTATAGCCCCTTTTGCTTGGCACAACAAAAACTGGTACATTGTCAACCACGCCTCGGTCCAAGCAAATTTTGAGTCAACTATGTTAGTTCTCTCTGTTCATGTCGCTTCATTTAAGCTTGTCTCGATATAATATAAGACAAGACAAATTGAAGAAATGAAAAAGGAAGTTCAAGATCATTTGGGTTCCCTCAAGAATAGGAGGGGATTACAGTGATGTATCTCAAAGGATGGGACACATCAACACCCCCAGCATGCTCCACAAATTCAGAAGGGGTAAATGAGTTTCCATGACAAACACAAACAATGCTGATATCCGTTTTGATATTATACTTGCACAATAACCCATTTATCGTCTTCCCATTTGGGCCATTGCCAGTGGTTGAAACACACAGCATTCGAGAAAGTAATGGGACCATTCCACAATTCTTGATAGAAGAAAATGGACCTACATTTGCCTGGTTTGTGGAAGCAGGATTATGGATTGAATCAGCATATGGATCCATTTTAGCACCCAATTGTGTTCTCCTTTCCACTGTCTGGTCCTGTTCCTCTTTGATAGGAATAACATTACTACTTGTAAGTAGTTTAAACTGTGAATCCTTTCTACCTGAAGTACTTGGTTGTACCCCTTGTCCATTATCACTATTGCTTCTACCTGCAAAGCCACCAACTTATTAGGATCAGAATCCAAATGAAGTCAATAGATATGAAAGTGTTGAAAATACAAAAGGCAGTTAAACTTTCTTTATACTTCCTTCATCAAGGAGGTGGTGATCAGGGTCAGGTCAAAGCATGATCCAATGAATTCTCTATAATCGGATAAGACAAGACAAACTAGAAGGTGCAGAACTAGAGGGGCGGAAGAGAATTCATCCTAATCACGTTTGCCGGAAAATCACATTGTACATATCAGATTTTTTTTATGTATATTATAGTAGATATTACCCTTAGTGAAAACACTATCTCTGTCACTGATCAGAGTTACTGTTCCATTCTCATTTCTCTCATTGGTGAGGACACACTCATCTATTGCAAATGAGCAGGAGGCGGCTGTGCTTGAGGTACGGACTACTACTAGAGGTAGAGGCATACGTTCCCCCCCCCCCCCCCCCCCCAATAGAAATCCAACATTTAAAATCTACTAATCCTACTAATTCAAATTTGCATCGGGTAGAGATAAAACAACGCTCCTTCCAATAAGTACTGTATATATATCGGCTCGGGGTTTCAAGCTGACTTCTAGTAAAGGGCAAGGGGATCTCACCCATACATCCTTCTAAGTTATATCGCATTCATATTGTTTCAACCAGCAAAGAAAATCACACAATAGCCCAATAAAGCCAAAATTAAAACATAAGGCAAGATTAGGGAGGTTCAATGTTGTAACTATACTATTCTGAACGGGGAGAGAGTAATGTAAAAAAAACACTTTTATTAGGAACTTCAAATTAAGACGAACAAATTAGATTACCTTTACAAGACGAACTTTGGCATTCTGAAATGGTCGACGAACATCTCTCCATAGATCCATTCGACAACGCATTGTAGTTCTTAAAACTGCTTTTGCCGGACAAATTTTTCTCCGACTCACTACTTCCACATTGATTATAACTCATATTCTCATTATAAAGTCTAAAACCTCGACAATTTTTTTTCATCAATTCCCTTTTCCTAGCATTCCGTGCCCAAAATGGAACTGCAACATTCTGATTATTTACATACGAATCTTGATTCAAAGAAAGATTCAAGCTTTTTGCAGCTTCATAGGTACCACATCCATTGCCAACAGTACCAATTTCCCATTTTCTACGAACTGCTTGCTTTGAAACTAGTTCTTCATTCTCCATAATTTCCCTATGTATTGCCCTCTTTTGAGACCTTTGCCACTCTATTAACATCTTATCATCTGAATTGCAATTCATTTTCTTATTGCTATAACTTCCTCCAATTGATAACCCTAAACTCAGTTCAATCCCATTTTCATCTTCATCACAATTACCATTCAAAAAGGTTAACATGTTGTAGTTTGGATTAATTTTTCAGAAAAAAGTTTTTATCTTTGGAACAAAGATATACAGAAAAGATAAAAACAGAAGTATTTATTTAAGCAGTAAATGTAGGCGACGCAGAGGAAAGGGCGCGAAAAAAGCCACGTGACATGAAAAGAGACTATGAAGTGAGAGCTTCATGACACATAAGATTAATTAATCCAGCGTTTAAGTGAAGCTTTAATCCATCACCTCAAAACCTGCATACTCTTTATCTGCCACGTCGTTTCGAACGGTGGCACGTTTCGCTGAGGTCCTAGCATCGTGACACGTGTCCCGCTGAACAGAATGAAACGAATAGTTCCAACAAGTGGGTGAAAAGATTTTGATGTCTCCTAAGAATGCGTGCTGAATGTACACGTGGAGAATAACGGCGCACGTTTGTTTTGTTCTGGTGAGCCCTTTTGGAAAAGGCTGGTGGGCTTGACGCGTGGTGGGGCCACCATGAAAGTACATGTCAGCTGTCACTGAGGTCATTAGGATTTCTGTAGGTATGGAGCGATTGGTCCGGATAATTTACAGACTAATCTCAGAGAAAAAACTCATACTAAAGTCTAAAACACATGCATTGGAAAAATGTGAGTGTCCGCCGCTCTACTCATCACTTCCTATCAAAGTCTGTGTATATCCTCTTCTCTTCAAAATTTATGTCGTAGAATTTCACTGAATATACTTTTGTTATTGTCATCATTCTATAAATAAAAATTCAATTTTGCATAAGTATTTATACCAAGTCAATAAGTGAATGGTATATATTTGCACATACAAATCTCTTGTGTAAATCATAATCAAAAATACATATGGTTACTTAGATAAAAATACTACATTATACTCCCTCCCCTCCATCTCAAAAGATTAACATTTTTCGCTTTTCGAGAATTAAACTTTTTAAACTCTTTAATTTTAACTGTGTGTTAGAATATAAAATCTTTAAATTTTTTAAAATAAAATTTACTTATTTAAAAACTAAATAAAAATATTTTTTTTATGTAAGTCACCTAATTAATAATTTAAATATTTAAAAAACATTTGAAAAAATTACTATCAAATAATAAGTTGATAGCGGGTAGGTTTTTATTGAAACACACACCTACTCAAAACACTTGTTTTACTCAAAAGTTTTCAAAAAGTAAGGGCAAAGTTGTGAAATTCTTCAAAGGGTAAAAAAAGGAAGGGAAAGATCTCTGTAAGTTCTGATATCCTAATGCAGTTCAGTCACTGTCCCTGAAACTATGCGCTTTGAGATTTCAAAATTCACAAAATGCCAATGTCCAAAACAAAAACTTTTGCTTCTTTGTCAAAGAAAAAGGCAGGATCGAGAAACTGATGAGTAAAACTCTAAGTTGACTTCACATAATAACTTAAGAACTAACAAAATGTTACAGTCTCTTTGATACAGTCATTAGAGTTTTAATGACTGTTTTACACCGGTGTTGGCAGGCGAACGATCAATTGGCCGCTCATGACACTGCAAATCAAGAAAGATAATATATCAGATTTGTTAAAACTAACTGTAAATGAAATTGGAGTCACAATAGCAGTTGAATTGGCTCACCTCTTTACGTAATAATAACAGAAATCGGCCAAGATGAAAGTTTGAACCATTTCTGCCAAAAAGACCGTCGGTATCCAGAAGTAGCCGCGTCCAGCCAAGTAAATATATGCTCCAGCAGTGTCATAAACCTGTATAGGAATAGTTATAACTCTTAACATCTGGAGATGATAGCGCTCAGACTAATGTTAACAATGGAGAAATGTGCATGTTGTGTCCTATTTGGACAATATTGATTGCAGAGGCGAAACCAAAATTAAGAGTCGGTGAGTTCAGAAGGAACCTGATCTTATTAATATGTATAAAGCTTAAATTGTTTCACATATGTATATCTAGTTTGAGTCAAAAGCAATGAGTTTAGTTGAACGGATAAAAGCAGTCTTAAAATCCAATTGTTTGTACCGGGAAGGGGATGTCGGCCTAACTGCTATAAATTCAAGAAGTTATAGAACACAAGATAAGACACCAAAAACTAACCTGAATAATCCAATGAGCACAACCCAAGAATCTTGCAACCCCCAGAGCAAAAACATAATGGGCTGAGAATGGCTCAATTATCTGAAATGCAATAATAAAACAGTACAATTAACTTTTGTTTCACGAAAGGATAGTGTAAGAAGAAGACATGATAGTTCACAATGTTTTGGAAAAAAGAGATATGAACCTGAACATTCTGCATCAAGCGAAGCTGAGGCAGTACTGAGACGGATTCCAGATACACACAAAAAGCCCAAAGCATCCGGTTTATCAGAATATGACTTGTATTAGGATGGACGAAGAAGGCTAAAACCGCAGCAGGAACTATCTGTGCAAAGGAGTGGCATGGTGCCAAAGAAAAATCATGAAGCAATTATATTCACAGAAGAGAAACTCTAATCCCTGGCAAGCCAACCACTTAGGTGCAGAAATGTACAGGCCGTAATGGCTAGGTGCGACATAAAAAATTTAATCAACAATGATATCTGCAACTAGATTTAGTAAGATGAGAATATGAACTCTGATATTAGCAATATCTCCCTGAACCAGCAAAGAAGTTACTTAAGATAATATGTACTAAACCATGTCAAGTTGACTACTTATGATCTAAAACCAGTAAAAAGATTTCAAGCACCGTAAATTAGTTCTAGCAATAAAACATGTATGTACAAACACAAATTAATTAAGCCTACACAGTTCTACAGTTTTAGCGTGATTACGCCATAAGGCATTGCATAGGGCCCATATAACCGCCAGAAAACTACAGATTTTGAAAATCCTGCTCTTCCCCACATTTAGCCCATTCACGAACATCCTATATAATATGATTTTTACTTGCATCAAACCATTCTAACAGATGTATCAACATTTATATTTTATCTCTTGTTGTCAATGATATGCATTTGTCATCTTCCTTTTAGTACTTGAACAATAAATATTTGACCTTCTTCCTTCTAATTTGTTTGCTTCCCTTTGTTAAGAATACACATGCGTCATATACCTGCATCTTATGGAACTAATAGAAGTCTAGATAGTATCACATGGGGGAAAGTTATTGCATATCAAAATAATTTTTATCATGGACAGCGTAAATGTAATCACACATTAGAACATGGAAATAACACTTCTAACAAAAGTACACGTTTTATACAAACTTAAAGAAATTAGCAAAATTTAGAGTTTGATTCAACAACAATTAGACGGAAAAGAGTCATTGGTGAAATTGTATTTACCGTATAATACAAAGGCATGTTATCCATATCTGCCATGTAAGAAGACTTCAGCTTGAACTTCATCATATATATGACCCACAATGTTGCCACAAGAGTGATAAGATCTAGCACAGTGTGGATATCTGCTTCCATGAGGAAACTACAGTATAATCTTACAGCCAAAAATATAGCTGTAAGCACTTGAGTCTTCAATGAAAGGCCTAACAAAGCAAGAGAAGAAGGAACAAAAAAATGATCTTCTCTTCACGTCCACTAACAAGAATGAATATCTAACAAGTACCACATAGACCTTGTCAGGTTACCGGGAATGTAAAAGATTTGCGCTGTTATAACATTACAGTGAGAATTACACCCCTGAGGTGCTTTATGTTTCCTAGAGCAAAATGAATCATCTTTTTGATGCCACCAAGTAACAATCTAAAGAACAGAATGCCCTCTCTAAATTAATTTTTAAGGGGTTGGACGTATCACTTCTTGTATAGCTGCAATTTTCAGTTTGACATACCAATAAAGAGATAATGTATTAGGTATGGAAAAACATTCAGATTCACAAATTTACATTAGCTAAAATCCTTCTGGGATCTTTTTATGAAAACAGCATGTTAGCAGACTTGAACTACACATTATCTACATCCTTCTGTCACAATTGTTCTACAATAGGCACAATATGTTCCTGACTATCAAGAGGTTCCTTATGAAGCAAATCTGACTCACCCTCTTTTTAAAATAAAAGAATAAAATTGACACACCCTCTTTCATTTAGCATTAGAATAATCCATGACAATAACTCTAGTCAGATTCAATTGTCTCATCTTGAACTTTGTTTTGAATTTATTTTTGTGCTTTATTTTATCAATCAATAATAAAACGACTGACCTTGAAAAGCACACAATATCGCTCATGGATACTGTCTCATGACCAAAATAGCCAATTCAATGCCCATAATTCACAACGGTTTACATTCCCATTGCCCAAAAAAATAATTAAAATGCCAAAAATCCATCGTTCTAGTTTCTTTTTTTTTTCTTTTGGGGGGGGGGGGGGGGGGGGGGTTAAAAGGGGTATATGAATGAAAGAGCTCCCATAGAACATCCCAATCCCAAATTTAAGATGTCAGCAAAGTTAAGAGTTAAAAGGGGAAAAAAGGGATACAAAAAAGAGTACTCTTTTAGAGCTGCCATAAACAAACAGAAAATAACTCGGCTAAATTTATGAAAAAAATCATATTCCCTTCTTTTCATAATAAGTGATATTTTAGATTTTTAAACAAAATAAATGGTGTTTTAGGATTTTAAGAAGAAATTAACCTTATTCTTTTATAATTATCCTTATTTACATAATTAAGAATTATTAAGTAATTTTTCTTTCAGATGTATTAATTAGAGATAAGTTATTAAAAACATTCATAATTTTCTAAGGATGATCAATTTCTTAAGAGTTGTGCATAAAATTAAAAATATCACTTATTATAGAATTGAGGGAGTAAAGATTTCCTTTTTGGTATATCCATCTAAAAGTGGATATCCAAAACATTCAAAAAGCAAATAAACAAAGGTAGTCCGGGCACTAAGCTCTCGCAATATGTGGGTCCGAGAAGGGCCTGGACACAAGGCTTATTGTAAGCAGCGCCTTCCAAAACATTCAAAAAATAGATGATCACAAAAAAAAAAAAAAAGGAATTTTCCATGAAATCGAAACTACACATAAAGAATTAAATTTTCATATTAACAGAAAATAAAAGATTTTAGAACTAAATTACCAGAACAAGTCTTGAGAGTGGTCAATTTGTAAATCAAAACAAGGAGACCAATCAAATGAATAGCTTCAGCCACAACAAAGAAGTAGTTGTGATCATGCACAACTAACTTAAGAGTCACCAATAAAGTGACCGCCGTTACGATACTCAACAAGATTTTCATTTTCTTCGATTGTTTTCGAACCCATGACAACAATTTCCTCGCCGGCGATTGATACCCTTTTTGACCCATCTCCGTCACCGTCTGATCACCAGAGCTCTTTTGTTTCGTCAGAGAATTTTATGATGAAAGAGTTTTACGTTTTGTTTGAGAAGCTTTTAAGGCTTTGAAAATGGCGGAGTTTTTGTGGAGAAAATACACCGTGGAGGGTTTTAGTGGCTGGTCTACGTATTGTAACCAATGAAAAATGAACACGTGGATTATTAAATGTTTTCCTTAATTAGGATAATTTTTTCTTTGGTGTAACAGATTACGTAGGACATTAAATTAGTTGGTATTCGGACAGAATACTTTCCATAACGGATTTGATAGGTTTTGGTCATCTCCCAACACTATATGAGTCAAATTTGGTCTTTTCTTTAAAAAAAAAAAAATTGGTCAATAATTAAAAGGAAAAATGGTCCGGGTCGGATCCACATAGACGCCACGTAGAAATAGCCAATTTTATTTAATTCTTTGTCTCTGTTCTATTTCCATCTCAACAACAAGGACGAAAGACACTAATGGTTTGTCCTTTTCATATGTAAGCCATTAATGGATTTCAAAACCAGACTCAAACGAATTTCAAGTCCGGATGGCATCAGTCCCACACCAAAATTCAACCTAAAACCTGAACATTTTCATCCTCTTCATTCAAGACCATAGTTTAGACACCATAAAAAACCCAGAATACTAAGTGAATTCGGCTAAAAGGCATTTTGAGCCCGAGCCTCGAATGCGATTTGTGTTCTGAGTTCAGAGTTGAACATTTTTTCTTGACGTCGTTGGTGAAAGCGAAAGTGATCGACTCAACTCTCGTCTCCCCCGTCGCTACATCGACAAAAGGTAACCTTAAAATCCTCGGTGGCGGCAATGGCGGCGGCGGCGGTGGTGGACGGTGGTGGTGAATTGAGATTGACCCTTTTGGGGGTGGGTTCAGAAGGGCATTTTCATCGGAGAAGGTGGCAAACGACAGAGAGGATGGGCTATTTGGTTGTTGTTCGTGGAGTTGGTTTGTTCCGGCAACGACGAAAAAGAAGGAGAAAATGAGAAAGGCGTTTGGTTGGTGGTTTCGTGTTGGTGTGGAGATTGAACAGTTGTGGTTAGTGGTCGCATTACCGGCCGTTCAGTGGTCAAATCCGACAGCAGCAACTTGGAGGAAACTGAAAGGGATGAGAGGGAGATGAAGTGGAAGCGTTGGTGGTGAATTGGCGGTACAATGGTGGAGTTCGCCGGTGCTCCGACATGGGAACTCGTCGGAGCTCGTCGAAGATGGCAGATGTCCGATGGAGAAGAAGCAACAATGAGGGTAACGGGTTGAAACTATTTAAAAGATGGGGTAACGGGTACGGGTTACTGGTTAAAAGAATTGGCTATTCTTAAGTGGCGTCTATGTGGATCCGACGTGGAGTCCAAGTCAGAAATCCATCCGGTTGAGGGAAAATTTAATAAGGTTGCTAACAGGAAGGGTAAATTTGATCCCAAAGTTTGACGTGGGCAATGTTAAACTATAAAGCATAGTTGGAGGGCAAATTTAATCCTTTTCCCTAATTAAAATGGCGAGGGGTTGGGGGTTTAATTATTGGGAAAAGGGTCAAAATATCCCTTTATTTTGAGAAAATGACTAAAAATATCATCTGTTATGAATTTGGGTCAAAATATCCCTCTACTTTGAGAAAGGGCTAAAAATACCCCCCTCTTAATGGAAATTCTCAAATCACCCAAAATAAAACGATTTCATTTTTTAATTCCGCTCCAAATAATGGGAAATGGTTTTTTTTAAACCTATTTTTTAAAATTAAATCTGAAAAAAATGTTTTTATTCAAAAAACTGGATTTTTTTTTATTAAATCAGGAAAAACTATTTTTTTCTTTTAAAAAAATGTGGACAAAAAAAAGTTTCATGATTTTTGAATAAAAAAACACTTTTCCAGATTTAATTTTTTAACAATGGATTTAAAAAAATCATTTTCCATATTTTGGTGAAACACAAGTCACATGCTTCGCTAATTAGATAATAGTTGACTGAACAAATGTCTTTCCCTTGATTCTTTTATATATTCGAGAAAGTCAAATTTGACCAGGAAATGATTAGAGAATAAGTAGCAACAGATAATGTTGTAGTTGAACCAAGTATACGCGTTTGTTCACCTAATTTTTTTTTTGTTTAACTTGGTATACAGAACCTACGAACCCAATTAATCCAAACTTTAGTCAAGAATCCATTATTGATAGAATACCGTGTATATCCATGTGATATACACGGTTTTGACTAGTCTTGTACTATAAATAGAAGTTGTAAATTATGTTGTATAATTACCATAATTATAAAATTCTTATACAAGTAGAATTAGGATATTAGAAGTTTAGTAGAAATATGATTTTCCATATTTGGAGATTGTAACTTGTATATATACTTATTCATTCAATAAGAATAATCAAGTGATTAATTCTTTCATGGTATCAGAAGTCTAGGTCTAGACTCTAGACTACCTCCCTTCCAATTTTCTTCCGCTACTCTCGGTTCAAATTCCGAGAACCCTTCTCGGTTTCCGGCCGACTTCTTCCTCCATTCCCAAATTTTCTTCATAATCCCTAATTCTCCTATCGTTCTTTCGTTATGTCTACGTCAAAAAACCTGTTTCATCCAGCCCTACAGTTTCCAACATCATGAACCACATCCCTATTGTTCTTGAGATGAAAAACGTCCAATACGCGACATGAGCGGAATTATTCAAAATTCACACACACTCGCATCAAGTCCTCCATCACATAATTCCCTCGACACCTGGCACAAAGGAGGTGCCTAACCCCGAGGAAAATCCCACGTTATGGACGACACTTGATGCTGCCGTTCTTCAGTGGATTTATTCCACTATTTCTACCGACCTCCTACAAACGATCAATGAGCCCGACACTACGACAATGGAAACTTGGAATAGGGTGCGTGATATATTCCAAGATAACAAGAATTCCCGTGTTGTCACCCTCGAGCAGGAATTTTCACTTGGCCACATAGTAGATTTTTCTAACATTTCGACCTATTGTAAAAGGCTGAAGGAATTGGCAGACCAACTCCGCAACGTTGGTGCCCCAGTTACCAATGATCGTTTTGTTCTCCAAATGGTTGCAGGCCTGTCTGAGGCCTATAACGGCGTTGGCACACTACTTCGTCAAAGTAACCCTCTACCACCCTTTTATCAGGCCCGTTCCATGCTCACGTTAGAAGAAATCGGCTTAGCTAAAAAGGCGGCTACAGGTGCAAATTTCATCGCCATGATGACCACGTCAGACGACCCTCACTCATTCTCTGAGAATTTTGGCCAACACCGCAACAACGGTGGTGGAAAAAAAGGGTCGAAATTGTAAAAATAATGGCAAAAACCGCGGTGGTAACGGAGGTGGCCGAAAAAATGGTGGCAGCGACAGTGGGGCTCGGAGAAATGGCCGCAGGCCAACTGGTCGCAGCATTGGCCACCTGGCCGCAGCATTGGCCACCTGGCCGTGGAACTGGGTCAGTTTCCAATAGTCCATATTTTCCTCCTAGCCCTTACCCGGGTAACTGGGCCCAGTTCCAGCAACATGCTAAGCCCAGTTTCTCGAGTCCAAATACTGGCAGCAGATTCACTTCTGGGTCGGGGTTGTATGCAGGTTTGCTTGGGCCTCGGCCTCCGCAAGCGTTCCAGGCAGTGGGCCCCACACCAACTCCGACAGATATTGAGGCCGCAATGCACACACTTGCATTAAATCCTCCAGACGTGAATTGGTATACGGACACCGGAGCCAATTCTCACATGACGTCTGACCAAGGTACTCTGTCATCTTATTTCAATTTGAGCAAAAATCGTGGTATTATTGTTGGTAATGACAATTCAATTCTAATTCACGGCTATGGACATACAACTTTGTCTTCCCTACATCCACCTCTAGTTTTGAAAAATACCCTTCATGCCCCTAACTTAATTAAAAATTTGGTGTCTGTCCGAAAAGACTTGGGGTCCTTGAGTTACTTTTTGGGGATTGTTATCTCTCGTCATGCAGGTGGATTATTCTTATCACAAATAAAGTATGTCGCTGAGATAATTGAAAGGGCTGGTATGTCCTCGTGTAAGTCTACTTCCACTCCAGTTGATACTAAGCCCAAGCTAGGTGATGCGGTTGGCTCACCTTACGAGGATCCCACTCACTATCGCAATCTTGCTGGAGCTCTTCAGTAACTTACTTTTATGAGACCGGATATTACGTATGTCGTCCAGCAGGTGTGTTTGTTTATGCATGATCCTATGGTGGAGCACATAAATGCACTCAAACGCATTATCTGATACATCCAGGGGACACTTGACTATGGCTTGCATCTATATCCATCATCGGCCTCAACACTTGTCTCGTATACCGATACTGATTGGGGTGGTTGTCCAAATACCAGACGCTCCACGTATGGTTATTGCATATTTCTTGGTGATAACTTGATTTCATGGTCTGCCAAACGACATGCTACCTTATCACGCTCCAGTCAAGAGGCCAAGTATCGAGGGGTAGCCAATATGGTTTCTGAATCATGTTGTTTGCGTAATCTTCTCTTGGAGCTTCACTTTCCAATTCAAAAAGCTACCTTGGTATATTGTGATAATATTAGTGTCATATATCTTTCTGGGAATCCAGTTCAACACCATCGCACCAAACATATTGAGATGTATATCCATTTTGTCCGCGAAAAGGTAGCTCATGGACAAGTACGTGTCTTACATGTTCCTTCCAGGTATCAAATTGCAGACATCTTCACTATATTTGAAGATTTTAGGGACAGTCTCAACGTACGAAGACCGTCCGCTATGATTGCGGGGGTGTGAAAATATATCAAATTGTACATACATGATATACACAGTGTATACTATCTTGAGCATACCGTGTATATCACGGAAACCCAAGGCAATTGGGAGACCGTGATATACACGGTATACCCACCGTGTATATCATGGTTTTTGGTAATAGTTTTTGTATATAATTAGCATTGTACACTTACCATAATAATAGAATTCTTGTACAAATAGAATAGGATTTTGAGAGTAGAATAGAAATATGATTTTTCATATTATAAAAATTATAAATTATATATATATATTCATTCATTAATGAAAATAATCAACGAATTATTTCTTTCAGTCTTCTATCATCATTAGTAATAAATGTCATAGAGGTCTTCTTTCACTTAATAATGTATTTGATCTTTCAGTTGTGTAATGTTTATAGTCATACCCAAAAATATTTCAATTGCTTTTCATTAACATGCTATGAAATGATTCATTTACGCAAATGTACTCCTTTCAGATCTTTTTCTTATTTTTAAAAGTTGTAAAAATATAATTCTTAGAAATTAATTATTCTTTTGGACAAAGTTAGATTCGGATCTAACATTTGCTCATATATTGGTCAACCTTACAAATAAAATATGAGATTGTTATTTAACATTTACTATAATCAACAAAAAATTTAGATCACAGTCTAATATTTTTTCATAAGATTTTCAGTTTGTTCAAAAAGATTTTTAGATCGTGAAAAGAGGATCATTTAATGAATAACTGTTTAAAAAGAAATAAACGGCGGAAATTTCACAAATGTGCTGCCTGCTTTTAATAACTCATCACTTCATGAATGTACCATGATTCCACTACAAGTGGCCCATATAACTAGCTATAAGACCGTGACCACTTGGTCCATTTGGGCCAAAGCTTTTCTCAATTCAAGCCGGCGTTTAGTCCGCAGTATGCTAACGTTCTGTATCATTCGAAGCCCATTAAGGAGATTGCATTCGCAGTAATGTCCTTATTTTGGGATTGTCTTTAATTTTATTCTTCGCCTAAAAATCTCTGGGTTCTGAGTTCAAACCCCAGATTAAAAAGAAATTACAAGGCAGAGTTTGGAATTCGCAAGACATAGTTTACATGCAAACTCTACTTTAAGACAGAGTTTGTCTTATGCCTAAAGGTAAACTCTGAAAACTTTGCCTTGTAAATTTTATTTTAAATTTTTGACTGAGTGGGGATTCGAACCCGGGACTTCGGGGTATTTTCAATCACTTTTTTAAGCAAAGAGCAAAAATTAAAGACCAACAATTTGAGGGCCAAAAATTAAAGACCAGTGCCTTTGATGGGAAAATCCCGCAAAAATATATAATTTTGAGATTGACAAATTATCCTCGGGAAATTGTTATTCTAAACCCGAAGTGTACATACAACCACTTTGGGATTCCTATTTAAGGCATAATAAAAGTTTGTAATTTTTTGTAAATCTAGTCGCTTTAAAATTACTATATGCTTGTGAGTCTGAAATTTATAAAGACTTCGCAGACCTTCCGATAAAATGTCTGAAGGTTTTGTTTGAAATTTGTTGCAGCTCCTTCGTCGTTCAAGTTTAGGTTAAAATTTAAATGCGCATGACCCGCATGGTTTTAAGGAACGTTTGGTGAATATTCATGTAATACGAACACCGACACAGCCTAGCAGGCGCCGCGGCGCCTTACGTAAAATTATGTTTCCCGTTTTCATTTAATATATATATTCAGCATATTAAATCCAAAATCTAATTTTGATTTAATTAAATAATTTCCATATAATAGAAATTATCTCATAGTTATTATCAATTTAAATATCTCGATTCCAAATCGAATATTTAATACTTTCTCAATACATCCTTAGATCGAAGAGACAATCAACATAGTGTGACCCTATAGGCCTTCATATATCGACACTAATCTAATTAAGGTTCATACGGAACTCCTAGACTGCGTCGTTCGACGAACTCATTATATGAAGTACGTTTACATGAATCCAGCAAACATAACCTTTATGTGAGATGATAAATTCCTTCCATTCGCGACACACTCGATCAAGCTTAGGATTTGCCATGTGTCTATCCAAATGGCTTGATCACTTTATCTCATCTATATTAGTCGACAACTAGACCATATTCTAAATATGTCTCTTGCATTGGCCAATGACTTGGTCGACCTAATATCACTGAGAAGTTGAGTGCTCTCTCGAATATCCAATCGAGGAATGAATCCTATTCTTGGCTCAACTACCACCTTAATTTACATCATAATGCACCAAACACAAGTCGTATCTTATCCTATAAGGAGATTAAGCTTAGGACAAGGTCAAAGCACATTACTCTGTAAACAAGGTGCGTACTGACCTCAAGTCAAAGGACCTTCATCTCCCACACACTGATAACACTTTAGACATGTAAAACAAATAGTTTATCAGCAGGGTATACCAATACTTTCCAAAAGTATCCATGTGTCCATCACTAGTAACCATTACTAGTAGCATGTGAGACATATTACATTCTCTAAGAATGTGATGCAGACCACATGTCGACTTATAACATATCTTCGATATCCCATTCTCGATGATCATTAGTCGGGGCCGTTTTAGAGTTACGCTCTATCATTAATATCTCACTCTATTAATGACAACGTAAGCTCAAGGGATGCACATTAATGAATAATTACAAACAATCAAATAATAATTCAATAATCGCAAATGCCATAAATATTAATCTTATTAATAATACGAATGTGTTCAAGTACATTTGTCCCTAATAATGATTGTCTCTAGGACATACATACTTTCAAGTTTAAGACCACACGATTTGAAAGATTCACACATATTTAATTTAAGACCACAAGATTCAAAAGTCTCCCTTTGTTTCATAAACTCCGTTCCAAGTCAAACTAAAACACTTAAATCGAGACGGAGGGAGTACTACCTTTTAAGATACTCTCTTAGCCCACTTTTACTAGTTCGCTACATTAAAAATTGATTTCTACTTTTACTAGTCTAGTTTAAAAAATCAAGAGATAATTTATCATTTGATACTTATTTTACTCTTATTATTATTATGTACTAATCATTTCCAGTTCATTTATAACATTTAGAGTGACTTATAATAATTAGGGGGATATAATAAAAATTATTATTTTTTATTGCTACTTAAAGGGGGTGCCAAATCAAATATGGATAAATAACATGAATGAAAGGAGTACCAATATAGTTTAACCAGTTACTTAAAGGGGGTGCCAAATCAAATATGGATATATGATTTGAGCAAAAACTACTAAAATTGTGTGAACCATAAGTTACACTAGAGATTTGCGGGTTCACCTATATATGCCAGCAAGAAACTATACTGTATTTGCTTGATCATTAGGATTCCTAACCACATGAATCTATTGCAAATCCTTTTACCTTTCCATTTTTTCTTTCTAAAATCTTATTCTCCCACTCATTTGCAAATTGCTAGGTAGGTATTATGATTGGAAATGACTAGGAGTTGTGAATTTGTAACCAATTTGTTGTTAAAAAGTCCCTCTTACCTAGGGAAACTCTACTAATTAAAGACCTATTTAATTAAAAATCATAAATCCCCACATGGAATATAAAATACCAAGAAGAGAGGAGAAATATTTATTGGCTCGAAGAATTTAATTTTCATCGGATAGATTCATTAAGGAATAAAGTTTACGTATGAAGATATTTTTTATCGCAGTATTCGAACTCGAGATTTCAACTTTTTTCCGCTCGAATTTAGTAGATTCTATTAGACTAAAAGACTAATCAATTGCATAAAGGAACTAAAGCTCTCAAAATGGGTTGGCCCAGCCCATTCGGACTACTCAACATGAGTTTTGGAACTTGACGGGCCAGGTTGGGCTGATTCATCTTTTTATTGGCCTTAAAACAATCAGCCCAATCCATGAGTACATGGGCTGCGGGCCTGGCCGGGCGAACCCACATTTTTTCAAATTGTTTTTTTAATAATTCTTTTAATTTAAATTCGAATTTAAAAATGCTAACATAAATATTTACAAGAAAATTGTGTTACTACTTGTTAATCAAGTTCAGATAGTGTTTGCAAAGGCATTTTGGGGTGAGTCCGAAGGCGACTCCCTGGCGAGTCCCGGGCCGGGGCGTACAAAAATGCACCGACGCGCAAATGAAAGGTGTAGATCCATAGGGTGTACGCCTTATAGTTCGAGGCGCAAGAAATCTTGAGTGCAAAAATGCAAGTTCTGGGCGTTAAAGTGTACGCCCCAAATGTTAAATATACTATTTGTTGTTTTAAAAATATTTTTGTTATAGATCATGTGTTTTTATCATTGGCGTAATAATATTTATACCCAACGTCGCTCAAGCCCACAGATAAGCGCACCCCAGCATCGTTCAAGCCCACGAGCCAGCGGGCTTTTTCGGGTCGGGCTAAAAAGTTTCGTTCTTAAATGAGCTCCGAAAATCTTAGCTCAACCTCGTCAAATCATAGATTAGGCTGGGTCGGCTCAACAGGCCTAGCCCATATTAACAGCTTTAAAAGGAACTAGTAACCTCATTTACAATCCATGCCAGGAAGTTGTCAGCCTAAGCATAAGATAATATTTTCTCCGTCTAATTTATGTGATACTTTTTTTTAATCAATCCTAAAAAAGAATGACACATTTCTATATTTAGTAGTTTCGCCGTCTCAAAAAGATTGTCTTAGTTTGACTTGACACGTAATTTAAGAAATAGTGAAAGACTGTTAAAATATGTGGTCTAAAACAAGTCTTAAACATTTGTGTGGGTGTAAATCATCTCATAAAGTTAAATTGTTTCTAAAAATAGAAATGTGTCAACCTTTTTGGGACAAAATAATAAGGAAAGTAAGACAATCTTTTTGGGATGGGAGGAGTAACAATTTAACTTTAAACTTCTCGTTTTACCCTTAATGAGATAATTTATAGTCACATATATGACATATTTTAGATCATAAGTAATAAGTTTTTAAAAAAATCCTTTTATTTCTTAAACTTCGTGTCCAGTCAAACACATTAACGGATATTAACGAAGGGTATTAACTAATGAAATAGAGAATTTTTACTAGCCTTATAACTACAATTATTAGACTCCCTACATAAATAAATAAAAAGTAACTTCATCCAGGTAATGCTTAATTACTGTACTAAATATCTTCACAAACTAAATGTGCATCCCAAAAAGGAACCTGTTTTCAATTAAGCATTTAGATTATCTTTTTCTCATTCGATAGAATTTGAATTTTCTCTCGATTGTTTTAAAAAAAAAATTACAATTCCAATCATCCTATCACATATCCCATGGTAGGGTAACATGCATTATGGTCAGATCCTACACACACACACACATATATATATATATATATATATATATATATATATATATATATATATATATATATATATATATATATATATATATATATTATATATACATTAACTTGAAAGTTATTGTAGGAACACAACTTCATATATCCTAGATTTGTTTCTAAACATTAAAAAAAAAAAAAAAAATTGGTATTCGATATCCGCATTGAAATTCGATTAAATCCCGATTCACGCGGAAAGCGGTGTCTGAAAGCTGCATTTGACCACCACTATATAGTATATACCGATCTCTAAACATTACCGTCATTCTTATTGTAAAACGTGGTGTTATTTGTGGTTGGTATCCGAAGACAAGATTTTCAATTATTTTACTTGCATGATTGAATATCATCAGTGGCCAGTACTTGGCAACTATGGCTGTCATTGCGGCTGCAATTTTTTAGGCATAACAGTGTCAAATGTCTATCTCCAACCCATATTCCCACTACTGCCCAAATGAAAGAGGGATAGGCCAGTCTTACAAATCATTTGTTTTGGACATATATATCTATGACAATGTATTAATTCGAGGTTTTACCACGTTTGTTTATATGAGATTCTTTCGACAAGCATACAGATACGCATTTAGTACTGTGTAACATCATATTCAAAGGGTCGGTTGATTTTGTAATTTTTGTTGGATATTTGCATCTAATGTCATTATAGCGTTCTAGAACAATTAGTTGTTTAATCGTAGAAGTATATTCGTGTAAAAGTTTCTAATTCGACTTTCTAATAGACTTGTTAGTTTAATATTTGATTTAGTAGAATATTCAATTTTTTTATAAGTTTTAGTGCTTGTTGGGCCATGAATTGTTATAACTTTTCGGAATTTCAAAAATTCTAAAAAGTTTTCATAATTTTACTCCAAATCACTTATAAAATTCGAAAACAACTTCAATTGGTATTCATGTCCAACTACAATTCTAATTTTCAAATATTCCCTCCGTTCAATTTTACTTGTCCATTTTAGAAAATTAAGAGATAATTTACCACTTCATACCTATTTTACCCATATTGGGTTAACAAGTTCAAGAAAATTTTAGTGGTTGCACACAGGGGCGGAGGGAGGAAGGGTCAAGGGGTTCATCCAAACCCCATTCGGAGGAAAATTACACTATTTATACATGGTTAAAATTATTTTTTATGTATATATAGTAGATGTTGAATCTCGTTTGGCAGCTCCATGTGTTTACTTTTTCATATTTTAAAACCCTTAGTGAAAATTCTGGCTCTGACACTGGTTGCACAACTTTTAAAGTATGTTTTATTTATTTCAATCACTACAAGAAAAAGGGTTATTAGCGACCAATATGTAGTGACCAGTTAAAAATCTGGTCCCTAAAGGCATACTTATATGGACCAGATTTATTCTTGGTCTCGTCAATTTTGTGCTCTACATAACGAAGGGAGTAAATGTGGTCCTTAAAATGATCATTTACTCGTCCCTAAAGCTCCAATTTGTGTGGGAGAGAACGCAACTTGGTTTTATTTCTTAAAACTAAATAATAAAAAACATTCTCAAAAGCCCTAATTTTAGTGGTGCTCGTCCTAGCATCTCTGCAAGCCGCTACCGATGTTGCTTGTTCTATCTGCTTCCCGTCTTCTTACTCTTCAATGGAGTGAAAAGGTTCGATCAATACCCTTTACATCTTCTTCTTTCTCTTCTATCGTAGAGATTTCATGAATGAGTTTGAATTAGGGCTGGCCAGTGGGCCGGGACAGCCCGACCCCGCTCCGGTCCCGTCCCAAGCCCGCTCCGGTCCCGCCCCGAATCCGCCAAAAAAAAAAAAAAATTACGGGGGCGGGACTCGAACTCGGGACGGGACGATGTCTCGTCCCGCGAGACCCGAGCCCGCCCCAGGCCCGCGAGACCCGACCCCGCCCCGACCCCGCCCCTTTGCAAAAATGACCGTTGCACCAACGGCCATTTTAGATTATGGCCGTTGACCTACGGCCATTTTAGCCCCCCCTCCCCCAACCCCCTACCCCTTAATATTTATTTTTAACCCATAAGTTATTATATTTACACTTTAACCCAATTTTTCAACTATAAATAACTCATTTTCTCTTCATCTTTCTCACAAATCTTCCTACAATCTCTCTAATTTCTCAATATATCTCTCTACAAGTCTACATTGTTTGCTAAATATTCAATTTTATTTATTCATTTGGGAATTGGTAGTGAAGTTGGCAACTAGCTTGAGGATCTTCCATCGAGCAAAGTTTCAATTTTCAACCTCTCGATTACACGTCGACGTTACGTCGGCGTTTGGTACATTCGTTCCTTCATTAAATTATTATTGTCTGTTTATTTAGTTTAGATCGCTTAATTTTATTGTCTTTAATTATTTATTTATTTATTTATTATCATAATTAAAATGGAAGGATTAAAATGTATGTTTAAGGGTAAGAGTAAGGGTGCTTCTTCTAGTAGGGGCAACCAGGGCAAGGGTACTTCTTCTAGTCATCTTATTCCTACACAGGATGATTTTGTTGATACTCAACATTTTCCTACAATACCATTAGATTTAGACCAGGAGCTATTTTCTGAAACTCAAGAAGACTTTAATTTAGACGATGATCTAGATGATATACCCACTAATGTTGATGACAACACACCCACTAGTGCACCTTCAACTGAAATACCTCATATTCCCCCTAGTATGAGACGAGGTCCAAAGAAAACGACCATTAAAATCGATGCATGGACATTTTTTGATAGGGACGTAGAGAATCAAGTAGCCATATGTAAAATTTATAAAAATGTTTTAAAATTTAAAATCGGAAAAGGTCACGGTGGGACGGGGGTTTAATTAGACACGTAGTAAGTGCTCATCCAGCTAGGTATGCCCAATACCAGGCTTCAAAACCGGGTGCGCAAACGCGCGCTCCATCGGGACAAGGTTCACATACTGATACTGTCCCGGACCAAGTACATGGTCAAATTAACCCTATGATGGGGGGAATTGTAGGCTCTAAATACAATAAACATAGAGATAGGGAAGCAATATCAAAATTAGTTGTTGTGGAGGGTTTGCCTTTTTCATTTCCTTCATCTCCCGGTTTTATTCATTACATTAGAGATATATATAATCCTGTTTTTAACGGTTTTCCTAGATCAACTGTTAAGAGAGATGTATTTAAATTCGCGCATGAATATCAACAATATTTACGTTTTTCATTATATCATTTTAATGGCAAAGTATCCATCACGTCTGATATAGGTCGTAGTACTAACGGCCATGATTATTTAACTGTAACTTGTCATTGGATAGATTATAAATGGTCTATGCAAAAACGTATTTTAGCGTATAGATATATAGATGATAGGCACACTTGGTACTTTTATTGCAGAAAATATTTATCAAGTGTGCGATTATTACAGAATTACCTATAAAATTATGACTATTACATTAGATAACGCTTCTAATAACAATTACGCAATTACAATTTTAAAAAATAGTTTAACTCCTTCTTTTTCAGACCATTTTCATATAAAATGTGCGTGCCATATATATAACTTAATTGTAAAGGATGGTCTATCACTTTTTGAAGACATTCTTAGTAAAATACAATTTGCTATAAACTTTGTTTTTAAAAGTAATAAAGTACAACGTAGAAAAGAATATAAAAAAATTTGTCATGATTGTGGACTACCTTTTAGAAAAATTTCACAAGAAGTATCCACTAGGTGGAATTCTTTATACGAGCAACTACTTGTTGCTTATGACTATAAATTACCTATAACTTTATTTTTTAACTCTCATAATAAAAAGCCAGCTGATATGATTTTAGATAGTGATTGGGAAAAAATCTCCGAACTTATTGTATTTTTAGAGAAATTTTTTCAAGCAACAAAAGAATTTTCCGGTATATATTATCCTACTATTTCAACTATGTTATTTTATATAACTCTAATATTTTTATTACTTAGTGAATATATGGAAAAACCAAATTATAAGGCAAATTATTAAAAAAATGTTTCTCAAAATAAAAAAATATTTTATTCCTATTCCCTCTATTTATATTATTGGTTCGTATTAAATCCTACTATTAAAATAGACGGTACTAAATCACTAATTGAAACTATTTACGATTGTATAGAAGTACTACCACCTCCAAGTCCCAAAAATCTAAATCACCCACCACCTATTGAACAAACTAAAGAAGAAGTATTGTCTAGCGTAGAACACCAATGCAAAAATATATATAGATTTTATCAACAAGAAAATGCTAGTAACTTACCGACTTCCATACCATCTTCTTCATCTTCAATACAACCTCACAAAAGACATGTTGTTTCTGCGGCTAGTATTGAAAGCCTCAGAAATAGAATGTGCGGTCGTACCTCTACTACTAACCAAATTAGCGAGTTGGATATTTTTGTTTTACGGGGTTCTGTACCGTATCAAGAAGTTATCAATGAAGATGGACATGAAGACTTGCAAAATACCGGGAGGGGGAATGAGAAGACCTTTCCGACACTTTCATTGATGGCTCGAGATGTTTTGAACATTCAAGCGTCGTCAACTGCGTCTCGAAAGCGCTTTTTCTGCGAGCAGGATATCAAATAGGAGACCACAGACACTCATTAGCCGGAGACAGCTTGAAAATTGCAGTATTATTCAGAGATTGGATACGAGCGGAGCGGAGAAGGCGCGGTCAACCGGAGATCAACGAAGAAGATGATGAAAACTACAACGAAATCTTAACCGAAGGTAGTGGAAGCGACGTGGATCAATTTGACCAACAAATACCAATTCCAACCGAAGAACCACATGAAATCATCAAGCAATTAGAACAGGTTTATTTGAGAATGTAATTTTTTTAATTGTAATTTTATTATGTAATTTGTAACTTTTGGACAACACCACAAAGTTGCAATTTAGATTTTAGACAATTGTATTTGTATTACAAAAAAATAATATGTCTATTAAATAATATAAGAGGCACAAAAACAGCATTGGGATGTTTTTATTACACTATCTTATTTTGTTTATTGAGTTTTTTTTATACATATGTTATTTAAAAAATAAAAATAATAATAAATGAAAACCCGCCGTATCCCGCCCCGAGCCCGACCCCGCCCCGAGCCCGCCCCGACCCGAGCCCGACGGGATCGGGATCGGGACGGGACTTGCTCCAGTCCCGCCAGACCCGACCCCGCCCCTTTTCCCGTCCCGCCCCGACCCCGCCAGACCCGAGCCCGGCCCACTGGCCACTCTTAGTTTGAATTAATACTCTTTTTTAGGCAAACTAGCGGAAAAATTCTCAAACTCAAGGAAGATGTCAAAGTTGCTGAAGGTTATCTTTTAATTTTTATTTGTATGTGGATTTGGAGGTATGTACGGACACTGTAAATCTTTTCTAATTTCTCTATCTGGTGATTTCTTTTGCTATTACCAGCTCAAAATTTCCCTTCGTTTTACTATTTTTAAATTTTTTAGTGATTCCCTGCTCGTTTTACTTAGACTTCCTTTTCAATATTCATTAGGGGTAACGTTTTCTCCTTTTGATATTATTCATGCGATTTTATGGACATCTCCCATTACTAGCAAATTGGGGCACAAATATTATTTGATATTTTTAGATGATTTATCTCACTTTCTTTGGGTGTATCCTCTAAAATATAAGTCCCAAGTTTACACAATCTTTCTTGAATTTCAAGCATATGTTAAAATCCAATTTGAAAAGACCATCAAAACTTTTCAATATGATAACGGCCATGAGTTTGACAACCTTCCCTTTCATAAATTTTGTGCGGATCACGACATGGTGTTTCAATTTTTTTGCCCCCATACCTATCCTCAAAATGGTAAAGCCGAAAGAATCCTACGCACCATCAACAATAAGATCCGCACTATGCTCTTCCATGTTTCTATCCCTCCTTTTTGGGTGTACGCCTTACACATGACAGCATACCTCCTTAATATATTACTAACACGAACACTTCATAATAAAACTCCAACCAAAATTCTCTTAAGTCGAATCTCATTATGATCACCTTCAGATTTTTGGTTGTCTATGCTACCCGGATCTCGCCTCCACGGCCCCTCACAAATTAGCACATAAAACTATCCCTTCCATTTTCTTAGGTTTTCCGTCAAACTATAGGGGATACTTATGCTATGATTTGTCCACAAATAAAATCCTAGTCTCTCGTCATGTCACATTCGAGGAGAACATTTTCTCATTTGCAAACATCCAAAAAATTTAAGTCTCTGATCACGACTTCCTTGATGATCCGAAAATGACCCTTCTCATTAGAAACGCCATATATCGTGCCACCCATCCCATCCCGTCACTGCCCCAGCCTATTGCCCCATCGTCGACTACCCTCCAGCCACCGACGACTACCCCTCCCCCCATCCCGTCACTGCCCCAACCCACTGCCCCACCATCGACTACCCCCAGCACCCGTCGACTGCCCCTCATCCCGTCGACCACCCACCGTAATCAGTCACTGCCCCACCCTAAATCAGTCATGGAAAATACAGTGTCCCAAACCACTCCACTGCCCGTGATCCAAACAGTCCCGCTTCTGACCCACCGTATGGAAACCCGTGCCCAGCACGATATTTTCAAATCAAAAGTCCACTTTAACCTCTCCACTCAGACTATCTCACATATACCTAAAACTCTCAAATTAGCCAAGCTTGACCAGAATTGGAATGCGGCCATGCATGAAGAATTTAATGCGCTCACTACATAACGCACTTGGGATATTGTCCCGAGACCAGAAGGGGTGAATGTGATTCATTGCATGTGATTATATCATCACAAATTCAGAGATAGTGGTGAGCTTGAACATGATAAGGCAAGACTTATGGAAAATAGCACGGGGCAATAAGTGGGAGTTGATTGTTGCGAGACCTTCAGTCCAGTGGTTAAACCAGCCACCATTCGCACTGTTTTGAGCATAGCTATGGAAAAGAATTGGTCGATTCATCAACTTGATGTGAAAAATGCGTTCTTACATGGAGATTTGAAAGAAATTGTATATATGCATCAACCGCATGACTTTTTTCATCCAGAGGCTCCTCAGTATGTCTACCGTCTTCGAAAGCCACTCTATGGCTTGAAACAATCCCCTAAGGCTTGGTATGAGCTCTTTGCCTCTTTCATCATGCAGATCGGGCTCGTGTGTAGCAAAAGTGATAATTCACTTTTTATTTTTCATCGAGGTAATGACATTGCATACCTTTTGCTCTATGTGGATGATATTGTTCTGACTGCCTCATCTGATATGCTGAAACATGAGATCATTACCCTGCTCAAATCTGAATTTGCTATGATAGACTTGGGTAAGTTGAGTTATTTTTTTGAGATTTCAGTGACCAGATCCGAAAATGCAATGTGTCAGCGTAAGTATGCCGAAGAAATTATTTACATGGCTAAAATAGCAAATTGCAAGATCATGCCCACTCCATTCGACTCGAAGTCAAAACTCAGTGCCGATGACGGGGATTCGGTGCTCGATACTTTTCTTTATAGGAGTCTTGTTGGTGCACTTCAGTATTTTACCTTCACTAGGCCCGATATTGCCGATGTCATTTAGCATGTGTGTTTGTTCATGCATGCTCCCAGGGAGTCTCACTTTATCGCTCTTAAACGTATCATTCGGTACGTTAAGGATACTCTTTACTACATATTACATCTTTATCCATCTACACCGACCAGGCTGATATCATATACGGACGCCAATTGGGACGGCTGTCTGAATACACGTCTATCTACTTCTAGCTACTGTGTATTTTTGGGTGATAATCTCATCTCGCGGTCTGCCAAACGGCAAGCCACGCTTTCCCGTTTGAGTTTAGAAGCAGAATATAGAGGTGTTGCGAACGTTGTTGCTGAGATCTGCTGGCTCAGAAACCTTCTTCTAGAGCTTGTCCCTTATGTAAGTCATCTCTTGTCTACTGTGATAACATATCTGTTGTTTACTTGTCTCATAACCCGGTTCAACATCAATGAACCAAACATATTGAGATGGATATTCACTTTGTTCGTGAAAAAATGTTGTCATGGGCCATGTTCGGGTGTTACATGTTCCTTCTTCCTATTAGTACGCATATATATTTACTAAGGGACTTCCTCGGCAGCTATTCCTTGACTTCAGATTCAGTCTGAGCGTTCGGCTTTCTCCGCTCCAACTGAGGGGGTGTGATAGAGAATAAATAAATATTCTCCATCTATTCTGTAATTATTATTCTAGTATAATTAGATAAAGTAGATATCTTTATACAATTAGGTTTGTAATTGTAAACACATGTATATATTGCATAAATGAGAAGCTTTCAACCAAGGAGAATTATAATATTCTACAACATCCTTTATGTTTAAAATAAATACACATGATTTGTATAATAGACCTAACTAACGAACCTCTTTGTTGAAAAATTACAATGTATACACAAACAAAAATAACATATTCAGTGTAATCCCAAGAGTTGGTCAGGTCTGAGGAGGATAGAGTGTACGCAAACTTTACCCCTATCTTGTGAGGCCGAAATTATTGATAACAAATTAAATGTTGAATTCTATTGATTTCTTGTATGTTTACTTTATTTTTATGTTTTGAATTTCTAAATCAAAATCATGACACCGTCACTACTAACTAGCTTGGAGTCGAGAAATAGTTGATCGATTGACTCTTTCCTTAGAATATTGCACAGCGTAAGCCACACTTCTAGGAAATTAAGGACTCATTTGGCCATAGATATTATTCATTTTTTTCGGAATTTTTTTTCACTTTTTTCAAAAACATAGTGCCATAAAAATTTCAAATACAATTTTTATGTTTGGAATTTGAAAAACAACCAAAATCTTGTTTTCACTTTTTTTTACGTTTTTCCATTTTCAGTTTTTGTCCCTTACTTTTGTCTTTCTTTTTTCAAATTTTACCCTAAAAGTTTTTATTTTTATAAAATGGACACCCTAAATGCTGAAGTCTAAACAGATTGGATTTTTTTTGTTTCTCTGCTTCTAATATTTGATTGTTCTTTTGCCGCGATGAATAGTTTTTCTAGCATGCTTTACTCTTCCTCGTCATTGTTCACTCTTCTTGACTGAATTTTCCTCATTACAATTGACAGGGTCTAGATGTTTGTTGTTATACACTAAAGAAACAATTTGAGGTTGCTGCATATTTCCCTTGGCTGCATGGAGATTATTTACATTTCCTTTTCCAACCTACTTGGTGTTATAGCATATTTGTAAATTATGATGTCTGAAAAATAGCATTGCAAAGTAAAATAGGAACTTAATTTTTTCCGTTATAGTACATGAGTTGACATTCATGTAAGGTTGTAACCACACGCTGAATCAATATGCAAAGTAAATTAATTTGTTAAATGATATCAGATTGTCTTTATAAGGACATTGAAAGCTATTGTGTTTATTAATTAATTTAGGTGGTTTTGCTAGTTTTTAAAAATTGGTGTGGGAGGGGGGGGGTATAATTCATATTTAATATTTTAAATAAAAAGTGCATTCCAACAACCAAATATTATTTGTAAAAATTATGGCCAAATACAACTTCAACTTCAAAAATTTCAAAAAAAATGATTTTTTTTTTATTTGGCCAAAATGCCTATAGTAAAACGTTTTTCAGCAGAGATTATATATAGTGGAAATTTAGCGCATAAGTCTTGGATTTGTCAAAAGGACTTCAATAAAATTTACTTGTATCGGATATGTACATCAATCCTAATAAATATATGATGCATGTCTTAGCTTACATTTTTATTGTTAAATCATAGTAGTTAAAAAAATATACATTTTACCCTAATTTTTAACTTAACCATAGTAAAGTAATATGATTTGATTCAACATTAGGTGCAAGGAAAATTTTACCCTCTACTTTTCTACTTAATATAGGTTGTACATTTCCAAATGTTGGACAAACCAACCAAACAACCCTTAGGGGTCGTTTGGTTGGCCTATGTATAAGGCTAATACACGTATAAAACATTGCATAATTTAGTATAGAGTTTGGTTGGTATCAGTATGTCCGTATAGAATTTTGTATATCTTTTACTGTGTTTGGTTGTCATTTCATTATCGGTATAATTGATACCGATATAACTTTATACTTAAATTGTTGTATAACTTTATTCCACCTCCATGGTGGTATAAATTTATACATGGATTGTGAGATTAAATAGTCCTTATATAACTAGTCCTTGTATAGCTAATTTCTGTATAACTAATTCATATACAATTAATCTCTGTATAACTAATTCATGTATAATTTACCTTTCAACCAAACGACCCCCAAGTGTTCTGAAACTCATACGCATACACCGTCACATAAAATTGACTATTCTCTAATTAATTAACTAATTATGTCAGTTTGGAAAGGATGTGTGAAGAATACTTGAATTCATGCTTGTCATTGCAATTCTAAGAAACGGAGTTGAGTAATACGTAATTATAATTACTACTTTCATATACTATGTAGTACTATAATTATTATATGAGTATACAAACCCGACATTATCCGATCCAACCGGAGAAGTTGGAATCAGCGCAATGATTGACCTGTCCAAATCACGTCATGGGTTTTTAGAAAACTATAATTTTCACATGATAATTTATATATGAGCTAAATTAACCAGTCTATTGTAGAGTAATTTTGCTTAACTTTGCAGCTGGAACGAGAGATTTATGCGTACAATTTTTTATGTGACGGTGTTATTGTGTTAAATCAGACTTTTTTTAAAAAAAATACCATAATAAAACTAGTATAAAAATACTCTTAACATAAAGTAGTATTATCTTTCTCTATTAAGCTCAGCCGGATTTATTTTTTTTAAAAAGTCTCATTACACATAGTATGTATTATTTCTTTTTCTTATCAATTTTGAATACATTACTTTGTTCATACACCTAACAATCTCTTCTTTAAACTAATTCCACATGACTCATCAGCATAATTTTAAGTTAATATAGAGATTTACTATCTGCCACTCATACCATCCAATTGTTTATGGCTAGGTACAAAAAATCCATAGGTTTCTTCTTTGTGTGTGCGTCTCCAATCTATCGCTAATAAATCAGTTCGTAGATGAGAGAAGACCGTAAGAGGGTCTCATGCCATCACTTTGTCATTTTCATACTCGTCTAGCTGAACCATTAATTATGATTTCAATTGTCATACTAAATTAGCCCAAAAATACTTTTAACATGATGAGATATTATATACTTCACGTCAAGTCTATACAGATTTTCACAAAACATGATCTCACGTCATTAAAGTATCACTATACATTATACGTAGCATTGTGTTCTTATCAACTTTTAATGTAAACTTCATTTGTACACTCAACAAGTATTTGCCGGGGTATATATGGACAACTCTACATCAGCCTCTCATGCCAAGTTTACTCTCATACTCCAAGACCATGAATGATTCTCAAACTTGGAAAAGGATTTCGATTGATTTGATTTTCTAGAGTCCAACTTATAATAAAAATAATAAAAAATTAAAGTTACATCAATTCTGCAACAATACGAATAATAACATACCCATTGGAATTCAATAAAGCGTGATCTGAGGAGAGTAGAGTGTGCATAGACTTTACCCATACCTTGAGAGGTGGAGAGAGTATTTTCGGTATACCCCCGACACAAGGAAAAGTTACACTCCCTCCGTTCACTTTTACTTGTCCACTTTTGACTTTACCCACCCCTTAAGAAACAATAGTATGTTACCACAATATTCACAATAGTTGATGTTTAGTCTTAGGTCTTGAAAAATGATTTGGGGAATAAATACTAATGCTGAATTTAAACACATGAAAAGAAATATGTTTTTCTCTTGATATGCTAAAAGTGACAGGTAAAAGTGAAAATATATTTTTTCGTATAGTGGACAAGTAAAAGTTAACGTGAGAGTATCAATTCTAAAGAGTTAATTCCCTAGATAGTCACCCAAGTTTAGGAAATTTCTTACAAAAATCACTTTTGTTTCATTTAGGACAATTAAGTCACTTAACTATCACTATTTTCCTCAAAAAATACCTAAATATCTCAAAGACCTCCTTCTCTCCTAGTTGACATGCCATATCATTAAAATCTTATTTTTTTTAAATAATAAACTTATTTATCTCATTAAATCCATTTAACCACAAGTATCTTATACTAGATCAAACATGATTCGGTTAAAAGGCTGCAAAGGAACAAACTAGCATGTTTCTAAATGAATTTGAATTAAAATATTAAATATTAAAATCTATAGATAAGTTTTAAAAATAAAAATAAAAAAATAAAAAAGTTTGAATTTGAGTTACTTTAGAGCTTTAGTTTAATATATTGCTATATATTAACATGACACGATGACAAGTTGAAATATCTATATCTTAACATAAAATAAATTAAGAATATATTATATTTCATATTTCATATAAAACTAATAGTATAATACTTTAAAATAAAATATAAGAGTAATAATATAATACTAGTAATGAAAATTCTATGCCTTCTGCATGAGAAATAAAAAGATCTCGATGGTATGAAAATTAAAATATCAAAAATTACATACTACATATTTAAAAATAAATAATTCAAAATACAAAGGAAAATTTATACTAACTTTTTTTTAAAAAAGAATATACTATTCAATTAGATTTTAAAAAAAAGTTAAACTGATATCAATGTAATTTTTGTGTTAGTTGTGCAATTCCGTTTTAATGTGAAAAAATATGTTGTTTAATGTAAAAACAAATATGTATTTTTTGAAAATTTGAATTTGAATAGAAAGATAAAAATTACTTGAATTTTAATTTAAATTGAAAGATAATATATTTTAAAAAGTGGCTTAATAGAACATATGGGTTGATTCTTTTGCCCCTTTTTAATAGGGTTATATTTGATTGAGTATAAAATATGAATTTAGTTAAATGAGTTGGATGAGTTAAATATATCAATTATTTTTAAAAATGGAATTTTAACGACATGACATGTCAACTAGGAGAGAATGAGATTCTTAATGTGCTTAGGTATCTTTGAAGAAAATAGAGTAATAGTTAAGTAATTTTATTGTCCTAATTAAAATAAAAGTAATTTTTGTAGGAAATTATGTAAACTTGGTGAGCGGAATTAACTCCAATTCTAAATGTGAAAGAAATCAAGTTTTTATTAGTGTAAAGGTTCCCCAGAGATGGCAATGGATCCTGGACCCGGTCCGGATCCGGTGGATCCAAATCCGTTTTATAGGATATGAATCTTCAAAATTTGGACCCGACGGATCCGGATCAGACCCGGATCCTTGTCTGACGGATCAGATATGGATCTGAATCTTGTATTTGAGATCCGTATCCGGTTCAGATCCGACCCGTGGATCCGTTTTTTATTAAATATATTCATAACCTAGAATGTAATTTTACAAGTATTTTCTTAAAATTGCTAAGCACATCCTTGCAAGTTTAATTCTCAAAACAAGTTTAATTTATCCCCGCGTTAACTCAAAAATCAAAAAATAAAGAGGTAACTTCGATAATAAAATCAATGTTATATTAGTGAATGACTAACATCTCCATAGACAAGTAGTTAAAATTATATTCACTTCATTTGTGAAGATTCCAAGCACATGCAAGTTCTGCGTTGTGAAAATACTAGTCGGCATTTTCCACAACTATTGTCATTGTCCAACATTTTCAATTAATAGCTCACAATCAAAACGAGACAACGAACAAAATATCTCATATGAACATTTCAAAATTGAAACACAGTAAACTATTAGCTAAGTAAAAATCGTTTGTCAGTTCAAAAAAAAATTCTTAGCAAGATTACATTTTTAGCAAGACAAATTTTTTTACATGTGGATCCAGATCCGATCCGTGGATCCGATGGATCCGGATTTGGATATGATTTTTATGAACCCGCTGGATCTGGATCCGGATTTGAATTCAGGTATGAAAAACGGATCTGAATCTGGATCTAGTAGTATCCGATCCAGATCCAATACGTTTCAATCCCTAGTCCCCCTTCTACGATGCACACTGCCTGTTTATAAATGTGAGACTCCTTTCCCCATTTGCTTCCTTCCTTCCTTTTACTATCCACATTTATAAACTTTGACCTTAATTTCAGCTCATTCTTGTGAAATTTCATCTTAATATCTACTTTCATGGATAATGACTACTTGTCTAATGGTGGAATTCCATTAAATTCCCTACATTCACCTCAAGAATTAAATTCAGATTATTTTCTAAACACCCATTGGGACAAAAATTCTACAGATCAATACACCCATTTTGATTCAGCTTTGAGTTCCATGGTCTCATCCAACGATAGTTCATCGCTCCAATTGGGCACAATTTGTAGCTCTCCTTCACCCCAATTCACTAATCACGTTGGAAATTATGATAATAGTAGTTGGTGTTATACTACACCTTTAAACTCTCCTCCAAAATTACACATAAAAGATAAATTATCCAATTTGGGGAATTCAGTTCTTATGATTGCTCCCCCATTTTCCGCACCTTCAGCTAATCCAGGGTTAGCTGCTAAATTTTCTTGTTTTAGTAGCCCTAGTTTTAATGGCAGAACGAGTCAATTTGAACTAAACAATGACGAATCGGGTTATGGATCTTGTACCGGGTCTATGGGGAGAGGAAATTTGAGTAGCCCTTCTCTTGTTCAAAACAAAAATTCAAGCCAAACCCAGGTGGAAATTTTGAATTTGGGCAAAATTTCAGGTCCCAATGGCAACTCTAATGAAGAGTGTTCTATTTCTGAGCAAGTAAAAAGTGGTGAAATAGGGTCAAAAACACCAAGTGTATTGAATTCTAGGAAAAGAAAAGGGGTTTCAAGAGGGAAAGGAAAGAATAATGTGCAAATTGTAGGTGATAATGGAGATGGTACATGGGAAAAGATATGTAAATTAATACAAGGCAATGGGAACAACAATGGAAGTATTAAAATGGAGGAACAAAGGGGTAGTGAAAGTGATGAAGCTGAGAAAGAACAAAAAGGAAATCAAAAGATTAGTGAGGCACCAAAGGATTATATTCATGTTAGAGCAAGAAGGGGTCAAGCTACTGATAGCCACAGTTTAGCTGAAAGAGTAAGCCTAGATCTGAAATTCTTTGATACTTTTTTTTCTTGTCTGTGTTAGAATTATGTGATTATTTTTATTTGTTCAATTACTATTTTACTACGAATATATTTTAACATGTTTTTACATGCGAGTTTGATTCACGTTAAATTTTATTGTGATAACAGGTGGCTCTTATAATTGATCATAAGACTCTGTTGAATTATGTGCCCGTCTCTTTTTTTTATCTTTTATAATTGTGGTGTACGGGCAAACTTGCCCATACCTCGGTTAATTCCATGAGATGCATGCTACCTTCCACCAATACAGTTATCACATAACCCTGTGCACCAACGGTCAGATAGATGGAAGAAATCACCATAGTGTTTTTGCCTTCGTTCGAATTTGAACCTGAGATCTCATGTATGACCACCTCATCTAAATATTCAAAGTTCAAGAAAGATAGAGAACACACATTTATTTACTTAATCATATTTTCAACGGCTTGAACACCAAATTTGCATGAATCAATATTACTTATCTAATTATCGTCTTATTTGCCATTTGATTAGGTCCGTCGTGAGAAGATCAGTCAAAGAATGAAGCTTTTGCAAGATCTTGTACCAGGCTGTAATAAGGTTTGTCCAGTTGCTACATTAGTTTCTTCAGTTTTTTCGTTTTCTTTTCTCTTTAGTTACATGGAAGTTTAAGTTTTTAGCTGCCATTTTTGGTCCAATTCTAACCTAGATGAACAATTTTTACTAGGTGACTGGAAAAGCATTAATGCTTGACGAGATTATAAATTATGTCCAGTCACTGCAACGCCAAGTTGAGGTAATTCAAGGTTTTGATGAAGCAATGTTGTGAAGATAGCCCATGAAATGTGCTTTGGTCCTTCATCTAATTGATCCTTATTGCAACATTTTGTAGTTCTTGTCCATGAAGTTGGCTTCAGTGAACCCAAGAATGGATTTTCACATAGATAATCTCCTTCCCAAGGATGTAAGTGTTTGATATATCAGTGAATGTCTTCCTTATGTTGCTCGGAATCTTCAAAATGTCGACAAGTGCATGTCGGATCCTTCAAAAGTTGTGTATTTTTGGAAGATCCGATACGGATGTGGCAGCATTTCTGGAGAGTCCTAGCAACGTAAGGACTACTGAATTCCTTGTTACATTTTAATGGAATTCCATGGAGTTAAATTTTCCTTTATTTCAGTTATGTCAACCAAATGGCTCTTTGCACCAACATGTGTTCCCATTAGATGGATTTGGTGAAAATCTTGCTCAGGTAAACAAACCGCTCAGCGACTCTGCAGATTACCATTCACATTATATGTCTAATAACAACAATAAAACGGACCATGTTGCTCCATTTAAGCTCATATCCATCCAATATTATACTAGAAGTTCTTTATTTTCAACTGGCATTTTCTGATTGAGTTCATTTATCCAGCTTCCCACAATTTGTGAGGATGACCTTCAAAGCATTGTGTAAATGGGATTTAACCAGAACCCTAACCAGGATCTGATATTGCAGTCACAAACATTCCCTGGTAAGAGAAGGGGAAGCAATTTTTATTTATTTATTTAATTACTGTTATTTTATTTTATTGGGGGGGTGAGGGGAGGGGGTGCGGTGGTTATGATGGGAAGTTTGGACCACAGTGATCCCCCTATTATAAGTGTTTCAACTGATAATGAGGAAAAAACTCAACTTGTTATTAATATATTTGTTTCTTTTGATGCAGTGCCTAATTCTGAGTCTCACATGAAAATTGAGATGTAAATGACCATTCATTTGTCCACAGGACCACAATTTAAGGCCCCCACAGGAGAAAGAGCCTGCTGTATATAACCAGAGATTTTAGCTTAATCTGCTTCAGAAATTGCTAATCAACAAGATTAGATTTAGTATTAAGGGATTACTTTCCCACTTATTGTAATCTATAATTGGTTTGGACATTCTAATTTTTGCTTTTGTTGAGCTATTATAGTATTCTGTATAATGTTAACATCACCTCATGTAAGATATATTTCTCTGTTAACATCACCTTATTAGGAGCTTTAATTATTCAAATAATTGTCCATTATACAGAATAATTAAAGGAAGGATAATTTAGGAAGGATAATTATTCAAATAATTATTCAAATAATTTAGGAAGGATAATTATTCAAAGCTTTAATTATTTAATTATTCAAATAATTTGCTTTGGGTGTCAAACTATACAGTGGTTAAATCAGAAATTTTCCTACCATTTATGATTATTTAGTTAAAGTATGTTGTAACCAGGCTGTATGAATGACCTTCTTAGCTCAAAAGTCTCATAATGAATGATTTAGTTAGTTACAACTCTAAGCAATTAGTTTGTGATGGGAGTCAACCATGATGGCACATCTGTTTTTAGTAATGGTGGCATTCTCGTTCCTGGCGGAACTAAAATTTTCACTAAAGGAGGCAAAATATAAAGGATTAAACATACAAACAAGTTAAGAGGTTTCAACACATAGTATATATACGTTAAAAAGATCACCTATGTACATAGTATTATTTTTCAATGGAGGGGTGTTAATTGAGACCGTTTAAACAAGGGTGGCTCCGATATTGTCGAGTCATTTGGCATGCACTTTAACTATTTCACTGGATATCTGTTATTTTTCATTGGCATAAATATTAGATAACTTTGCTCCAGTAATATTTAAATAGGAGAAGAAATTACCCGGTGTGTATTTTTCTAAAACTGAAGTATGAAGCTATCCTCCACATTTTTTATCCATTTCATTGACTAGTCCACATCCTTGGGTGCCACAATAACACATTTTCTTAGGGGATGATTTTCAATAGATTAACCAGAAAGAGAAGCTTCTGTTCTTCTGTTTTACAGTGCTAAAAAGTCCAATTAGCCAAGAGAATGTCATAAACCTTCTTACTAACTTTTAAATTAAAAGAGATTATATTATGGGGGACAATCCCAGGTTGGCAATTGGTAAGATTCTGGCTAGGTTGCTTATCGGGCGGATCGGACAGATAATTATGCATAATGGTTTGACTTATCGGTTATCAACTTTTAAATGTACTAATCCGCAAGCCAACCGATAAGATATCGGTTGGTTTAGTATCGGGTTAGCAATTATCGGACTGTTATCGGACAGTGTATCGGGGGAATCTAAGAACAATAAAAATTAAAATCGCAATATGTAGTCCAGTTTCCATCGACAAATTAAAATTACAGCTTCCAATTCTTTTGTACAACTGCTTTTGCAAAGATAAAACAACAGAACCTTTGTAATTATAGACGTTTTATGGGCAGCAGTCATCGCCCTATATAGTCTGAACTTCTATAGCATTTAGGACAGTAGCACTCAGTACAATAGTCTGCATTGCCAATGTAAAAGCAAATTGCCATGAATAATAGCATCAACAAAGTGACCATTAACACACTAGTGTTTTTCTTTGTCATGGACCTCTCTTTCTCTTTCCCTTGACAAAGGTGAATAAACAAGAAGAGATAGAAAAATAAATGAGACTTTTGCTTTAGGGTTTAAATAGATACTTTATATATCTAGGGATAAAAATGTAAATATATTAATTCTTAACGGATTAACGGTTTACCCAATAAGGAAATTGAGTAATCCGTCATCATTAAATATAAAATTTTAATCCGTTTATCAGTCGTTAATCCGATAACTCAGTACCAATAAGCCAATTTTACGGTTGAGTTGGGTTATCGATTACGGTTCGATTTTGAAGATTCTCGCTAGACTCAATGAATCAGAGGGCTTTAATTTTCCAACTAATCCAAAATAGTTAAATGAACAAGAAAAAGGTTAAATAAAGTAGTGAAGTTCAGGTATGGAAATATACCATAGAAAAAGATAAATTAAAGATTAATCATTTGATGGAAGAAGGTTGGTAAAAATATTTCTGCTTTGCAGCCTTATCTTATTTTAATAAAAAAGATTCTTTCTAAATGAACTTCTTTCTCTTATTCTTCTTTTGTTTTCTATTGTTAAAGTAAGTTATAAAATCACACAATGTTTTGCTAATTATATATCGTCAAGATATTAAGGCCGACAAACTTGTTCCCAGCCACACAATATTGTCAATCTAGTGCTCTATTATTAGGTTATTTGGATCTGTGTTCACTCTCTTAACTATATCAAATAATTCCAATGTCCTTTTTCAAGCTTAGATTACTATTTTAAGGTAATTTTCTGAAGATTTTCCAGGCAGGACTTGGATGTTTTGTTCTTAGTCTAAATAACTTTCCTCAGCTGAATATAAGACAAATACTAACATGTGTGCTTTCTTATTCCATTTATTTCTTTTTTCAGTTTAAAATTCAGAAGATTTTCTTATTGTACCCGTAAGGACAAATCAGGAATGAATTGAATTGGCAGTAAAACTATGGCTGGCCAGTGGGCCGGGTTGGCCCGGTCCCGACCAGACCCTGCCCCAACCCCGCCCCGGTCCCGCAAAAAAAAATTCCGGAACGGGACTCAAACTCAGGATGGGACCTGGGCTCGTCCCGATACAGTCCCGATCCCGCCGACCCGGCCCGGTCCAGCCTGATCCCCCTTGCAAAAAATAACCGTTGCAGAACGGCCATTTTATATTTTGGAAGTTGTGCAACGGCCATTTTTTGCCTCCCCCTACCCCTTAATATTTATTTTTAACCCCTAAGTTAATATATTTACACTTTAACCCAATTTTTTCAACTATAAATACCTCATTTTCTCTTCATCTTTCTCACAAATCTCTCTAATCTCTCAATTTATCTCTCTACAAGTCTACATTGTCTACTAAATATTAAATTTTATTTGTTCATTCGTATAACTATATCATGTTCAAAAATTGGGAGTGAAGTTGGCAACTAGCTTGAGGATCATCCATCGAGCAAAGTTTTAATTTTCAACCTCGTGCGTCGTTCCTTCTTTAAATTATTATTTTTACTTTATTTTAATTAATGCACTTAATTTCATTATCTTTAATTATTTATTAGCATAATTAAAATGGAAGGAATAAGAGGTATGTTTAAAGGTAAGTGTGCTTCTTCTAATAGGGGTAACAATGGCAGGGGTACTTCTTCTAGTCATCTTATTCCTAGACAGAATAATTTGATTGATTACACAAATATAGATGAAACATAATTTTTTAATGGTATACCATTAGACGATGAGATATTTTATGCAACTCAGCCATACTTTAATTTAGAAGATAATCTAGATGACACACCAATTAATCTAGATGACACACCAATTAATCTAGATGACACACCCACCAGTGCACCTCAGACTGAAACTGAAACGTCTCATATTCCCCCTGGTATGAGACGAGGCCCAACACAACGAAAATTAAAATCGGCTGCATGAGTTTTTTTATAGGACCAGAGAATCAAGTAGTTAGATGTCAAATTTGTAAAAATGTTTATAAATTTAAAACGGGAAAAGGTCAGGGTGGGACTGGAGGTTTATTGAGACATGTACAAAACCTTCACAAAGCCAGGTGAGATGAATACGATGCTACAAAGTCGGGTGCGTCAATGCGCTCTCAGTCGGGACAAGGTTCACATATTGTCCCGGACCAAGTACAAGGTCAAATTAACCCGATGATGGGGGGAATTGTAGGCCCTAAATACGATAAACATAGAGATAGGGAAGCAATAGCAAAATTAGTTGCGATGGAGTGTTTGCCTTTTTCATTTTTTTCCTCTCCTGTATTTATTCATTACATTAGAGATATGTATAATCCTGCTTTTAACGGTTTTCCTAGATCAACTGTTAGGATAGATATTTTTAAATTTGCACATGAATATCAACAATATTTACGTTATTCATTATATCATTTTTCTGGCAAAGTATCTATTACGCCTGTTATTAGACTTTTAAAAGATCTTTTAACTTCATCTTCTCCTAATCATTTTCATATACAATGTGTGCGTCATATTTATAACTTAGTTGTAAATGATCGTCTATCACTTTTTGAAGACATTCTTAATAAAATACAATTTGCTATAAACTTTATTTTTAGAAGTAATAGAATACAACGAAAAAAAGATTATAAAAAAACTTGTCACGATTGTGGACTACCTTATAGAAAAATTCCCGAAGAAGTAGCGATTATGTGAAATTCTTTATACGAACAACTACTTGTTGCTTATGATTATAAAAGACCTATAACTTTATTTTTTAACGCCCATAATCGAAATCCAACTGATATGGTCGTAGATAACGATTGGGAAAAAATTTCAGAACTTATTGTATTTCTAGAGAAAAAATTTCAAGCAACAAAAGAATTTTTCGGTATATATTATCCTACTATTTCAACTATGTTATTTTATATAGCTTTAATATTTTTATTACTTAGTGAATATATGGAAAAATCATCTATAAGGCACATATTAAAAAAATGTTTATCATATCCCACTATTTATATTATTGGTGTTGTATTAAATCCGACTATTAAAATAGACTGTTGTAAAGCATTTATTGAAACTATTTATGATTGTATAGCAATACCCACCACTTAAGGAACAAACTAAAGAAGAAGTGTTGTCTAGCAGAATGCAAAAAACTATATACGCATTACCAACAAGAAAGTGCTAGCAACCAACCGGCTTCCATACCATCTTCTTCTTCTTCTTCTTCAATACAACCTCAAAAAAGACATGTTGTTTTTGCGGCTAGTAGTGAAAGCCTTAGAAATAGAATGTTTGGTGGTACCACTACTTATCAAATTAGCAAGTTTGATGTTTTTATTTTGCAGGGTGTTGTACTGTACCAAGCAGTTCTCAATGAAGAATGACGTGAAGACTTGCTGAAATACTGGAGGGAGAATGAGAAGACATTTCCTACACTATCAAAAATGGCCCGAGATGTGTTGAACATGCAAGCGTCATCAACAACGTCTGAAAGCGTTTTTTCTGCCGGAAGATTTCAAATAGGAGAGCACATACACTCATTAGCGGGAGACAGCTTGGAGATTGCAGTATTATTCAAAGATTGGATATGAGCGGAGCGTAGAAGGTGCGGCCAACCGGAAAACAACGAAGAAGACGACGAAAACTAAAACGAAATCTTATCCGACGGAGGTGGAAGCGACGTCGAGCAATTTGACCAACAAATTTTCAATTCCAACTGAAGAACCATTAGACATTATAAAGAAACTAGAAAAGGAGTTTTTAAATATGTAATTTTTTAAATTGTAATTGTACTATGTTATTTGCAACTTTCAACACCACAAAGTTGGAATTTTGAAATTGTAGTACAAAAAAATCATATTTCTATTAAATAATATAAGAGGCACAAAAACAACCTTGTGATATTTTTATTACACTATCTTGTTCAATTATTGAAGTGTTTATATATGTTATTTTTTAAAATTAAGTGCAAAAAAAAAAAAACAACTCGAAAAACCCGATCCCCCCCGCCCCCGACCCGACCTGACCCGATAAGACTGGTCCCCTTTTCCGACAGGACCGGGAACGGGACGGGACATCGGCGGATCCCGCCAGTCCCGATCCCGCCCTACCCCTGTCCTGTCGGGTCCCGTCCCGCCGAGACCCACCCTGCCCCGTTGGCAAAACACATTTGAGGCAGAAATATTGAAATACTAATATTGAGTCATGTATTAGTATTCGTACCAACTAATTCAAAATCTTGAATCCATCTTTGTCGAAATATTTTTCACACAAATGTTATGGAGTGTTCAAATATCGGTAAACTTTAATTTTTTTAGTGAAATTTGTTGACGAGAACAAACTACAAAGAGCTTGTTTGAAGCCTAGTGTTGTAACACTCCTTGATACATATATAAATTTGAGTAAAAGCTATTAAGTTTCTGTAAATCCACATATAACACTCTGGAATCTGGATTTGCCACTCCTAGCTACACATTACTAATAAAGTCTAGCATAAATTACTAGTTAGACCGTGTTCGGAAAAAAGATAAAAAGCAAACTCTCGTAAGTTATTTCATGAAGATCAAAAAGCAAAAATAAAATCCCTCAGCTGACATAAAGAAAATATTTCGTAAATTTGAGGCAGAGTTCTTTGTGAGGACTTTCTTTGTCGGTGAGACTCAGAGGTGGATTTAACATTTTAATTTAATGTGTTCTGAATTATAATTTTTTTATTTAATAAGTTTTAAATAAATTATTTATACAGAGTCTGGTCAAAGCTATTGAGTTTTGCTAAATTCAAAAATTTAATTGTAAATCCGCTCCTAGGTGTGACGGTGCCCATTGACAAAGTATACCATTGCTTACTACGGAGTAAAAGATAAACTTAATTGGCTACCTTACAAAGTATATTTACGTAGAGATAAGTTTGTGATTTATATGCAGATGAGTTAGATTAGTGAAAATGGAAAGAACTGTGACTACGAGAAAAAAAAAATACTTTAGAAGAGAAAATTTTTGCTTGCACGTTTCAAACTCAAAACCAATTTGGCAATTGACTTGTTGGTAACTGAAAATGGGTACAGCTATATTTGAACAAATGTCCAAGCAAATTGCAATATGAACCGAGTCACTATATTTCAACATGGTGCCTAAAAATGTGGGTTTAAAAAGTTAAGCTAAAAGATATCACACATACACTATTTTTCTATGACAACAAGCATGACTTATATAAATATGTAATTCAAAAAAAGTTCCAGCTATGCAATATGAACCGAGTCACTAGATTTCAACATGTTGCCTACAAATGTAAATTTAAAAAGATTTTTAAGTTAAAAGATAGTAAGTATCACACATTAACTATTTTTTATGACAACTGGCGCGACTTATATAAATATGTAATTCAGAAAACTTTTGAAAGATAGAGGAACTGATAAAATAATTATTCAATATATGTGTCAAATTGATTAAAACGAAAGCATCCCTTTTACTTGGACAAACAATCCATTTGATGGGGTTGACGCAATTGAAATAGGTAATTCCGTATCAGTATTAGATATATTTTCACGTTCGTTTTTTTTTCATTTTTCGGATTAAAGTCTTTCAATTATATTTGAAAATGAATTAGTTATTTATAAAGTCAACATAAAAGTCAGTGGTTGCCTAATATTGTTTTTGTAAAAGTGCTGGTAAAGTCCCAAAGACATACATGTGAATAACCTTGTTATTCATTAGTCCTTCAAAGTGCTTTTTTACTTCATTGTCACAATCATGTGCCAAACTCTGATAATGGTTTTCATACAAGGCGGAAAAGCTTAGAGCCTTCACAGATTAAAGTGAAAATGACAAGCAAAAAAGAAGTGAAGTCTTTATCAAGAAAAGAATGTTTAGACATATTGAGGTGAATAGACACTGACGCAAATTTGATGGCTTTTTGTAGGACATAGTTAGGACTTAACACTACAAACTGAATCACCAAATAGTTGGTCTCCCCAACAGCCATTTTGCATCCTATGAAATTCACTTTAAATTTCGGCCACCTGATCGTTCATACACTTACTAAAGTACACTAAAGAATCAACCAGGGCAGCTAAATTCATTTTTTGAAGATCCCATAACATAGAAGTTGTGAAGTGCATAAACACTTTTAGAAATAGGGGCAACTTTCTTGTTATAGTAATAATTGTGAATGATCGAGCAAGTACGGGTAGACGAACTACTTGTTATTATATTGATCTAGAACCAGCAAATTAAATTAAGAAAAACATATTTGAACTTCGAAATCAGAGTGTATACGGAGAAAAGTCACTTTTCAGCATTTTCGATCTGAGTTGTTGACCGTAACTTTAAGTGGTGGATGCAAAGAGATAACAAGAAGTGCGGTCAAATCAACCACACTTGATATACATAGGATAGTTTGATTTACCAAAAGATAGTGGAAAAGGAGGGGGGTTGAGTAGATGATCAAAATTCAAAACTTACGGTCAATTGATTTACCAACCAGGTAAAAAAAAAAAAAAGCAATGATAGAATACAACTGATAAGATAGTGTAGTTAGAACTTGGAAGGGCATTTGGAGTGGGATGTTCTTTCTACTTGATCATTTGTTAGGATGTCCTTGTCGTTCAATATCAATCTCTCTTTTTCACAGCTAAAGTGGTTGTTAGCATTCATTCATGGTCGTGTTTCCTCGTTTGCTTTAGGACATGTTATAAGTTACCAGTTTGGCAAAGAAGAGTTCGTACCAAATCTGGTGATTTTGCGTATTTTAAATTCCACTAACTTTAGCAGGGCAAAGTAATAATAGTCATCCAAGGCCAAGGGCCACACTTTGTTCCAACTCTAGTTTGATAAACTAAATTGATTACCCTTACCCTTGCTTAAAAAGTTGAAAGAAAGCATTTGGAAGTACGGCAATTTTTGGAACACATGAACTTCACTAAACAAAGTTTGAGAAAGTAAAAAGTTCATGGAACGAAAATCTATATTTCAGTTTGGAATGGTCCCCAGTAGACAAATATTTCACCAAAATTTCAAAAAAATTTAAAAACTAATGACCAAACCACTAGTTTGCAGATATTGGATAATACTTGATGTCCAAACAGGCTGCATAAAAGATGCTGGAAAACACATTTTTTTATAGTTGAAATTGAAAATATTCCAATTTCTTGTGAGCCATTAAAATAAAAGCAGCACTGATTCAGCTAAGTTTGTGTATATGGAAAAACAAAATCAGAATAAACTGAAACAAATAATGAAGGCCAACAATAATAAACGAAGTCCAGGGATATATGTTCAACTCATTGCAAGATTAAAGAATACTGCATACAGAAAAATATTCTCACAAGCAAAGACAGGTAAAAAGAAAAACATATAAATTAGTCTCAAAAATCGAAGAGCTCCAATTAAGCAGCTCCACCAGCAGCCTTTCCCTTCTTCTTCTGTAATTTCTTCATGTAGAACTCAAGTTCTTTACCCTCTAAGATATACCTGTCAATTGCAATCAAATATCATGATTCAAGTGTAACAAATGCAAAAACATTTCTCATGGGGCTTGGGCAGAGAAGCAGGGCTGCGGATGTGGAACTTACCCATCAGCTCTGCCACACTGACCGGGCCGAGATGAGATGCAGGCCAAGAGTCTACCAGAACCAAACTGTTCTTCAAGGTGAGAATCAAGTTTGCGATCTGTCTGGCGCTTCTCAATTTTTCGGAGTACATGGTTGCTCTTCTTAGTTTCCTCAGCAGCAGCACCTTCTCCCTCCTGCCATGTGTCAACCAAAAGAAATAATCAACATATACCGAAAGGAGGCTGTCAGCCCGTCACTACTTGGTCATCACTTTGGACAGTCAGATTCTCAACATATGAAAATAAGAGGATACTTTTATAAAAGTTGAAATAATTAGTTGCTGGAGTTGAACAGTTGTAGGTAAAGTTAGTAAGCGGGTAGTTGGTAAATAAGAAAAAATAGCTTTACTTAGATACAGCAGAATGTGACTGAACAGGGATCAAACTATATGTCTGAGAAAGGGCAATAAAAATCTTTCTCCACAGTTCAAGGAAGCAAAAACAAAAGCCCACTTTGGAGTGAATTCCCCTCTTGATGTTGTAGCACCTCAACCTTTGCTTCACTTAAATATTTTCTATCTTTATCTATTTTTTCTCAATCTTGAAGCAAGTTACTTCTGACCATGAGAGGAAATCATGTTCAAACACCAAAAAATGTCAAAGCATTCGTAGATCATGGTCACCGTAATAATAAACATGGCATGATGAATTAAGATTGGATAGTAAAATGAGAGAGCTGTGGATGCCAGGTAGAAATGAATCAACAGCTACTAGTCAAATGATGTTAATCAAGTATGGAAGACAGGATAACAAAATTTGGCTACCTCAGCAGTTTCCTTCTTAGCAGCAGCCCCCTTCTTCTTCCTACCAATGTCAACACCATAGTGCTGGAGGTACCACTGTTTAAATGGTGCTGCATCAACCTGAACAATTGCACTCTTGACTAGAGTCTGTGTGCGAACAAGTTCATTGTTCGAGGCATTGTAGACCACGTCAAGGATACGAGTCTTACGGGTGGTAGCCTCACTACCCCATGAATAGTTTCCTGTATCCAATCTCAGTGCCCTCCATTTCACATTTCCACCACGAACACGAATGCGTCTGACTGTCTTGTTACTTGAGATCTTAGTATTAGCAGGTTGACGTCCAAGCTCGTACCTTTAATAATAAGAAAGCAGATCCACACAAAATCAGGATTGCGATCGTCAACAGGTTTTTCACATACGCTATGCTAAGGATAATTTTTTATAGCAGTCATTTTGTTAAAAGTATTGTCCTTTATTCTCATTCATATCTTAATCATCAATTCAATTTAATACAAATGCAGATTATATTGTTCCATTATCTTAGTTGACGGTTTGATTTCCCATAGTGTATTACCCTCTCCTATTTCCCTCTTCCTTTCCCCTATGTATAATAAAAAAATTGGAAAATAACCTAATATTAATTCCTATAACTGACCCCTTTTGGATGATGCATAGTTGATTGTTTGATTGATATAGATCTCCCAACTTACAAGTCTAGAATCACTATATGTTTGATTTTCCCTGGGGAGAAGTAGACTATTAAGATATCTACTGTGTAGGAGCTACATAAATCATGAGCAGCAACGTATACTAGTTATTACCCTGCAAAATTACAGATAAATCATTATTCTGAATCACTAATACTGAAACAGAAATTACTAGTACTATAATTACAACTTAGTCATTTGAAACAACAGTTAAGAATAACAAGGAATCTAACTCGTTCGCATAAATGAAGTCATTTTATGGTGTTTGGTACATTTTCCACCAAAATGATAAATGACTTCCTCACTTGCACATGGAAGTCATTTCTCTTTACTACTATCCCAACATATACTCCATAACACTTGCTCCAGCTAACACTTCGACACCATTATCAATCTTCACAAGTCAAAAAACTCCAACAACATACCCAGTGTAATCACACAAGTGGGGTCTGGGGAGGGTGGGGTGTACACAGAACTTACCCCTAACTTGGGAGGTAGAGAGGTTGATCCGATAGACACTCGGCTCAAAGATAAGCAAACAAAAGCAATACGGAAAAAGAAACACCAGCAGTAAAGAAACAACAGATAATAACATAAATCAATCTGACAAAAGGAAACAATAACAAAACTGACACAGAAATCATACACGCTAATCGAAGTACAAGAAACACCAAATAATAACATAACTCAAAGGACAAGAAACTACCAGTATGAACTCAAAATTTGTTAACATTAATATCAACCTCTAATTAATACAATCGTAAACAGTTTGAGACGTACATTATATGAACTAGTTATGAGTGTGTGTATTCATATACAATATGTTTACAAGCAGTATTTTATGAATTGTTCTGTGTATTTTAAACAATACGCAATTAGTACACATAAACATGTCACATACACCTAATCGAACGATCCATGTATTATAGATAGAAATAGATATTTAGGCAAATGAAAAAAGGCAATAGAGCTAACTTTCTCTTCTTCCTCCAAGCTTTCTTTTTTCCACCAGTGGCACGTCTTTTGTGCATAGAGTCACGTGAGATACCTTCAAATCCATAAATAAATCACTAAAATTAATAAAATCGTCTCTTTATTTCTATTAAATTGCACATGAAGAAGGATGAAAATGGAAGCAGCAGGTTCAGATTCATACCCATGGTTACTCAGAACAAAGCCGCAAAGAAACACTCCCTCACACCACTCAACGGAGATAACTAAAACCCTAATAACATTTTGAATGGAAGCCTAAGGCCTTAATAATTTGGGTTGGGCTAAAGTTTTGTCATATTTGGGCTTTTCATTCCTGGGCTAGTATCCTTGCATCTCGATTCAATACAAAAGTGGTTTATAACGTTTGTTTTGACTAAAGTTGCTTAAAGTCCATTGTTCATTTTACTCATTTTCAATATTGAGATTATACACTAATATATACTTTATTTATTAATTCTTAAGAAGCGTTGAAGATCAATAATGCATAAGTAAAAATGAATGAAGGGAGTAGTTACTTTCTCATAGGCATAACTAGAATTCAAATCCGACACTTGATTCTTAGCATTAAATTTATTATGGTTCTATGCATTGAGTTTGAACAAACAGTTATTATTATTATTGTTCGAAACCATTACTATTTCTAAAAATACAATATATTTATTGATAATAACCCTTTAGGGATGCGGGGCATGAAACCTACCCAATTCGGTAGTTGGTTATGAATTTTTTATTTTGTGACATAACTCACATGAATTGTGTGTAGCTTCTTTCTATCTCACAAAAAGACATCCTCCAAGTTTGTAAACTCAATTGTAAAATCTAAGTCCACTTTTTTGTGAGACAACGAACAACGAACCTCACACAACTTTTTTGTGAGACAAACGAACCTCACACAACTTGTACCAATTGTGTGAGCCACATAATAAAAAAAAATTGATGTAGCTGTTTCCTCAACTCTTCAATTAACTCCAAGATCAAGGCAGTTTCACACGTATGATTGATTAGCTATTATTGCGTTTGGCAGGCGAACTTTAACTTGTAACTTGTAAACGGAGGGTACAATACTCTTTCCCTTTATCCACCTTTACACTCATTAGTGTCGTATCAAATTACAGTAACTGCATGCTATTTCTTGTCCAGTTACAAACAGCCATCAGGGCCTTTAATGCTAGCTTTTACAGGTAATTAGGTCTTCAGCCGATGCTTTATCTGAACAAAAATGCATATTTTGATCCAACCAGTTGCTAGCATCTTTGCTTGCAATTCATTGCTCAGCAGTGGAGCTGGGGTTTTTCTACAGCAATTCAAATAACATTAATCCACTCAACAAAAGGACAACACGCAATAAATGAAGTATGGGACACCAAAGATGATTTCATCTAGGAAACTCTATTACAGGAGGATCCACTCAATATCCGAAATAACCAATGCAGAATCGGAAAATTACAGTCAGGTTATTCAACAAACACCTTTTCCCCAAAATCCACTCTAAGAACTCCATGGCAGATATGACACATCTAATCCAAACCGTGAAGAAAATGATGATGAACCTTTTATGTCATGTCTGAGTTAAGTTATGCCTTGCTATCTATGCTCATCGGTTCTGGTTCCTTGGGGGCAGATTTCTGCATAACACCGTGTCATGGGTCAATAACAGAACAAGAGGTATAGCTGCACGAAATCAAGGGGTTTTAAAGTCTGAAACTTACAGCTGAGTTTGCCGCATCCAGCTTATTTAACTTCGCGAACATGTTTCCGTAGAACTTTGCATCCTTCTTATTAAATTCCTTGACTTTCTCCTTCAGAGCTTTGTACTCAAGCTTCACATCCCTTTATATCATAAAAGAGAACAAGCTTCAGCACCATGATTGACAAATATGACAGCTTGGGTATAATATATAATGGACTTGGTTGTATACCTGTTATTAGGATCAATTTCAAGAGCTTTCTTAATGTCAAATTCAGCCAGATCAAGATCAGCCATGTTCATATATGCTTGAGCTCTGCGATAAAGAGCTTTAACATTTGTACTCTCCAGTTCCAACACCTACAGCTCACACAAACAATCATTGAGAAAAAAAGTAAACAAGTGAATTGGTACTAAAGGATGAGTATTTTTTTTAAGGGGGTGATTTCTAGGTTTCGAGTTCTAAACCTTGGCACACAGTTTCTCAGCCTGCTTGTAATCTTTCAATTTCAACTTGCAGGCTGCATTATTTAAGTTGCAGCTGATCTTCAACGCTTTAGACTGTTTCTTTTCCTCCTCACTAAAGGAGGTATCATACTCGATGAATTTAGCAGCCTGCATTTGTTAAACTGTGCAGTTAGGCAATCCTGGCACATCACGATAGCTTCTCGCTCTTGACAAACAAAAGACCCACCAATCGAGTTTTGAACAACATTGTAAAAGCAAAATATCTACCTTCTCATATCTCTTCGATGCCCTTGCGTGTTTTCCAGCCTTGAACAGTGCATTCCCTTCTTCTTTCTTTTTGCCAGCAGCCTCAATTTTCTCTGGAGTATTCATATCCCATGATTCCTTGTCCTACAGGCCACCAACAAGAGAATATGATTAAGTATAGATCCAGAGAACAGAGCCATATAAATAAAGGTTAGAAAATAAAAAGAAACAAAACATCACATACCTTGACAAAAGAAACAAGCTCAACCTCATAATGCACAGTTGAATTAGGAGGAACAACAGCTAAATCTTGCTTTGACTCGGATGAACCAAAGGCATATTCAGGTGCAATTATAAGCAGCGCCACTTCACCCTTCTTCATTGTCATGACAGCTCTATCCAGCCCATCTATCACTTGTTCTGTTCAGGGTAAATTAGAGCTCAATCAATACTAGTTAAAGGATTATAGACCAGCGAAAATCACAACGTAAAATCTCTGTATTTATAACAATGTGTTCGGAGTCATACCCTCATCTGTCTTAAACTCAAAAAGGTTGTCTTCATTTTCCCCATCATGGCCCTTCTTTGTGAAGATTGTTCCATCTGGCAGCTTGCCAACCAGTTTTACTGTAATATGCAAATTGAAACAACCATCAGATATCATAGTATTCATGTAACTTACAAGCACAAACTAATGAATTGTTCCCATGACTAACATTTAACTACAGTTCCTTCATTGGGTTTCTCATATCCTTCCCCTTCTTTCAAGATCTTCTTTACTACTTTCTTGTCATCAGTAACATTTGAAACAGTTTTCCACGAGACCAACTCCAATTTGATCTGTAATGTGGCATTAGGTGGAACTGCTCCTCCATCACTCAAGGCTGGTTTTCCTTTCTCTCCAAAGCCATCTGCAGCAAACAACTCAGACATGTTAACAACAGCCCTCTTATCGGCAGATGACAACAGAGTCACTTGTTAGCAAGTATCACTTACATTGCGGCTTCACTGTCAATTGGACCTTTTCACCTTTCTTCATAGTTTTCACAGCCTTAGCAAGAGCAGGACAGAAATGACCTGTTCCATTAAGGATGTCAAAACACAACTGCATCTTTTACCTAATAAAACATTGTGGGGCATACAAAATCAAATGTTACCATCTTGAACAGTGAACTCCACTCCATCTGATTTTCCCACCACTGTGCCATTTTCGAGCTGAGCTTCGTATTTGACTAAATTTCAAAAGGCAAAAGAAAATGCTTAATTTCTGTTCCAAACAGACATAGCATAGTCCTTTATGATCTGAAAAAAATACATACCTAATACTTCGTCAAGATCTTTTGGGTTTTCCCATTTCTCCCCCTCTGTGAGGATCTTTTTGAAAATTCCACCATCCTTGCAAATGTCTTTTACACTCACCCATGATAGTAATTCAACATCAAATTGTAGAGTGGCATTTGGAGGGATAGTTGGAGGAGAACCACTCTCTCCATAAGCCAGCTCCGGTGGAATGGTGAAAATAGCATTTTCACCTTTCTTCATCGTCTTTATACCTTGATCCCATCCTTTAATTACTTGTCCTATTAGGAAATGAAAAAGTGTCAGCGTATCTGTTTAATCTTGAAGCAAAATCTAATTAAAAGGACAGCCCGGTGCACTAAGCTCCCGCTATGAAGCAAAATCTATTTCATCAGTTAAAATGCTAATTACATAGATATAGAGACTTCATCATAATGAAAAATTCTGTATTTGTTGGTTTTAATACCATTTCTTACATAATATGATTTCAAACAAATCACCTCTCTGTTTGCAATCTTCGACAAGCATCGTAATCTCAACCCTTAATCTCTAGGATTGAGGATGAGATCTAATTTGGAGTGCCAAAGACCATTAGATTCTTATTATTATAAATTGCTAATGAGATCAGCTTTACCACATCTTCAGATTCTTGTTATCATAAAATCACCGTTGTAAAGTTCATACCTATCGACAAGCTGAAAATCCTACTTTAAACTAAAGAACAAGCTTTAAGTATCGCCATATATGAACTAAACCTTTAGACGCTCTTTAATAGAAGAGGATCCGCAATCTCACATTATTTGTACTGGTTCTATTGTTGCAATGCCAGTTCACTGAGGACATGATCCTAGATAGGTTTCGCGTAGACTCATACTCTTATGTGTGTATTCCTATGTGTTGCTTTATTTGGTTTAAAATATGATATCTTGCTATCTTATTTTTCTTGAATTCCTGCATTGATTACGTTCTTTTCACCCGAGGGTCCACAAATGTAGAGGTAAGGTCTGCGAACCCCGCGATGTGTGATTACACTGGGTTTGTTGTCGTTTGTTTGTTGTTGTTGTTTGTTTGTTTGTTGTTTGTTCTATTGGAGCAATCGATCATAATACATGAAATGCTCAAATAGTTTTAAAGAGCCCTTGAAGCAGAACATCCAAAGCAACATAAAAATGTCACCTCTGGCAAAGTAAATTTCATTTGTTTTATCAAATCACTGAAGCTTGTTCAATGACCATTAACCAGCAAATACAAAGAGTTAAGGAACGTTCACTAACCTTGACCGAGGGTGAACTTGAATGGGTCTCCCCTATCGCGACTGGAATCAAACTTGGTTCCGTCAAGCAGAGTCCCAGTGTAGTGGACTGGCAATTAATGCAAAAACCAACATAAGCTCAAACAACACAATAGCACGAACAAACTCAGGATTACCACAAGGTAGATAAAACATTTGAAAGTAATGAATCCAAAAACCATAGCAATGAACATAGAATTAATCCAACGAAGTCAGTGTGAGATCAAACAACACAGTAACACGAACAAACTCAGGTTTACCACAAGGTAGATAATACAACTGGAAATTAATAAATCCAAAAACCATACAAATGAGCTCAGAATTAATCCAATGACTCTAGAGAGCGCAAAAACTCATTAACATCAGCAATTTAGGCATCGCAGATAATATAATTGCAATTAATTAATCCAGATACATTGTGACTTGTGAGCACAAACTTTAAAGTATTGACTTAATCTAATTCATATTTAGCTTCGCAGATTAGTCCAATTAAGCAAAACGTGACAATTAAAAGTAAGTGAAGGAGTAATATGCAAATTTCCAATTACCTTCAACTTCATCACCAGCATCGGGAGTATCCCAACCTTCACCTTCCTTAACAAGCTTCTTCTTCAATCCTTGATTTCCAATTTCCTTCTCCTCACCGACTTTCATGATCGGACTGTCTTCGTCCAATCCATCTACTGGTGGAATACCAAAATCCTCATCCATTGTTTCGTCAAACAAGAACAAAATTGAGCTGACTGAATTAAATAATGGCGTTGCTTAGAGATGGAGAAAATGGAGGCTTAAATGGTGGGGAAAAGGGGGTTAGGTTCTAGAGTGTTCCTAAGATTTTAGCGTGACCAAGGGTCAGGATGCTTCCAGAAATTAACAAAAATGGTCCCTTATGTTCGAGGGTACCTTCAAAATAGTCCCTTAAGAACAGTTATTGTTTTTTTAAAAGCTATGCCAAAAATTAAAGTCTGTAGATTGAAATTAGTGATATTCACATTCATTTTTTATTTATTTCTAAAGTTTTGTGTAATTTTTTGAGGCATAGTTTCTGAAATTTTTTTATATCTTTTTTAGTGTATACTATATAGTGTGATTTTTATGTTATATTTTTTAATATTTGATGGATTATTTTAAGTCTTTGTATTTAAGATTATTTTTTATTATTATTTTCGTCAAACTTAACAAACACAAATTACTAAATATTTAATGTAAATTAAAAGTGTTAATTTTTAACAAACTTAAAGAATCAAAATTTTGTCCAAACTTAAGAAGCTACTTTAAATCTATCTTAAACGTAAGAAATATTTTTTGTCATTTTCTATAAATTTTGATAACGATTTATTGATTATTTACTTCATCCCAGATTATGGATTTAGTTTAGAAAATTGTGGGATTCGGGGACCACTGTATCTACATTTCTTGTTAATCTAACGGCTGGTCTTTGAAGTTAGACGTACGAGTTTGGTGGCAAATGAGATGGGCCGAGTTTGGGAAAATAAGGGAAAGTGCACATATAACCGATTTCAGGACTTCCATTTAAAATATAGCCAAGGTTCTTGAATATTTCAAATTTATAAACTTAATAAATCAACTTTAGACACATGAGTCTAAAGTTTACATACATAGTTTGTTTTGTCAAATCTAACTTTAAATAATTTGAAAGTAAGCAAATGGCCTGCTAGTCCCAAACTTTCAACATTTTCATTTGAAGTTTGGTCTGGGAGTCCAAACCAAAACTTTTGACGTTTTTATCTGAAGCTAGCATGACTATCCTAAACTTCATACCAAATCTATCATGTACATACGATTGTAGTAATTTCTCTAAGAAGAAGCGGTATGGAGAAGAAAAAGCGGAGCAACAAACAGGCTTTTGCCTGAAGTTTGCCAATTATGGCTACCAATTAAAAATTTTGGAGACGATAACTATAGCTTAAATGGAAACGTAAAACTATAAATGGATGCAATTAATGCGAAAAATGAATATTCATTGTCCAATCGGTCCATTTGACGGAACTCTAGGTACATAAATCGTTTGATTCATTTGTTAGTTACGCAAAATTATATTGTAACAATCATTTATGATGCTTAATAATGAAGAGATTGTTATGCAACGATTATAATGAAAAAAATATTATACATAAAATTACTCAATATAAAGGAACATTTTTATTTTGAAATTTGTTAATCATTGTATTGTATAAGTAAGCATTATTACTCGTTTGGCTAAGAAATAAGTTCTTTCGTGATTATAATATCATAAATTAAGTGTGGAGATCGTTAATCTAGAAAAGGCATACGATAAGATTTCAATGGAGATTTTATGGAGATGTTTCAAGTAGAATTGGGCATAAATAACCGAAACCCGAATTATCAAACCGAACCGAGAATTTTGATAATTCGGGATTCGGTAATTCGATATTCGGTATGGTAGAGTAAAATTTCAGAATTATGGAATATGAGTTCGGTATGAGATACTAATACCGTTTGGTATTCGATATTTCTCGAATACCGAATTATTCAAAGACATACCACTGAATCCTAATTATATGGCAGTAACACGCCCATCAAATATCATTATCAAGAGATAATATTAGTCAACCCAAAGAGTCTATCCTTAGTCCTAAAGATTCAAAGAGGCAATAACCATTTTTTGCACAACCTTCTGCTTCACTCTTCGGTCCCTCACGAAGACCTACCAAGAATCTCTTAGCAATTAGCAATTGCGATCTTCTTTGTAGTAGAGGTAGGATTGCGATCTTCTAAGCCTTTAGAGTCTCTTTAATAAAACAGACTCCCCCACTTACATGGCCAAAAAAGAAAAAGAAAAAAACAGGCTCCCCAATCTCACATTATCTTATACTGGTTCTATTGGAGCAATCAAGCTTCATACATGAAATGCTCAGAATAGACTAGTCTTAACGAGTCCTTGAAGCAGATCAGCCAAAGCAACATAAAAATGACACGTCCTGCAAATAAAATTCATTGTTTCATCAAATTACTGAAATTTATTCACTGACCATAAACCAGCAAATACAAAAAGTTGATGAACTTTCACTACCCTTGACCGAGGGTGAACATGAACGGGTCACCCCTATCGCGACTGGAATTGAACTTGGTTCCGTCAAGCAGAGTTCCAGTATAATGAACTGAATTTAATGCACAAACCACGGTGAGCTCAAACAACACTATAACACGAGCAAATTCATGTTTACCTTAAGATAGATGAAACAATTAGAAATTAGTTAATCCAAAACACATAGCGATGAACTCAGAATTAAACCAACAACCCTAGCCAGCACAAATATTCATTAACATCAACAATTTAGACATGACAGATAACATAATTGCAACTATTAATCCAGAGACCATCGTGAGCAAAACAAAAAAATACATCAGCATAAACAAAGTTCGGAATGTTTGGCAGTGTAAATAATGATATAAAACTAATTACTTTCAACTTCATCACCAGCCTCGGGAGTATCCCAACCTTCACCTTCCTTAACAAGCTTCTTCTTCAATCCCTAATTTCCAATTTCCTTCTCCTCGCCGACTTTCATGATCGGGTTGTCTTCCGGCAGATTCATGTCCTCATCCTTTCCCTCTACCGGTGGATTAGCAAAAACCTCGTTCATTGTTCCGTCAAACACAATATGCCCTCACGAAGAAGATTGATTGATAAAATCAAGCTCAGTGAATCAAATAATGGCATTGATGGAGAGGGAGAAGATGGAGGATAGTGCTTTTTCAACTCTATCAAAATGGAATCTATTCCAAACATATATGCTATGGTTCCTTATCTCGATAGGGTATAAATTTGATATTTTGATACATTTTCATACCTATTGCCAATACTAAGTATAAAGTATGTATCCATTTTAACTGATATTTTGCATGGATTAGATAGAGCATGGCGAATTCTTCATGCTTAATTGCATTGGGTAGCCCGGTGCACTAAGCTACCGCTATGCGCGGGGTCCGGGGAAAGATCGGACCACGAATATCTATTGCATGCAGTCTTACCTTGCATTTCTGCAAGAGGTTTTTTCCACGGCTTAATTAGTGTTATAAAAAAAGGGCTTTAGGTTATAGACTATTGAGTATTCCAAGGTTTTATAGTGAGTTTTAGCATGAGAAACGGTCAGAATGCTTCCAAATATCTTAAATTTTGAGAGAAAAACACAAAAATGGTCCCTTAGTATAGTAGTAGTCTCTAAAGTATACATTAGCAATTTTGGTCCTTTCAGCTTGAATTTATATCAAGAATTCCAAGTGGCCGGAATTTGCCTTCAATTACTGTCAATCATTGTTCAGTGAAGTGTTTCTCCACTTTAGTGTATGATTCACAGTTCCAAACAGTTCTAAATTTCCATTGTAACAGGAAACTACTTTGCATTAGTTTCAGATCCCTCTGCCTGAAGAATAATTACACCATTTCCTCAAATGCTCGTTCTTGATGTCAACTGAATCAGCAACCTTGTAAAACTTTCCAGTACGCCAAACAGAAATAAACCATATGCTGAAGCGCAATGTAGAAAAAGATACTCCGTTAACACAAACTTCACCACATAATGAAGCATGCTGAAAATGCTGTGTTTCGCAAAGAAAGTTCACTCTGATTTCCCTGAACAAAGAACTCATATTGCAGCCCCCCCGACCAGATAGTGGGTGTGTGCAAATTAATAGATAAGGCTTAGTAAAATTTCTTCACCTCATATGAGCTATGGTGGAAAAAGATGACTCTGAACAGAAATCCAATTCTAATTGCTGATAAATAACTTTTTGTTCATCAGGCAGGCAAAGATGCACTAAAACACGTCAAACACAAATATATCAAACTAGATACTTAGTCCTGATTAAGAAAATATAAACCATTCAACAAGGATTTGTAAGTCTTCTCATTCATTAAGCTATCCCTCTTCTTAAATTCTTCAAGAAGTTCAAATGCATAATTTCCTTTCCCTTCCCTACTCAATTCTTCCAACACAGTTTTATAAGTAAGCTGATCAGGCGACAACGAATTATCCAACATATCAAACACCACCTCAGTAGCATCGTCAAACCGACGCTCCAGAGCAAGACTACAAACCAATATCATATAAGTAGATCCTTTCGGAACAAACCCTTTATTTCTCATTTCCTTGAAAAATTCAAGCCCTTGGTTAACTCTTCCCTTCTCGCACAACCCTCTAGCTATATAACCATAGGTATACGCATCGGGTTCACATCCATACAACCCCATTTCACGAAAAACCCGTATAGCTTCATCAACCTCAAGACACTTGGAGTAAGCCTTAATTATCATGTTCAAAGCAAATGTATCCGGAATCACCCCGAAAGACTTCATTTGCTTCTGTAACGATCGAACAGAATGTAAATACACGTAACAAACATGTAACTTATTAAATTTACTGAGTAATGCATTCAGTAACAAATTATAAGTCTCTAATGAAGGCTTAGCATCTTCACATTTTGTCATTTTTTTGTAAATATCAAATGCACGATTAAATAAGAATTTACGGCCACAACAAAATTTAATCATGGAATTATATAAAGGGAGGCTAGGTGGACAAGCACCAGCGAGAACTTCTTCAACTAGCGTTTCCGCGACGCGATAACGCTTACTTGTAACTGCGATATTAATCATGGTTAAGTAAGTGACGTGGTTGTGTTTGTAGTTACGTTGTTGACCGGTCCAACGGAATATATCGAGTGCGAGGTCCGGATCGGCTTGGGATTTTAAGGCTGAATTTACATCGGTTGGTGTGAATCCGGGTTTGAGATTGGTGATCCATGATTCGAATTGTTTTTCTAATGGAGTTCGGGTTCGGGTTCGAGAGTTAGGGTCTGGGAGTGAGTTGGAGGATGGCGGTGAAGGAGGTGTTAGGGTTTTTGGGTGGTGGTTGTCGGCGGTGGAGGAAGTGGAAATTGGACGTAGGGATAGTGAAGAGAAGAGTGAGGAGATGATAGGACGGCGTACGGTGACCCGCATTTTCAGCATTGGAGAGAAGAGACAAGGGTGTGTTTGGTTGAATTGCTGTGATGTTCGTAATTTGGGTCATTCATACTTTGGGCATGGGCCTAAGACAATTAACTGGTAATGGCTGAGGGGCTAGGTTAGGCCCTTATTTAATTTAATGGCCCAACTATCCCATATTGCAAATAAATAGGACAATTTGCAGGAATGCCATATCTTGGGATGGTCTTTAATTTTGCTCCTCAAATGGTAGTCTTTAATTTTTATCCTTCAGCACTTAGAGTAACAAAAAAGTAGTTGAAAATAACTGACCATGGATAAGTTTCTTGAGAGGTCAAATACCAATTACATCCCTAATTTTCTTGAGAATTTCAATCTGTACCTGTTCACATCATGGCAGATGCTGGTAATTTTACGAACCATCAGAGGGCAAAGTAGTCATAAAATAACCGACCATGGATAAGTTTGAAAAAACAAGTTGGCAGAAGGGCTTTTATGTAAACTTACTTTAAAGAGGACCACTCCTTTTCCCCACCACCAAGCATCTTTTTCAATTTTTTAATTTTTTTCTTTTGATATTTTTTTTTAATTACTCCGGCTTTTTCCCGGATAGCGTTTATCTAAAAAAAAACCCAACTATTTTAATATTTTTATTACTTTTTATATTTCGAAATATATTTTGGTTTCTTCTCCAACGCTTCTTCATATGATTTTGCTGTTACATTATCGATCAAAACATTTATCTTTTCTCTAGAAATCTTCCTTTCTCTCTCTAGATGTTTGTAGTTTTACTCTTTCTCTAGCATTAAGCGGTGAGTTCGATATTTATTTTTTATTTGCAATTCGTATGTTTTATTTACTATTATACGTTTTTCTAGTGGCTGAAGAATATACTTGTATTATTTTGATCAGAAATTTATGAGTAAATTCAAGTTCTTGTTGCTTCAAATTCAATTTTCCATATGATTTGCGCTTACGGTGAATTGTTTTGAGTTTTGATAATCGCATTGATGTGTATTTAATTTACCAATTACCATGTCATATGATTTGCACTTGTGGTGAATTGTTTTTAATTTGTAATTCTCCTTTGTTAGAAGTGTTCTTTGTTGAAAGTCGAATAAATATGAAGAAAATAAAACCAGAGACTTTTTAAAATAATTGAAGCTGAATCAGTTTTACTATTTAGATGTAGATGTCGTATAAAAGATCATAGTTACGACACGAGAAAGGTGAAACTAATTGCTACGTACGTTCATTGGATATAAATCTACTATAGGAATAGATTAAAATAATAAAATGAAGGGAGATTATTCTTTTACAGAGTAGCACTCCTGCATATGTAATTTGCTATTTTTTTTAGTAATTTTTTTATTCATCCTGTGTCTCCTCTCTCGCTCAGTGGTTGTTTGACACTTAACTAGGGGAGCTTTCTGCCTTATATGTTTTACGTTTATACTTCAGCTCATCGAGGATATGAGCCTTGACAGGAGAGGTCGAGAATTTGGGTAGAAAGCTAGTGCGTAGTCGGGCTTATTTCTTTCCCATTCCCAGAGTATTAGTATTGTTCTTGTATTTCCTTTTTTGTTAGATTTATATTACTACCTGTTGTTTCTTTAGCCTCAGTTTTATTATTATCTTGATGTTGTTTCTGCTTGTTGCTACTGTCTCTTTTGCATCTTTCTTTGAGCCGAGGTCTATCGGAAACAACCTCTCTACCTTCTTAAGTTAGGGGTAAGGTCTGTGTACACACTACCCTCCCCACACCCCGACTATGGATTACACTTGGTTAAGTATTAGTTATTAATAGATTCTTGAATCTTTTAAAGCTCTGAAGGTAGCATGCGTTATTCATGTCCTACAGCTGTCTCTGACTTTCCTGAAACTTTTTTGACAGATAAAACATAACTGAAGCTCATGGAAAAGAGACGTGTTCATGGTCCGATATCTTGTCGGCATGGATGACCTCTTACTTTATCCACAATATAGCAAGTATTTGACAGAAATCAGTAGCTGCCTTTTAGATGATAACTACTGATTGCAGCTCGTGAAGGCTGCATTTAAGCATGTTGATAGTCTTTCAGTTGATTTTCAATTTCTTTTGTAATGAGCGGTGGATTTTTTACCATTTATCGTATCATATGCTGCACATAAAACGTGATATATGTCAACAACCACGTGAAGACCACTGTTTTGACAGTGTAGACACCTCTATCAGGAGGTTAGAGGTCCATTGAGAAAGTGTTGGTCCGCCAGTCATTGTAATCTAAAAATGGAAAGGTAATTCGTATTCATACCCTATCGGGATATTAAGAGGTGGTTTTCCTTTTGATGGTCCGAATTGTTTGTTCTTTCTTGTGTGGGACATTATAATTCCAGATATAGAATATTGAAGGAGCTTGGAGATGGAACATGTGGTAATGTATATAAGGCCATTAATACGGAAACATCTGAAATTGTAAGTGATTGTCTTTGTTTCCGAAATTGTTATGTTTTATATATCCACACATGTTTTTCAGATTTTCTCATTTATTAGTTGATATAAGGAGACATTCCTACCTTTACCAATTGCAAAAGAAAAAAAGAAGAAAAGGAGACATTCCAGAATCCTGTTTACAAAATCTAAGACTTGAGTAGGAAGCTTGCGTTTGGCAGCACCAGAAAAGATTTTGACCTATGCATTTCTGAAGAGTTGCACATCTAAATTAATAAAATCTTATAGTAATAACTTATAAGTACCAAAGCTATACATGGTAATGCTTGGATTTGCTCCTTGGTTTATGTCATGTCCCACATCGGTTGTGGAAGGGGTTACTTGGTCTCTTTATATGGTCTTGGGCAATCCTCACCTCTTGAGTTAGCTTGTAGGGTTGAGTTAGGTCCAATGTCCATTTCTTTACACGGTATCAGGGGAATGCCCATCCCAACTTATTGTTTACCCCGATGTTGGGTCCCCATCTTATATTGTCCACGCTCCAAATGTCCGACCCTGGGCGTGCGGAGGGGGTGTTGAGTCCCATATTGACTGTGGGAGGGTTATTGTGCATCTCTCACAAAATAGTAATAACATGTGCCAAATCTCAGGTGGAGTCTGGCTAACCGAAAGTGCCTTTTGAGAGTTGACTGGGGGCATGTTGGGTTTAGTCCCATATGTAATAATTTGTGAGAGCCATGTCAAAGTTCCATGCCACATTGAGTCGAGATATCAGATTAGTTTTTAATCATGCCTATGCTATTTCAAGAAATGAAGGATAATAAAATTTGACCTTTTTCACTTTCTTCTTTGTTGCCTCTGGAGGGAGTTGACTGGGAGGCTTAGGTTGATTGATTCTCTGTGCTCGGATATCTCACAGGATGTTGATTCTTCTCTGCTATTTTAACTTATACATTTGTTTCATGTATTGCAGGTTGCAGTAAAGAAAATGAAGAGGAAGTTTTATTTTTGGGAAGAATGCATTAATCTACGTGAAATAAAGGTGTGTGGGTTTCCTCTTATTTGGTCTCACATTTGATGGTCTGAAGACAAAAACTTAAAACATATTGATTTAGAAAAATTACCGTGTTAGAAAAGAGTTTCTTGTACATATTATACTTGGTGCAAGCTAAGCTTTTCAATCTTCCTCTGTGCAGTCCCTCCGTAAATTGAATCACCCTAACATCATCAAACTGAAGGAGATTGTCCGGGAGAACAATGAGCTTTTCTTCATACTCGAGTACATGGTATCAGTTTAAGACTTTTGGCTAGATTTCTTTGTATTGAACCTTTCTCATTGTCTGTGCTGTAGTCTCTTTAGTTCAGCTAACTTAGTGTACATTTGTGTAACTCAATTGTTTCAGAATATCGAATATGTCAAGGTGAACCTCTAAATTATAATTTACAAATTGTCTAGGAACGTAACTTGTACCAACTAACGAAAGAACGTCAAAGACCTTTCCTAGAGGAAGAGATTCGAGGATTGATGTCTCAGGTGTTGCAAGGACTTTCCAACATGCATAGAAACGGTTACTTTCATCGGGACTTGAAACCTGGTATTGAAATGTCACGTGGTCTATTTGCTATCTTTATTTATGGCAGTGTGAAACTAAACTTACACTTGTTGTGCCTCAGAGAATTTATTGGTGACAAATGACGTAATTAAAATTGCTGACTTTGGGTTGGCTAGAGAAGTGTCTTCATCACATCCTTTCACTGATTATGTTTCAACTCGTTGGTGAGTTGTCTTCTCTAGTTTGATGCCTTCTCTAGTTTGATGCATCCTTTGTCTCCAATTGGGGGTGGAAGGAAAAAGAAAACGTAGGGGAGGGATAGAATCACTACACTATCACGGCCAACTATACCAAATCCTTAATTTAAGGATATATTTAATGCTATTTATGAAATGAAATAATAAATAGTAAAAAAATTACTTTATCTTGGATCTTGGGCGGATAACGGGAATCGAACCCGCATCTTCTCCTTGGCAAAGAGAAATTTTACCATTCGACCATATCCACATTTTTTTGTTCTTGATACACAATATGTACCCACATATATGATATATAACCGGATCTTATTTGTGCAGTGCCGGGACACATATTCTCTTCGGAACGATCCAATTATTTTTTTAATTGTATTCTTTTTATTAGTAAAATTTTTGCCTCTGATGGAAGGATGTTCTAATGTTTTTAAAAGGTATCGAGCACCAGAAGTTTTGTTGCAATCTTCATCATACACACCTGCTATCGGTATGCACTGTCAGTACTTTCTTGCAATTTCAGAAGCTTATTGTGTGACACACCGGATCATTTTTAATTGGACACCAATAAGTTTCAGTATGTTTAGAAGCTAGTATTTGATAAGAATCCTAATCCTGAAATTTGTTCTTGAATCTTGGCGGCTGTTGCAGCTAGTTTCTACTTGTCCTAATAAACTTGTAAATCTAAGTACAATGCTGAGCAGTAGGTTTCGTGTGTGTTGATGTTTACGGTGTATAAACAATCTTTCTTTAAATGTTTTCTGTTAATTTTGATGGTAAGCACATTGTATGACCTGCCATGGCTCTTTGAGGGTAATATAACCTTCAATGGGTTCTATGAAGGTGTAAAAGAAAATAGGAGAGTGCCAGGAATTGCCTTGGACCAAGTTCACCATGCCTAACACAGGCCCATCAAAGTCTTGACTTCAAAATTACTGGCTTGATTCAAGTAAAACTGGAATGTGAGACATTTACTGATGTTCTCCTAGTAGAAACTTAGTATTTTCTTAGGTTTTGTCCATGTTTGTCTAGCATGATATTAGATGTAAAAAAACTTGGGCTAGTTTTCTAGAACATTGTTGGCCAGGGACTTGGCTCCTTTTTCAATTCCTAAAGTTATCATATGTTTATTCACTACTTCACATTCTTGGGTTTGTCAATTTGTTTTTTTCCACTTGCATCTTTTGATTGCTTTATTTTGGAACTTTAGTGGTTCTATGATCTATCCAAAAAAGTATATCTCTTTGAACTGCTGTTGTTTAGAAGTTCTCAAACATTCTTAAGTTTGACGGCCTTACATTAGAACTTTTGGATAAAATCTCATGTTTGTTTTTGTTGGTCAAGTAAATCTTTTTCTTGACTCATGAGGATAAGGTCTACGAATGATAGAAAATGTGAAATATTTGATAGGATCCATTTCGGGAACATAGAATGTAAGAGTAATTCAAATGTGAAACAATACGTCAGCTCTTACAGCCAATTATTGTTATACATAGTTGCTTCTTTTGACTAGTAATTTTTTTATTTCATAATTTTGCATATATCCTCTTTCTCTTTATTATCAGTTGCTTTAACATACTTATGAATGCACACAGATATGTGGGCAGTTGGTGCGGTACTTGCTGAACTTTTCACTCTTTGCCCAATTTTCCCTGGTGAAAGGTGATTTCATTTCCCATATTGTCTTACATGAAAATGATGTCCTAGCTTCTTTTAGCTTGGAATAGACTGCTTTGACCTCAAAATGTAACTGACAAATGGATGATGTAGTTAGTTCCAAGAGCTTGTGGAGCATATCATCCAAAATTCTGTGGGAAATTGAAGCTTTGATTCATATCAGTCTGAAACTTGATTCATATCATCTGGAGAACTATTTCCTTCGAGAGTAATCTTCCTTTTTCTTTGGCCAGTGAAATGGATCAGTTGTATAAGATATGCTGTGTTCTCGGACCGCCAGATTGGACTAGCTTCCCAGAACTGAGAAGTGCTTCACGGTTGTTTGATATAAGTTGTTTTGATGTAAGTCCAACATGAACTTCTTGTTAGTTTCCTGCCATTTTCTTTTGACCTTTATCACAGTCATGTGAATGATCACGTATTCAGCTCTTTTATTGTTTCTCTTTCGTTTCTGATAGATTACACCAGCCAATCTGTCTGATGTCATTCCAAATGCTAGCTTGGAAGCTATTGATTTGATCAAGGTATTCCTTTTAGCTGTTTCCTTATATTGCTGGCATATTTTATGCACGAAACGAAATGGTGTTTAGCTGATCTATCCCTCCCTTCATGCCATAGCAACTCTGCTCGTGGGACCCATTGAGGAGACCAACTGCTGACCAATGCTTACAGCACCCATTTTTTCATGTAAGCTATTTTATGTTATTTGTCGTTTGCTTCAACTTATTATTTTAATTGGCATCCTTCCATGGTAGAGTTAAGGTCTGCGTACACTTTACCCTCCCAGACTCCACTTGTAGGATTACACTGGGTATGTTGTTGTTGTTGCATCCTTCCATGGATATTTGAATAACTTGCCACTTGCTAATGAATAGGTTGATATGCGGATTCCTCATCCTCTAGGGGATCCACTGCAGATGAATTTAAGTAATGTTGGTAAGAACTCGTAAAATACATTTAGCATCTGTCACCATCACTTTTAGTTCATGAAGCTATCCTTTTGTGCAGGACCTGAGCCTAATCTTGAGTTGAACCTGTGGGATTTTGGGACAGAGAAAGATGACGTCTATCTTGGTTTGACTTTGGCTGTGAACCCAAGTCCCTCTTGCCTAGGTATGAACTTTTAAGTTTTTTATTATTTCAGGTTAATTTCTGTACAACATCCTTCCATGTAGATTTATATGTATATATATATATGTATATATATATATGTATGTATGTATGTATGTATGTATGTATGTATGTATGCATGTATGTATAAACCCACTTTAGATACATATATCTCTTGCAATGCACAATTGTCTATGGCCCAATTTGTTGCAACAATTGCTTTTTGTTCATGTATATCCATCCTGGCTCTTGTATTAACTGACATTTCTTGTCCTGTGTCTTCCTCTATCTTGTTTCTTAGAAGCAATACCTACACCACTGTCCACTAAAAAGGAAATATATATTCTTGATATGGTGGTAATCCAAGTTTAAGCATGTCTCAAATTTGGCCAGGGAAACATATTTCTCAAGACGGAAGTTAAATCTTACATATAGAACACCCTTAAAGCAAAAACCATATTTGTCATAGTATCATTTTTGTTTTAAGAACATGAGGACTGACACCCTTGCCTAGTATAGGTCTTGCTTTATTTTTCAAGAGTTGCAATTCCTGAAACAATTTACCTTGACCTCATTATGTAGATTTATTTCCTGCAAAGATGGCAAGTAAAAGTCAAGGTACAGGAACGGTGAGCATCTTAAGTTTTTGTTTTTTTTACATTTGGGTCACTGTTTTCAGGAATTTCTTTTCATAAGACTCCTGAATTTTAGTAAGTTCTTCTAAAAGGTTTTTATAACATTGGCAGGATATGTTATTCTGCCCTGGTTTCCAAGATCATTCACAACAATCAGGTAGCTCATATACTTTTCCTCCTAGTGTAGTATCTTGTTGTATTAACCATTTCTGCAATTTTATACTTCTTTTTCTTTTTGTTCTGGGGTGGGTGGTTTTACAATTGCCTTTTTGTTAAGACTCTTGTATGAAACCTATATGCCGAAGGGTTTGTCATGGTTCTTTCTGGGTGTTTAATGTAGTTGGTTGAAATCTTCACCTTCTATTCTATTACTTAGAGATGTCATGGCTGTGTTGGTTGCTTCCTTTCAGTTTTCTGGTCATTGTTTCCTCCTGATCTTCATCAAATATCTACTCCGGTGGACTCCTCATTGTCATTATCATTCAGGTCAGTATCCATTTATTGAATTTTCTTTCTGTTAATGGCACAAGTAGGGCTGGCAATGGATCGGAGGTGGATCGGGTGGAGCTCAATCCGCCTCCACCCGCCAACGATCCATCCACCACCCGACTCATCCATCACCCTATTTTTTTTAATCCACATCCGATCCACCCATCATCCACGGGTGAATCGGGTGCTTCGCGGATGGAAGCGACGAAGACTTATGAAAATTGGTCGATACTCAAGTCTTGTAGGTAATTTATGACAGTTAATAAATATGTCAGTTCAAATTTCACAAAAATGAACTTTACTTTGTTCATTTTATTGGAAGTAGAGAATTGTACGGATTAATTCGAGAATGGCAGAACTTCTATTTTTGTTTCCCACTCGGGTGTAGTAGGACCTGTATTGGGTAGTAGATTTACATAATCCAATTTGTATGCAATGCGGAGTGGATTTACAAACTTTAATTTGTTACAATTGGGTAGAATATTTATAGACTTCATTGTTACTGTTGATTTTCAAGTAAGATGTCCTAATTTCGCTCCTTACCACGAAGCAACATAATATGTATCAATAAAAAAGGAAGCAATTACTCTGTCAAATCTATTTCTAAGAAACGTAAAAAGAAGGGTCTGGTAAACCCACAAAGTTGCATTTGATTATATCAACTGTTAAGATAAAGTAAATATCATCAATCCTCCTAGCACTGTGAGTTTATATTTTTATGTGAAAACGATCAACATTTGTTTTTCCCCTTTCTTATGTTGTTCAATGTACGTTTTACTTGATCAAAATTAGAGTGGTATAATTAGCAGATAAAAATATAATTTGTTCAATCTGTTTAAATTTGGACGAGTTAGTGACCCACATATTTCTTAACTCAAGTTTGAGATTTCAAATTTTTAATGTAAAAGTTGACCACAAGTTTATATTTTATAAAAATAGATCCATAAATTGGTAGATGTAATTAGCAATCATGTTTATCAATTATTTATATCAAATATTAAAAGATCTACAAGAGTGGTGGATTGAAAATAATTAATTTATAACGGGTGGATCGGGTGGTGGGTTGGACGTATGTCCACCCGAATCCGACCCGATCCGTCACCCGATTAAAATTCATGTTTTGTCGGATTTTCATCCATATAATCGGGCCGGGTGGATCGGATATCCATCGGGTTATGATGAAATTGCCAGCCCTAGGCACAAGTTTTACTGGGTTTTTGACTAATGTATTCCCCAGTGGAGAACAGAATCGGAATCATCCTGCTACCCAGTTTCCTTAACAAATTTCTGTTCCCTGAATTTCACTAGACGCATGTACCATTATAATGTAACAAGTCTTTCAACTCTCCACTCCCCCAGCTAAACAGTGTCCTCGAGAAAAACAAAAAGACCCAATTGTATCACAACTTTCATGTCAGCAACAGGGAATGCAAGTGGGTCATCTGTCTCTGTTGATCAGAAATATAATCATTCTTTTGTATGGAACTGTTAATTGAAGCTGCTTGTAGGGCGCCGTCGTATGTTTATTATATTATTGGGCTTAATATAGCTAATCGGACTTAAAAGTTAATCAGTATGTCAGCATGATACTAAAGTTCTCCCTTTATTTTTGTCTGCAGCACAATTCCACACTCAACTATTGGAGCTCCACAATCAACTGGTTTTGGCATGACATCTTTGCAGACTAACTGCTTGGAGCGCCCCTTTCTGTCTATATCATCCTCGTTCCAGCAGGGTCGTTGCCTTTGAGCTACTGAGTCAATTCTCTGGCTCGACTAAATAAGCGATTAGTAAGGATTTAGCTGTAATCTGTAAATGTAATTGACAGCATAATTTAAAATCTATTTACTAGAAAATTTTTCAATCTCAGAAGATTTTCTTCTAAAAATGTAGAGTGACCCACGCCCGTTTTACGTGGTATAGTTGGTGTTCTTGTGGGAACATCCTATAGAAGTGACTGAAAGATACTGTTGTAATTATTAGACCATCATAAACGGGGAGAAAGGTACAATTCACATTCTTTATTTAGTTTTTTTAAAAAAAAATCTCTAACCATTCTTTATTTTCTAGCCGAGAAAAGGTGAACTGAGCTGATGCCTTTTCCGGCCACAAAAGATATGCTACTCTTGAAGAACAACACTTCTTGAAAAGTTTCATGTCCAATTTCCCCAGTCCTTAGAGGTGTGGGAACATAAATGAAAATTTTGAACACGTAACTTGTGAATCAATAGTACAAAATCAGCGTTATCAACCAAAGACCAGAAATCCAGACTCGAAAGGGAAGTGAAAAGAAGTGTCTAAAATTTAACCAGAACATCTCGACATATTTCTCGTATTCTGATGAGTAGCTTTGAACTCTCATTATCCCAATAAAATAAGGTTCGAGTAAAGGTCAACTCTTAATTTTAAAAAAATTGTCCCATCTTAACTTCAAGTTATATTTTGTTAATCTTTTTCTATTACGAGTATTAGTTTTGTATTACTTGAAGTAATTTTGCTCAATGTAAGTCCAGATTTCTTTTCTTTTTGTTCGAATTCAAGATTCACAATCAAAACATGTGTAGTAATTTTTTTAGAAGATCCTCTCGTCCACCTTAGTGGCCAAGAAGAAGTTACAAGTTGCAAATTTTTAGAAACATCTGAAGAACAGTTCAAACTTCAAAGTGTCCAACCTCATTAATTTTTTCCAACTAAAACTAACCTCCTTAATTAATGAAAAAGATAATGAAACTGGAGACTCTAAAAACCAACCAACCACCGCTAAATCAGATGACACGTGGCAGAAACCCACGATAATAACCCAAAAAACACCGACCACACTCCACCCTGATCAAAACCCTTTCTTATTTTTTGAAGTCCACTCTTTCATCACCTTAAAGAGTGGAGTTTCAAATAAACCCAAAATTACACAAGTATTCACTAGAGTTTGCAGGCTTACTGTTATGGGTGGAGATACTACAACCTCTAATTCTCCTCTCATCTATTCCACTGGTAACATTATATCAATTTTTCTTCATGCGTCTTTTTTTTTTTTTTTGTATTTTTCTCATTTCTTGCATAATATTTAGATGTGTATGTTTGTAAAGAATGAGGTGTTGCAGTAGGTTGACTGTTTAAAAATAGTTCTGCTCATATAACTCATTGGATATCCCGTTTTTGTGTTTATTACTGCTCTATCATGCTTTTTATAGTATCTGGACACGGCTTATTTGTTCCCGTTAGTATTGCTTTGAATTGCTTGTCCTTAGGCCAAGGGTCTACCGGAAACATCCTCTCTACCTCCCAAGGTAGTGGTAAGTTCTGCGTACACTCTACCATCCTCAGACCACTTTGTGGGATTTCACTATGTTGTTGTCATACAACTCATTGGACTAATTTGGAATTGAGACATATAGTTGATTGATTCTTGTATAAATTTTATTTATTTAAAGATTCTAGACTTAATGTACTGAAAACGCTGAAAAAAGATTGGATTTTTGGTACTTGCAGAAGAATCATCTTTTGATCAGAGTTTCCCTGAAAATCCACTAGGCTCACCTACTTTCCTCAGGTATTTTCTGTAACTAGTTCCTGATTTCTCTACAGAGATAAGAGTCTCGGGCTATGTGTGTGTGTGTACATGTTTGTAATACTAGTGGTTGGTAATTGGAAATGTGTGCAGTGGTGGTGATAGTTTTGGCTCAAAAATGGAGAATGGGGAAGTTGGACTAGGTTCTATGGATTTGGAGGAATTCGTTCGAGCTTCTTCAAATGTAATGGACGAGGTTAATAAAAAGCGGATAAGGAATGTATATATGGATGTACTCAAGAGCTATGACGAAGTGCAGTTTAATAAGGACCATTTGGAGGAAGCCAAAAGTAAAATCCTGAGGTATGGAAGTTTATGGTCATTCATTTTTTTTCTTTTCTGGGAGATAAGTTATTGGATATACTAATTTAACAGTGATCCTCAAATTTGTTTAACTGAGCTAGCTTAGACATTTGGTTCAATGGTAAAAGTAGGACAACATGGGATGTATGGTGGGCACACGTCATGAGTTCGAGTCGTGCTGTAAACCAAGTGATCTGGTATATAAGTGGAGAAGAGTAAGGTTAGTGGGCTGGGCCCATTATTCTCCGAGTTTCGAAGTTGTAAACAACTTATCTCTCAGTTATCAATAGAGAGTTAGCAAGCTATATTTATGGTGTGGAAGTATAATGGTCAGATGTTTACATCAGCGTAAATGTTAACGAGATGCTTAACACAGCTCGACACACACTGGTGCTATATTTATCCTTGAAAGTGGAAAAAGTAATCCCATTCCAGTTTATCTGAGAGGATTGAGACGATTCGTCTTGTTATGCAATTATTGTTCTTTCACTTGATGGCCTAGAGACAGCTGAATGTGGATTAGTGCCCTGTGATAAAATATGTCACAATTTCTCTCGCATAATTTTTACTTAGTTAGCTAGTTCTATTTTTCCATAACTTTATCTTATTTCATCTCAATATTTATTCAGTTTCTCAATTGTACATTGTATAATCCATCACAGCATATTGTAAAGTTCTTCGTCTCGGGTTACTTGTAAATACTTTGCATCTGTTGAGATACATGGTAAATGAACACCTGCAGTTACACCCCTGGATCATGGATTGAGGAAGTGGGTTGCATGAAAGTGAGTGACTATGATATACCAAAAAAGATGACACTCTTGTTGATTGGTCCAAGAGGATCTGGAAAAAGCAGTCTTGTTAACAAGATTTCCAGGGTGTTTGATGACGATCCTTTTACACCAGAAAGAGCTCAAGTATCGTGTATGTTCTCTTTCTCCATTTCTCATGTAATAAGTGAAACTCTGATAAAAGTTAATCAGAAAGAATGTGAGCATCATATTTGCTTTGTTTGTCCTATATACTAATGCAATCAGATACTTTTTCTTGGGATAATTACATTTTTAGACTGCTCAAAAAAATAATTGGCTAGAAGTTTTGTATATTAAGTATAAATATACATGTTGTATACACAAAATGCACATAAAATATACATAATCAGTGTATATGTTTGTATATTTTGGCTAGCGCCCGTAAATTTCGGCTGATGGGACAAAAATGAAAAAAGCCCTTCTTCCTCTAAATATTAGTTGTCAGATAATTAACATGTCATAACAGCTTAATTGTTCCTGAATCTGAGGGTTACCAGATTCTTCTAATGAAGAAGGGACATATTTTCTCCAAGAGTACGCGATACCAAGAGGTTCAAGTTATTTCTGTTTGTATGACACACGTGGTTTGTCGGATGATTTGAGTGAAAATAAGAAAATGGTGACGCGCTGGATGAAAAAGGGGGTTCGTCATGGGAAGCTAATAACGAGGTTCATATGGTTATTTTTGAATTTCCTTAAACAAAACCATTATTGGAGGTACCTCGACTCTGAAATGTTCCTTTTGGCAGGGGTTCTGATGATGCACATCTAAAGTTTAAAGCTCGCCGAAATCGATACTGTGCTATTGAGACCAATGTGGTTAATTTTGCGATATTTGTTGTCAATGCGGTCCAAATTCTGCAATGGATGGACAGTGATGATGAAACAAAGAGGCAACAAACTCAATCTATTGCTACAACTTTCAATAACCCCCTCTTGTCATTCAAAGGTATTAATTTTCTTTATGCATTTTGGTGAGTACTCCCTTTGTTACAATTTGTTCTTACTTTCCTGATTTGACAACTCTTTAATTTTAAAATATCACATGACATGTTTAAGACCACAAGATTAAAGGGCATTTTTGGTACATCAAACATATCTTTAGTTTAAGACCACAAAATCCAAAAGTCTCATTTACTTTGTTAAATTTCGTGCCAAGTCAAACTAAGACGAACAAAGTGAAAAGGACGGAGTACTAAAAAATGTGTGGACAGAAAGAAAGTGTACATGTTATATTAGATAAAGATTAATGTTAATTGAAGCTTCCTTGATCAGAATATGGGGGAGAGTTCATTGTGGATTTACAAAATAATGTTGAAAGTAATAAGGAGAAAATGAGAGGAAATTTTTAGCCCATTCAAAAACAAGTGCAGATTGATAGTGAGTTACATATTTCAGTATTCATCATCCCATTTTATCTTTCTTGTTGTTGGAGCATATTACGGCTCTTCTAATTTGCGTATTCTCACCAACTCAGATGAAAAGCCTGTTGTTGTGCTCACACATGGTGATTTACTTTCACTTTCGGATCGTATGCGCATCCGCATGTATTTGGGACAGCTGCTGGGTATCCATCCAAAGAAACAAATTTTTGACATCCCAGGTGGCATCAATATAAGTTAGCCTGCTATTACATGAATTTGTTTAAGTTGAACAAAACTCTAACCCTCTTTTATTTTTCTCTTTTCGGTCCTGTGTTTTCAGAAAGTGATGATTTAGGAACTAGGTTGACTATCCTCAACATGCTTCGCTATTGTCTTGAGCACGCTGATAAAAACCTACCCTTCAAAAAAGAGCTACCTTACAGAAGCCCAGTTAGCAGCAAGGTGAGATTATTGCCGTCCAACTAGAAATCACTTTTATGTTTTCTTTTTCTTTTTTGTTTTTATTTTTCTCTCTGTAGCTTTACAGTTGAGTTGCTAAAAATTGTTTGCTCTACAATAGAGTAAAACTACTATAGGCAAAAGAATTTGGCTTGTCATTTTCTTTTTTCAAGTCATCTACTACTATTTACCGAGACCCCAACTTGTTTGGGAGTGAGACATAGTTATAATCCTCTATTATTTGACAAAATTCTGTAGTAGTTAGCAATGTGGCCGAGTCTGTTGGACGATTGATTGGACTGCTCCTATTTTGCCATTTAGATGAATGTCTCCCGCCTAACCTGTTGAATTTGGACGGCTTACACTTTATGGCTCAATATTGACACCCCTACTAAGATCCAATTATTATATTGCTATTTCTAGTTCATAGGGCTATATTTGCGTGCACAATACATTTTAGGTACACCGTTCAATGGTATTATGACGTAGACGGAAAAAATACAATGCAAGTATTCATTGTTTTATAGATGGTAATTGATTTGTGCAATTTGTAAATTGTACCATACTCTGCACCCACATGTGCACTTCAGTTTAAATTACTGCTTATCGCGCAATTTCAGACATGTAGTCCCGTTTTCTCATTTAGGGTGCCTTGAAGAGGATGCTTGTATCATCGTTACTGCTATATGCGGTTCTAGCAATACTTTTCGGAATGGGGATGAGGTTCAGGAATTCTCTCCAAGCCAAGGTTGCTTCTGTTCCCAATTTACATGTATCGCAATCACATGGAGACATAGATTGGAATGCAACTACTGTTGATTCTGTGCCCGATCTTCAGCCTGAGGAATTGCAACCACGTGTAAACGTAGATTGCCATGCAAGTCGAGTTGATTCTGTTCGCGATCTCCAACCCGAGACCCCTCAATCAGACGTAAATGTAGATTGGGGCACAATCCGACACTTATGGTCTGATGACTAAGTATATTGATGAAGCTGGGATGTATATTGATGCATTTTATCTATAGCCGTTACGTTTCGGAAATGCATGTTTTTTATGTGTATAAACAGCATAAGCCGTCTTACTATATAGAAACTTTCAACAATAATTCTCGTAGAGGGTGTTTGGATTGACTTATTTTAAGTGTTTATTTCTCGTAGAGGAAATATTTCACTCCCCATAAAGCACTACACCTTGCGGTGCAATGAATATTGATATCTGCCTATTACGGATAATTCATACTTACGCTTATTTTTCATTCTTTTGTGTATGACATTGAGTAATGTTTCGTAATCCAAGGTAGTTGAAAACTTAATATGGTATTGTGGTTTAATACTATAACGAACAATATTATCATCATGAATAATACCTCTATCCCAAAATAAAGAAACTTTAACAGTTGTAGGAGGAGATGCCATTTTTTATGAACTTTGGAGTTGGATATTTTTTTCAAGAACTTGAAAAAAAAAGATGACTTAAACTTATGAAATTGATAAGTCTTTACCTCATCCAAAATTCATATTAAATAGAAAAATTGATGGGTTGTCATTAGGGGCGGCCAGTGGGCCGGGCTTGGGATTGTCGTGCTGGGTTGGTGGGATCGGGGCGGGACGGGGGAAGGGGCGGGATCGGGATATGTGGGATTTGCCAAAGTCCCACCCCGATCAGAATTAGGTCGGGTCGGGATCAAGATCCTGGGCGGTTTTTTTTTTTTTTTTTTTGCACTTAATTTAAAAAATAACATATATATAAAAAAACTCAATAATTAAACAAGATAAGATAATGTAATAAAAACATCTCAAGGCTGGTTTTTGTGTCTCTTATATTATTTAATAGACATGATTTTTTTGTAATACAAATACAATTGTCAAAATTACAACTTTGTGGTGTTGTTCAAAAGTTTCAAATGACATAGTAAAATTGCAATTAAAAAATTTACATTATGAAAAAAATCTGTTCTAGTTTCTTGATAAAAATTTCCTGTGGTTCTTCGGTTGGAATTGGTATTTGTTGGTCAAATTGATCCACGTCGCTTCCACTACCTTCGGATAAGATTTCGTTGTAGTTTTCGTCTTCTTCTTCGTTGATCTCCGGTTGACCGCACCTTCTCCGCTCCGCTCGTATCCAATCTCTGAATAATACTACAATCTCCAACCTGTCTCCGGCTAATGAGTGTCTGTGCTCTCCTATTTGATATCTGCCGGCAGAAAAAACGCTCTCAGACGCCGTTGATGACGCGGGAATGTTCAAAACATCTCGGGCCATCATTGAAAGTGTCGGAAAGGTATTCTCATTCCCCCTCCAGTAATTCAGCAAGTCTTCACATCCTTCTTAATTGAGAACTGCTTGGTACAGTACAGAACCCTGCAAAACAAAAATATCAAACTCGTTAATTTGGTTAGTAGCGGTATGACCGCACATTTTATTTCTGAGGCTTTCAATACTAGCCGCATAAACAACATGTCTTTTGTGAGGTTGTGTTGAAGAAGAAGAAAAAGATGGTATGAAAGCCGGTAGGTTGCTAGCACTTTCTTGTTGGTAAAACCTATATACTTTTTTGCATTCGTCTTCTACGCTAGACAACACTTCTTCTTTAGTTTGTTCAATAGGTGGTGAGTGATTTGGATTTTTGGGACTTGGAGGTGGTAGTACTTCTATACAATCGTAAATAGTTTCAATAAGTGATTTAGTACCGTCTATTTTAATAGTCGGATTTAATACATCACCAATAATATAAATAGTGGGAATAGGAATAAAATATTTTTTTATTTTGATAAACATTTTTTTAATAGCTGCCTTATAAGCTGGTTTTTTCATATATTCACTAAGTAATAAAAATATTAGAGCTATATAAAATAACATAGTTGAAATAGTAGGATAATAGATACTGGAAAATTCTTTTGTTGCTTGAAAAAATTTCTCTAAAAATACAATAAGTTCAGAAATTTTTACCCAATCGCTATCTACAACCATATCAACTGGATTTTGATTACGAGAGTTAAAAAATAAAGTTATAGGTTTTATATAGTCATAAGCAACAAGTAGTTGCTCGTATAAAAAATTCCACCTAGTGGATACTTCTTGTGGAATTTTTCTATAAGGTAGTGCACAATCGTGACAAGTTTTTTTATATTCTTTTCTACGTTGTATTCTATTATTTTTAAAAATAAAGTTTATAGCAAATTATATTTTACTAAGAATGTCTTCAAAAAGTGATAGACCATCCTTTACAATTAAGTTATAAATATGGCACGCGCATTTTATATGAAAATGATTTGGAAAAGATAGAGTTAAACTATTTTTTAAAATTGTAATTGCGTAATTGTTAGAAGAAGCGTTATCTAATGTAATAGTCATAATTTTATCGGTTATTCCATAATAATGGCACACTTAATAAATATTATCTCGCAATAAAAGTACCAAAGTGTGCCTATCATCTATATATCTATACGCTAAAATACATTTTTGCATAGACCATTTATAATCTATCCAATGACAAGTTACGTTAAATAATCATGGTCGTTAGTACTACGACCTATATCGTACGTGATACATACTTTTCCATTAAAATGATATAATGAAAACGTAAATATTGTTGATATTCATGTGCGAATTTAAATACATATATCTTAACAATTGATCTAGAAAAACCGTTAAAAGCATGATTATATATATCTCTAATGTAATGAATAAAACCGGAGATGAAGGAAATGAAAAAGGCAAACCCTCCACAGCAACTAATTTTGAAATTGCTTCCCTATCTCTATGTTTATTGTATTTAGAGCCTACAATTTCCCCCGTCATAGGGTTAATTTGACCTTGTACTTGGTCCGGGACAATATCAGTATGTGAACCTTGTCCCGATGGAGCGAACATTTGCGCACCCGATTTTGAAGCCTCGTATTGGGCATACCTAGCTGGATGAGCACTTACTACGTGTCTAATTAACCCCCCCGTCCCATCGTGACCTTTTCCTGTTTTAAATTTTAAAACATCTTTACAAATTTTACATCTAGCTACTTGATTCTCTACGTCCCTATCAAAAAATGTCAATGCATCTGATTTTAATGGTCGTTTTGCTGGACCTCGTCTCATACTAGGGGGAATATAAGGCATTTCAGTTGAAGGTGCACTAGTAGGTGTGTTGTCATCTACATTAATGGGTGTATCATCTAGATCATCATCTAAATTAAGGTCTTCTTGAGTTCCAGAAAATAGCTCCTCATCTAAATCTAATGGTATTGTAGGAAAATGTCCAGTATCAACAAAATCATCATGTGTAGGAATAGGATTCTGTCTAGAAATAAGACACTTGCCCTTGTTGCCCATACTAGAAAAAGCATGACCCCTACCCGTAAGCATACGTTTAAATCTTTCCATTATAAATTTATAATTATACTAATAAATAATTAAAGTAACTGAAATTAAGTGCGCTAAATAAAATAAACAGACAATAATAATTTAATGAATGAACGAATGTAACAAACGCCGACGTAACGTCGACGTGTAATCGAGAGGTTGAAAATTAAAACTTTGCTCGATGGAAGATCCCCAAGCTAATTGCCAACTTCACTCCCAAATGAATAAATAAAATTGAATATTTAGTACACAATGTAGACTTGTAGAGAGATAGATTGAGAGATTAGAGAGATTGTAGGAAGATTTGTGAGAAAGATGAAGAGAAAATGAGGTATTTATAGTTGGAAAATTGGGTTAAAGTGTAAATATAATAACTTATGGGTTTAAAAATAAATATTAAGGGGTAGGGGGGTTGAGGGAGGGGGGAGGCAAAAAATGGTCGTTACACAATGACCAAAATGTAAAATGGTCGTTGGTGCAACAACTATTTTTGCAAAAGGAGGATTTCGGGCAGGATCAGGTCGGGACCGGCGGGCCTGGGGCGGGTCGGGACGAGATATGGTCTCGTCCCGGTTCGAGTCTCAATACCGCGATTTTTTTTAAATAGTTGGGTTCGGGGCTGGGATTGGGGCGGTGTCGGTGCGGGACCGGGCCGGGACTGGGGCGGTGTCGAGGCGGGACTGGGGCGGTGTTGGGGCGGGACTGGGCCGACCCGGCCCACTGGCCAGCCTTAGTTGTCATAGTGTCATGTCAAATAAAATAAAATGAGTAGATGAGTAATTGATTGTAAAATGCAATAATTTATTTCGTAATTGGATTAAAAGTGAATATTTTAAAAACGTGGGCTGCTAGGGTTTTATATTATCTCTATTATAAGTATTGTAACTTTTTTTTAGTGTGACATGTGTTCAAAATCCCATAAGGTGGGTCAATTAAGTTGGGGACTCTCCAAACACCCTCTTATTTGGAGAAGACTGAAGAGTGACATTCTTTAGGAAATCTTTGTAAAGTTGATCAGTACAAGTGTTAACTATGCTGTTTTATCTACTGTTGAATAAGCGACTATTCAGCATTAATTCACTCACTAAGAGAAGCATCACTCATCATGGCATTATATGTATATGGTCGAAAAAAAGACCAGTTAAAGTTTTTTCAAACACCTTTTGTGCATTTTTGGGCGTTCAAGTTCTATCACAATTCATTCGATTTACTAGTTCAAAAATCAATTATTTGTGCGTATTTAATGAAATAAATACCGTTAGTATTAGATGTTTTCAAGAAAGTATTGGATGTCGGCATCTTTTCTTACTTCTAACTGTTTTCCCTAACCAGGCAATGTAATCGGCTAACCGGAAAGGGAAAAGCTCTGATTCACATCGTAATGAAATGTATGTAATCAGGACTTCAATAACATTAATATTGCAGAAAAGATAGGAAAACACCATGTATATGCTATATGGCACAATGAGCCAAGTATGACACTTCAAATCAATGGCAACTGCATTAGAAAAATAATCAAGGGTAACTTCAAAAGATTGCTGGTATGGACTCTTGCTCATGCTACAGAATATAAGGATGGGAAAAAAATTTGGATAAAATTTCATCGCCTCATTTATCACTATGCTTTAGAAGTAAAAAAAGAGGACCTTGCGTTCTGAGCAAAGGACCTACGTTCTCCAATTCATTGAGCGTTTGCTTCTCAATTCCTCCAGTTGTACCCGAGTCATTCGAAGAACAAGCACCTGCCTTTAAGAAAAGACATCATTTTCCTGCAGAACAAGAGTCTGGGAGGCTCTGCAAAAATTCTGCTCTTGCAGCAGGCTCAGTGGAAAATCGACCTAACACAGCAAATGTGGCTGTGTTGCTTCCAAACTTCTCGATTCCTCTAGATATCATACAAGTGTGATTTGCTTCCACAACCACCATTATGTCTTCACCTAAAAACGATGAAACAGTCTCGGCTATCTGCCTGGTAAGCCTCTCTTGTACTTGGAGTTTAAAGCCATAAAAATGTACTACTGATTGCACTAGCGGCCTTCCAACAGGGTTCGCTCCATCCAAAGAGTGATAACCAATGTGCACTACACCTTGAAAAGGAAGTAGATGATGTTCGCACTGGGACCAGAACAACAAATTCAGCTCGGAGCAGATACCATCTTTAAAATTACCAACCTGACCTTGAGAAAGACTTCGAGTATCTATTCTACTCCGAACAAAGCCATTCAGTTTCATCTCCAAATTAGAATTTTGAAAATTCATGAACCATTTCACGAACCGTGATGGGGTTCCCACAAGCTCTTCTCTCAATGGATCTTCGCCCAGAGACTTAAGTATCGAAAACACTGCATTTGTCATAGCCGAATTTGCTTGTCCCGACCTTCCACATGATTGAGACGGGCACCATGATTGGTCAGAGGGCCTAGGATGGGCATTGTCTATGCTTATACCTCGGAATTTCAGAAGACTCAAAAAATCAGTCCAAACATCAGCATCCCGATCCTCAAAAACACCAGAACCCGAGGTAGCTATCATTTTCACCGATCCTTGAGAAGTCGAGTCGAGAAATGCTGATTCAAAATTTGGAAAATGAATATGCATACACTGTAGAACCACAGCTACACCAGTCGGCTTGATTCCATGATGCAAAGCAGTGCAAACTTCATCAGCAAGGCGCTGTGGACTTTGGAGCCGTTTCGCAAAAATATCAGCAACCCGAGAGAGCTTGCTTAGTCCTACAACCCTTTTCCCGGATGGAACATAACCTACATGACACTTAACCTGGAACGGAAGCAAGCAAGACTCACAGTATGAAAAGAGATCAAGATCTCGAACAATCACGAGCCCACCAACTCCTCCAGCCTGACCACTTCCACCTTCCAATCCAGCTTCAGGGAATAAGGCGCCATGAACGATATCATTCACTTTTTGTTTGTAACCTTCATACAACATAAAATATGAAAGACTAGAGTCAAACAGTAGTCTAAAACATCAATCCACCAACCCAGGTACAACTGAAAATATCAACATGTTTCGTGCTATTAGAAGATGTGGATTTCACATACACCATAAAGCATGTTGAGTTCCACAGTTGACTAGCATAAGATAGAAGCTACTAATGACTTGCAACGCTTCATTACGATGTCATCATGTTCTTGGTGTTAGAAAAAAATTCACTAAAGAAAGCTCTGCAAGTCCCCTCAGGAAGCAAACATGAGGCACAAAAAAATTATGAGACAAACTGTTCCAAACTAGAACAGAAATCCAGCACTAACCAGCAACCTAGCATTTAAACATGAAGTGCAGAAAAGAGCAAGGGATGAGAAAAAATGTTTCTTTAAACAGAAATTCCTAATTGCATTTGAAGAAATGCTGTTCCTAGAGATGCTTTTCTTGAATGCAAAAAAACCACATTGAAGATTGTAGAGAACTTTCAGATATTTATAACTAGCTTGAACCAGATCTATGTTGTAGTGGTGTTGATTATGCACAATATCACTGAATAGAGATGTGACACTTGTAGCCACCGAAAAAATTATGTGCGGTGGTGATTTTTTTTTTCTTCGAATCTTCGCTAGAATATTGCACACTAATACTCTGGAAGAGAAGGATGCAAAACAGTCGCCGGAATTGAGGCACGGACTGTGATGGTATTTTGTGGGTAGGATCAGAATGATGTCACGACCCTAGGGGGCGTAAAACAATCGCCGGAATTGAGGCACGTGGATTGTGATGGTATTTTGTAGATATGGTCGGAATGATGTCACGACCCTACAGGACGAGAAACTATGCCGGAAAAGTTGTCGAACCTCAAAGAAAGTGGTATGGGTTAGTTCGGAATCTATGCGCGATGCTGACAGTAAAAACAATTCTTAAAAGAATGGCCGAAAATAGCTTGGAATCACCGGAACCCTAATTCCGACAATTGAAATCCGATAACTATTCACGGTGGAAAAAACACTATTCATGCAACACTGTTTACGCAGTACTGTTCACGCTGATTTTTTTATTCCGGTGATAATGCTAAACTCTTTCCAGGACATGGGGAGTCACTTAGTGATAATGGAAGATATACGCGGTTGATTGGTAAGTTGAATTATCTCACAGTGACTAGACCTGACATTTCGTTTCCTATGAGTGTTGTAAGTCAATTTATGGATTCTCCTCGTGATAGTCATTGGGATGCAGTTATCCGCAATATATTAAGTCACCCCCATGTAAAGGACTGCTTTTCGAAGATATGAGTTTAGCTGGTCCAACTCCTTTTGCTTGGATCCCATTGGCTAAAATAATTGCGGGAAGAGACGGTGAATAAGTAATATCCGACAAAAGTGATTTATCACCAGAAATATGATCAAAAGTGCCAGAGTCTACAACCTACGAACCGACGTAATTAGATTGTGCGACTTAGGCTGCTTGTGGAGATGTCTGTTTACTTGCTCGATAATGAAGGTACTCATATAATTTTCTTCAAGATCCGGTCTTTTTTTTTACTTTTCCGGCGAGTTTTCCGATCAGATTCCTGTGACTGTTTTCTGCAGCTTCGGATCACGATTTCTGAGCATTATCAGCCTCTTTAGATTTCTTAAAGTTTTGAATAATGTCTCTCGGATTTGATGTTTTTAATTCCAAAAGCACGAGAATTGAAAATTCAAGTCCTATAATTAATTCGCAACCTTTAATAAGGAGATCTAGACCTAAGTGTAGTTATTGTAAAAGGCTTGAACACACTCGTGAAGTATGTCGATCTCGACCTAAGTGTAGTTATTGTAATATGTATGGACATACTCGTGAAGTATGATATTCTCTGCATGGTCGACCACCCAAGAATATTCATATTGCTCAGACTGCCACTAAAGGTAACCAACGGGATTATTTATCCGAAGAAGAATATAATAAGTATCTTCAATATCGAGCAAGTAAACATACATCTCCACAAGCAGCCTCAGTCGCACAATCTAATACTGTTGGATCATGGGTTGTAGACTCTGGCGCTTTTGATCATATTTCTGGTGATAAATCACTTTTGTCGGATATTAATTACTCACCGTCTCTTCCCGCAATTACTTTAGTCAATGGGATCCAAACAAAAGCAAAATGAGTTGGATAAGCTAAACCCATATCTTCGAAAAGCAATCATTTACCTGAGGCTGACTTAATATATCCCAGAATGTGGATATCTGCATTCCAATGACTATCACAGGGAGAATCCATAAACTGACTTACAACACTCACATGAAACGAAATGTTAGGTCTAGTCACTGTGAGATAATTCAACTTACCAATCAACCGCCTATATCTTCCAAGATCACTAAGTGGCTCCCCCTGTCCTGACAAGAATTTAGCATTCGGATCCATAGGAGTGTCAATGGATTTACATCTCATCATTCCTGCCTCCTCAAGAATGTCTAAGGCATACTTGCATTGCGAAAAAACAATACCTGACGTGGATTGGACAACCTCAATACCTAGAAAATACTTCAGTCCGCTGAGATCCTTAGTTTAGAAATGTTGAAAGAGATGTTGCTTTAAATTAGTGATACCATCTTGATCATTGCCAGTTATAACTATATCGTCAACATAAACCACCAAATAAATACTCACATCTGGAGCAGAATGTCGATAAAACACAGAATGATCTGCTTCATTGCGAGTCATACCAAACTCCTGAATTTTTGTCCTGAATTTACCAAACCAGGCTCGAGGAGACTCTTTCAGACCATAAAGTGACCAACGCAATCGACACACCCGATTAGACTCCCCCTGAGCAATAAAATTGGGTGGTTGCTCCATATAAACTTCCTCCTCAAATCACCATGGAGAAAATCATTCTTAATGTCCAACTGATAAAGAGGTCAATGGCGGACAACATCAATGGATAGAAAAAGACAACCAGATGCTATTTTAGCTACGGGAGAGAAAATATCACTGTAATCAAGCCTATATATATGTGTATACCCCTTCGCAACAAGGCGAGCCTTAAGCCGATCAACTTGGCCATCCGGACCAACTTTGACTACATAAACCCAACGCCAACCAACAATAGATTTTCTTTAAGGGAGAGGAACAAACTCTCAAGTACCACTCGTGTGTAAAGCAGACATCTCGTCAATCATAGCATGTCGCCATCCGGGATGAGAAAGGGCTTCACCTGTAGACTTAGAAATGCGGATAGAGGACAATGATAATACAAAGGCATAATGGGATGATGATAGACGATGATAACTTAAAAGGGTATAATGTGGATTAGTGTTACGAGTGGACATGAGCATATCGTTGAATATACAGACGTTGATTATGCAAGATCACCCTCTGATAGACGTTCTACATCCGGATATTGTGTGTTAATAGGAGGTAATTTGGTGTCCTGGACGAGTAAGAAACAAAGTGTCATTGCTCGATCTAGTGCTGAATCAGAATATCGAGCAATAGTTGTAGCAACTTGTGAGCTAGTTTGGATTAAGCAGTTGCTTAGAGAACTAAAATTTGGAGAAATCAGTCAAATAGAACTTGTGTGTGATAATAAAGCGGCCCTTTATATCGCATCAAATTCGGTATTTCATGAGAGGACTAAGCACATTGAGATTGATTGTCACTTTGTCGGGGAAAAGATATTCTCCGGAGATATTGTTACTAAATTTGTAAAGTCGAGTGATCAGATTGCCGATATTTTTACCAAATCACTCAGTCGTCCTCGTATTAATCACATATGTAACAAGTTCGGTACATATGACTTGTATGCACCAGCTTGAGGGGGAGTGTTAGAATAGGAATAGAATTTCATATATAGTATACTACTAGGAAAAAGATTGTAATGTAGTGTCTATAAATAATAATATATTTTCTCCTGAATGTCGTCGGAATGATGCTCAACGATATTTTTCTCACAATTGATCTAATACCATGTGAGAAAATATGGGAGAAAATATATTATTATTGAATTGTTGTATCTACATGATTACATTGAGCCCTATTTATAGACATTACATTACAATCATTTTTCTAGTAGGATACTATATATGAAATCATATTCCTATTCTAACACACATGATATCATACTTTAGCTTATGCCCTGTTCCCACATTAAAATATCAACTTTTCAATTCCAATAAGTTAGTAATGCATGGGTTCCATGTGCAAGATGGAAAAGTTTTATCTTTCTTTTTTTTTTATGATGGAAAAGTTTTATCTTTCATGTTTACTTCCTCACACATGTATTGAAGAGACATACACACACCAGTTTCATTTAACTGTGATACAAGGATGATTTCCAAATCAAATACATGGATGTCACTACTCGAGGAACTAGCATTTCATGGATGTCCAAAGCTGCTTTCAGCATTCATGACTTCCCCTGTCCTCAACTATATATAGGCTCACTTCCAATAGCTTCATACCAAACACTTGTTAACAAAAATGGTTAGAGAAAATGAAATAATTCAATTAGTCTAATGAGAGGCTTTCATTTAACCTTGTTGGACACACCAGAATGACCAAAAATAACCTCTACGCTGGAAAATTGAGCCATTTTTTGGAAACATCAATAAGTGCAGGCTGAATCCATCTAGAAAATATGAAATAGAGAAAGCTCATGTCTGGCATTCAAAGACAATTTTTTTCCTGGAAGGTTTGTCGACTCATGCTTCACTAAATGCAAAGCTGGAAAGTCCATCAATCAAGAAGATATGGCAGACCATCCAAGGCAACATTTTTGGACGACCAGGAGGGAAAGAAACTTGAGATGTTTTGACAGGTTGGGAACCACCACCCCTAACCTGAAATCCTTTTCATTTTGAAGTTTGAGGCAATCATCACTTTTTCCGAATGGCTATATTCTAGTTACAAAACAGAAATAATTATTTGGTGCAATAAAGAAAACCAGACCTGCAAGCACCTTTAAAACTTAATTCATCTAGTGTCCATCTGTATAACTTTTATGATGTATCTAATGGTATAAAATATGTCATTTGACTTAAATAGCTACTTTTAGAAAATGTCAGAACTTGTTTATCTGGTTTAGCTAATTCCACCACCCTACCCCTTCTGTTTCCTTTTATACATAGAGGGACAGAGTGCTCATGATTGCGAAACCCCTGAAACTAGAGCACTATTTGTTGCTAAACCTGCTTAACCTTCAGCTAAAAATTGTATCTTTGGGCATTTTCCAATAAGTGCAACATAGAAACTAACAACATGAGACAAAATGTTGAACACTTACTAAATGCATTCATACTATTTCAGTAGTTCTTACTAATAATACTTTAAAGATACAAATCCAAAAGCTTGATGCACATGCTCCACTTCCTCCAGATCTCATGTAGATAAAAGATAACAGATCCATTGATGCAGAACAAATAAAAATCACTACTTTAACATTCAAAAGGATATAAAAGATTCACCTCTTGTTCCTTCACGAAGAGCTTTAGCAACACGAAAAGGTGTTTTCTTGATGCCTTCCCTATTGATATCTTCACCCAAACTCTGCAAGAGCACTCTTACAGCATCCTCAATGGCTAAAGTTTCAGGCTGACCCTCAAAGCCAAGTTCAAGATTCACTTCATTCTCTATCTCTTCATGATAGTGCCCCTCATCTAATGCACCCATTGAACAGATAGAACCAAATAATATAACAGATCTCCTGAATCAGAGGTGATGAAAAAATGAATTAACAAAAAAAGGGAAAATATCAAGAAAGATGTTTAGCCAAAGATTCCAAATTTGAGACTCCAAATGAGGACAATTTGACCAAAAATCAATTGAAGGTATGGGAATTGTACGGCTGTTATTGATGAACATATACTATAGGGATCTAGGGAGGAGATGTATGTACATTACTACAAGAACTTTGCGGCATTTTAAAAAATAGGTAAGCCCGGCATATTAGATAGCAAAGGAGGTTCTTTTGGACATATCTTGTAGACAGGTCATTAGGCACATACGTGATTTACAGGGAATAATGTTAATAGATCGAGATTACTATATCCAAAAATAATTCGAAATAAATGATAAAACTGAATATAAAAAAAAATAGGTAAGACAAAAAAAAATACTATTGAAAAAGAACAACGTAAGGTTGCAGTTGATATATTGGAATGTGTGGAAGGCTTACTTTTGTTTGGGGGGCTAGTCAAGATCAAGATCTGAGTCGGTCTACTTGATAACAACTAGGGAGCGATTAATGTACGAGATGCGAATCTAAATTGATGGAATTACTAAGAATTTAATAATTTAGTTGGTTGATTATTTAATTTTTTATTTGAGAATAAAAAAAATTGATGGGGGTTATATTCCTTCCATCTCATAATAAATGTTCTTTCAGTTTATACACACTTCTTAAGAAATTGTTCACTTCTAAAAAAAATAATGAATGTTTTTACTATTTTACTCTTAATTAAATATCTAGAAAAGAAAAGTTATTTAATAATTTTTGATTATATAAACAAATGTAATTTTGGAAGAATAAGATCAATTTCTTCTTGAAATCCTACAACACCACTTATTATGGAACGGAGAAAACACTATTTTAGGAGGAAATATATATTAGATTACTTTTTATATTTTCATTTCCTTAGTAAAATAAATTAATTTCGTCACTAATTTTAGCCATGAATAGTTAAAAAGAAATACTAACAAAAACTTGCTTTAATTGGGTCAATCGTCTTGTTTACAGCTTTAAACAACAGAAATGAAAAAAAAAACTTAGTACTCCATCTGTCTCAATTTATATGAGAGTTTTCTTGAACTCTTTTCATATATTGTGAATTATTAATTATGCAGATTTATAATATTTTTTATATAGTTTTCAAATATGTAAATTTTATAATAAAATACTCAAAAAATCAATATTTGAAATTGAGTCAAAGAAAAAGTTATTTAATTTATAAAACTGATCAACCCTCATATAAATTGAGATGGAAGGAATATTCATTTTATAGCTACAATATTGTCACTCACGTGTAAACTTAACCATTATATTGAATTGAAACTATTAATTTGGTGTAAACACCCGAGGTAGGTAACTATTTACCATTTTATAATATGTACTCCTATAAACTTATATGCATGAATTATGTCATCTAGAATTTTAAAGATCTCTTTAAGTTTGTATTCGAATTTTTTTACAATATTGCCATCATGTGGCAGTCTTGAGTGAATGTCGTAATGAAAATCTGAGAATTTCACGTCAAATTTCAGTTTTGTGTGAGTCTATCTACTACAATCTTGATGAACAAAATTATGTTGACAACTTTCGTGTTTATAAGTTGAACAAAATACCTAATCGATTAATTGAGGTAGCCCCTCTACAAAATAATATTCACAATCATGTGCTACCCCATTTATTGCTTCAATTTTTTACTTCAATTCAAACTTATATTTTTCCACATGCCCTAGTTATAACTTATAAGTTGGTTGGTAGACCCAAAAGAATAATAAAATCAAGGGTCTATTTCCATGCGCCGTCGCATCTTAGCCGCAGCCCGCAAGATGAGCATTCCAATATTCATCCTATGGCTATGGTAGCTCAGCTACTCCACGAGGGTCTAAAGTTTTGTTTATGAGATAATCACATAAATATCTATAATTTATTTTAAATTATTTTAAATTATATTTTTTAAAATTTTATTTTATTTTTAAAATTTCGTGTTAAATTAAAGTAAGATAAAAAAATTTAAGCGCGATTTTTCGAGGATTTGGTGGGCCGAGTCGGCGATTGGTGGTGCACTGGTCAGTGTTGAATTTGGCACTGGTAGGTCCCTTTGTTATCTACTCCTATGAAAGTGGGTGGGGAAAATTGAGATGCCACTAGCCAGTGACCACTAAGGCACTAACTAACTCATCATTTTGCCTTTTGCTTTAACTTGGAAAATTTCTAACGCAACCATTCAATTTCAACTGCATGGGACCAGACTTGGAATTTCTCAAAGCATAAGCTCGCTATAAATAGGGAAAATATAAAGGAAAATTTCAAACTGAATATTCTTAAATTATCTTTTGATCCATTAATATTCTTTTCGTTAGTAAATTATATTTGTCCTCCCGATTAACAAAACTCCAATATTTAATGAGTGAATTTCACGAGTTTAAATTTTCCGAGAGAAATATTTGTATATACCTCTAAATTTTTTAGTAGTGATTAAACTTACTCATAGATTGGACCTACGGCAAGGGTGTTTAAACTAAAAACTAATGGATGACAAAGTTTCTTAATTTTGTATAAAGATTTAACGAAGGATAAATTTTAACCCTTTTTTCTAAAATACACAGTATAAAATTCCAACATTCAGTGGGATTTGGTGAAATTTGAAAATGTCACTATAACATGATTCTCTCCCATCAACATACGATATTGGTTTGGTTTTAGTTACTTTAGTCAATCGGTTAGTTTATAAGACCAAACATAATTAGACTACATAACACCAACTACTGTTTGTTTTTTAAACTAGTAACAAAAGACACAATCAATCGTATAGACAAAGCACAACTCAAATATTATATTAGTGTGAACTATAAACATCATGATATTAAAATCAACCCGTACTACCCTTCACTAGCAACACAAGATATTCAATATTTACTTGGATTGTATGACGAGTCAAATTATATCACATAAATTGGAAGGACGGGAATATAGTGGATGGTGCAGTGCAATGAAGAAATTGAACGGTTTTCCCTTCAATTGGGCTGATCTTTAGTTTTTGCCCTTCAAAATCGAACTTATGCCTAGCAGGACATAAGTTTCTTTAGGACATGGTATAACTTGTGGGATATTATGATGCAAAAAAGTTATTTGTCTTTGAGGATGCAAAATTAAAACCAACACAAAATAGAGACAAAATTGCAAATGATCCAATGGATAGTGCAGTACAATTCTCATGTGGGCTGAGTGACTGAATGACAAGTCCAGTCTGATCCGAAAAGTTGGGCTTTGTTGTGTAGCCCAGCTACCAATATACACCCACAGCCCAATACCCTGACCCGAAATAAGAAGGAAACAGTACATTCAGTACAGTTCCAAGCCATCAATGGAGAAAAATCCTTCAGTCGGTGCCAAGCCATGGAGTCACCATCACCATCACCATCACCATCACCATCACCATCATCATAATCATCAACATTTTCAAATATTACATAATTGTCCACTTCACAGCTACATGTTGCAGCGCAACAATCATGTACCTGCTTTTCCATTGCCGCAAAACCCTCAACACACTGCACCTGCTTTATTGCAGAACAATTTGAATATTCAGCTTTCTGAGCCTAATGACAATTTTACCGAATCAAGGTACCAAATTTTTTTTCTTCAATGATGAATTAATACTAGTTCCTTGTGCTTTATTTGAAAGTGGTGTTAATTTGAAAATTGAATTTTCCGCACAGAATGAAATTAGTTGTGATACGTGTTTTCTATTAGTGCTTGTAAAGTAGTACAGTAATTGCTACACATATTGTACTCTGATTTTGTGATTATATGAAAATGCCATTTGTATTTGTTGATAATAATTTTATGTATAACACAAGTTTAAACATGAGTAGTACTGAATATCTGACGTTGTTTAGAGGTTAGAAGTTGGGATGTTCTATCCTTTTGAATGAAGAATCTGAAACCCGATGTGTGTATTTTATCATCTAATATAATTATTCATTCTCTGTGAATATTATAATCTGGATATGCTCACTGCATCCTCGAGCTTTTTAGTTTTAGTTTTTGATAAGTTAGAAAAAAGAAAAGAAAAGAAAAAGAACTCTGCTTGCTAATATTGTCAGTAGCTTATGTTTGCTTGCCCATTGAGAAAGCACCTCAGCCACTCAAGGTGCAGGATGTTAGCTTCCAGTGGTTCACTGTTTTGTATTTTTTTCCCTCGAGAGCTAATGCCAGTCATCTCCGCCTTCACCTCTCTCCTCCTTGTCCTTCCCTATTGGCTCCTCTCCATTCCTTTTATCCTTGTCCCGACCAGTTTTCCCATCTGTCCTTTTCCACTCCTAGAGCACATTTTTTTGTAGCTCAGCCCCTCTTTGCTCTATCACCCGTGAAATTCTTCTTCTTACTGAATGCAGCCATCTCCAAGCGAACCTAATTCTTACTGAATGCCTTAATAGAACATTTGAAATCCATTGCACATTTTCAGAAGTTCTCTCAGTTACAGAACTGGACATGTGCAGTGGTAACATTGAGTTGATTGGGGCTGAATTTGGATGTCAATAAAATAGCTGCACGGAAAATAGTGATTTCTTTGAAGGAATTGATCCAACTTTCCTTGTCTTTTAGTTTATTCTTGGAAAGGGGATGAAGGTTGGTTTTGGCCTCACCTCTTCCCCTTCCCTCCCCCCTCCTCCCACAAAAAGAAAAATGAACTTTGAAGGATCGATTGTTAGTGGCTGATAGTTGAATGGTTGATCTTGTTGGGATTTGAAATAATCAGGGCGTCATGCGGAAGCTAATAATTGCAAACCTTGAACGATGATAAATCAGACGATACATAAACTATACTAAAAGCAGCATAATATATTAATATGGTTTGGCTAATTGGCCTACATATCAAAAACTAATATAAAATAAAGATGAAAACTATGGAGAGAAAAATCTCTCCTTAAACAAAATTTTCTAAACGACTACATTGTGGATGCTATTGTGTTGCTTATGAGAAGAAAGGATCTCCTATTTATAGAAGTTCAAAACTTCTCCTCCAAGAAAAGGATAAATATGGTAGAATCCTTTTCCACAAAGAAAATATTTTTAAAGTAAAATACAATTATGGTAAAAAATCAAATAAGGTAGGAAATTCAGGTCAAACCCTAACAAATCTCCCCTTGGCCTGAATTTTCTGATAAATTAATCTTGATTCTTCTTCTTCACATAGTCGTCATCATTGATGCTTGTCATGGTTAAAAATAAAATTTAAAAATATTTTGCTTTATTTTTAAAGATGCAACAACAAGTATGTTAAAAATATGGTTGAAAATTCATCTCCACATGTAGTACGCTGCATAAAATCTTCATTATCGTGATATTGGTTGCAGCTTGATTTTAACCGATCGCCTTAAGTCTGTCTTCAACCCATTGAATCATTGACTGCACCACTGACTATGATACCACTTGTTGGAATCGAAATAATCATGACATCATGTGGAAGCTAATAATTGTAAACCTTGAATGATGATAAATCAGACGATACATAAACTATACTAAAAGAAGTCATAATATATTAATATGATTTGGTCAACTGGCCTACATATCAAAAACTAATATAAAATAAAGATGAAAACTATTGAGGGAAAATCTCTCCCTAAACAAGACTTCGTTTGAGGACTACATTGTGGATACTTTTCTGTGCTATAGTTGTCTCTAAATGACTACATTGTGGATGCTATTGTGTTGTTTATGAGAAGAAAGGATCTCCTATTTATAGAAGTCCAAAACTTCTCCTCCAAGAAAAGGATAAATATGGTAGAATCTTTTTCCACAAAGAAAATCTTTTTGAAGTAAAGCACAATTATGGTAAAAATTCAAATAAGGTAGGAAATTCAGGGCAAACCCTAACAGATCTTGTCTATTTGTTGTAATGCTACATTAGATTGAAACATGAAGCGGGAAATAACTAATTTTGGCTTCAAATAAACTCGCAGGAAATAAATATAAATTATCTTTGAAGTTTAAGAGATTTTAAATAAATCACTGCATATAGAATGCGGAGGAAAACGATACAAAACCCCGGACTTGAAATTAAAGTTTTGGGAATCAAGTAGGCGTTGTAGGTGAAATGGAACGTAGAACCTCACTGGCATGATCCCTTTGTGGTATAAGAGGGAAGCTGTGCGTTTGAGATGTTAACATTGTGTTAGAGCTGTCAATTTTAAGGCTCTTTCATCCTGTAGATTTTAACCAATTTTGTGTGTCTTCATCTGAAGAATGATGCAAGATGAAGGTCAGGACTTGGAAGATGAAGAGGAGGAGCTTATTTTTGTCCTGACAGATGAATGGAGGGAATTTTTTGCCAAATCTGAAGCTAAAAGGAGACAAGGTACTCATTCCCCTTCTCTTTTAACTGTACAAATTTTTCTAGAGGCGTAGTGGACTAATGAATTTGATTGGTATTCAGCAAAAAAGCATGCTAAGAAGAAAGGGAAGAGTAAGATCAAAGATGGGAACACACCGGCATTGGAGACTGATTGCGCCGTGCAGAATGAATCTGCTGTATGCCCAGAGGTCTAATCTGTGAATGAGCAATGAAAAAGTTCCATTAAGATGCACATAGGACAGGACTAGGACAAGCCCCTTTCGTTAGTTCTGACAGAAAATGTCAAATCTTTCGGTTCTAAAGCTCAAGAAATATGTCTTGGCTCGAGAAAAAGTTTAATTTTGACTATCAGCTGCAGAGGGAGCCTGAAACTGATGCAATATGCATTTTTCAATTATTATCATCCTTGTAATCGTTTGTAGCTTTTAAGGAACATTTTCATGACGTATTTGGTTGAGGTATCTTTTCTTATATCTTGTTTGTTGCAGTTGTTTCTGCTTTCATCCCAGAGCTATTTGCAAGTTTCTGCTTAGTTTTTAAGCATCCAAAACACAAAACAAGAGTGAGCAATTGAACCTTTTCTTTTTTCACGTATTTTTTCACTGTAGATCATAAAACAAGATTATGACTAGCTGGTCTCCCCTTTTTTGTCTTTCGATGATAAAAATTTCTTAACTAAACAAATCGAGATTAACTGAATCAGTAAATTTGGGCGCTAAATTATTTTAAAAAGTTAGAAATACATACATGAGAAGATTGTCGACAAGTGGCCTAAAGGCTGTAGCAGTATTTAACAACATTGAGCTGGAGGAAATATTTAAATGGAAAATAGTAGAAAGAAAAGGGGGTTGAATGGATAATGTATTTTTCAAGAGATCCCATAAGGCAACATTTATTTAATTATTTTTTGCCCTTTCAAGAGGAGTTGTGGAGTTGTTGTTGGCTCTTTGGCCTGCTTCACTTTAGGGTATTTGTAGAAGCTGAAAGTGCCCTTAGTAAAGTTCATATAGCCTCTCTTTGAGGGGTTGGGTTACGCAAAGGGTCAAAATTCAGGGACTTTATGACGCTTTATTTTTTGTTTATTTACACTTTCACTATTTGATGGAAGTGTTCTGTGGATTTCGTAACTCCTTAGATCCATAAGTAGTCTGTTCATTTATAATATACAAAATACGATTCCTTTCTTGTCTAAAATTTTTGACTCAAGGGGAAGGGTGTGATTTCATCCAGAGCTGGTGAAAAAGCATATTTTTTTCTCGATAAATTAGGATCACAGCATGTATACTAACCCAGGCTTTTAGATAGGTGAATTTGGTATGCCCAAATTGACCAATCAATGAATATATACTGAGTTTAACTCACACAAATTTGAATGAGTTGGATGGATGAGACTTTCATGGGCTAAATTTGACACTCTTAATAACTATCTATATATGCTTAGTAGATGGAGCAAGCAGAACTCTCAATGTTGCATGGATTGTGATTTGTGAAGGAAAATGTGACAGGACTTTGAGGCGTTGTTTTCATAGTAGATTGCAATCAGTAACTGTAATAAATGAGAAATATAGGGTATGCAGCTTTTGTTTTAATAATCGTGGTGACTGAACAAGCTTGCATGCACCTCGTAATTGTCCGCCAAAGTTTGGACAGATGGAAAAAATCACCAAGTATTTTTGCCTCCGTTGAGATTTGAGCCTGAAATCTCATGATTCTCAACCACTTTCTACTAGGTATTTTTGCCTCTGTTGAGATTTGAGACTGAACCAGCTTGCACACACCTTGACTAATTCCACAGGATACCTGCCACCTCCCACCAACAACAAGTAACAGGTAACTCGGTCCACCAAGGCTAGGCCACACTCTTGAGTGTAGGGAATGCAGCTTTAGCTCTCCTCTTTTCTGCCTATAATTATGGAGAACATATTGCAAAATCACGTCAGAAGCTAGTTCAAGTTTGTCAATTTCTTTCACACCAGAAGACATTGTATTGCCAAAAAACTATTGTTTCATTTGATTAACAGTGTCACTGTAACATCTTACAAAAAGCTGGTGATGTTTTGCAGTAAAATTGATGAAGATCAACGAGCCAATTACAAAAGCATTACACTGTACAACTGTGATTAACATGAATTACACAAGAAACCTTGTTAATATTGAATCATACTGGAAGCTGTTAGCTAGATGATTCGCACCAAAAGATGCATCCTCCCTTCTCTCTGGCTCTGTTCTTGGTTTCACTAGCACCACCAAGGAGAAGCATCAGATGATATAGATCATACCAATGAGAAATTTACTCTATCCTGTATGCCCAGCCATGCCTATCCAAAAATGCACGTACAGCTTCCTTTATGGCCAGATTTGGCACCAACTGGGATGGATAAAGTGGTTCTCGCGTGATCGGATCAAATTTGCCCACCTAAATTGTAATGCTCGAGAATATAAAAAAACAAACAAAATGGAAAACAAAGCTGACATGCATAAGGTGATGAGAAACAAATGTTACCTTCTGCAAATGGTCAAGGATAACAGCCCGCTCGTATGTAAACCCACTGGTAGTAATGACAGGGTCGCGAAAAATATCAAGAGTGATATTACAACACAAGTAATCAGGAACCTATGAATTTTCAATTAGTGTCAAAGGGTAATACAACTACACTTGCTTACGGAAGGGAGAAATGAATACGATGAATATGCTCGAATGCTCACCTCAGTTGGAGTATCATCTGCTGCAGCTTTCATGAAAACCCCGCCAATAGCTTCCAATTGCTTCGGAAGAGAGTTTTCATCTTTGTGCCCTTCCGTCTGAAAACTAGCAAGCACATGTTTCTCCTTGAGAGCTGACTCACAGGATTCTCTGAGGCACATACACAAGAAAAATAATGGGGAGACTACCTATGTAATTGGTATAACAATCCAACAAAACAGAAATTTATAAGCGACATAAGAAGAGCCATTACTTCAAGTTCTGAAGCTCCCAGGAGCGCCTTGTAGATTCATGCTCCCACTCCATGTATTTTGCTTTCGCAAGCTCTTCCCAGATCTCTTCAACAATGTATCTTCCAGGATTCGCACCTCTTCCAAGGTCTAATGCCTGAGGATGCATAAAAGAGAGCTATATCATAAGTCGGCAGGGCAAACTTCCCTAAAATCATCATGTCAACTACTCTCTCTCTCTCCCAATTTATGTGACACTCTTTCCTTTTTAGTCAATCCCAAAAAGAATGACACTTTTCTATAATTAGTAACAATTTAACTTTAAACTTCTCATTTATCCTTACGAATGATTTACCACACAAATATCTATTGTTTCAGACTACAAGTTTCAAAAGTCTTTCTTTCATTCTTAAACTTCGTGCTCAGTCAAACACCTTCACATAAATTGGGACGGTGGGAGTACCATATTTCAGCAAAACAAACTTCCCTGAAAGCATAGTTTCAAGTTTCAACTACGCTCATCATAAGAACAAATGATCGTTAACAGATTTATCCAGAACTTGTTTGCAGAACTTGTACATATTAAAAGAAGACAAGAAAAAGAATCATCCAGAACTCTTTTGCGAAATATATCATGTCACCTGGCATCTTAAGAATAAAGATTAAGATATCATTTTGCCAGCACAATAGTGGCCATGAATAGTTCATGACTTAGGGTTGGGCTTCCAGTGTCAAGATTTGAATTCAACACAATGATGGAAGTATATTAATTAACACATTGTTCTAACATACATTCTTGTAATTTGAGCTTCAAGTAGATAATAGTGTAATTATTGAAGTCAAAGCCAATCCCCAAGCATGGAAGCATTAGTCCGCAGGAATTCAGTTGTTTCGCAGGTTTAAGTTGTTCGTTAGGAACACTTGCAACCTATGAGGAAATCGCCAGGTTTACATTTGGTGGATTGAACTCAAAAAATCCCTTAAGCAAAGTGTTAGCTTGCAATTTTATTTGTTATATCTCCAGGTATTGAAACTACCCTTTCCAGTAACTACTAGAAAGAGCAACCAACAACGAGCATATAGATTTTCTACAACAAACAAAAACAACAGTTACAAAAAGATTATCTGATAATGCTTCTTGAGGAATTCATTCATTCAGAGTAGGTAATAGGAAATGTTAGGTGTATTTATACGCCTAACCGCCATATTCTACCCATGTTTTACTTTGTTTAGAGACGCCTAACTTATGTTAATTCTTGCATTATGAACTGATGTGTGTTCTTGCCGCATCTAGGTACTTAACGTGAAAAATACGACGATTTGGAGTCAAAATGAGATGAAGCATTCGTCCAAGTGTGAACGGTCCATGCTCCTCGCCAAGCAAAGGCTGGAGCGAGCGAAGAGCTCGCCATAATGCTTGCTTACCGAGCTACGAGGACCAAAAGGAGTTTGTAGAAAAATGGCAAGAGTGCAAATTGGGCTACCACCCTCGCTGAGCGAAGTCTGGGGAATGGAGTTGTCTCGCTATACTCCTCACCCAGCGAGAAGAGCAGTCGAAAAGGAGAGATGCAAGATTTTGGCTAAGTACATAATGGACAACCATCCTCGCTAAGCGAAGCCTGGGGCGAGTAGTTTTCTCGCCATACTTCTCGCCCCGCGAAACAGTTGGTCCAATTGCCATGAGATGGAAATTTTTCCAAGTCTAAACTGGGCTACACAGCTCGCCCAGCGAAGGCTAGAGCGAGACTCAATCTCGCTTTAAGCCTCGCCTAGCGAGCTCCAGTGTCCAAAAGGCATCACGTTTTAAGACCAACTCCGTTTTCGACTAGTTTTTTAGGGTTATTTCAAAACACTATAAATAGACTCCTAGGTCGTTTTTAGAGGGGTCGGACATATTATTTAAGAGAGAGCAAGGGCTAAGGCTATTCTTTGTTTGGTACCTATTTTACTTTAATTCTTTCATCTTTTCTTAAGATCGAACATGACTTCTAGTGATTGTAATCAAACTATGAGCGGCTAATCTCCTTTGTTCTAGGGTTATGGCCAACTCATGATTGTTGTCGTATGAACTTGGGTTGACGTTATTGTTTCTATCTTATGAATTGCTTATTTGATCTTGTGCTAGACTATTTTACTGCTTCGTGGCCAGTAGAATAAATAGAACAAAGATTGAATAGAGTAGGATTTTAACCCTGAACATCGGGGAGCGGATTAGCGTCTAAGATAAAGATATACCAAGTTCGCCCTACTTGGTTGAAATACAGGAAATATAAATGCATTCGTGTTAATGTGCATGACCATAGAGATATAGGCTTGAAAGTAATACGAATAGGCGACTAGAGGACTCGAGAGATTCGTAGTCATAATATTAACATTGTCAATCAATAATTCGATAGAGAAAATACGTCAGCGAAAGTGAATGCAATACATGATTACAAATTGTGTCTAACCTTGGAATGCTTTAATCTCTGTGAACACAACTAAGTTTGAAACCAACGTTTGCGACGAATCGTTACTTGTTTAATTATTAGTTTTATTTTAGCAATAGCATATAAAACAAACACTTCTTTCTTCAATACTTGCATAATTAGTGGTAGTAAAATATTCTAATTTAATTGTTGATCATAAGTCTCTATGGGTACAATATCCGACTATATTAGTCACTATATTACTTGTCGACCGCGTATACTTGCGTGTGCGTTGGGAGCAACAAGTTTTTGGCGCATTTGCCGGGGACTTAGAAATTAACGGTTTTATTAGAAATATCTATTACTACTTTAGTTATTCAAGTGCTAACATCTTGATCTTAGATGTTACTACAATCGAATGTGAAGGGCTGCAAGTCAAAACAATCATGAAGAATTCAAACCTGAGCCGAAACGGTACTTTCACCGGCACAGGAGGGAAGTGAATCTATTTGACAACTAGCATGCTTTAGTTGAACTACCAGTGAACATGGCAGCTAACGCAAACGCACCACGAACAATTGTGCGAGATGTTGCAGTGCCTCTCGTGGGACATGTGACATCGAGCATCCGCAAACCTACCAAAACATCCTATGACTCAACTACTTTACTCCATCAGACAATTCTCAAGATTAAGGTATGAGGATCCTACTAGGATAACTACGGATTATGTGAGACTTACGCTATTCCCATTTTCTCTGATCGGGGAAGCAAAGAACTGGTTATTGGCAAAACCTGCAGATTCTATCACTACTTGGGATGATCTGGCTAGTAAATTTCTAACAAAATTCTTTCCATCTGGGAAGACAACAAGGCTAAGGAGTGAAATCATGTCATTCAGGCAGAAAGAAGGAGAAAGCTTATATCAAGCATGGAAAAGGTTCAAGGCTTTTCTCAGAGATTGTCCTCATCATCATCAGCCTAACGAAGTTTTAGCACATACTTTTATTGAGAGTCTGGATGCTCATACAAAGATATTATTAGACTCTGCACCACGAGGGAAAGCTTTTGATATGAGCTATGATGAACTTTTTATTTTCTTGAACAGATTTTCTTAAAGCAATCTGAATTGGCAATGTGACATGAGCATGAGTACTCCTAAGAAGTCAACTGGAGTGATTGAAAAGGACAATTATATGGCACATCGGCACAGATTGCGGCTATGCGGAATGAATTCAAAAATCTTACTATGGCACAAACCCAACCACAGGTGCAAGCAATGCAACATGTGGAGAGGGCCACACAATTGATATGTGTCCTACAAATCCTGCATCAATCTACTTTGTGGGAAATGCTGGCAGGGGTCAAGATAACAATAATCAGTACAAAAATACTTACAACTCAAACTGGAGGAATCATCCAAATTTCAGTTGGGGTGGTAATCAGAAAAATCAGAAACAAGAGCCGATTTACAGAGTATACCACAGTTGCACTTACTGAAGAGTGCACATCTCGTATTCAAAATAGGTTGCCCACTAAGCTGAAGGATCCCGAAAGTTTCAAGATTGAGATTACTATTGGAAACCAGGTCATTGCACGAGCACTGTGCGATCTTGGTGCTAGTATAAATTTGATGCCATCGTCCATGTTCGGGAAGCTGGGATTGGGAAGCCCAAGACCCACTACTATAATTCTGCAACTTGCAGACATATCTTTGGCAAGACTTGAGGGGATTATTGAGGGAGTATTGGTGCAAGTAGGGTCACTTATATTTTCGACAGATTTTGTTATTTTGGACTTTTAGCCTGATCCGGAAGTTCCATTTATTTTGGGGCGTCCGTTCTTGGCCACAGGAAGAGCTTTAATTGATGTTGCTGTTGGACAGCTAACTATGAGGGTACATGATAAAGTCGAGGTTTTCAATGTGCACAAGGCCCTAAAGTTGCCCACGGTCTATGAGAAGTTGTCAGCTATTACTGTATTGAATTATGACACCCAGAAACCTCTCATTACGTCTAGCAACCCACTGGAGAGGGCTCTAGTGGGTGATTATATTTTTGGAGACGCCGAGGCAGTAGAGATAGTGCAGATCATTGATCTATGAGGTATTTTTGTTCAAGAAGGGAAGATTGAGCCGCTTGACAGACCACTTAGGCGACCACCCAAGCTATCAATAGAAGAGGCCCCGAAATTAGAGTTGAAACCTATTCCCACGTATCTCAAATATGTGTACTTAGGTGAATGTGAAACTTCACCTGTTATATTGGCAGCTGAGCTCAATGATGCAGAAATAAGTAAGTCTCTAGAAGTCTTAAAACATTGAAGAAGAGCACTTGGTTGGCAGATACCTGATATTCAAGGGATTAGCCATGTGTTTTGCATGCACAAGATCCTGATGGAGGGTGACTACAAACCGAGCATTCAACACCAAAGAAGATTAAATCCGGTGATGAAGGAGGTGGTCAAGAAAGAGGTAATCCAGTGGCTTAATGCACGTATTATCTATCCCATTTCTGACAACAAATGGGTGAGCCCAGTACAGTGTGTCCCAAAGAAAGGAGGGATGACAGTGGTGACGAATGACAAAAATGAGCTCATCCCAACTAGAACGGTAACAAGTTGGAGAATATGTATGGACTATTGCAAGCTGAATGAGGCCACTAGAAGGGATCACTACGCTATTCCCTTTATTGATCAGATGTTAGACAGATTGGCTGGACAGGAGTACTACTGTTTTCTAGATGGATACTCTGGCTATAATCAAATTATTATTGCACCAGAGGACCAGGAGAATACTACTTTTACTTGCCCTTACGGTACATACGCCTTCAAGCAAATGTCGTTTGAGTTATATAATGCACCAACGACTTTTCAAAGGTGTATGACGGCCATATGTTTTCTGAAATAGTGGAGGATTTCGTAGAAGTTTCATGGATGATTTCTCAATCTTCAGAGAATTATGCATGTTTGAAAATTTTGAATCATGTCCTTGCTAGATGTGAACATACCAACTTGGTGCTAAATTGGGAAAAGTGTCACATTATGATCCCGGAGGGTATTGTCATTGGACATAAAGTGTCAAAGAATGATTTAGAGGTTGATCATGCAAAGGTTAAGGTAATTGAGAAACTTTCACCTCCTGTTTCTGTGAGGGATGTGCGCAGTTTTTTGGGTCATGCAGGATTCTATAGACGCTTCATCAAGGACTTCTCAAAAATATCAAGTCTGATGTGTAAGTTGCTAGAGAAAGAGGTGAAGTTTATCAGTGATGCTTATTTGAAGGCGTTTGACAAGCTTAAGAAGAGAATGGTGACTACACAGATAATGATTGCACCTAACTTGAGTCTTTTGTTCGAGTTGATGTGAGATGCAAGCTATATTGTTGTTGGAGCTGTTTTGGGGCAGCGAAAGAACAAGATTTTTCATTCCATATATTATGCCAGCAAGACACTTGATGTTGCTCATGTGAATTATACGGTTACTAAAAAAAAGTTGTTGGTCGTAGTATATGCATTTGATAAATTTCGATCCTATCTTGTGGGGACTCGGGTTATTGTGTATATGAATCATGTTGTTATCCGTTATCTCTTTAGTAAGGATGAGAAGCTGAGGCTCATTACATAGATACTCCTACTACAGGAGTTTGATGTGGAAATCAAGGATCGAAAAGGGACTGAAAATCAAATTGCAGATCACTTATCGAGATTGGAGTCATGATCATGTAGCTGAAAATGGGCAGATTAGAGAAGCTTTTCCTAATGAGCAATTTTTTGCTATTCCTGCTATAGAGGTACCATGGTATGCTGATATTGTGAACTTGATAGTGAGTGAGATCTACCCACCAGAAACTACTATGTAGCAGAGGAAGAAGCTTTATCATGATTCGCGGTTCTACATATGGGTTGAGTCGTATTTGTTTAAACAGGGTCATGATCAGTTAGTGAGGAGGTGTATTCCGCCACTGTTTTCCCACATCCATCATAAATCCTTCAACCACTAAACCGCCAATGTTTTCCCATCAAGTTTTCGATAAGCCTTTTTGCTCTCTTGCACGTTGCAGTGAGAAATTCCTCTTCCCCATTATTATGAACTATGAAATTGCTTCATGGGTTGAAATTGCGGGTACTAAATGGTGAAAGTTTGAAGCTTTTGAGTTGATTTTAATGGATTCACAGTTAAGTATGACACGTCTCTGTTATCCCCATTGTTATAAACTATGAAATTGTTTCGCTAGTTGTGCTGATGAATATTATGGTGAAACCTTTGAGTTTGTTTTCAATGGTGGAATTTGTGCAATTTGTGTAGTTACTGAAATTGTCGTTGGTTGAGTTTGATTTCCATACCAAAATTAGGTTGTTTAGGCACTTTAACCCACTGAAAGCTTTTTGTACAAACAAAGCACTCCAAATGTTCGATGAAATGCCCCAAAGTATAGTCATGGTCCCAACGACGGATGGATGACGACCGTCTTGAGGGAACATTAGTCGTAGGATGTGTAAGTAGCCTCACGAATATGCAAAAATTTAAGTGGATGTTTTTTTGGGCAATGAGAGCGACTTAAGTGAACAAAATTATGGGGTGCTTATAGTCATGATTTAAAGCAAATAAAAAGGGAAGTCTGAATCCCTTATCATCGACTAATTAGCACCCACGCTAGCGAACTAAGTGTGGAGTCATTACGACACCCACATGACTTGGTTTGTTAGCCCTTTATTAGACATTACTAATGTAGTTTGTTCTCTTTTCTTTTGTTGTAGACAGGTGCAACTACGGAGGCCCAAGTAGATAAAGGGCCATAAATGATCAAATTCCGAGCAATCTCGTTGCACAAATAATCCGACTGAGAAACCAAAGAAGGTGAGACGCAAATGAGTGAAAGATTACGGAAGGGCGTTGTATGGTTGTTTCAAGCCCCGTAAATACCACAACGAGACCCCGGTTGATGAAGAGATTTTGAGAGCTCACCACAGTGATATATGGGAGCAGGTTAATGCTTTGGGACTGCAGTTTGTTTTTCAGGATCCGGGAATGTAATATCCATCAAGTTCGGGAGGCTTATGCGAATTGGAAATGATTGGAAGAATCAGATGAGATTTGTGTGGTTCTGTTTACTGATGCTGCCTTTTATGAGTTTTTGGGTACTCATGTGGTATCGAATGAGCCGTATGAGGAGATCCACACTCGCCATCCATATCGTGAGCTACGACATCTTTATGTGGACGACATTCCAATGCACGATGAGAGTGTAGGAAAAGCAATGGTACTCACAAGACGTTTTCCTTCTCACATATAACCCAAAAGGCTAGAGTATGACTTCACATCATTTGTGCTCGTATTATGCCTTTTGCTCACTATTTATCAGTGGGTAGAGAGAGTGTGCATGTTGTACATGGTGATGACCGGGCAACAGATCAATATGAGAGCTATCATGAAGAGAGAAATGAAGGAAATCGAGGTTGATAGTGATAACGGTGATACCGATCATGCTCTTACACGCAACGAGTATGAGGATGATAATGATGTTCAGTCTGTCGGTACCGCAAAGGATGCAGACTATGTTGCTTTTGAAGATGATGAGTAGACATGGAGTTATTTCTTTACCCTACTTTTGGCTTTCATTTTTGTTACATTGGGGACAGTGCCTGATTTTAAGTATAGGGTGGGGGAGTAAATTCTTTATAATTGGACAATAATAATTATTACTATCTTACTCATCAATCTCTGCCAAGTGCAAACGCTGCAGCGCTGTCGAGCCCAAAGTCAAGTGCAAACACTGCAGCGCATGTTCGTCGTTATGGAGTCATTCATGGCATGGCGCTGAGCTGCAGACAAGGTCATACCCTACACATCATCAAGGTGTCTCGATCGAGTAACATCGTCCCATGGGCCCTACACGAGCAGCCTACCATCAAGATCCTCATCAAATACTCCATGTTGCCTAAGGTAGCGGGTGAGTGTGCTACCAATGAAAAATTGACGACCCTAACCCACTCGTGCATCCTTCATTTCTCTCTTCATGATAGCTCCCATATTGATCTGTTGCCTGGTCATCAGCATGTACAACAGTCACTCTCTCTCTACCCATTGAAGAATAGTGAGCACAAGGCATAATACAAGCACAAATGATGTGAAGCCATACTCCAGCCTTTTGGGTCATATGTGAGAAAGGAAACGTCTTGTGAGTATCATTGCTTTTCCTACGCTCCCATCGAGCATTGGAATGTCGTCCGCATAGAAGATGTCGTAGCTCATGGTATGGAGGGCGAGTGTAGATCTCCTCATACAGCTCATTCGATACCATAAGAGTACCCAAAAACTCACAATGGGCAGCATCAGTAAATGGAAACCACACAGTCTCGACCACAAATCTCATTCGGTTCTTCCAAACATTTTTAATTCGCATATGCCTCCCGAACTAGATGGATATTCCACTCTCCCGGATCCTGAAAAATAAATTGCAGTACCAAAGCATGAACATGCTTCCATATATCACTGTGGTGAACTCTCAAAATCTCTTCATCAATCAGGGTCTCGGCGTGGTATTTATGGGACTTGAAACTCCCATAACATGCCCTCCTACAATCTTTCACCTATTTGCATCCCCATATGCGTTTCACCCTCTTTGGTTTCTTAGTCATATTTTTCTGCGCAACGGGACTACCTGAACTTTGACCATTCGTGGCCCTTTTTCTGCTTGGGCCTCCGATGTGACTTTCTCTTTCCCTTTGGTTCCCACATTTTTTGGATTTGGTCTCACCATGGTTGCACCTGTCCACAACAAACCAGAAAAGGAAAAAAACTAGAACAAACTACATTAGTAATGTCTAATAAAGAGCTAACAAACCAATTTATGTTGGTGTCAGAACGACCCCACACTTAGTTTGCTAGCATGGGTGCTAATTAGTCGATGATAGGGTACTCAGACTTCCCCTTTTAATTGCTTCAAATCATGACTATAAACACCTTATAACTGTGTTCACTTAAGTCGCTCTCATTGCCCAACAAACCACTCCACTTAAATTTTTGCATATTCGTGAGGCTATTTACACATTCTAGCATCCTACGACTAATGTTCCCTCAAGACGGTCATTATACATCCGTCGTTGGGACCATCCCATGACAATACTTTGAGGCATTTCATCGAACACTTGGAGTGCTTAGTTTGTGCAAAAAGCCTTCAATGGGTTAAGGGTGCCTAAACAACCCAATTTTGGTATGAAAATCAAGCTCGAGCATCAATCAACAATAATTTCAGTAACTACACAAATTGCACAAATTCCACCATTGAAAACAAACTCAAAAGTTTCACAATATTTCACCATAATATTCATCAACACAACTAGCGAAACAATTTCATGGTTTATAACAATTGGGATAACAGAGACTTATCATACTTAACAGATTCACCATTAAAATCAACTCAAAAGCTTCAAACTTTCACCATTTAGTACCTGCAATTTCACCCCATGAAGCAATTTCATAGTTCATAATAATAGGGGAAGAGGAAGAGAAATTTCTCAATGCAACGTGCAATTGAGCATGAAGAGCAAGAAGGCTTACTAGAAACTTGACGGGAAAATAGGGGCGGAGCAGTGGCGGTTCAGTGGTTGAAGGATTTGTGATGGATGTGGGTTGAGGTTTTAGAGAGAGCGAGGGTTTTTGGAAGTTACAATCGTGAAAATGAAGGAAAAGAATGGTTTTAAATTGGATTGGAGGCGAGGCGGGCGACCCGCGAAATTAATAACTTTTTTTGCCAAACAGACACACATGCTCGCTAGGCGAAGCTTATAGCGAGACGGATTCTCGTTGTGAGCTTCACTCCGCGAGGGCCTCTGTCTATTTTACACTTGGCAAAATATTTTTTGAAACTTACAATTTGGACCACACCTCCCGCTAAGCGAGCTTAAGGGAAAGATTGTGTCTCGTTGCAGGCTTCGCTTAGCGAGGCCTCTCCTGCATTTTGCCTTAGTCAAATTTTTGCCCGTTTTTTCTGTCATCCTTGCTCATAACTCCGATTTATGCACTCTACCTATTACGGATGCCTTCAACACAACCCGTTAGTATGAAAAAAATGAAAACTACAAAAGCAATTTAAAAGTTGGGTTGCTCCCAACAAGCGCCTTAGTATAGGTCATGACACGACATTTTTTGTGTTTTTCTTATTTTTTTTCTTTTCAAATAGATAAATCTTTTTCTTTTCTTTTTCAGCTCCTTACTACAACATGCAATTGGTTATTCTTCTCACAAATGCACCCTTAACAATTTTTCCTCTAGTTTCCGCTTCAACTCTCCTTATGTCAACTTCTCACTTCACTTCTAAGCGTTCAATCTCCCAAGTGCTTTTGAAGTTTGGGATTCAGGTTATACCAACAAAAGGAATATGCTAAAGTTTAGACAACCAAAGAATAAGGCAAAAGGCTCAAAGGGGGTAACTAATGATATTACATATGGGTAGGTAAAAGATGGTCAGAAATCATGGCTCACAAAGAAATGCCTATATCATCTCCTAAACTCAACACACTTCGCTATTACCTACTCCGAATGAATGAATATATCATCTCCTAACGAACATTTGTTCCTAACGAAATGCCTATATCATCTGCTAACTTTCATATGTTAATTCAGTAAGACACTGAAAAATGAAAAATTATGATAGCAAAAGTAAGAATGCATAATGACTGACCAAATTATAAGGGGGGAAAAGACCTACGTTGTCACGTCAGCATTTTCATAAACAATTAGGGCTGCAGCCTAAACTTACAAACAAACAGAGGCTGTTTGGACACAGATTAGATACCAGAGAGCGCCACAGCCACAAAAGTGTTGAGTACCAATGTGATGTATGGACACTTGTAAGATAGCTATTTAAACATCTGCAAGAGACAGTATTTATACCTTTTCCAATTCTCTCACGCCTTCAGCATACTCTTCCTTTTGTAGCAATGCAAGACCAAGATAATAGTGGGCCTGTTCTCCCAGAAATTACACTTATGTCATTATCTGTAGGGAACAAAGAACTACTAGCTATACCAACTTAGAAAAAAACATAAATTCAGCAGTAAATAAACAGAGATTGTGTAAAATTATTCAACTTAGTGCCATCTGTGATTATATGGACACTCTAACAAGCTAAATCATTCTCCTAAAACTTTGAATTTATCGATAACAGTTAATAAATTAACAATCTCCAGAATTTACATCATTAAAACCTCCAGAGTATCTTTGCATTATTCTGTGCAAATAGCAAGAATACCATATTTAAGTTGTTTCTGTAGTGATCCTATTAAGGTAATTGCTGCCTCAGCAAACGAATTCTCCGATAGAACATTTAAGATTTCATTTTTCCATTTCTCTCTTCATAGTAGTTATGACCATGAAGGCCTTGGATTAATTGATAAAGTTGTTGTCATGTGACCAGGTCACGGGTTAGAGCCCTGGAGACAACCTCTTGCAGTGGTAAGACAGTGTACAACAGACCCTTGTGGTCCGGCCCTTTCCCATACCCCGCGCATAGCAGAAACTTAGTGCATTGGGCTGCCCTTATACTAGTTATGACCATGACGGTTTTTAACATCCATGAGAAGAACAAACTAAATTTAGTGAAATACCAAAACACGCCTAATATCAACATTGATATAGCACTTATATGTAAACCCCACATTGAAAAAACAATTGTGCATGTTAAATAGTATCACAAAAGTATGCACCTTTACAGAATTGTGATCGAGCTGAATAGCCTTCCTACAATCTTCCTCCACTCTTTTCCAGTCACTATAAAACCAGCAAATCACAATAACAAATAAACATCTACAAACATAAAACAAAACAAACCGTAGGGATCTAGTAGCTCAGTTGGTTAGCTACATGAACTTTCACCTTATTGGGGATGGTTCAAATCCCCACGTAATCTTCTCCCCATTTCACCTTTCCCCTACGTAATAATTAAATTAAAAAAAAGGGGGAAACACATACTCCCGTTTTCGATGGCACAAAGCACGATTGGTCCAATATATCGGAATATTAGGGCACAATGTAATTGCCTATAAATAAAAAATATTCAGTAGTACAATATATTAGAAAAATGAAATTAAGGGGGGTATTTATTTAACCTAATACTAATAAAAATACCTCAGTATAAGCATCTATGGCAGCCCCAAATCGATTCTTTTGAAAGTAATTGTTCCCATATTGCTTCAGTTGTTCCGCTTGCTTCGAACCCACGATTCGTGACATTTCTCCTTTTTCTTTTTTCTGCGATCTTGAAATTACAAGTATGTATATATACAGGAATTACAAGTTGGAAAATTGAAATAGTGGGAGGTTAGCGGGCGGAAGAAGAGTGAAGGGTTTGATACCAAATGTGCAGAAAATTGGAAGCGACGTCAGGGTATGATGGTGTGCCAAAATGTTTAACTGTGATTGGCCACGCTAAACCAGCTTTTCTATTCGTCAATTAAGACGCTAACTTTTTTGGTACCTGAATTTTTCTTTTTAATCCCTTTCCCCTTGATTTAAGTTACATAATCTAGTGGTATCTATAATAATCTTTCACTTGATAAGTATGAGTTAAAATTTAGGGAAGTTACAGATTTTATCTGTTGGCCAAAAATAATTACATTCGTTAGTCAAATATATACTCTTATATGTCAAAAATATATATTTTTATGTATATTATATATTAATATACAAAAAAATATACACGCATTGGTTATTTATATCAATATCTCTTACAATTTTCGCTAACTCATTTCACTATAATAGGTGTGAATTCGATTTGTACAAACTCATTCCCCTTCCCTAACCCCTTAGGTAAAGGAAAATATATTTTTATAAAGAATACACACTAGTATTAAACTTTTACGAGTTATAGTAAATTATTTATTATTTTTTAAGATTTTTATAGATCAATATTAGTGACATAAATTTAATTGAAATTGTTTTTTAAATGATTTGATTGTGTATTTATTACATCATCAATGTACAGAAATTATAATTGTTCTGTATATAATGTTTGTTTCGTAATTGTGGATGTCAAAATTAGGATTTTGCTTAAATTCTAAATTCAAGATGTGCTAAAAGTATCAAAGCCACACATTTAAATAAGTTGCTCATAATTGATGTTTATATGTAAGATACATGTATTGTATTTATTTGTTTCCTACAACTAATTTGAATTTTTGCTCTTTATCCATTTCCCTTTGTGTGCCACTTTTTTCTTTTCTCTCAATTTCCATTTTACTAATTGTTTTTTGACAACACAATAGTATAAAAGACAAAATAGATGTTGACTTGAAGCTAGGGCTGGCAGTGGGCAGGGTCGGCCTGGTCCCGACCTCGCCCCAGGCCCGATCCCGCCTGACCCGCCCCGTTCCCGCCTTGATCCCCTTTGCTAAATGGTCGTTGACGGTCATTTCATATTTTGGCCGTTGTGCAACGACCATTTTTTGCCTCCCCCTACCCTATTAATATTTATTTTTAACCCCTAAGTTACTATATTTACACTTTAACCCAATTTTTCAACTATAAATACTTCATTTTCTCTTCATCTTTCTCATTTCTCACAAATCTTCAAACAATCTCTCAATTTATCTCTCTACAATTCTATATTGCCTACTAAATATTATATTTTTTTGCTCATTATCAAAGTTAAAAAATTGGGAGTGAAGTTGGCAACTAGCTTGAGGATCATCCATCGAGCAAAGTTTCAATTTTCAACCTCGATTACAAGTCGACATTACGTCGGCGTTTGGTACCTTCGTTCATTCTTTAAATTATTGTTATTTTATCTTAATTATCCCACTTAATTTCATTATATTTAACTATTTATTTGCATAATTAAAATGGGAGGATTAAGAGGTATGTTTAATGGTAAGTGTGTTTCATCTAGTAGGGGGTAACAAGGGCATGCGTACTTCTTCTAGTCATCCTATTCCTCGGCAGGATGATTTGAGTGATTACACTCATATAGATGAAACTAGATTTTTTAATGATACACCATTAGACGATGAGATATGTTCTGCAACTCAACCAGACTTTAATTTAGAAGATAATCTAGATGACACACCCACTAGTGCACCTCAAACTGAAATTGGAACTCCTCATATCCCCCCTAGTATGAGATGAGGCCCCACACAACGAAAAATAAAATCTACTGCATGAGATTTTTTTAATAGGGACCAAGAGAAACAAGTAGTTAGATGCCAAATTTGTAAACATGTTTATAAATTTAAAATGGAAAAATGTCAGGGTGGGACGGGAGATTTATTGAGACATGTACAAAGTTTTCACAAAGCTAGGTGGGATGAATATGAAGCTACAAAGTCGGGGTGCGCCAATGCAGTACTTCCACCTCCAAATCCAAAAAATCCAAATGACCAACCACCTAAGGAACCAACTAAAGAAGAAGTTTTGTCTAGCATACACGATGAATGTAAAAAAATATATACGCATTATCAACAAGAAAGTTCTAGCAACCAACTGGCTTCAATACCATCTTCTTATTATTCTTCAATACAACCTCAAAAAAGACATGTTTTTGTGGTTAGTATTGAAAACCTTAGAAATAGAACGTTTAGTGGTACCATTACTAATCAAGTTAGCGAGTTTGATGTTTTTGTTTTGCAGGGTATTGTACCGTACCAAGCAGTTCTCAATGAAGAAGGACGTGAAGACTTGCTGAAATACTGGAGGGAGAATGAGAAGACATTTCCGACACTATCAAATATGGCCAGAGATATGTTGAACATTCAAGCGTAATCAACAGCGTCTGAAAGCGTTTTTTCTGCCGAAAAATTTCAAATAGGAGAGCACAAACACTCATTAGCGGGAAACAACTTGGAGATTGCAGTTTTATTCAGAGATTGGATACGAGCGGAGCGTAGAAGATGCGGTCAACCGGAGATCAACGAAGAAGACGACGAAAACTACAATGAAATCTTATCCGACGGAGGTGGAAGCGACGTCGAGAAATTTGACCAACAAATTCTAATTCCAACTGAAAAACCACAATACATTGTGAAGAAACTAGAAAATGTGTTTATAAATATGTGATTTTTTTTAATTACATTTTTACTATGTTATTTGCAACTTTAAACACCACAAAGTTGCAATTTTGAAATTGTATTACAAAAAAATCATATTTCTATTAAGTAATATAAGAGGCACAAAAACAGTATTGAGATGTTTTTATTACACTATCTTGTTCAATTATTGAGGTGTTTATATATATTATTTTTAAAAATTAAGTGCAAAAAAAAAACCGATCCAGCCCCGCCCCTGCCCGATAAGACCGGTACCCTTTCCGACGGGAACGGAACGGGACATCGGCGGATCCCGCCAGTCCCGCCGGAGGACCGGTCCCGCCCTCCCTCCCCGTCGGGTCCCATCCTGCCGGGACCCGCCCGAACCCGCCCCGTTGGCCAGCCCTACTTGAAGCTGAAGCAGGTCACACGGAAATTTCTCAGTAAATACTAATGAACTTTCTTAAACCTTGTTGTAATATAAAAACATGTTTCATTCACTTTTGAATAGAACAAACAAATTTCTAAACTACAAAATCAACGGGTTAAGTTTGATAGTCGCGGTTAGAATTTCAAAATAATAATAAAAAAAGTCGATTATAATCTAAACTTTTTGGGGCAAAGTTACCATAATCTGGAATAAATACTTCTAACATTAAATTGATTGAGCGAAAAAGAAATAAAATATGGCAATTTCCTTTCAATAATTAATGAATTAGTCGATACAATATTTACATTTCCATTGAAAATTTACCATATTTTTGTGTGAATTTCCCTTCAAAAGCATTTGTCTTTAATTTTTTCCTTTCAAATTATTGGTCTTTAATTTTTACCTTTCTCTTTAAAAAATTGAGGTTCCGGATTCAAACTCCTGTTTTGTCAAAAATTAAAAAAAAAATACAGGTAAAGTTTGGATTCGCAAGACAGAATTTGCAGGCAAACTCTAGAGTTTGCATGCCTGAAGATAAACTCTGTCTTGCAAATTCAAATTATGTCTTATAATTTATTTATTTTTTGACTGAGTTAAAGTCCGAACCCTGAACTCAGAAATTTTAAGCAAAGGACAAAAATTTTAAAATTTTAATTTAATGGGCAAAAATTAAAGACCATCCTAAAATAAGGAATTCCGGCAAATTACCCGAAATTTACAAGATGTGGACTCGTGTCAACGCAGATATGTGCTGATTAATAAAAATTGGAAGTGCCCCAACTTGCCGATCAAAGGCATCCAATATGAATGATTCTGTTATCGGATGAATTCAATATTCCGAGCTGATTCTCTGAGATCTTTCTTTTCCGTATATTAAATGCGCTACAAATATTTATGCAATCAAATAATTTATATTATGAGTATTATTTGATAATTTGATAAATATGGTATATAGTTGTGTTTTACGTTATCACGTTATACTATAAGTTAATCGATTCCCATATCAATCCCAAAAATTCACCAAACTCCTCAATTTGCTACCCAAAAAAAAAATGTCATCTCTTCTCCATCTGCCTTTCATCTTGCTTATCACATTTATCCTAATTTCCCCTGCAATATCACATAATTGTTCGTCTCAAAGCTTTTCCAACAACGTCCACTTCGACAACTGCACCCATCTCCCTTCCCTCAAATCATCTTTCCACTGGACTTATAATTCAACAAAATCTACACTTTCATTTGCTTTTATTGCTCCTTTGCCTTCCTCTAATGGCTGGATTGCCCCGATTGCCCCTGCAATGATTGGCACTCAGTGTCTTATTGCATTTAAAGGGCCAAATGGATTGATGGTTGTTAAGACTTATGATCTTACTTCGTATAATTCCATTACACTGACTAATAAACTTTTGTTTACTGTGTTGGATTCTAAAGCAGAGTACTCTGATGGGATCATGAAAATCTTGGCCACTTTGGTACTACCGTCAAATATGACCATGGTAATATTAGATGTTTGTTCTGATTTTCTTATCATACCATATTTTCTTAATGAATGACTATGCACTAGTATATAAAATTATTTCATATTTTTTTTTTTTTCTTGGAGTAAAATATTTTCAACTCCTATATGATTAGACTTTCTTTTACTCCTTCCGTTTGAGTTTATGTTACGGCATTTTAAGACTAGTTATGACATTTTCTTCAAAGTGTGGAGTACTATCTTTTGCTTCATTTGTTTTGTATCTTGTCATTTTCCTGACATATTTTCTTGCTACCATGCTTCGAATTCTTTTCTTTTTCTTTTGAGTCGAGGGTCAATTGGAACCTCTCTGTCCCGTAAAGGTAGGGGTAAAATTTGTGTATTTCATACATCACTTGTGGGATTACAATGACTATGTTGTTGTATTAATAGTTTTGCCAATGGATATAGATTATTTTAAAACAACTACAATTTTTTGTGTCTACTTTGTTGTATGTACTTTTTATTGTTATTTAAGGCTTATTAATTTGGTATGATCCTTGATTATTTCGATCATAACAGATAAACCAAGTATGGCAAGTTGGACCGGCGGTGAAGGACGGAATGCCAGTGGCACATAAGTTTGATCCTGACAATTTGAAATCTAAAGGCACTTTAGATTTGGCTACTTCTTCTGGTGGTGGAAAAAATGCCACTGCTCCTGCTTCCGCTGGTGGTGATGGACATAGTGGAGATAAAGCTAATGGATCTTCAAGAATTTGGAGGAATAATGCTAGTTTTTACGTCTTCGTTATGTTTCTTGGAGTTCTCCTTTTGTAACTTGAAGGAATAAGTTAGCAATGTTTCAATTTGAAGTGATTCAATAAATTAGTACTCCTACTTGTTTACACTCAAATTTTATTTATTAGTGAGTAAGGTCTTTAAAAAGAAGAAGAAATAGAAAGAACGTTATTTTGCCACCCAGCAAAACCTTCTGGGTTGATTTTTAGATAATTTGTAGGTTATTTTTAATATTATGAAAATACATATAGTGACGCAAAAGGGAAGTCTTGGAGTAACTGGTAAGGTTGCTGCCATGTGACTAGGAGGTCACGTGTTCAAGTCGTAGAGACACCCTTTTATAGAAATACAAGATAAGGCTTCGTGCAATAAACTGACTGCCCCTTTTTTTTATTACATATAATGATGAAACTCATTTTTAGCTCTTGGGTGTTTAATGTTCTATTCAAAGGTGAAGAAAATATTATTTCATTCACGGTCTCGTGCACATGTGGCTATAAATGTAACATATAATATTAATCAGCGTGGATCTTCAATTATTCTCATCATTCAAAGAAAAGAAAATAATACAGTGACAAAACACACTGCAATGGCTACTTTACGTATTTCTCTAGGAAAACAAAATATTCCATACCTTATATAAATAAATAGAAAGGTTAATTTGTCGATAAATTAAAGTTTCATGAGACAATTCATACACAATATATTCTAACAATGCACAATTCCTCTAGTGACAAATTTACCTATTTAAATAATCCATCCTTTAAATGCAGGTTGTTATGAAAATCTAATTACAGTATCAACCATACTTTTGGTGAAGATTATGCAATATTGCGCTAAATCTTTTTGGCCCATAATGAAGTGTTACAAATTGTGTCTGTCCTTTTTAGTGTTCTGTCTGCATCAATTGCGAATGACCATTTCTTATACTCCCTTTACTCTAATTTGATAACATAATTTGACTCGATATAAAATTTAAAAAATATAACAATAACATAAATATATTCAGTGTAATCTCACAAAGTGTCCTTGTTGAGTATGTGTATCAATTAGTTATTTCCTTTTTTAGATTTGACAAACATGTTAGCCAGAAGTAGTGTTGGGAGATTTGCTCTATGGTACTTTATAAAGCAGTACGGGAAGTATTTAACTATTACAAGTATTCGAAAGGATAAACAAAGATTTCAATAATATTTTCGACTAGAAATCTGAAAATTACAATATAACAACAAAAAACTCGAAATTACGATTTTGTTGAAGACCGAAAAATGGAAACCGGTTTATGCCGAGTCGAGTGTGGCACTCTGTCCTTAAGACAATATTGCCCCGTATGTATCCTTTATACGTCCCGGACAATTTGTCTCCCAAGATAAAACAAAGAATGGAACCCTTGAGCAAAGGAAACTCAAGAGCTACCGTGAAGAATACTTGAGTAACGAAATGATGCTTGGAAGTTGTAGGAAGAAAACTATTTCGGTTGTGTATTTTCGTGCAATCGTTTTTCAAAGATCTGTTTATGTATTTTCGTGCATATGTCTTAGTGCTCAACAATGGTGTAATGGGGTGTTTATATAGAGAGGGAGGGGCTGTTCACATCGCTCGAAAATCGCCTCCATAATAGCCAAATAATGGCCATTATGGAGGTAGTAAAGTCACCAACATAAATGGGAGAAAGACCAACTGTTTTGGCCATTATAGAGGAGTAATTCAGCCAAAATAAATGGCTGAATTGAGTGATTGGCATTTTTGTTTTTTACCGTCGAAATTCTCGATTTTCTCGAAACTTCAGGGACCAAATCGTACATCTTGAAACTTCGTGAGACCAAACCGCACATCCGAAAGAATTCGGTCCAAATCGTATATCCGAAACTTCGGGATCAAACTATACTTCGGCAAAGTTTTCTGCCCAAAAAGATAATATCGAAGACCCACAGACCCACGGCCCGTGACCCGTGACCCGTGAACCCGTGAACCCGAGAACCCGAAACCGAACCGGAACCGAACCGAACCGACCGACGGACGGGCGGCGGCGGCGGCGCGCGTGTGGTCTTTCCTCGAACCGAAGCACATCTAGGTCCTCCTCCTTTAAACACATGGGATACCCTTTGGGGTCCCAAACCCCAAACCAATTTCGAATCTTATATACACAACAATTCTTTCTTCCTCTACCGACGAGGGAGAATTACACACAATACCACACTTTCCATGCTTCAAACACCTTACTTCGTGAACCAATATCTCTTTCATTTCTCAATGAAATTTGACGATTCTTGGCCCTACTGCTATCTACGTACTTAGTAGATCATGCGTACGTGTGAAGAACCGATTCTCCAACATACGTTACACTAGTGTTTAAGCCGTTAAAGTTGGTCGGTCGCAACTCCCGCCAAAGGCAAATTTCCAACAATCCCCTCTTGAAAGAGATTTTGGCGCACTCACATGGTGTCTTTTCATTTCCAAAGAATATTTCAATGACCGATGTTGCATAAGGAGAGGTAGCCTCGCTTTGAACCTTCCATAGTTGAATACCATCGGACTTACTTATCGCGCGGTGAACGTGATGTCTTGAACCGTCGTTGTTTAGTGTAAGCCAAGACAACGGTACCAACACAACAAATTCCCTTACTCTCTTCTTCGTAATGTTTTGTCCGTTTTGGCCATGGACAACGTCTTGGATTCTTAAGTGCGTTCAATTTGAGGCGGCCCGTCCTCGCACTTAAATAGGTGGTCTCCTACAAGGTATCCTACTATACCCCACTTCACAAGTGTTAGGAACCATTAAAAGTTTCCCAAAGACCTAACCTCAACCGTTGAGGATCATTACAGGTTTTGAAAACTTAACCTTTACCCATACCGCAGATAGCACTTAACGTCTATCGCGGAACGGCTTTGGATTTGGTGTTTCTTTTCGTAAATCACTATCCGAAGTGCTCATGCTTCCACCGAAGCGATCAACGAACCTTTACAACTTAGTTTTCCCATTGAACCAAATTACCGGGATCTCCAGTCGTAAGGTTGGGTTTCCACCGTATTGGTCCGTATATTTTGGGTTTTAAGCCCATTCCCCTAGACAGCAGTAACGCTTGATCTCCGGGTAGTCCCTTAGTTTGTAAACAAGGAAGTGACACCCGTGATGATCAACTCGCCATACGGTCTTATGTCTCCGACAGATCCCGACAGATATGTCCGTACGCCGTCATCCGTGTCCTTCCTAAAGCCGATCGGCTAGCCACGTGTATAACCGCCGAAGGCATAGGTTTCTCCCAATAAGGGACGTCCTCTAATGATTCGTGAAGTTACTCAACTTCTTTCATGCTTTGTATAAAGCGATAAACTCCGATACCATCATGAATCGGTCGATGCAAGTTTGCTTAGAGGATTTTCCAAGAACCACCATACACATTTACTTGTGGCTTTGGTGTTCTTCGATCCGATGTCCGCATTGCATCACCGTGTTCTCTCGTAACCGCCGGACATCCGTAATACTATAATCCGTAGATAAGCGAATAATTCGATATCGTCATATCCGACTTAACGCCTTCTATTGATCATGTATTAAGATCATCGCTGAACCTTAGTTCAACCGATCCGTTTGTTGGACGATACTGTGTCGGTTGTAGTGTGTACAATACATTGAACTACACGTGACCCGAGCATATCGCTCCTTGTCTATGGGTGCACCATGATTCCAATCGCTTCTATGATTCATATCTATTGGTGGCTTCAACGAGATCGTCAACTATCGACTCAGTCCGTTAGATGTCTTAGAAATCCAATTCCTAAGATGTCATCTGTGATACTCATATCTTTCATATCGAGACTTTGTTTCAATATGATTTTCACTCTAAGACCGTTGGTTTTCCCAACTCGTTGGCTTTCTAACTTCGAGTCAATGTTTCGTGATCGATTCATTGTTTCTGTTTTATCTCGAGACTTTCAGACCTAAATGTTAACATTTCGTGGACCAAAATGAAAGTTCGTGGAAGAAGCCCAACAGCTTCAACAAACCAATTCGATCCTCTTCTTCCAACTCTCCGATTGGGAAGGTCGTTTCAACCCCTATGCCATGTAAGATTACAATGGCCCTGGATGTGAAGCTACTCACTCACAGGGGAGCACTTTTTACAACCCAAAGGTTCTTTTCCGAGGAAGATTAACCATTACACAAGTATGGTTCTATATATAGAATCTATTTCTCCCTTTAGCTTCTTTCCAAAGCGGCGTTTTGGAGATAACAATTATTTGTTAATTGTTCATGGTTCATTATTAACCATACAAGCTAGAAGGATCGGAACAAGTCTTTGTCCCCTTCTTTGCTCTGTCTCGGTTCAACATCTAGAATCCCCGAGTTCTCAGATCCGGAATATTAAGTTCCTGGGACAACAAGAACTTTCGAGTCTCGTAGATACGGAACGTCTAGTTCCGGACAACAAAGCCCTCGCGGGTTCTTATTAACCTTGAGCAATTACTCCTTTTTCCTTTTCCAAGGAAAGTTATCTCCAAAGAATTCAAAGATTCTTTGACGCGAAGAGGCGATCAACACTATCGTTATTCGCATCCATCCAAAGGATATGCAATCTACAGCCTTAGGTCGAACTTGACCTGTTTCGGTAGTCCATCTTTTACCAAGCTACCCCACATAATTTGGGCGTACGACTTCGCGCTTGGCTAACACCGTTAGACTGAGGTGAGAAATGAACATTCGTTTAATGAACGATGCTTCACATTCTCCCCCTCTATCACTACGAATTTCTCAATCCGTAGGCTTAGTTGATTTTCAGCTTCTGCTTTGCAGGCTTCACCAACTTCATCTTTGCTTTTCAATAAACAAAGGATTCCATACGTTGTACCATCATCAATGAAGATCACAACGTACTTGTCTCCCCCTCTATTTTGTATAAACTTCAAATCACCCAAGTAGGTGTGACTAAGTTCTGAGAGCGGTGCTTCTTTCGCTATTCCCTCGACGGAATTTGGAAAGGTGATTTTGCCTCTTCGTCTACCTCACATTCATTTTGAGGGTTTATGTCGATAGTAGGCAACAATCTCAACATCGTTAGCTTTTGAATGACTTGCTATTTAACGTGTCTTAATCTATGATGGCATAGATGCACGGATTACAAATATATCATTCATTTGGCTACGACATACCGTACCATTCTTAGTTATTACTGCACTGTTGGACTAATCTCAAACCAAATTTTGACCAACAAATGTCCCTTAAACCAAGTTAGGAATATGTATCACCTCATCTTAGAGTGATCACAATCCATGAAGTCCTATTGAGGACAACCTCTCCAACCCCTTTGATTTTAGAGGTGGCGTTGCTTCACATGAACAACCTTTTACCCGTGGTTAGGCGTAATCGGATCATATATGATCCGATACTCGCCCACTCCGCTTGCTTTGCAGACGAGTGTCCAATTTCTTTATCGCCTTTCTTTAGGCCTTCGATCATTAAGACTGAAACTCGGCCCACCTTACTAGGTGTCCATTACTTTTCCTATGAAATGAATTCTCGCACCACTCCAAATGCCGCCGAGGCTTTATATGACCGAGTGTCCAATATCATCATATCAAAGGAATTTTGGCCCACTTCACGCCTCGAGGCTTTGTATGACCGAGTGTCCAATATCATCCTATGAAGGATCTTCTCCAAATAATATGACAGTGCTCAACGTCATCAATTTTTAGACTTCTTCCGTTATGATTGGTGCCCGTATATAACTCTTGGCGCTTACTTAAGAGCGGTAACAGCTTTTCGCACGCTAGTGGATCTTTCTCCATCGTATGTGCGAACATACTTTACACACTTTAACAATTACACTTAAAAGAACGGATCTTTTTAAGTCATTTACAATCCAATCTTTAAACGGGAAAGAAGATAAGATTAAACTTCGATTTTAAAGCGTAAGGAATATAAATTATTTTCATATTCCTCCTTACTTTAATCCATTTTTAATCGACATCATTTAATCTTTATTCTTGACAAGTAAGAAAAACTACTTATCCCAATTTCGGATTCTCGCTCACTTCACCACTTCATCGACCGAGTGTCCATTTCCTTCTCACCATTATTCGATCCTTTGTCCGGGACGGATATATATAGGCCTTCTGCTACAAGATAGAATAACATCTTCACTCTTCTCCTCTTGTCCCGGCTTGACATCCTCGTGCTCTCGAGAGCGCTTGTTTCCACCAGCTTGGTAGCGGTGACACCATGAACACGTTCATCATCATCACTCTCTTCTACCGTAAAACCATTGCCATATCCAGATTTGGTCACACAACTTTTGACCGACATCTTTCGAACACTAATAGTAATACAATACAAATATTGTCTTAAGTTGTTGGGAGATTTGCTCTATGGTACTTTATAAAGCAGTACGGGAAGTATTTAACTATTACAAGTATTCGAAAGGATAAACAAAGATTTCAATAATATTTTCGACTAGAAATCTGAAAATTACAATATAACAACAAAACTGAAATTACGATTTTGTTGAAGACCGAAAAATGGAAACTCGGTTTATGCTTGAGTCGAGTGTGGCACTCGTCCTTAAGACAATATTGCCCCGTATGTATCCTTTATACGTCCCGGACAATTTGTCTCCCAAGATAAAACAACAATGGAACCCTTGAGCAAAGGAAACTCAAGAGCTACCGTGAAGAATATTGAGTAACGAAATGATGCTTGGAAGTTGTAGGAAGAAAACTATTTCGGTTGTGTATTTTCGTGCAATCGTTTTTCAGCATCTCGTTTATGTATTTTCGTGCATATGTCTTAGTGCTCAACAATGGTGTAATGGGGTGTTTATATAGGAGAGGGAGGGGTCAAGTTTCATCGCTCGAATCGCCTCCATAATAGCCAAATAATGGCCATTATGGAGGTAGTAAAGTCACCAACATAAATGGGAGAAAGACCAACCGTTTTGGCCATTATAGGAGGAGTAATTCAGCCAAAATAAATGGCTGAATTGAGTGCTTGGCATTTCTGTTTTTGACCGTCGAAATTCGATTTTCCGGAAACTTCGGGGACCAAACCGCACATCCGAAAGAATTCTCGTCCAAATCGTATATCCGAAACTTTTGGGATCAAACTGTACTTCAGCAAAGTTTTCTCGGCCCAAAAAGATAATATCGAAGACCCACACCGAGAACCCGAACTCGGAACCGACGGGCGGGCGGCGCGCGCGTGTGGTCTTTCCTCGAACCGAAGCACATCTAGGTCCTCCCTCCTTTAAACACATGGGATACCCCTTGGGGTCCCAAACCCCAAACCAATTTCGAATCTTATATACACAACAATTCTTTCTTCCTCTACCGATGAGGGAGAATTACACACAATACCACACTTTCCATGCTTCAAACACCTTACTTCGTGAACCAATATCTCTTTCATTTCTCAATGAAATTTGACGATTCTTGGCCCTACGGTTATCTACGTACTTAGTAGATCATGCATGTGTGAAGAATCGGATTCTCTAACATACGTTACACTAGTGTTTAAGCCGTTAAAGTTGGTCGGTCGCAACTCCCGCCAAAGGCAAATTTCCAACAAGTAGAAAATTCTAACTGTCCACATGTAATATATATGTCATTTTAAAATATTTGGATTTGAAGTTAGGCTGACAGTCCTCAACTTCAGACATGTATGTCCGAACTTTGAAACTTTACATATGCAATTTTCAACTTTGATCTCGTGAATAACTTGAAGTTGATTTTGAGACTGCTAAATAATAATTATTTTATAAACTTCAAATATTCTTAGAAATAGGGGTCTGAAATACGACTATTTTTGCACTTCACCTATTAATTTGACACATTTTGATCCCCAAATTTAATCTTTATCCCAGATTAATACCTCTAATCTCAAATTTAAACATAACAAAAAGGCAATGTCTACGTGTTAATTTGCTAAATTGCTTTAGCTAGCAGTCGCATGTTGATCATATGATTAAGTACGAGCACAGTGCAACATGCAGTAGGCGTTTGGCCGTAGAAATCAAATATTTCATTTTACTTGAAATTTTGAAGTTGGAATTGAGGATGGAGTTGTATTTGGTTGTAGTTTTTGTAAAAAAATATTTAGTTATTTGAATTTACTAATAGAATTTTAGGTATTTTCCAACTTCAAGTTGTATTTGGAATTTTCATGGCCAAACGTTAATTTTCAAATAAAGTAAAGAGTGAATTGTCATGCCCCGAACTATAGCATGGGTGTAACACGACACTCGATTCCTGACTGCATGTGACCAAGCGAACCAACTGGCTGGCTAAATCAACATGTGATATCAAAATATACTGAAAGAAAAATTAAATTAACATATGCTATGAACTAAAAGTCTGACTGAATAATCATTAAGTGCGGAAAATACTGAATAAGTCTGAACTAGTAAAATTACCAATACGGCAACACATGAAAATCTGATGAACTCTGTCTAACTACTACTCTAGTATATGAAGCCTCTGAAGAGTACAAAGATGCTAACTGTTTGTCGGGACAAAGCCCCGACATACATGATTGTATGTAGTAAGCTATAAAGATTGCAAAATAAATGATAAAACTCCAAAAGACTGGGGCTCACCAACTCAGAAGATACCAGAGATCCTAGCGCGCAGATGTGTCTTCCAGAAAGTCTTTGCCTACACCGTGTAGTGCAGGCCCTGAGCAAAAGGGGCGTTGGTAAATTTGAATTGCATTTGTATGTAAAACCAACTAAAAGAATAAATATTTGTGGGGTGCTCGGGATAGGGGCAACCCAAAACAATAAACACGAGTAAATATGAAACTGAAAAAACTGAAACTGAACATAAGTACTCTTTATCCTGAACGAAGAACCATTGTTAAACAGGTCCAATATAAGTGCACAAGCTACGGCCTCGGGACCAAGTATACGTATACATAACTACGGCCTCAGGCTCATAGATGCATAAAGATTATACTACGGCCTAGGGCCCAAATACAAGTGTTCAACATTTAGGAATATAAAATAAGGAATTGAGAATCATACTGTAATACATGATATTGAACTACTAAATTACATAATACTGGAATACTAAATAATACTAAGCTGAGACATATATTCATTAACTGGTTATGGAGTGTAAAGCATTGACTGACCATAATATACTGAGTTTTCATGACTGAGACTCATGAATATCGAACACGAGTCTATACTGATTACGCATTGAGTTCACGACATTCAAAATGATAATCATGAACGAATTATAAAACTGTGTCATCTAGAATAGAAGTTCTACAACTATTCATGGAACTAAGGCATAACGATTTTCTGAGGCAATTTGTAATAGTCATAAAGAATGAGGCGTAGGGAGAATCATAAATATTCTCAAACGTAGAGAGTTAGTCTCACATACCTTAATTTTCTGCTCTTGAGCGTAAAAGAACGTTCGTCAATCCGTTCAACGTTAATCTAAAATAATACGAGTCAAAGGGATTCCATATTAGCAATAATACTCATCTTTTGGACTTCTAGGCATTTTATCAAACACTTGGATGACATAAAGCTCCACAACCCTCATTAATGGTGTTTCTACACCCAACAATCCATTCCTATGTTCCTAAATGATAACACCATCTCATAATACTACGATTGTCATCATTCATCATCACCCATAGGATATTCAATGCCCTTAATCAGTAATCAACAATCAATAACCCAAACTTATAATTGTTCATATTATTCTACCAAACCCATCAACTCATATCTCATGAACTTATAATCTATAATCACACATGCACCACTATAATCAATTAAATGATAAATGTATTACCTTTTTGACGTTCAATTCTCTTGAATTTGGATTCTAGAATTTTATTCATCCAGAACCAAGTCTCAATCGATTATCTATGAGTTTGAAGGGTTTAATCATGTTAGTAAGGTATTGGGGAATTGGAATTAACTTAGAATCTTCACTAGGACTTACCTTGAAGTATTCCTGAGGCTTGGGACGAGTTCTATCTCCTTCTAGGTTGTTTTTCGTGTTTGGGGGAAGTTGGGGAAATAACCCTAACCTTAAATATAAAATAAATACAAAAACTGAAAAATCCTGAATCCCGTGGTACCCTCGCGTCATAGGGGTACCGCACAAGGGCCAAAATTAGTCAGTGAGGGCTTCGGCTCGCCACCCTCGTAACGCGAGGGTACCGTGTATTGCCTTCACTAAAATGTGCATACCTCTTTGTACAGAGCTCTGTCTGAGCTGATCAACCTAGAGTTGGAAAGGTATTTCAAAGATCTACAACTTTCATGTTTTAAGTTTTCTCAAATACTCAACGGATTTTCACGAAATCGGTGTCTAAGGAAGACATGTCGTAAACTTGGTCGATTTTATCGAATCTTAAGCACCTCACTATTTGCCGTTTTGCGACGATCATATATCCTTGCTCCTATCTCCGATTGGTCTGATATTCATATGTATGGAGAGATATTTCTATGTACTGCAACTTTCAACAAGGAAGCTTTTTCAGATTCCCATTTAATCTTGGGGTTAAGGTTGCTTGAATTAGGCCCCTCGACCACTTTCGCAAAACGTGAAACCTCCTCAATTTTGATTTATTTCCTTAGAATGAGTTAGGAACTAGTATGGAGACATGAGACATTACATTATATCTCCTTGGGGTCATTCATCCTCAAATGATGGTTCATGGTTAGGAGTATGACTAACTCTGGAATTTTACAAAAATTTCGGCAGCGTTTCCTTTGTAAATAAGACTATCACAACATCTCTCAAACACCTGCCAGCTAACTAGAGTATCAACACAAACCTCATAGGGAATCACCATACCCATAACAAAGTAACTGAATGTGAACGTGACTGATGGAAATATGTGTACACTAAACTGTCATGAACACATGAATACTGAACTGAAGGGATACTAAATTGGATAAATAATGAACTGACATTAATATTTGAATACTAAGCTGGCATGAATATCTGAGTACTGAATTGACATGAATATTTGAGTATTGAACTGACATGAATATCTGAGTATTGAACTAACATGAATATCTTAATATTGGAAACGCGAATGTTATAACACAATACTATGTGTACGACGACCAACTCTAGTGGTAATTCTAGCTCGTAAGGCATTGTACCAACCCCTCGTAGGATCATGTATGGTCTAATTATATCTGACTAAGCTTCACTTTCTTCTCAATTCGCTTGACGCCTTTCATAGGTAAAACTTCCAATGATTAACATGAAACTCTGAATCTTTATGTTGCACGTACGAATGGGACTTCTGGCAACCCTTAGCCGTTTTCAGACGCTACTAAATTAATTTAGCTTCTTCCATAGCCTGATGGACTAATTTTGTTTTGCCAACTTCATACCAATCAATAAGTGATCTACACCTTCGCCCATACAAGACTCCAAACGGTGCCATCTTGATACTAGCATGATATATATAATTCGAAACAAACTCAATGAGAGGTAAATTTCATCATAATTACCCTTAAAGTCTAGGACACATACTTTCAACATATCTTCAAGTGTCTTAATAGTTTGTTCTGCATGGACATTTGTCTAAGGATGAAAAGTGGTACTGAGACTTACCTTGGTACCCAATCCTTTCTGAAAGGACTTCTAAAAGTTCATTGTGAACTGGACACCTCGATATGAAACAATGGACACTGGGGTCCCATGAAATCTGATAATTTCTTGAGTATGCTACTTGTCATAGTCTTCTGTTGAATCTGTGGTCCTCACTGGAAAGAGTGTGTTGTCTTAGTATGTCGCTTCGCAATCCCCAAATTGAATCATGCTTTCTAAATGAGTGAGGTACCCTGGTATAAAGTCAATGTTTATCATTTCCACGCATGACTATCTGCATTCGATGCTAAACAAACGGGCTTCTAGTGCTCGACTTTCATCTGCTGACAATTCAAATACTTTGCCACAAAATCTGTTATGTTCTTTTTCATATTGCTCCACCAATAAATCTCTTTAAGACCATGGTACATCATTGTTGAACCTAGAGATGGCAGTGGATCCTGGACCCGGTGGATCCAGATCCGTTTTATAGGATATGGATCTTCAAAATTTGGACCCGACGGATCCGAATCAGACCCTGATCCGTTTCTGACGGATCGGATATGGATCTTGTATTTGAGATCCGTATCCGGTCCAGATTCGACCCGTAGATCCACTTTTTATGAAATATATTCATAACCTAGAATGTAATTTTATAAGTATTTTCTTAATTTTTTTTTATAATTTCTGTATTTTATATTCAGATTTGGACTTTATTTTTTAAATGGTCCATACGTTTAAGCCCATAATTCTCAAAAGGCCCAATAAACTTTGTAATTGCAGTATTTTCCATGATGTTGTTATTTACTTACTTTGCTTCATTGTCTTTATTTTCTTGTGATAGTAAAACTTCGTTCAGTATTTTGGAAGAATGGTGTCATATTTGTGTAGGTTGATTGAATGAAAAATAGATCTGGATCTGGATCTAGAATTATGGACTAGAAGAATGATGTCATCTTTTATCCGTTGCCATCCCTAGTTGAACATGGGTGAATGAAATACCTAGAATTATGGACTTCTGACTTGATTCGCTCTCTGAGCCCATCTACATCTGGAACACATAACCTGCCTTGGTGACTTAAGGTACCGTCATCTCCCCCTTGCTCAAAAGTTGTCGTCTTATGCTTGTGAATCTTATCCTTTAACTGTAACAAGTAGGGATCATTAAATTATTTCTCCTTCACTTCGGCTACTAAGGAGGATTCAACCCTATTCTGAATGACAACACCACCATTTTTGGAGTCTAAAAGTTGAACTCCTAGATAAGCTAAACGATGGACTTCCTTTACCATAATATTATGATGTACTAAGTCTTTGACCAACACCCTGAAGTTTAGAGTCTCGTGCAATGGCATCATCCACGTAACACATGACTTGACATAATCTCATAGCTTTTCTGTGATCTCCTATGGAAATAACTGAGTTTGACACCAGTCAACCGACGATCATTCTACTTGCTTCGTGTTTCTTATACACGCGGGGCACATTCCTTATGGAGACTATCTCATTTTTGCCTATATTATTGAACCGAGGTTCTTGATATCTCACCCTTTAGGTTTTAAATGTCCAACTGGACTTATTGATGATTTCCGCATATTTTCCTTAGACAAAAGGTTAAGGTCTTATACTTGTAGATATTCTCTCTTGTTGGGATCCAACTAACTTTCCTGCTCTTCTGCAATTTTCGTAATTTACATCACTGACGACTCATCTTTCGACTCACTTTTGAGAAATCTTCCTTACTGGAGAAAAACTAAAAACTTGCCAGTGGTATGAAACTTTGATTTCGGTGCAGTTGATCTTTCTTCAAACCCTGACAATATTGATCATTATCGGTAGGTTCATCACCTTGAGATTAAATAATCCATATATATATATACCTACTCCATTTGTTTCATTTTATATAATAGCTTTAAATTTTCTATTTTTACCCTTAGTGACATGTTAATGTTATAGTCATAAATCATACATGTCATGTTTAAGACTATAAATATCTAAGAATACTTTTACGTGCCAAAAGTATTTCATTTTTTCTTGTGTTTTGTGTATCGTCAAACAATTTCAACTAGAGTGAAGACATGCAACCCCTTTGCTAGATTTACATCACCTGACTCTATGGAATGAAGACCACGACCTCTCGATTGTAATTACATCATTCAACTAGAGTGAAGATCGCAACCTCATCGTTGTATTTACATCACCTGACTCTATGAGGAGCAAAACTAGGGGTCATCCGAAGCAGAACATTACACTATATTATAGTCAAACTTATCTTGATTAATTTTCTTGACTTCTTTATATATTAAATTATGATTGCGCCATTGAACTCAATTATCTATTTTCAATATTTATGAGAACAGGGTGATGGAGAAGGATGGGTAAATGAGAATTCAAGAAGATTGATGATAGGATCAGTGGCACCAAGATGCACCTACAACGAATGCAGAGGATGCAAGCACAAGTGTAGAGCGGAGCAAGTTCCAGTGGAGATATGTGCATAAAAAGTACTACTACTAAAGTTTTAAGAAATATCAAATACTGAACCCGCACCTTCAGAAATTGCAATTGAGTTACTGAATCAGTAATAAGAACAATTAAGCTTGAACTGACCGAGTTTATATATGGGGTGGAGGTGGATTCGGAATTTTAAATTTATGTGTTCTGGTTTACAATTTTTTTTGCTTATTAAGTTCTGAGCTAAAATTATTGAGTTGGTGAACAACTTATTAGATTAGGCCTCATATATATTTCATGCGCATGGAGAGCCAAATTGACATGTTTTGCTTTTGAGCCCATTTCTCATGTGTGCGAGACAATTTCTTTTTACAAGTCCAATAAAAGACAATTCAATATAAAGAGAAGAAAATAGACATTCCTAACAAACGAGGAACTTTTGTCTTTCACATTAAACAAAAAAGAAATGAACTCACAAGAAATTCTTTATTCTTTGTGTAAGAAATATTCTTCCTTAATTATTTCATTCCAAAGGGGTAGTAAATATACTATGATATAAGCATAATCCCATGCTAGTGTTAAGGTAATGAATGACTAAATATACACCTACCATATACAAAATATACATAATTATGACTAATTATTCTTTCCTATTCTATCACACCCATAGAACCAGCGGAAGACCTTTTGTAAAAATATCGACGATCTGATAGCGTGACGGAACATGTAAGACACGTACTTGTCCATGAGCAACATTTTCATGAACAAAGCGATTATCCAGCTCAATATGTTTAGTGTGTTGATTTTGAACCGAATTTCCTGAGAGATAAATCACACTAACGTTATCACAATAAATGAATGTCGCCTTCGAATCGAACAGTGGAGCTCCAAAATAAGGTTTCGTATCCAACAAGATTCATACACCACATTGACAACTCCTCGGTATTCTGCTTCAGCACTGGACATGGACAAGGTAGCTTGCCTTTTGGAGGACCAAGATATAAATTGTCACCAAAAAATACACAATAACCAGACGTGGAGCGTATGGTATCCGGACATCCACCCCAATCTGCATATGTGTAAGAAATAAGAGTGGTTGTTAAAGACGGATATAGATGCAAGCCATGATCGAGAGTGCCCTGAATATAACGTACAATGCGTTTGAGAGCATGCATGTGATCCTCCATCGGGTTATGCATGAATAGAAAAACTTGTTGCACATCATAAGATATGTCGGGCCTCATGAAAGTAAGTTATTATAGGGCTCCTGCAAGACTGCAGTATTGTGATGGATTGACATATGGCGTGCTGGAAGAGGCACTCAACTTTAGTTTAGTATCAACCAGAGTGGAAGACGGCTTACACGAGGACATGCCAGCTCGTTCAACGATCTCTTCAGCATACTTCTTTTGAGACAAAAATAAACCACCTGCATGACGTGTTACAATTATCCCCAAGAAGTAACTTAATAGCCCTAGATCTTTCATTGCAAATTTTGAGCCAATAAGAGATATGATAGACTTGCGAAGAGCATCAGATGAGGCAGTTAATATAATATCATCCACATACAGAAGAATATAAGCTATATCATTACCTGACGGTAAATGAATAGAGAATAATCAGACCTGCTGTTAGAAAACCCAATATTAGAAACATAATCTGCAAACCTCTTGTACTAGGTCCGAGGAGCTTGTTTGAGCCCATGCAAGGATTTCTTCAGTAAGTACACATGATTGGGATAAATGGGGTCTCTGTACCCAATGGGCTGATACATGTACAAATTTCATTGAGTTCTCCATGCATGAATGCATTTTTTTCATCAAGCTGATGAAGCGACCATGCCTTCGAAAGGGCCAGACTTAGTACGTGCAAATAATTGCTAGTTTTACCACTGGACTAAAAGTCTCACCGCAATCCACACCAACATGTTAAATTTTTCCATCACCTATAAGACTTATGCCTATTAAATGTACCATCAGATTTTTCCTTATGACTAAAAATCCACATAGACCAAATCACATTAACATTAGGAGGACGAGGCACCAAATCCCACGTCCTATTATTAATAAGAGAATTATATTCATCATTCATATCCATTTTGAAATTTGAGTCATTAAGGGCAGACACAAGATTACGAGGCAATGGTGAATTGGCAATATGGGTGTGAAGACCGTATTTTTTGTTTGGTTTGAAAATTCCATGCTGACTACGAGTGACTGCCGTTGGGCTGAAAGTGGAGTTGGTTGGATAGAGGATGGGATATTGGGTTGAGTGGGTAACGAACTACCCTGGAGTGGGCATGTGCCTGCTGGGCCACCACTGCCTGAGGTTGGACCACCACCCGCATGGCGCCGGGCGGTGGGGCTCGCTCGACAGTGGGTTGCCAGCGAGAGGCCCAACTGGGCTGGTAGCCATTGAGCTCGGGTAGGCAGATCCATTTGGCTGGGTTGGAGGAGAAAATTGTTGGGCCGAGTTGCCAGAATCAATTGGGCTGGCTGAAATGGTTGGGCCCATTTGGGAAGCAAATCGATGGACCAAATACGGGGGTATGCTAACGTCAAGAAATTCGTACGTATGAGGCATGAAATAATGCATTTTGGCAAAAGGAAAATTTGTTTCATCAAAAACTACGTGACGACTCATGATGATTTTATTAGAGGATAAGTCGTAACATTTGTAACCATGATGATTTGATGGATATCCCAAAAAAATACACGGAGTAGACCGGGGTTGAAGTTTATTGATGGTAGTCAAAGGAAAAAGAGGATAGCATAAGCACCCAAAAACCCGTAAATGAGAGTAGGATGGGTCCCTTAGGTATAATATTTTGAGAGGGATTGATAGGCTAACTGTTTGCTTGGAAGTATGTTCAGGAGATATGTTGTCATTTGTAATACATGATGCCAAAATGATGGTGGTAGAGACGCATGTGCAAGTAAGATTCTAACAATGTTATTAATTGTTCGAATTTTTCTTTCTGCTTTTCTGTTTTGAGATGAGGTATGTGGACACGAGAGACGAAAAGATAACCCATTAGTTTTTCAAAAATCCCAAAATGACCCATTATCAAATTCTCTATCATTATCACATTAAATATTTTTAATGTCCCGTTCAAATTGAGTGCGGATGAATGCTCTAAATGAGAGAAATCCGAAAAAGACTTGTGACTTTTTAGACAACGGAAATATCCACCAAATATTAGAAGTAATCATCCAACAAAAGGAGATAATATCGATGGCCTGAAAAGCTCAAAACGGGAGATGTTCAAATATCACTATGGATAATATCAAAAGGCATAACAGTGCATGAATTAGAAGCAACAAAAGGCAACTTAACATGTTTTTCAAGGGAACATGAGCGACAAACATGAGAATTACAAGTTCTAGTACACTCAAGAAATTTATTTTGTTTAAGGGATGCAAAAATAGGTGCTCCCGGATGACCCAAACGTTCATGCCATAAAGAAGGAGCTAAAGTTGCAAAAGTGGATGGTAACGTGGCTTGATGTGTTGTTGTGGTGATTGGATAAGTTCGCCCCGACTATCACATCTCATTAGACGCATCCCCGTCTGAAAACCCTTCACGGAAAACCCAAAAGGATCAAATTCAACATAAACTGAATTGTTAGTAGTAAATTTTCTAACTGAAATCAAGTTTTAAATCAATTGAGGAGCATGAAGAACATTCTTTAAAGCTAACGGTGGGTTCGGGGGAGACAAGTTTGAAGTACCATAACCACAAATTGGAATTGAATGACCATTGCCGAAAATTATACCACGATTATTGCTCAAATCAAAATAGGATGAGAGATTACCTTGTAAGGACATCATATGAGACGTTGCTCCGGTGTCCATGTACCAATTTGCGGTGGGTAGATTAAGCGCAAGAGTGTGCATTGCAGCCTCGATATCAGTCGGAGTCGCCACTGCTGAGTGGGCCTGCTGCCACTGGTTCGGTAGTGGTGCAAGAATGCCGGGCTGCTGGCTGGACTGCTGGCCTGGGCATGGGCCTGGCCCAATTTCCAGAGGGAAAGGGGCAGGGAGGCACGACCCAAGGCCACTGTCATGCCCACAGTGCCGGTCCACTGCCCCATTGGGCCCTCAGTTGCCACTGGCTGGGCTGTTGCTGCTGGCTGCCGCCACCTCCGCCATGTTAGTGGTTGCCACCTTTGATTTCGAGTCGAAGAGGAAGAAAGTGGCCGGCGGCGCACAAGGAAGGGGGGTGTGTGGGGCCGACGGTGAAGGGTTAAAATTTAGGGTTTAGAAACTTTCCCTAGAATCTGATACCATATAAGAAATATTCTTTCTTGATTATTTGACTCCAAAGAGTAGTAAACATACTCATAATACAAGCATAATCCTAGATTAGAATTAAGGTAATAAATAACTAAATATACACATACCATTTATAAAATATACATAATTATGACTAATTATTCTTTCCTATTCTATCACTTTTCATTATCAAAACAGAAGAACAAAGACTAAAGAAAGGAAGAATTCCAACAGAACCTTAGAAGAAGTAATTAAAATTAAGAAAGGAATGAATTGCAAGTGGCAAATGAAAGTGGTCCCTTGGGAATTGGAAATTCAGGCCAAACAGATCATACATGTGTAATCAAGTCAGAATCTGTTCATTTTGTACTTAAATAGCAAAATACATCTCCCTCTGAGCATTCACAGGCAGAGAAGTGAGGACCCCCAATTCATTTAGTTCTACAGCAGCAGAAATTGATTGAATTAGCAATGCAGATTGGACTAGAGAGAGCAAAAGAATCTGCTTTAGCTGATTGAATTCTACACTAGTAGTTTTATATGCTTGTAAAAGAACAAGTAAATTAAGCCCCAATTCACATAATATTGACTTATACTAACTAGTTCCCTCAATCATACTATCAATTTTGATGAAACCAATCTTTTGAGTCTTTTCCATTCATGTTAACCACTAAGAGGACACAATTTGATTCCCTTTTCATTCCTCAACTATACTATCCAATTGTCAACTAAATTACACCATCCTTTTTATATGGACTCTATATTTAAGACAAGGCAAGCGTGGTGCATCCCACGCACATATGGATGGCAAATGTGAATATATCTGTTTCTAGAGTGGTGCCTGCCTCTCAAATAAAAGTCATGAAATAAGTAGCGAATAAATTAAAATTAAAATTAGCACAATTTATAGAATTAGAAGTTTTCGTAGAATTTTCTTTCAATTTTGACAAAGCTACTCAGAATCAATTGACAAAAGATTTACATAAATAGGTTAAACAATCCTAATCAACTAAATCAATAGGGCAATGGTAAGTAGCTATCCCTCAACCGTTAACATATAATTCTCTTACAATATCAAGAAAACTCAAGAAATAATATATATATATATATATATATATATATATATAACTTTTAGATGAAAGAGAATTCAATTAAATTTTCTTCCTTGTATCATGTGATCACTCTGCCACGAGTAATAACTTGTTATAAGAGGCTTATGTGAAGGAGAGAGAGAGGATAAGAGCTTAATGAGAATCAAACTTCTTAAGTCTAAGATGCACAATATTGATGATATCGACGAAAATCAATCAATTTACAATATATCCTATAATGTAAGAGTTCCTCAAGACGATCTTACAGTTGCACAAAGTTCAACATCGGTTGGTGAAAAAAAAGAAGAAGAGAGACTACATACAAGGTGTATTGATTCTTACAATGGCGTGAGTTTTTTGGAAAAAAATTATACAAATCTGATCTAAATTGATAATATCACACCATGTTAAAATTATTTATGGATGTTTAGCGTTAGTCAAACAAGAACAATATCGGATTCCAATCTTATACTGACTTGAATACTCATTATCCTATCATCCCTAGAAGAAAAACATATTGATTATCCAATTATCTATAATTTTCTCCCTCCTATAATAAGTGTCATTTTAGTAAAAAGAATAGTCCCAAAATAAATGTCATCTTAGAAATTCAAAATAAAAATTGAACAACAGGAGGTTGTTCAGATGGTAAGCATCATCCACCTCCTACCCGAAAGTTCTGGGTCGAGTCACCAAGGGAGCTTATGGGGAGGGGTAAAATATATATATATATATAAAAAAAGACAAAAATTGACAAGCATTTCCAACTAAACATTAGCATTAAAGGAATAGTCCTCTTTAATATTGCTCAATTCTCAATAAACATCTAATAAATATGTTTAGTTTAGTAAACTCTATATTGTATTTATTATTCTTTTAATGGACATAATTTTTGCTAAGATAACACTTATTTTGGGACTGAGGAAGTACTCACTAATGATTAATGAGTAGCATACGCGCCTGTACATTAGCACTATACTAACTAATTAGTCAAAACTCACAAAATCATTAATGTTGAAGTATGCGGATTTATTATTCGAGAATTTGGATAAGACCAAACTGTTTTCTGTCCACGCTGCGATTTTTAATGGATTAAACCGTTTTTTTGGCAAATTGCTAATATGAATGCTTTGAATAATTCTCTAGTTCTATTTTGGAATTTTACTTGATCGAATATTCACTTGAAGACTGACTATTTAATTTACCTAATTAAAAGAAAATGTCTACTTTTATTATTGATAAGAAATATATATATTCCCCAAGGGGTTCACGACGGCGAGGATCGCTTATTTTATTTTGAAAGATCTATGGGGTTATGAAAATCGTTAGGTATAAATTTTATTGGACAAAACAGTTTTGGCCTTATATAAAATAGGTACCTATAAACATACCAATAGTCACCAGATTCATATGAGCTACTGAGGAGTAAGCAATGATCTTCTTAAGATCGATCTGCCTTAAAGTGGTCGAGGAAGAGAGAGAAGAATTCACAGATCATGGAAGGCAAATCATTATTTAACAAACTAATTAAAATCAGCTGCATATCTAAGATATAGATTATGACGATAATTTGAGAAAACACGTGAGTCACAGTTTTATTTGCCAAATAATGCAGTATAATGCTAACATATGAGTAGCACATTTTACAAGTTCGTTACATGTTGTATTGTATGGTATTGTTATTTTAAATATACGCTAATATTTATTTTAGTTGTTGCATAAATTTATTGTATCATTTTGTTAAATATGTCGTTATGTAACAATGAAGAATATCATTTTATGTAAGGTTAACTTGGTGTGAGCACGTTACTTTTTTCCTTCTCATATTGCCCTTACTTATTGTGTAATAATCACTTTTTACTTTCGACTTTACCCTTCTTTAATAATAACTCTGTAATAATACCATTTATAAGTATTTTTAAATAACTAGTGCATAACATTATGAAACGATGAAAAATTATATAACCTTTTCGAACATTATATTCATCAACACAATATAGATTAATATAATATAAAATAATATGATACATTAGATTTTGGTGCTAAAATAACAATATGATACATTAGATTTTGGTGCTAAAATAACTTTATGTGCGTACTTATACTTCTTAAGTATATGATGTATATGACAGTCTTTTGAAATCAAAAAAGGAAAGAAAAGTTTGTTGTCAGATGAACATGAGGGATGCTTCTATGGCCAAACTAAATCTCCATCCATTGAATGCAGAAAAGCTCAACATGTGTTGAAAGTTCAGACAAAAAGTTCAAATGCATGCTTGACTAATGCAGCTTCTTGGTTGGTGTCTTTTTGTTTTTTCAACCGGAGATACACCTCAAGGTTGGAAATAAAGTAGTACGGAAAGTAAATAAGTATTACAAGTGTTTCGAAAGGATAAACAATAAAGATTTGTAGTGTTGATTAGTTGATGTTTTATCTTAGGAGACTATTGCCCACTAACGTAAAGCATATATACGGGGCAATCTTGTCTTAAAGACAGAGAGTCATCCCTCGACTCAGCCTGTGGTGTTGTAATTATCTAATTGGTTGTTAAGTGTTTCAGGTGTGAACTTGAAACTCAAATGACTCTAACCGTTCGAATTCTCATCGGTTCTACAAGCCACAAGTATAGCAGTTCATGTTCTTGTATTTCTGAATACAAGATCCAGATTTGAAGTTCTAGTTCAAGATTAAAAGATTGACAACTTCTTGTTGTAATCTTTGTTGTTTATCCTTTCGAAGCACTTGTAATATTTTTTTACTTCCGATATTGTTTTATTTCCAACAATTTTAAGACAAAATTATATTAGTGCTCGAAAGATGTTTGCCAGCAGATATGGTCCCAAATCTGGCTGTGGTTTTCTTTTTGAAAACAGTTCTGTTGACAGTTCTATTAACAGTTCTGTTAACAGTTCAAACACTGTCTCTGTCAACAACCGTCCTCTCAAATCTAGTCCTAGTTTTTGTTCTCTCTTTGACTACAGTTCAAATCTGTTTTCGTTGAAGGTGGGATCTCTGGATCTGATACTGAGCTTCAAGATACTGCTAATAGTCATGCTAGTACGGCTAAAGATCAAGGACGAGTTGGTGTCACCGCTCCCAAGAGTGGTGGAAACAAGCGCCCACGAGAGGCTGAGGATGTCAACTGGGACAAGAGGAGAAGGCTGAAGATGTTGTTCTATCATGTAGCAGAGGGCCTATATCTGTCCCAGACAAAGGATCCGAATTATGGTAAGGAGGAAATGGACACTTAGTCTGACTGAAGTGGGCCAGAATCCAAAAGGTCTAAGTTAATTATCCTTTCTTGTCTATAATATGTTTAGATAATATCTTAATAAAAGTGTGTACAGTAGGCTAGGAATATGAAAGTGTTTTCATTAAAAACTTATATTCCCTACATTCAAAAATCAGAAATTGGATCACCTTCCTTCCCGGTTAAAGATTGGTGTTGAAAAACAAAACTTAAAAGATTCGTTCTTTTGGGTGTAATTATTAAAAATGTATAAAGTATGTTCGCACATACGAAGGAGAGATATCCACTGACTGTGCGAAAACTGTTACCACTCTTAAACAAGCGCCAGGAATTGTCTGGGCACCAATCTCAAGGGAAGAAGACTAAAAGATAATGACTTATCCTAAGAAGTTGAACCTGTCACACTATCTGACAGAAGATCATTCATTTGATAAGATGGTATTGGACACTCAGTCGTACAAAGCCTACGGGCGACTGGAGTAGGCCAAAGTTTCCACGTCTTAAATGGTCTGAAGGCCAAAAGAAAGGAAGAAAAGAAACTGGACACTTAGTCTGCCAAAGCAACTAGAGTGGGCCAGAGTATCTAGATCACTTATGATCCGGTTACGCCCTAACCACGGGCAATAGGTTGTTCATGTGAAGCAACGCCACCTCTAAAGTAGAAAGGGTTGGAGAGGTTGTCCTCAAAAGGACTTCAGGGAATGGGATCACTCTAAAAGAAGGTGATACATGTCCCAAACTTGGTTTCAGGGACGTTGTTTGTTAAGATGATTTGAGAGTAGTCCAACGGGTCTGTAATAACAAAGAATGGTACAATATATCTATAGCCAAATGAATGATATATTTGTAATCCGTTCATCTATGACATCATAGATTAAGACAAGTTAAATAGAAAATCATTCAAAAGCTAACTAAGTTGAGATTGTTGCCTTCTGTCGAAATAAACCCTCAAAATGAATGTGAGGTGGGTGAAAAGGAAAAATCACCTTTCCATTCCATCAAATGAATAGTGAAAGAAGCACTGCTCCTCTAGAACTTAGTCACACCTACATGGGTGATTTGAAGTTTGTACAAAATAGAGGGGGGAGACAAGTACTTTGTTTGTTGAAAAGCAAAGATAAAGTTGTTGAAGCGGATAAGCGCTACAAAGCAAAAGTTGAAAATTAACTAAGCCTACGATTGAGGAATTCGTAGTGATAGAGGGGGAGAATGTGAAGCATCGTTCATCAAACGACTGCCATTACTCACCTCAGTCTAACGGTGTTAGCCAAACGCAAAGCCGTACACCCAAAATATGTAGGGTAAGGCGATCCTTACCGCTAATGCGATTCTCAATAGAACTCCGTATAAGGACAAGGATAACCCTCCATGTGAAACATGGAAAGATCACACCTACAAATATTGTGATGTGTGGTGACTTGGTAAATATTGGAATACCGAAACAGGTCACGTTGGACCTAAGACTATAAATGGCATATCCACTGGATTTGCAGATAATAGTAGTGATTATCGCCTCTTGGTGTCAAAGAATGCTGAATTCTTTGAAGATAACTTTCCTTGAGAAGGAAAAAGAAGTAATTGCTCGAGGTTAACAAAAACCCGCGAGTGTTTGATTATCTGGAACCAGACGTTCCAAATCTACAGGACTCGGAAGTTGTTGACTATCTGAAACTTAATGTTTCAGATCTACAGAACTCAGGGATTCTAGATGTTGAATCGAGATGGAGCAAAGAGTGGACAAAGACTTGTTCCAGGCCTTCTAGCTTGTATGGTTGGAAATGAACCATGGACAATTAACAAAGAATTGTCATCTCCAGAAGCGTTGCTTTGGAAAAAAGCTACAGATTCCATCGGATAGAACCATACTTGTGTAATGGTTGACCTTCCTCCGGAAAAAGAACCTTTGGGTTGTAAAAGTGGATACTCAAATTGAGTACAAAGTAAATAGATCTACTGAAGAGTATAATGCCTCGGTTACTTGGACATGTGCTCCCTTGTGAATAGCTTAACATCAGGGCCATTACAGTCTTGCGTGACATGGATGTTGAGACAGCCTTCCTAACCAGAGAGTTGGAAGGGGAGGATCAGAGTTGGTTTGTTGGATTATTAGGCTTCTTCCTGAACTTTCATTTTGGTCCCTAAAATGTTTACATTTTGGTCCCTAAAATGTTTACATTTTGGTCCCTAAAATGTTTACATTTTGGTCCTGAAAGTTTCAGATAAAGCAGAAACAATGATTCTGACAACAGAAATATTGACTCTGAAGTTAAAAAGCCAACGGTTGGAAAACCAACAGTCTGAAAGTGAAAGTCATATTGAAACAAAAGTATCGATATGAAAGATATGGGTATGACAGATGACATCTTAGGAATTGGAATTTCTAAGACATCTAACGGACTGGTCTAATTCCAAACTCATTTGCGAGATAGTTAACAGACTCGTTGAAGCCACCAATGGATATGATTCATAGAATTGATTGGAATCATGGTGCATCCATATACTAGGAGTGATATGCGTATGTCACATATAGTTCAATGTGTTTTAAAACTACAACCGACCTGGTATTGGCTTACAAAGTAGATCAGTTGAACTAAGGTTCACTCGTGATTCTAAAAATGATCGATAGAAGGCGTTAAATCGAATATGACGATATCTGAAATATTCACTTATCTACGGATTATGGTATTCTCGATGTCCAGCGGTTCTGGGAGAACACAGTGATGCAAACTGGACATCGGACTTGAAGAACACCAAAGCCACAAGTAAATGTGTATGGTGTGTCTTGGAAAACCCTCTAAGCAAACTTGCATCGGCCGATTCATGATGGAATCGAAGTTTATGGATTTAAACAAAGCATGAGAAGAAGTTGAGTAACTTCACGACTACTTAGAGGATGTCCCTTACTGGGAGAAACTCGTGCCTTCGGCAGTTATACACTGTGGCTAGCCGGTCGACTTTAGGAAGGTCACGAATGACGGCGTCTGGACATATCTGTCAGAGACATAAGACCGTATGATAGTTGATCACCACGGGTGTCATTCCCGTTGATTACATCAAAGGATAATATAGCGAACTCTTTAACTAAGGGACTACCCGAAGATTAAGAATTATGTCTGTCTAAGGGAATGGGCTTAAAACCTAAATAATACGAACCTTTGCGGTGGTAACCCAACCATACTGATTGGAGATCCCAAGAATTTGGTTCAATGGGAAAATTAAGCTGCAAAAGGTTCAGTTGAGCACTTCGGTGGAAGCAAGAGCACTTCGGATGATGATTTCTGTAAGAAAACATGAATCCAAAGTTGTTCCCGTGATAGACAACGGACATAACAATAAGAATGAAAATGAATAAGGGGAGTTATTGTGTTGGTATCATTGTCTTGGCTTACACTAAACTATGACGGTTCAAGACATCATGTTCACTGCGCAGTAAGTAAGTCCGATGGTATACAACTAGGGACCTAGGTGTGCTTGGGTTCAAGGCTAGCCCACACGCGCGTCACCGCCGCTCGCCCATCCCGTCCGATCGCGGGTCGCGGGCTGCTGGGATGCTTCTGATATTATCTTTTTGGACCCCAAACTGCTTAGTATTTACAGTTTGGTCCTTGGAGTTTTAGGAAATACGCGACAACGAACGGAAAGCCAACGGTTTTTAAGGCATTAACCATCTGAAATATTTTGCACTTGTTACAAAACGTTTCTGGTCATGACTATACCTCTTAAACAACCTCTTAACACCTCTCCTCCTCCTAAACATTATATAGAGAAAACCTTACTTCTAATTTTGAGTAGAGGGAAAGACAGAAAAATAGAAGAGGAAAAAAAAAGATAACACAAGTCTTGAACAAGAGCAGAAACTCTTCATTTTCCTCTAAATTTTCCATTCTTCAGCAAGTCGTTTCATGTTTGTTTTCTTCGTCAAAATCAACCTATTTGCTTTGTAGTGTTGATTAATTGTTGTTTTATCTTGGGAGACTATTGCCCGCTAACGTAAAAGCATATATATGAGGCAATCTTGTCTTAAAGATAAAGAGTCATCTCTCGACTCAGCCGGTGATATTGTGATTATGTAATTGGTTGCTAAGTGTTTCAGGTGTGAACTTGAAACTCAAAGGACTCTAACCGTTCGGATTCTCAGCGGTTCTACAAGCCATAAGTGTAGCAGTTCATGTTCTTGTATTTCTGAATACAAGGTCCAGATTTGAAGTTCTAGTTCAAGATTAAAAAGATTGACAACTTCTTGTTGTAATCTTTGTTGTTTATCCTTTCAAAGCACTTGTAATAATTATTTACTTCCCATACTGCTTTATTTCCAACACCTCATATATCTTAAAATCAAACAATTATACTTTATATATTATAAAAAGCCTACCTTACATAGTAGTAATAATATCTCTATGTTTTTTCTAGAAATATTTAAACCCCTCGTATAATAAAAATCGTAGCTACAAAAAGGAACTATATATTTTCGATTCCGAAATTCATTGGTTTCACTAATCCAAATGTGCATTGTGTACGAATAGCCAGGATTTAAATTTTGAAAAATTTAATTTTTAGAATAAATGTTAATATTTAAATTTTAAATTTAATAAATTTATTGATATAAATAAATCGTTGGAGCAAAAGTTATTGGATTAGGCTAAATCCATTTTTTTAATTTCTATCTTCACTCCTCTTAGTAAAAGTATGTATGTCCTAGAGATAATCACTATTAGAGACAAATGTACTTGAACACATTCGTATTATTAATAAGATTAATATTTATGGCATTTGCGATTATTGAATTATTATTTGATTATTTGTAATTATTCATTAATGTGCATCCCTTGAACTTACGTTGTCATTAATAGAGTGAGATGTTGATGATAGAGCGTAACTAAAATAGCCTCGACTAATGATCATCGAGAATGAGATATCGATGATATGTTATAAGTCGACATGTGGTCTGCATCACATTCTTAGAGAATGTAGTATGTCTCATCTGCTACTAGTAATGGTTACTAGTGATGGACACATGGATACTTTTGGAAAATATTGGTATACCCTGTTGATAAACTATTTGTTAAACATGTCTAAAGTGTTATCAGTGTGTGGGAGATGAAAGTCATTTGACTTGAGATCAATACGCACCTTGTTTACAAAGTAATGTACTTTGACCTTGTCCTAAACTTTAACTTCTTATAGGATAAGATACGGCTTGTGTTGGGTGCATTATGATGTAAATTAAGGTGGTAGTTGAGCCAAGAATAGGACTCATTCCTCGATTGGATATTCGAGAGAGCACTCAACTTCTCAGTGATATTAGGTCAACAAAGTCATTGGACAATGCAAGAGACATATTTAGAATATGATCTAGTTGTCGACTAATATAGATGAGATAAAGTGATCAAGCCATTTGGATAGACACATGGCAAATCCTAAGCTTGATCGAGTGTGTCGCGAATGAAAGAAATTTATCATCTCACATAAAGGTTATGTTTGCTGGATTCATGTAAACGTACTTCATATATTGAGTCTGTCGTACGGCGCAGTCTAGGAGTTCCGTATGAACCTTAATTGGATTAGTGTCGATATATGAAGGCCTACAGGGTCACACTATGTTGATTGTCTCTTCGATATAAGGGTGTATTGAGAAAGTATTAAATATTCGATTTGAATCGAGATATTTAAATTGATAATAACTATGTGATAATTTCTATTAGATGGAAATTATTTAATTAAATCAAAATTAGATTTTGAATTTAATGTGCTGAATATATATATTAAACGAAAACGGAAAACAGAAATTTACGTAAGGCGCCGCGGCGCCGACTCGGCAGTGGGCCCAGTCAGACTGGCCCACTGCACTCGGGTTTTGGGCCATGCTTGGAGCCCAACCCTAATCAAACTTTGCCCTAATTTCAACTATGAATACAACACTCTCCATTGTTAATTAACACACTAATTCATAAACAATTCTAGACTTAGAGTCTAGGACGAAACTCTCTCGAACCTCTGCCAAGATTTCCTGGCTTTCTTGACAGAGGAATACACCATAGCATAGTGCTTGCAGTCGAAAGGACAGTCGCGTGTAATCCCTAAGTAAAGACTCCAGATTGATTAACTTGTAAGTGTTCTAGTTTTATGTTACAAGTTTTGATTGTCACATAACCATACCAGAAGAAATTGTTGGGGTAAGTAGAACAAAAAATTGAAACTTCCGTTGTGCCTACTTATATGTTTTGAATCCAACAAAACCATACACCAAAGACTGTCATTCATCTTTTCTTCATGTTAAAAAGTAACAAAAATGTCGATAAAATTTCAAATAGCAAAAAAAAATCTATATTTTAAATATTTCTATCTTCTAACCACTATTTGAACTGCTAATTTGCACATAATTCTTTGCAATTACACCGATGTTGGATATGGATGTAAGAGTGTAAATGGTACGATTCAATCGATTATTTTTAAAAATTTCTATCAGATTAATTTTTCGATTACTCTATTGTGCATAACTAAAGTTGGATTTTTCAAAACTATCTTAATCTCCTTGATTTCTCTTTGGCATTGGTAAAATTCAATATTTTTTAAACGTCATCTAATTCACATTGTTATTAAAAAAATTCAATTTACTATATAAAATAACAAAAAAATTTAATATAATTTAAAAGGTATACAATTCTCGTGACCACATATATCGTTCTAATTGCTCGTAATAATGAGATATTGATTCGACTCCTCTCCATTTTTCATTATGTCAATTACCCAAGTTACTACATGAATGAGAGACACGGATCATACTTAAGAATTAAAGGCTAAAGCAAGGTCCTAATAACCACAATTAGAATAACAAATTCCTTCATTTACTCTCAATTTTTTTTAATAATCCCACAATTTTGACTAAAACATTATTTCATCTAAAATAAAGTGTTCATATTGGACACTTCTTACTTAAAATTTTGGAAAGACTTTTGTGTGTTCTCAACCACCCATTATGTAGATAAGTTAACCACTTAAAATATATCGTCATCTTTAATTATATGCATTAGTCTTATATATAAGTCGTAAAACTTCATGCATGTTCCAATTGATGTTGATGTGTAATTAAAGTAGGAGGGGAGTATATTTTATTTGATTAATGTATTTACGAAATAGGTACTTAGGAAGACACGTAGAATTTTTTTTTTAAAATGAGTCGAAAGTGTCTAATAAGAACTGACATCCATTCAACGTTTTCTATTTTCCCTTCACGCAACATTAAAATATGAAGGGATCCATCAATCGGGGTGAACTATTTTTTTTTTTTGATATCCAGCATCGTGGCTTACGCCATACTATTCTTGGTGACAGTAGTACCGGTCCCTCAACACTACTACCAGTAAATCACGGGATGTGCATGAATGACCAGTGTTTGAGAACAGAGCAACTGATATCACCTACAAAGTTCTATCTCAGAAGAGAGCAAAACAAAGTGCTCCCACCAGGATTCAAACTATGCAGGCCTCCAGCTGAATTTTAAGTTCACCTCCTTTGTCATTCAACTATACTCCGATGGAGAATCGGGGTGAATTCTAATTTGATGAAAGACAACAATCAAACTTCAATAATTGAAACTTTCCTAAAATCACAATGTGGGTTAGTCGAAATATCCACTCTTAAGATCTTTTTCGTCCATTTAAAGCTTTGCTCTCTGCCAAATATAATAGGCAGACTCTGTGACTTATCTATGTCAATTCCTCTATTTACAGCTTTGACTCGTTGCCTTCACCTAATACACCTTTGCAGTAATTTCTCCTTTTGCGCCGTTGCTACAGTTCAATACCTAACCATTTTATTTCTTACAGTTTAGACCCATAGCTTTCTTGTTGAATAGACTAGACCTGTCCAATTTACATTCCTTCACATTTTTATTCAAAAACATATATACTCTCCTGTGTCAATTTCTTTGAAACTGTTTGTCGAGCACGATATTTTTTGTTTTTTGAGATTTGTGATATAAAATAAATCAAATAATATTATTTCTAAAAATCATCTATTAAGAATAAAATGAGTAATTTGTAGTTAAGATTTTATCAAATATAAAGAGATATTATTCTTTTTGTGACGGACTAAAATAAAAAAAATGTCACATATATTGATACAGAAGATTATTTAACAATATTGTAGGTGTTCGATTTGGTATAAAATAGTGAAAGAAAAAAAGACCTTTGATATACTCCAAATTATCCTTAATTTTGTGTAATGGTCCAAAATTATTTTACTTAATAAATGAGGTCAAATATACTTTTACAATTATAATATTGGTCCAAATATATCTTTATTCATGAGCTTTTTTCCTCCCTCCTATGTTGTCTTTAGGTTAAATCTCCTATCGCTATCGCTGTAAAGCCACCTCGTGAGCCAAGAAGATCTCTACTTAGGCCTTTAACAAAAGTGCCCATTTTTCCTTAACTATTTTTATAGGAAGAATCAAATTAATTCTTCGAACTAGAGAGAATTTCTTATATTTACAAAGCTCTCCTTCAATTTTTTCATAAATAAAGATAGATTGAAATTGGTGAAATAAGGACTTTATACTTTCAGAATAAGGACAATTAAATTGAAATTCAAGTTTAGAGTTTAACGTCTTCATCAAAGAATTGAACTTTTTATATAAAAATGAAATATCAAATTTGTCTCAGAACTATTATACTTTTAGAAGTCGATTATTACGTTGAATGCTGATATTTACACACCATAATTTTATTTTCTAATCTTTATATCATAAAACTTTTGTTACGCTGAATACTGATGTTTACACACCTTAATTTTATTTTCTTATCTTTATATCATAATACTTCATCTATCTGAACTTGACTCTGATTATGCTTTACAAATAGAAGGATTTTATTTTGAAACATACCTATAGAACTATTTTTTTTTGTGTGTGTGAAAGAGTCGACGAAATTCGTTGTCATGTAGAAAAAACATAAATAAAAGTATGGTATCACTACTCCCACATGATATTTACATTAAATCAATAAGTATATGATATATGTTTTTGCACACACTTTTATTACTAAATTATAGTTAATTAATACATATTATTACTTTAATTTATTATTTAATGATACTAAATTAATATAATTTGATGAAAATACCAAATGCAGATAAGCTTTTAACCATTAAAAAATACGGTGAGACTATTGGTATCTTCTTTGCTGGAAATTAACAATTTTATGAACCGATTAACTATATGAAAATATATTTAAAATGATTTAATATTTAAAAATAGTTCTATAAATATTTTTATGATTTAATCATAATAAATTAATATAATTTGATGAAAATACTGAATGCAGACAAGTTTTAACCATTAAAAAATACGGTGAGGCTGATATTTCCTTTGCTGGAATTAGTCATTTTTATGACCTGATTAACTAGATGCATATTTAAAATGAATATTTAAATTGAAAAGGTATAAAAAAAAATGTGCACGGAGCACAAAGCATTTCATAGTAACGCGTGTTGGGGTTAAAAGTGGATTCTCAAACTTTTGAAAGAATTGTTCGGATCCCGCGCATAGCGAGAGCTTAGTGCACCGATCTTATTTTTTCAAACTTCTGAAATTTTCCTTAAATTTGTGCTATTCGTTGCTCGTTGCTTTGCATTTTTAATTCTGAGAAAACAACAGCCTTGTATTATGCTGTCACTTTGCTTTAATTCTGAAAAAGAAACAACTTTGTATTATACTGTCATCATCCACTGGTATACACTGTCGTCAGTCTCAACAAAGACCCAATAAATTGGAGAAAAAGGTACCCTATATAAATTTCCTTCCCCCACCTAAAAAACAAAGCAAATAGAGTAGACGTTTGGCCACAAAAATCATATATTTTTCATTTTTTTGAAATTTTAAAATTGGAATTGAAGATAAAGTTGTGTTTGATTATAATTTTTATAAAGAATATTTGATTGTATGAATGTAATAAAAGTAAAAATAGAGTTTTAGATATTTTCCAAATTTCAAATACAACTCGAATTTTCATGGTCAAATGTTAGATATTTAAATAGAGTGAAAATGATTTCTGAAAAAAAAATAAAAAATTTCTTAGGGCCAAACGGGTCCAGAGTAAAGTGCTAACACGATTCTCTACGAAAAACTCCAAGAATGGAAGTCTTCCTATGGGTCAAGACATCAAGTTATCAAAGAAGGATAGTCCTTCTATTGTTGAAGAACTTGAACGCATGAAAATAATCTCATATGCTTCAGCTATAGGATCTATCATGTATGTCATGACATGTACGAGGTCAGATGTGACCTATGCACTTAGTATGACTTGCAAATTCCAGCAGAATCCCGGGGAAGAACATTGGAAAGCAGTCAAGAGTATTCTTAAGTATCTTAGACGAACTAAAGAATATTTCTTAATCTATGGTGGACAAGAGAAGCTAGTGTGTGATGGGTACACTGATGCTAGCTTCCAGACAGATCTTGATGACTTCAAATCTCAATCTGGATATGCCTTCATTTTTAATGGCATAATAGTGAGTTGGAAAAGTTCCAAGCAAGCTACAACTGCTGATTCGACAACCGAAGCCGAATACATTGCTGGATCGGAAGTTGGTAAAGAAGTTGTCGCGATATCTGAGTTCCTAAATGAACTAGGGGTTGTTCCAAGTGCCACTTGTCCAATAACGATTTATTGTGACAACACTGGTGCGATTGCGCAAGCTAAGGAACCAAGATCAACAAATAGAAATAAACATGTACCGAGAAAATACCACATACTCAGGGAGATGGTGGAAACTGAAGAAATAATATTAGACTATGTTCCCACATATAATAATCTAGCTGACCCGTTTACTAAACCATTAAGCTTAGTTAAACGTAATGGTCATTTTGAAAACATGGGTATTAGATACATCGGAGATTGCCTCTAGGCCAAGTGGGAGATTGAAAGTATGTATGTCCCAGAGACAACCATTATTAGGGACAAATGTACTTGAACACATTCGGATTATTAATAAGATTAATATTTATGGCATTTGCGATTATTGAATTATTATTTGATTGTTTGTAATTATTCATTAATGTGCATCCTTTGAACTTACGTTGTCATTAATAGAGTGAGATATTGATGTTAGAGCGTAACTCTAAAATAGCCTCGACTAATGATCATCGATAATGGGATATAGATGATATGTTATAAGTCGACATGTGGTCTGCATCACATTCTTAAAGAATGTAGTATGTCTCATCTGCTACTAGTAATGGTTACTAGCGATGGACACATGGATGCTTTTGGAAAGTATTGGTATACCCTGCTGATAAACTATTTGTTATACATGTCTAAAGTGTTATCAGCGTGTGGGAGATGAAAGTCATTTGACTTGAGGTCAATACGCACCTTGTTTACAAAGTAATGTACTTTGACCTTGTCCTAAGCTTAAACTTCTTATAGGATAAGATACGGCTTGTGTTGGGTGCATTATGATGTAAATTAAGGTGGTAGTTGAGCCAAGAATAGGACTCATTCCTCGATTGGATATTCGAGAGAGCACTCAACTTCTCAGTGATATTAGGTCGACCAAGTCATTGGCCAATGCAAGAGACATATTTAGAATATGATCTATTGTCGACTAATATAGATGAGATAAAGTGATCAAGCCATTTGGATAGACACATGGCAAATCTAAGCTTGATCGAGTGTGTCGCGAATGAAAGGAATTTATCATCTCACATAAATGTTATATTTGCTGGATTCATGTAAACGTACCTTATATATTGAGTCTGTCGTACGGCGCAATCTAGGAGTTCCGTATGAACCTTAATTGGATTAGTGTCGATATATGAAGGCCTATAGGGTCACACTATGTCGATTGTCTCTTCGATATAAGGGTGTATTGAGAAAATATTAAATATTTGATTTGAGATCGAGATAATTAAATTGATAATAACTATGTGATAATTTCTATTAGATGAAAATTATTTAATTAAATCAAAATTAGATTTTGGATTTAATGTGCTGAATATATATATTAAACGAAAATGAAAACGGAAATTTACGTAAGGCGCCGTGACACCGACCCTGCAGTGGGCCCAGTCAGACTGGCCCACTGCACCTCAATTTTTTATCCAGGCTTGGAGCCCAACCCTAATCCGTTTTGTGACCTAAAAATCACTATATATACAACACTAATCTCTAGTTATTAATACACAAGAATTACACCAATTCATAAACAATTCTAGACTTAGAGTCTAGGACGAAACTCTCTCGGACCTCTGCTAAGATTTCCTGGCTTTCTTGACAGAGGAATACACCATAACATAGTGCTTGCAGTCGAAGGGATAGTCGCGTGTACTCTCTAAGTAAAGACTTCAGATAATACAAACTGTAAGTGTTCTAGTTTTATGTTACAGGTTTTGATTGTCATATAACAATAACAGATGAAATTGTTGGGGTAAGTAGAACAAAATTTTAAACTTCCGATGTGCCTACTTATATGTTTTGAACATAACAAAACCCTACACTTACGTCCTTAGAAGTTAATCTCGAAAGGAAAGACTGTTTATTTCCTGTAAATTACTCATGTAAAAATTAGTAGAGAAAGAAATTTTGCCTTAAAAAAAGACATTATTGACATTATATCTTGCTGTCGTATTTTTTTTTAATCATGCTTCAAAAAGTATTTCTCTTTTGAATCGAATCTATCAAAAATAACTTTTCTATTTCACAAAAATAAAAGTAAGTTTCGCGTACATTCTATCATTTTTAAACTCCCTTAAGAAATTACGTTGATTATATTGTGTTAGTAAAGATCATTTTAGCAACTGAATATAGACATAAACCCAAAGAGGAAGAACTTTCTATTAAAAATATTTTGAAATTTAAACCCGAGATCTCTTATTAAAACAAAAAATTGAATCCATCTCACCTAGTTACTTACATCACTCGGTGGTGGTTGATGGGCTTTGGAAGTTAAACATGGGAGCATTGAATTTGGGTTTAAAATCCGTGAAGAGAAAGCTTCTGTTTCTCTTCTATATTTCCGCTTATCGCTTTCAAGGTAAAGTAGTACTGTCGGCTCACGGAAAAGAGACACTGATCCAAAATGGTCACCATAATAATCACAGAATCTTTTGACTGCCCAAGAATCTTCATCTTAATATTTCATTTTTTATTTTTTTTTAATTATTTTTTTTTGATAATCCAGGTTTCCAGGCTTGCGCCTGACTACTTCACTGGTATTACCCAGACGTCCTGGAGGTAATAGCACCGGTCCTTCAACAACTATCACCAGGTAAATCGCGGGATGTGCTCCGGTGGCTAGTTTTCCGGGAGCGTACAACCGATCAATGAGACAAGGTCAAATTCCCCAACATGCAGAATTTCTTCGTGCTTGCGGGGAATCGAACCCACGCTGTCCCATGCCAGAGCGCCTTATAGCGCCCAGGCTTTGCCACTGGACTATGCCCCGGAGGACTTTCTACTATAGTTGAGTAACAAGAAATTTATTTCATTGAATTTTAGGTGTATTGGGTAGAAATACATTCGGAAGCATTAGCGCGCATATTCAAGAAGCCTGATGGCTTCGAAGTCTTGGAATAACTGTCTTTTACTCTCAACAACTTCTATCACATCAACTTTCCTAGATTAGAGTGTCGTGGCGCGAGTGGGTGCGGTGACGTTATTACGCTCACGTCGTCGTAATTTTAGGAAAACATAATAGTCTAATTAGATATTGTATTGTGTTTAAGCTTACACTTGTAACCAAGATCTCTCAAACAAATACACTACTCTCAACTCTTGTTCTTACATTATTCATTTTAGATCTAGCTCACTTATTTATTTTATTTGTCTATTTTCATATCTACTTACTCTTTTATTCGGTAATTCCAGAATCGTTCAAGAGGGTCTCCGGATCGGATACAACCTACTTGTCTTTAAATCCTTGCAAGCTGTCAAGAACAAACGGTTAGAAATCAGTTGAATATAAATAAACTTCGGATCCGTATCCAAAACAGTGAATGTTTTGATCACGGAGGGCTCAGACTTAAATTTTGAAAAGATCATTCCAATCACGTCGTGGCTGCGAACATATGACTCGTTGGTCATTTTAGTTGCCTTGCCTACCGAACATGTTGGTCTCTCGGGTGAAAAAAAGATTTAAGTTTCATCCTTGCCGAGAAGTTTTATTTCCGTCTTTCCAACTGTGGATGCCTAAAAAATCGACGGATATTTTTTCATCGGCCACGGCTCCATTTTTAGAAAACCTTACAAATAACTTTTGTCACATGAACTACGTTATGACCTGATTCCCTCGGCGGGATGATACGTAGGCGGCCACATCAGCTTCGGTCTCATTTTTAGAAAATCCTTACAAATCCCTTTCGCCACATGAACTACGTTATGACCTGATTCCCTCGGCGGGATACGTAGGCGGCCACATCAGCTTCGGTCCCATTTTTAGAAAACCCTTACAAATCCCTTTCGCCACATGAACTACGTTATGACCTGATTTCCCTTTGTCAGAATACGTGGGCGGCCCCATCGGCTTCGGTCAATTTTTGGAAAACTTCACCATCCCTTTTTGCTTATAACGAACTACGTTATGACATGATTTCCTTTGTCAGAATACGTAGGCGGCCTATATCGACTTCGGTCACACCATTGTAAATTTTATTCCCTTATCTTGTACACAACGCAATGGGCCCACCTGATCACCTTAATAGGACAAGCAAACATTTTTTATTCAAATGCAGAGGGAATCGACGCCATCGCGTCGCGAAGCCGCGGTAAAAAAATGGGCGCGACAGTGCTAATTTCAACGGTATATTTGGCAACCGTCCATTTGGCTAGCCTACCGGAGAGTTCTGGTTTATCCAGCACATTTTTAGTGTATAAGTAGTTACTACACATATGGAATGACATTATAAATACGGTCTCAATTTTCTAGAAGTCGTTACTAATACTAAAGCCAATTTTTCTAAGTGAGGATACCTAGTCTCTGCACTAGCCAAAGTTCTACTCACATAATAAATTGAGAATTGCGTACCTTTTTCTTCTCGAACCAACTCTGCGCTTGCCGCTACTTCGGATATTGCCAGGTACAAGAACATTTGCTCGTCTGCCTTCAGTTTATACAGTAATGGCGGACTGGATAAGTATTTCTTCAACTCCCTTAAAGCCTGCTGACACTCTGGTGTCCACTTGAAGTCATTCTTCTTTTTCAACAAAGAGAAGAACCGGTGACTTTTCTTTGATGACCGAGAGATGAGCCTTCTTAAAGTGGCTATCCTCCCTGTGAGCCTTTGAACTACTTTCACATTGTCAAGCACCTCCGGTATTTCTTCGATGGTTTTGATCTTATCTGGATTAATCTCTATTCCCCAATTTGAGATCAAGAAGTCTAAGAACTTGCCCGAGCCCATTCCAAAAGCACACTTTTCAGGATTCAACTTCATGTTGTATTTTCGGAGCACGTAAAATATTTCCTACAAATGCTTTAAATGGTCCTCTACTTTCAAGGACTTAACTAACATATCATCAATGTAAACTTTCATTGTGTTTCCTATTTGATCTTCGAACATATGGTTAACTAAGCATTGATATGTTGCCCCAACATTTTTTAAACCAAATGGCATCACATTATAGCAATAAGTCCCGTACCTAGTTGTGAAATAAGTTTCTCTTGATCCTCCGAGTTCATCCGAGTCTGGTTGTACCCAGAGTAAGCATCAAGAAAACTTAGCATTTCATGCCCTGCCGTAGCATCAATCATTTGATCGATGTGCGACAAAGGAAAAGAGTCCTTCGGGTATGCTTTGTTCAAAATTTTAAAATCTATGCACATTCTCAACTTATTACCCTTCTTAGGTATGCCCATTACATTAGCTACCCAATCAGTGTACTCTACTTCCCGGATGAAACCTTTATTTAAAAGATTTGTTACCTCCTCCTTGATGAATTTATGCTTGAATTCGGCCATTGGCCTCCTCTTTTGTTTTACATGGGAAATCTATAATCCAAACTCAGCTTATGAGTCATGATCTCTGGTGAAATACATGTCATGTCTAAATGGGACCAGGCAAAAATAATTAGAGTTAGCTTTACAAAATTCAATTAATTTAAGTCTGAGCTTCAGGGTTAGCCCGATTTCCATGTATACATTCATATCCGGTAGAAGCACGAACAAGATGACTTGCTCCAATTCCTCTACGGTTGACTTCATGGCATCTGAGTCATCTTACATCACAAATGACCTTGGGACGTTGAAATAATCTTCTTCTTCCTCGAAGTTAATCTTGTCTTCCTTCAGACTCGTAGGGCCCGAATCATGTGATTGATATTTAACATATTTGCCTTTACTTGAATCCATCACTTCTCTTGATGTTTGCATCATTTCTTCTACCGCAAACATTTCCCTTGCTACCGGTTGCTCACCACGAACTATTTTTATACCCTCCGGGGTCAGAAACTTTAGCATCATGTGTAATGTCGAAGGCACGACCCTCATGTCATATTTCCAAGGCCTGTCAAACAGCGCATTTTACCTCATTTTGCCTTCGACAACATAGAACTTTGTTTGCTGAACTGTTCCGGCTGTATTGATTGGGAGAGTAATTTTTCCCTTCGTAGTCTCGCTTGTCATATTGAATCCATTGAGAACCCAAGCTGCCGGCACAATTTGGTCCAACAACCCTAACTGCTCTACCACTTTCCAATGGATAGTGTTGGCCGAGTTACATGGATCAATCAAAATACGCTTAATCTGAAATTTATCGATAAAGACAGAAATTACCAAAGCATCATTGTGAGGGTGAATGATGCCCAATGTGTCTTCATCATTGAAGGAAATTGTTCCCTCTAGCACATAATCTCTGGACCATTTCTCCTGAGTAATTGGCATTTTTGTCTTTTTTGCCGTCATGACCGCTTCCCTTCGAACGTCCATTCTTCCAATAATCATATTGATAATATGCTAGGGCTCGACTGAATCCGCTTGTTTGCTTGCTTGCTTCTCTATTTCTTTAGTTATCCTTTGCTCGATCACTTAAAAACTCATGCATGTGGTCATTTTTCAACAATCGAGCCATTTCATCCCTCAATTTACGATAGTCCTCAGTCCGACGACCATGAGTTCCATGATAATCACAAACCAAACTTGGATTCCTTTGAGCCAGATCTGACTAGGGTGGTCTTGGCCATCTTATTTCCTTGATATTCCTAATAGCCGAAACAAGTCCGGCAGCATCGATGTTGAAATTATATTCAGATAACCTTGGGTTCTCAACATTATTGGAAGAATACCCACCGGTATCATTCCTAAATTGCAAGCCTCTGATGGTACACCTTTTATCATTTTGCCTATCATTTTTGTCCGACTGAAAATTGCGATTGTTTTGTCTTCTATCCGACCTAAAATTAGACCTCTCCGGTTGCCCGTAGGGCTGACATCTATCCTTCAAAGATTTTGACTCTAACTCAACTACCTATTTGATTTATCAAAATTCGTGTTCCAACCTGCTAACGCCGGTGGAAGCTCGAGTTGATCATCATCCATCCTGATTTTAGATTCGTACCAATTATGCACGTCTACCTAAGTTACTGTCGGGAATTCCAGCAAGTTCTCCTTCAATTTGAACGAGACATTAGAGCTCCTGAGATTCAACCCCTTAGTGAAAGCTTCGGCTATCCATTCATCTGGTACCCATAGAAGAAGCATATGTTCCTTTTGAAACTGTGACACGAACTCCCGCAACAACTCGTATCCTTTGAGCAATTTTAAATATATATTCCTTTCTTGCTTGAACCTTTCGCGCTCCAGTATGTGCCTTTATAAAAGCATCTGCAAGCATTTCAAACGAGTTAATAGAATGTTTAGGTAACATAGAATACCATATCATTGCTCCTTTATATAGCATTTCGCCAAACTTCTTCAACAACATCGATTCAATCTCGTATGAATGTATGTTATTGCTCTTTACTGCACAAGTATACGACATCACATGCTCATGTGGATCCGTTGTCCCATCGTACTTTGAGAGGTCAAGCATCTTAAACCTTTTCAGGATCAGTTTCGATGCTGCACTCTATAGAAATAGCAGCTGGATATATCTCTTTGAGTTCGGTCCCTTCAAGATCGGAGGGGCTCCCGAAATCTGGTCTACCCGTGAGTTGTAAGTTTCCACCTTCTTTTCATTAGTGTCAATCCATTTAGTTAAGGCCTCGAGCATCTTCAAAACCTCCGAGGGATCATTAGTCCCCGAACCGTTGGCATTCTCATTGACCCGATTCTCTTCTCGGCTCATCCACTACACTCGCTGCATTGCTTTTCTTTTGCAATTGAGTTATTGCCTCATATTGCTCCTTCATCATGTGAAAGATCCGAGCCAAATTGATTTTTTCCTCATCATCTGGTGTCTTTCCGCATGACTTTCTAGACCTTTAGGGTGAAATCGCGGGGTTGGGATTCAATGGATCAACGGGCAGAACGTCGTTCATTGGATCAACGGACGAAACGTCGTTGTCGTTATTGATGTTATTAGCATCATTGTCCATGTTGTTGTTATAATCATGGTTGATAACCTCAACTTGAATGTCACTAGCCATTCTGCAACACTTCGGTTTTAACTTGAAATAAAAAAATCTCGAAAGAAACAAGTGAAATTTGAGTTTGAACAAATCACCACTATTATTCTTAGCCCCACGATAAGCGCCAAACTGTTTACCCCAAAAATGGTACAGTTGAATTTGTACGTGGTTTTAAGTATACGTGGATTGACTCATAAGCAAACGTAATAGATAATTAGAGATAAATAAGTAATTGTAAATAACAAGCAATAGAAATATCCTGAATCGGTAGAATCTTGATTGAGATTTATCACTGATATTGCTCCGGTCTTTAGTTGAATTGCTTTGAACCCGAACCAATATTGAGAGCTGAGTAGCTTAAGTTTACAATGAAATCGTGCAAGTGAATATAATGAGAATCAGATGTCCTTCCAACATCAAAGTTGGGCTCCTTTTATAATTAACAATAAAAGATATTGACGTTAAAGAGACAATCTCTAATTTAATGCACTTAAATGAGAATACCGCCCATTTAATGAGAAAGGAGTAACTAACATCGTCATGCCCGGAGCGGTTACGTGCTGAGTCTCTTCGATCTTCTGCCAGTGTCACCTGGTTCGGACACTACCCTGTCTTGCTCGAACACCCGAACTTATATTGACGCCTCACCTCGAGTCAACTCACATCAAGTGCACATTATCATTACTCCCTTCGACCTCACAATTAAATCATGCCACGTGTCGTGCTGGTTTCGACCTTATACATGTTTGAAGTTGATGTTTTGTTTGGACATGCAAATTGAATTTCTTAAGTTGTATCTTTTCTCATTGACATAAAAACCCCACAAGTTGTGAAAACTATCAAAACTTTTCTAATTCTTATGCAATCTTACCAAATGAGCAAGTCATAGCAAAATTAATACGCGGCTCGAATGTCTTTCTAAAAAATACAACATCAATTGATCAAACTTTACTTTAATAAAAAGGAAAATTAAACATGAATAAGAGTGTAACTACTCTTTAATTTGAGCAGTCAAAAATATTGATTTTAAGCTCAAATGTCACTACGAGCTTGGATTCTCTTGGTATTACAAAGCTGTTACAATACACCAATAAATGGTTGCATTGTTCATGCTTTAGAGATAACTAGAATCTGAAACTTCCCTAATTTTCAAAGCCAAACCTCTCTTAGTTCTCCTGAGATCAAGTATGTTATTAGGCAACCACTCAAGTCATGATTACATTTTTAAAAATTGAGTTCTGGTCTTTAAACATCAAAGAATGGACAAATATTTTCTTTTTTCACTTCTGATTAGTCTCAATCAACCAGTTGATTATTTGTACCTGATCACTACTTCCACTAAGTTTAAGTTTACTTGAGGTTCTGTTATTTTAAACATGCTACCCAAAACTAAGTTTTTAACTTTTTATTAGTTCAAGTGTAAAGATGCTGAGATTCTAACTTTCTTTTTTAATATCTCTGGAAATTCACTGCTTATAAGTGAGGATTTCTGCCTTGTTTCTTTTCTTTCATTCACAGTAAGGGTACACTGGTAACATTTGAAGTTGTTAATGTATTAACTGAATTATAGGTATACTTTGGTCATTTAAGAGTCCGATGGTTATTTATGTTGGGAGATTTTGCTCTATGGTACTTTATAAAGCAGTACGGGAAGTATTTAACTATTACAAGTATAGTGTAGCACTCATCGTCCTTAAGACAATATTGCCCCGTATGTATCCTTTATACGTCCCGGACAATTTGTCTCCCAAGATAAAACAAGAATGGAACCCTTGAGCAAAGGAAACTCAAGAGCTACCGTGAAGAATATTGAGTAACGAAATAATGCTTGGAAGTTGTAGGAAGAAGATTTTTTTTTCTCGGTTGTGTATTTTCGTGCATATGTCTTAGTGCTCAACAATGGTGTAAGGGGGTGTTTATATAGGAGAGGGAGGGGTCACATTTCTTGCTGAAAACCGCTCCATAATAGCCAAATAATGGCCATTATGGAGGTAGTAAAGTCACCAACATAAATGGGAGAAAGACCAACTGTTTTGGCCATTATAGGAGGAGTAATTCAGCCAAAATAAATGGCTGAATTGAGTGCTTGGCATTTCGTTTTTGAACGTCGAAATTCGATTTTCCGGAAACTTCGTGGACCAAACTGTACATCTTGAAACTTCAGGGACCAAATCGCACATCCGAAAGAATTCTCGGTCCAAACCGTATATATGAAACTTCGGGATCAAACCGTACTTCGGCAAAGTTTTCTGGCCCAAAAAGATAATATCAGAAGACCCACAGCCCACAGCCCACAGCCCACAGCCCACGACCCGTGACCCGCGACCCGCGACCCGCGAACCCGAGAACCCGGAACTCGGAATCGGAACCGGACCGGACGGGACGGGCGGGCGGCGGCGGCGCGCGTGTGATCTTTCCTCGAACCGAAGCACATCTAGGTCCTCCCTCCTTTAAACACATGGGATACCCCTTGGGGTCCCAAACCCCTAACCAATTTCGAATCTTATATACACAAATAGAGGGGGGAGACAAGTACGTTGTGATCTTCATTGATGATAGTACAACGTATGGAATCCTTTGTTTGTTGAAAAGCAAAGATGAAGTTGTTGAAGCGGATAAGCGCTACAAAGCAGAATTTGAAAATTAACTAAGCCTACGGATTGAGAAATTCGTAGTGATAGAGGGGGAGAATATGAACCATCGTTTATTAAACGACTGCTCATTACTCACCTCAGTCTAACGGTGTTAGCCAAGCGCGAAGTTGTACGCCTAAATTACGAGGGGTAGCTTGGTAAAAGATGGGCTACCGAAACAGTCAAGTTTGACCTAAGATCGTAGATTGCATATCCACTTGGATCCGCAAATAACGATAGTGTTGATCGCCTCTTGGCATCAAAGAATGCTGAATTCATTGAAGATAACTTTCCTTGAAATAGGAAAAAGGAGTAATTGCTCAAGGTTAACAAGAACCCGCGAGGGCTTGATTGTCCGGAACTAGACGTTCCGTATCTACAGACTCGAAAGTTGTTTGGTCAGTCCGAACTTAATATTCCGATCTCGAACTCGGGGATTCTAGATGTTGAACCGAGACGAGCAAAGAAGGGGACAAAGACTTGTTCCAGTCCTTCTAGCTTGTATGGTTAATAATGAACCATGAACAATTAACAAATAATTGTTATCTCCAAAAACGCTGCTTTGGAAAGAAGCTAAAGGGAGAAATAGATTCTATATATAGAACCATACTTGTGTAATGGTTAATCTTCCTCCGGGAAAAGAACCTTTGGGTTGTAAAAAGTGCTCCCCTGTGAGTAGCTTCACATCCAGGGCCATTGTAATCTTACATGGCATGGGTGTTGAAACAACCTTCCCAATCGGAGAGTTGGAAGAAGAGGATCGAATTGGTTTGTTTGAATCGTTGGGCTTCTTCCCGAACTTTCATTTTGGTCCCCGAAATGTTAACATTTTGGTCCCGAAAGTCTCGGATAAAACGAAACAATGAATCTGATCACAGAAACATTGACTCTGAAGTTAGAAAGCCAACAGTTGGGAAAACCAACGGTCTTAGAGTGAAAATCATATTGAAACAAAGTCTCGATATGAAAGATATGAGTATCACAGATGACATCTTAGGAATTGGATTTCTAAGACATCTAACGGACTGGTCGATAGTTGACGGCCTCGTTGAAGCCACCAATAGATATGAATCCTAGAACCGATTGGAATCATGGTGCACCCATAGACAAGGAGCGATATGCTCGGGTCACGTGTAGTTCAATGTATTGTACACACTACAACCGACCCAGTATCGTCCAACAAACAGATCAGTTGAACTAAGGTTCACCGATGATCTTAATACATGATCAATAGAAGGCGTTAAGTCGGATATGACGATATCCGAATTATTCGCTTATCTACGGATTATAGTATTCTGGATGTCCAATGGTTCGAGAGAACACAAGGTGATGCAAACTGGACATCGATTCCGAAGAACACCAAAGCCACAAGTAAATGTGTATGGTGGTTCTTGGAAAATCCTCTAAGCAAACTTGCATCGACCGATTCATGATGGTATCGGAGTTTATCGCTTTATACAAAGCATGAAAGAAGTTGAGTAACTTCACGACTCATTAGAGGACGTCCCTTATTGGGAGAAACCCGTGCCTTCAGCAGCTTCTACACTGTGGCTAGCCGGTCGGCTTTAGGAAGGACACGGATGACGAGCGTCTGGACATATCTGTCGTCGGATCTATCGGAGACATAAGACCGTATGACAGTTGATCATCACGGTGTCACTTCCTTGTTTACAAACTAAGGGACTACCCGAAATCAAGTGTTCTGCCTGTCTAGGGGAATGGGCTTAAAACCCAAAATATACGAACCAATACAAAGTGGAAACCCAACCTTACGAACCGGAGATCCCGGTAATTTGGTTCAATGGGAAAACTAAGTTGTAAAGGTTCGCTTGATCGCTTCGGTCGAAGCATGAGCACTTCGGATAGTGATTTCGAAAAGAAACACCAAATCCAAAGCCGTTCCCGCGATAGACATTAAGTGCTATCTCGCGGTATGGGTAAAGGTTAAGTTTTCAAAACTCGTAATGATCCTCAACAACAGGTTAGGTCTTTGGGAAACTTTTAATGGTTCCTTACACTTGTGAAGTGGGGTATAGCAGGATACCTGTAGGAGACCACCTATTTAAGTGCGAGGACGGCCGCCTCAAATTGAACGCACTTAAGAATCCAAGACGTTGTCCATGGCCAAAACGGACAAAACATTACGAAGAAGAGAGTAAGGGAATTTGTTGTGTTGGTACCGTTGTCTTGGCTTACACTAAACACTGACGGTTCAAGACATCACGTTCACCGCGCAGTAAGTAAGTCCGATGGTATTCAACTATGGAAGGTTCAAAGCCGAGGCTACCTCTCCTTATGCAACATCGGTCCGCCGAAATATTGCTTTGGAAATGAAAAGACACCATGTGAGTGCGCCAAAATCTCTTTCAAGAGGGGATTGTTGGAAATTTGCCTTTGGCGGGAGTTGCGACCGACCAACTTTAACGGCTTAAACACTAGTGTAACGTATGTTGGAGAATCCGGTTCTTCACACATGCATGATCTACTAAGTACGTAGATAACCGTAGGGCCAAGAATCGTCAAATTTCATTGAGAAATGAAAGAGATATTGGTTCACGAAGTAAGGTGTTTGAAGCATGGAAAGTGTGGTATTGTGTGTAATTCTCCCTCATCGGTAGAGGAAGAAAGAATTGTTGTGTATATAAGATTCGAAATTGGTTAGGGGTTTGGGACCCCAAGGGGTATCCCATGTGTTTAAAGGAGGGAGGACCTAGATGTGCTTCGGTTCGAGGAAAGATCACACGCGCGCCGCCGCCGCCCGCCCGTCCCGTCCGGTCCGGTTCCGGTTCCGAGTTCCGGGTTCGCGGGTCGCGGGTCGCGGGTCGTGGGCTGTGGGTCTTCTGATATTATCTTTTTGGGCCGTAAAAACTTTGCCGAAGTACGCTTTGATCCCGAAGTTTCAGATATACAGTTTGGACCAGAATTCTTTCTTCCTCTACCGATGAGGGAGGAGAATTACACACAATACCACACTTTCCATGCTTCAAACACCTTACTTCGTGAACCAATATCTCTTTCATTTCTCAATGAAATTTGACGATTCTTGGCCCTACGGTTATCTACGTACTTAGTAGATCATGCATGTGTGAAGAACCGGATTCTCCAACATACGTTACACTAGTGTTTAAGCCGTTAAAGTTGGTCGGTCGCAACTCCCGCCAAAGGCAAATTTCCAACAATTTAAACTTTAACTGTCCTCTTATATGCCAAATACTCCATCTGTTCCTGGTGATTTTCCAAAATATAGTGTAGTTACTAAAATTTTCACTAACTGAAAGAAGTTCAATTCATGTGAATGATATATTTTGGTTCTTATTATCTACTCTGCTTTAGTTAGTTATCTATTGGATAATTATATCCAATACAATACAAAGTCGATCAATTTGTATATATCTACTAATTTATGGATTTTTTTATAAAATATAAACTTATGGGCTAAATTTTATATTTTAAAAAAATGAAAATCATGATTTGAAATCCCAAATCACATATTTTTGGATGATTTGAGATTTCAAACCATGACATGAAGTTGAAGTTCAAGTCATGCTCAAATTACATAAATAAACATAATTTGAAATCAAATTATGGTTTGAAACACATGCTAAAACGTCCTCTAAGTATCAATTTATTTGTCTATAGTCGCCAAATAAATAAGCAAAATTAGGGATTTATTTAAGATGGAGAATTCTAGCGGGTAATAATGGAATTAAAATAGTCAAAAAGTAAAGTATGACTCGGAAGATGATTCGCCGAAATTGTTTTGTGTCTCGAGCAAACTCTCTGCTTTGTTAGCTCACGCCATTAAAGTATTAAACCGACAATAAGCATAAAATAAAATAATAAAACATCATGGACTCCAATACACACGAGTATTCTCAAGTATCTTGGTGAATGGTGAGGATCCTTGTTTTGGACTAGTGTCAATTTAAATTGAAAAACATAAATTATTCACACTTTATATTTATGCTAAAATATATTTAATACGCGTGATAATCATTTTTAGAAGAAGTTTTAATTTAGTACTTGTTCTTTCTGATTAATTACTGGTGGGTCGATAACACTTTTGAATTTTAACTTCTCAATATTGATAAATTTTGATTATAATTTTATAATATATAATTAATTATATTTAATCGAGATATGCACCTTTGATCTTTTTTTATTGTGAATATTTACAATTTTTTCACAATTTTAAATTGTTCTACCACTTAAGTAAACATATTTAATATTAAAATTGCCTTGTTATTCCATATTTAACAATCAATTGTTAAGAGTACCACATCGAAAATAAAATGGGAACATAAACTATATGGACTTGACAATCCTCACCTTACAAACTAGCTTTTGAGATTTAGTTAGACATAAAATTCATTCTTTACATGCTAGCTTTTGGAGTTGAATTAGACCCAAGATCCATTCTTTATATGATATCAGAGTCCAGCCCATTCAAATTTTATGTTCACCAATGTTGGGTTCCCAAATTATGTCATTCACGCTCCAGTTAACGGGGGTCTGGGCGTGCGAGAGAGTGTTATCAGAAATGCAATGGGAACATGAACTTGAACAATCTCACCTTACAAGCTAGTTTTTGGGATTGAGTTAGACCCAACATTTATTCTTTAAATTAATATTGTTAACTCCTCCGTCAAAAACTAAGGTGTGGAAACTGGGAATAGCCGGTTTCCCCATGAGCCAAACAAGAAAAGACCGGTTCTGTTTTTTGGCCTCTCGACTCTCTGCTCACGTTAATAAATAGTAGCAGCAGTAGTAGTAGTAGTAAAGCCAAAAGGGCAATCACACAAGCAATTCTGTGTCTTTGTTTTCTCAATTCTGTTTCTTTTCTTTTTCTATTTGTGTCAGTTCAAGTTTTAGACGAAACTTGTCCAATTTAGGATGACAGGTGGGGTTTCAAAGGAGGAAGAGATGGATGTAACACTTGATCTTCTTAAGAAGAAAATGGATGATTTTGCTAAAGAAAGAGACTGGGAGAAATTTCATACCCCCAGAAATCTTCTTTTGGCTCTGGTATACTTACTTCCCCTGCTATTCAACCTTTTTATTTGTTTAATAAAGAAAAAATCTGGATCATTTCTCGATTTGTTTGTGCGTGTTATTCTTATATATTGTGTGTGAACGGTCTGGTTGATTTTTCTCTGTATCGTTTCAATTTTATTTAACATGCCCTAATATACATACATCACACAACTAGACTACTAGTGATCCCTTGTTGGCCCTCCACATAATATTTGATCAACGACCTTATTCTACGTGCGGAGAATTTCCATTTTTTTGTTGTTTTCCTTGAATCAATAAATAAAAGGATTTGCTTTAATGGGTATTGAAGTTGTATAGTTTTGAGTTGCAGGGTGGAAGTCTTTGTCCATTTTCTGTTTTGTTTCTTAAAATCCATGAAAATATGTCTAACTTGTAAGATTAATTAATAGGAATAAAAGTTTATACAAGAGATGGGAATCATTCACTTAATTAATATTTGGGGAGGTTTATTTCATTTGGTGTGATGCTCTTTCTTTTTTAAATTATAGGATTATATCATAAAGAGTTACACTTCTTTTATATTTGAGATATAATGTTAAATTTTTTATTTTACTCTTAAGAATACTAGAACAATATGTTTTTACGGCCACAAAAATATCATACTCCTACGTTTAAGACCACAATTTCTAACATTAACATACTTTTAAGTATTGCGCTTAATCAAACAACATCATATTATAAAATGAAATGGATGGAATAATTTTTCTTGGCAAAAAGAGGGGTTTTTCTTTGTGCCTATCCTAGTAGTCCATGAAACCAACTTCATCATCCTCAAAATTTGAATTAAGCAAGATAATGATTTAACAATCCTTTTATTCCCCTTCTTTATCTTTTTTTCCTTGTTTGAATTTATTAAATTGATCTATTTACTATTACTATAATAAACAGGTGGGAGAAGTTGGAGAACTGTCAGAAATATTTCAGTGGAAAGGAGAAGTTCCAAAGGGGTTGCCTGATTGGAAAGAAAATGAGAAGTTACATCTTGGTGAAGAACTTTCTGATGTTTTGCTATACCTCGTTAGGCTTTCTGATATTTGTGGAATTGATCTTGGCCAAGCTGCTCTTCGCAAAGTGCAACTTAATGCCATTAAGTACCCTGTTAAGAAATGCAACGAAGAACAAGTTGATAAATAAATAGTTGAGGGGCGTACAAATTACAGGTTCCCGTGGACGTCTTAAAAAAATTAGTTGAATGATAATAGTAGTTTTTGATCTCTCAGTTATTGGTAGATTAAAATGTGCACTTTTTGTTATGAATATTCATAATTTTCATAGTTGTTAACCGTTTCATTATTTATTATTCATGTATTATGTTAAATTTGTATTGTTACGATATATTTGAAGGTAATATACTTCTAAATATAGTCTAAATATAACGTATTTCTTGCGCAAAGAGACCAAACGCACACATTTTAAATAATTAAAGGTTCAATATACTTATTTATATAAGACAAGGACCAAAGTATGAATTTAACTCAATAAATGAAGGACCAAAAGTGTTATTTTCCTTCTTTAATATAATCATCTTGTATCTAAAATCTAGCTATTGGCCGAGTAATTCATATTTGGCGTAGTGTAGGACTCATAGAGGGGAGAAGCTTCCGTTTTAGGGACTTTTTTCCTTTTAAGGTTCAAATCCAGACCTATATACTAGAACGGAGAAAATTGCTTTTTGTGTTATGCTAAATATGGTATGTTAGGTCTTCATATATAGGAGTTAAGAGAATAGGGGACTTGAACTGGTGCTATGTAGGGGTGAGCGGGTTCGGATATCCTAATTTTTTTGAACTATTCGGACCCTACTCAGTAAAATATTAATTCCTAAATTTACTATCCGGAATCTACCCGTAGTAATCATTATCCGGATCCTGCGGTTCCGGGTAGATTTTCGGGTACCCTATAAATTTTTTCTCCAATGTGCAGAAAAACTCAACAGTTACACCTTATGAAGAAGTTGACATTAAAAAGAAAAGTATCATACACATTCAAACTTTCAAATACAGTTTTTCAAGTTCAATTAATTACTGGTTTTTCTCAAGCATCACCTAATTCATGTCCAAACAACAACTAAAAGAAATGAACTCACTGAAAGGAAAAAAGGGGAACTTACATGTTAAAGCAACCCTGACACTTCACATCCTACAGAACAAAAAAATCAAATAAATCGCACATCAATTTCAATAATGCAAAACACAAATTCATGATTTCAAAGTACGTAAATACATTGAAGATTCGTTTTTACCATGAAGAAAGAGTTAGGAGATTGAATCATACGCTTGAGTTTGTGCTTTCTCTTCTCATGCTCGACTGAAGGGTTCAACTTGAATATACATTAGAATGAAATTGGTTAATTTTCTGGAGTGAGGAACAGTGACAACAAGAGATGAGAGGTTTAAAAGGGATGTGGGTAGTGGAAAATGGCTAGGGCTTCTGGAGGTGGAACGGCAACCGTGCAAACAACAAAATGACGTAATGGATGGAAAATGCCAAAATGGCTAGGGCTTCTGCCCTTTTGCTTTGTTTAGAGCTTAGTGGGCTGGGCTGGGTGACTGGGTCGACAGGACTCGGCCAAAAAAAAAAAGAAATGCCCCAAAGCCCAAATCTAATAATTTAAAAGGGGTGTGGGTTCATAGGTTCCGGGTTCGGGTTCCCTGTCGCTATTTACCGGAATCGGTACCGGACTCGACATTGATCGGTTCTTAATTTTGCTAACCGGAACCTACCCGTTATTACAATATATCTACTCAGAACCTATCTGTTAGTGTCGGTTCCAATCGGTTATTTGGGTACCTGTACCGTGCTCACCCCTATGAACAGAGAGTCATTTACCATTTGGCTGTACTTCAACAGCAGCAGTTTGACATTTTGTATTCATGGAAGATCTTTAGCATTTATTTTGGACAGTTTTGGCAGTTGAAATCATATCCTTCTTTGCCGATCTATTTAATATGCTTTCTCAATTCTGATAAAAGTGTTTCCTAGTTTTGAAGCGTAAGTTTTCTTGTGTTCAATTATAGGTACTAAATAGTAAATACTAATTTCCTCTCCGGGTAGCAAGGGGATTTCCGTTCACATGCCATCATTTCACATACCAGTTCAAACTCTATACACTAATTATATAAAAATATTTATACGATCATATTATTTATAAAGTAGTTAATTATACGTAATTATTGTTTTTCAATAAAAATGGTCACTAAATTGTTGTAATAAGTTAAGTTATAATGATACTATGATTGTGAGTATAATTTATATCTTTTACATATTTACTACAGTAAAGATTTCAACCTTAATAATGTTAGAATATTATGCAATCACATTATTATTATGTATTAATGTAGTATAATTTTATATATGGTAGGTAGTAAAATGTTAATTAGGAATATTATGTTAATTAGGTAAAAGATGATTAGGAATTGATTAGGAAGATTAGACATGATTGACTCTTCCTAATTAATGTATATGGTGTATATATTGTACCCTTGGAGGATGAATACATTGAGGAAAATATTTTCAAAGTCTTACATGGTATCAAGAGCTTAAGGAAAAATCCAAAATTAGTTTAATTTCTTTCAAATTTTTGGTCATCTTCCTCCCAAGAAACCCTAGTGGCCGAAAATTTCTTAATTTTTTTTACTCCATTATTGATTATCCTTCATCACAACCAATTATGTCTGAAACCAAATCATCCTTTCACCTTGCGCTTGTTGTCTCAAACATCAAAACACATGTTTTCATCAAACTAGAAATGGAAACCGTTCATTATGTGACTTGGGCGGAATTATTCAAAATATGTTGTCGTGCTCACAAAGTTTTTCATCATATAATTCCTCCAAAATATGGTAAAGGGAAAGACATAACAAACGAATGCAGACAAGGAATTGTGGGATACACTTGATGCCACTGTCCTTGGGTTGAATTTATGCAACAATCTCCATTGACTTGTTGCACACGATAATGGAACTGGATTCCACAGCCATGGCGGCGTGGGAACGCTTGCGAGATATTTTTCAAGATAACCAAAACTCTCGCGTTGTTTCATTGGAACAAGAGTTCTCAACCATTGACATGACAAATTTTCCTAATGTTTCTACATATTGTCAACGACTCAAAGTGTTGGCCGATCAATTAAGAAACGTTAGTTCACCGGTTACTAATAACCGGTTAGTCTTGCAATTGGTCGTTGATCTCACCGACGCGTATAGCGGCGTGGGAACTCTAATCCGTCAAAGTAATCCTCTACCACAATTTTATCAAGCAAGGTCCATGCTTGTACTTGAAGAGTCGGGCTTGGTGAAAAAGGCCTCAACTACTTCAAATTCCACCATGCTTGCCACTCCTTCACATGATGATAATTTTTTTGACCTTTCTCAACAAAATAAGGGACAAAAAGATGTCATAACAATAAAAATAAGGGTGGAAATCACGAAAATAACAAAGGTGGAGGCCGCCGAAATTCCGGTGGCGACGGTAATGGCGGCAACACCAACTCCGGTGGTGGACATTGGCAGCAACACGACGGCAAGGGCGGCGGTCAGTGGCAGCAGCCCGATGGCGGATAGTGGCAGCAACCCACCGGCTGGCAGTGGCCTTGGGCTATACCACCCAACCCAGCCCCAACAGGCAATTGGGCTAGGCAGCCCCAAAGGCCCACTGGTCAGCCTCAGCAAAACAGTGGATATTTACCACTGAACTGGCAGCATCAGCAACATGCCTAGCAGGCCCATTTTGTTGGGTCTGTTATCGCAGGCAGTAGCAGTAGGCCTCAACAGACCCATTGGCATGTGGCACATTCAACATGGGTGGGCCCACTCCACGGAAATTGAGTCCGTCATGCACACTCTTGGACTTAATCCATCGGATTCAAATTGGTATACGGACTTCGGAACGACGTCACCTATGACGTCCTCTCAAGGTAATCTCTCGTCCTATTTTAATTTGAGCAATGATAGTGGAATAATTGTTGGAAATGGCCATTCAATTCCAATAAAAGGTTATGGTTCTAGCAAATTGTCACCACCAAACCCACCCCTAATTTTAAAGAATGTCCTTCATGCTCCCAAATTAATCAAAAACTTAGTTTCTGTTAGAAAGTTTACAACTGATAATTGGGTATCTGTCCGGTTTGACCCTTTTGGCTTTTCCGTACACGATTTTCAGACGGGGAAGCTTCTCATGAGATGTGATAGCAAGGGGGAACTCTAACCAATAAATTCGTCAACACAACAATCCAAGTTTCCTTCTGTTTTTGCAGCTTTGACACCATCTTTATGGCACCAACGTTTGGGATATCCGGGAGAGACTGTTTTGGCTTCTCTTAAATAAAATAATTTTTTTTCTTGTACCTAAACACGGACTCTAAATAAGTGTCATTCTTGCACACTTGGTAAACATGCTAAGTTGCCATTTATTTCCTCTACTTCATGCACTCTTTTGCCATTTGATATTTTACATTATGATATTTGGACATCACTTGTTTTGAGTTCTTCTGGTCATATATATTATTTGCTTATACTTGATGACTACTCTAATTATTTGTGGACATTTCCTTTATCGAAAAAATCACAAGTGTTTTCCACTTTTCTCACTTTTAGAGCATTCATCCGAACTCAATTTGAGCGTGATATAAAAAATATTCAATGTGACAATGGGGGAAGTTTGACAATAAACAGTTTTGGGATTTTTTTCAAAACAAATGGTCTTCAGTTTCGTTTGTCTTGTCCTTATACTTCATCACAAAATGAGAAGGCGGAACGCAAAATTAGAACCATTAACAATATTGTTAGAACATCTCTTTCTCATGCTTCACTTCCCCCTGCATTTTGACATCATGCACTCCAAATGGCCACTTATCTGTTGAATGTCCTTCCTCATAAAAATCTATCATACCAAGCTCCCCTAAAAATGCTTTACTTACGAGAGCCCACATATCATCACTTAACAGTGTTTGGTTGCCTTTGCTACCCCTCTTTCCATCCACCACAATCACAAAACTCCAAGCCCCGTCTACTCCATGTGTGTTCTTGGGATATCCTACTCATCATCGCGGTTACCAATGTTACGACATTTCTTCCAAAAGAATCTTTATAAGTCGTCATGTAATCTTTAATGAAACAATTTTTCCATTTGCTAAGATACATGCCACCGGGACTCATAACTATGATTTTTTGGATGATGATAAGCTTTCGTATCTAACACATTTTTTTCACAGCTCGGTACCTATTACTAGTGTTGAATACCGTAATTCAGCCCCATTGAGCCAGTCCACCACTACGGGCCCAATTCCAGCTCCATCAATGCAGCCCACTAGACCCTCGGTTTCTCACTCATCGGTTAGTGGCGTCCAGTCCACTGGCCCAACAAACCGTCCGGTCACCCATAGTCAACATGGAATTGTCAAACCCAATGCCAAATATAGCCTTCACACCCAGGTCTCGAAATCACATTTGCCTCGTAATCCAGTGTCTGCTCTAAAAGACCCGAATTGGAAAATGGCCATGGATGATGAATATCATGCTCTAATTACAAATAGGACATGAGATTTAGTACCTCGTCCATCTAATGCTAATATGATTCGATCTATGTGGATTTTCAGCCATAAAGAAAAATCTGATGGAACTTTTGAGCGGCATAAAGCCCGTCTTGTAGGTGATGGGAAGACACAGCAGGTTGGTGTAGATTGCGGAGAAACATTCAGTCCAGTGGTCAAACCTGCAACTATCAGAACAGTTCTCAGTCTGTCTCTCTCAAAAGGATGATCACTTCATCAATTGGATGTCAAAAATGCCTTCCTCCATGGACACCTTAATGAGACTGTTTACATGCACCAACCGTTGGGATACAGGGATCCTAAATATCCCAACCATGTGTGTTTGCTCAACAAATTATTATATGGCCTCAAGCAGGCTCCCAGGGCTTGGTATAAGCAGTTTGCAGATTTTGTGTCACGCGTGGGTTTTCGCACAACCATTCAGATAATTCTTTGTTTATCTATCGTCAGGGTAATCATACTGCTTATCTTCTTCTATATGTGGATGATATTATTCTAACAGCATTTTCAGACTTTCTTCGCAAGAATATCATGTCACAACTTAGTTCTGAATTAGCTATGAAAGATCTTGGCCCACTCCACTACTTTCTAGGGATTGTTGTAACCCGACATACATGAGGATTATTCTTCTCCCATAAGAAGTATGCATTAGAAATCGTGGAACGAGCTGGGGGTCTTTCTGCAAACCTTCGGCAACTCCGGTCTACACAAAGTCAAAATTGAGTGTCATCTCTAGCAAACCTTTTGCTGATCCATCGTTATACCGCAGCCTAGCAGGAGCTTTACAGTATCTCACATTCACCAGGCCAGATATTATCTATGCAGTGCAACAAGTGTGTCTATTCATACATAATCCAATGGAAGAACATATGCATGCTCTAAAACGCATTGTGCGATATATTCATGGCACTTTGGAGTATCGATTACATATAAACCCGTCCTTTGTTTTCAAACTTGTTACTTACACTAATGCAGATTGGGCAGGATGTTTGGATACAAGACGATCCACCTCCGGGTATTGCGTCTTCCTTGGTGACAATTAATCTCATAGTCCTAAAAAAGGTAGGCCACGGTATCACGCTCAAGTGCTGAAGCAGAATATCGTGATGTGGCCAATGTTGTATCTGACTCATGTTGGATTCGGAACCTGCTACTTGAACTTCATTGCCCTATTCCAACTACAACAATAGTATACTGTGATAATATTAGTGCAATCTACCTCTCAGAGAATCCCATCCACCATCAACGCACTAAACATATTGAGTTAGATATTCATTTTGTACGCGAGAAGGTGGCTCGCGGACAAGTTCGGGTGCTACATGTCCCAACGCGTCATCAAATCGCAGATATTTTCACAAAAGGACTTTCCGCTGATATTATTTGAAGACTTTAGGGACAGTCTCAACATTCACCGCCCTCCAGCTTTGATTGCGGGGAGTGTTAGAATATTATGCAGTCATATTATTATTATGTATTAATGTAGTATCATTTTATATATGGTAGGTAGTAAAATGTTAATTAGAAATATTATGTTAATCAGGTAAAAGATGATTAGGAATTGATTAGGAAGATTAAACATGATTGACTCTTCCTAATTAATGTATATGGTGTATATATTGTACCTTTGGATGATGAATACATTTGGGGAAAATATTTTGAAAGTTTTACAAATAAGAGATTTCGAAGTTGACTTCTAAGAATTGAGAAATCATGAAAAGGAGTGCTTTCAATTTTACGAGTTCTATGAGTGTGAATTCAAATTAATAATGAATCGATGAATTTTAAATAACGAATGGTTATAAAAAAGTGTAGTTAATTTTTAGCTTAAAAGGTGAGAAACAAGTGGCGAGTCACATTATCAAGTCAATTTTTTTTTTTTGTTGAGATAATACGGATATATATATATATATATATATATCAAGTCAATACCGTGATCTCTGGCCTTCCCCTTCGTGTACATATAAACAAATGACACTCTCTGGGAATAGTATTCATATAATATGATTCAAATCTCTTTTAAAAAAGAATTGAATGGATTTGCTAGATATCATTCTAAATAGGGTGATATAATTATGCTATTATATATTTGGGGATTTGGATCCTAATTAAGATCGCCAGTTATTTAATTTAGCATAAATCCAACACAAACGACAACATTAGAACTGTTCTGCGCGAATGCAAGATTGCAAGTAGTACTAAAGTTTTTTTTTTTTTTTTTTTTTTTTTGAATGACTTGAAAGCATTGTTATTAGTACTAATAGATTATAGATGTATGACGAATTAATTGCTACTATATACAAAGGTCTATTGCCGGTAATGTCATTTATCCGTAACTTGACTCGCGTATGTAAAACTTATTAAAGGACGAAGTGTTCAATATTGAATTTTTTTTATTCCCAAGGCTCGAATTCAAAATCTGTATTTAATGATTGAAGGATCTTATTCGTTTCAATATAACTTTTAGTGATAACTTATGTACAAGTTAACAGTCTTTTGTGTTTGGCAATTAATGAAATATCAAGATCATGCTAATAAGGTCGGCATGCAATACATCTTATTTCTGTCTTACATTGCTTGTACTCATCTCTTACATTCACGTTTTGTACTTGGCAAATTGTTAATAAACATAACATTTATGAATTGTAAAACCAATATTACTACCTAGGGCACGTTGCCTTAGATAACATATATACCCTTTTTATATGAGTAATTGTTGATTTAGGCCAGTGGATGAATTCCACTGTTTTCTTAAATTAGTAGTATTGGTTCACATCAACACTGTTAATAAATCAATTAGGCAAACAGTATTGATCTTGCACTGTGAATTTCTAGTGTTTTCCTAATTGGTGAGATTGTCTTTTGGTAAAAAAAAAAAGAGAGATAAAAAGAAGTTTTATTTGCAATCTGCATTAATAAATATCTTGTCCGTTTTTGCAGAAAAAATGGATACGGATTTTACCGCAAAATTAACTTATGAGGTGAGAATGAGTCAAAGTCATATAAGGAGATAATAACACACTCTTCCAACTAATGCAGGATAGCTATTGTAGCGGACGAAATGGTATGTGGCTGACACATGCTAAACTTAACGCCCTGAACAAAACCTTTCGATCACAAGCCTCAACGCCCCTCTCTGACTCCTCATATGGTCTGTCTCCGTAATATCGACTTTTGGAACGTAACATATAAAAAGACTATATGATCCTCACACGCTCAGGGATGGACATAAGAAAACATATATAACAAGTGGATCCAACATTATGTAACAAGAATTGAGATGGGTCAAGTTGTGATAACATACGTTAATTATAAAATGAATTTTGGGTCTAACTAATTTTAAAAACTAGCTTAATTATGAGAATTCTGAGACAATATATGGTGACGACGCTCTATATTTGAGATAATCATGAGAACTAATCCTAGGGTGTGTTCGATATGAAGGAAATATTTTTCAATTTTTTCATGTTTGTTTGGCAAAAAAATTTGAAAAATATGTTCTATAGGAAAACAAGTTCATTAAAAATGAGAAACTGACTTCCCTAGTAAAAGTAGTGAAAACAAGTCTCCAATGTGACATTCAACCAACCACCCTATCCCCAACCACCAAACCCTACCCACTCCCACCACCCCTATGCACCCTCACCCCCTCCCAATTTTTTTTTTAAAGTTTTAATTTTTTTGTTTTTCTACACCTCCCCCGCCATACCCTCCTAAAAATTATATTTTTTTGGTTGTTTACACCAAATGTGACCCCCCCGCTCCGCGCGTTCAGCACCCCTCCCCTACCCCCCGAATGTTTTAATTCATATATTTTATTTTACTTTTATAATATTTTTATAAAAAATAAAAAACTTGCATGGTTAAATTTGATGTGGGTGGGTTGTGGTGGGGAAGGGGTAAGATTTTTTTTCATTTTTATAAACTTATTATAAAAATAAAATAAAATAAAATATATGAAATAAAAAATTAGGAGGAGGGGGGGTGGGTGGAATGGTGGTGTGGGGTGGGGGTGGGTTGTGGGGTAGGTGAAGATGAAGTATGTTCGAATGTGGTGGTTAGGTGGGGTGGGATTTTGTTGGGGTGGTGGGTGCTTGGGGTGGGTAGTGGAGGGTGGGTGCTCGGGGGGTGGTGGGTGTGGGGTGGGGGTGGTGGGTTTGATGGGTCTTGGATGAGTTTTCCAAAAAAAATATTTTCTTCTAACCAATCGAACATGAGAAAATAATTAAGAAATTCAATTATTTTTCATTAATCAAATGAACATGAGAAAATAAGTAATAAATTCACTTGTTTTCTAAGAACTCATTTTTTAGAAAAATATTTTCCGTGAAAACATTTTCCTCCATACCGAACCCACCCCTAGTTTATAAGGCTTTCTCATAATATAAAGTTTAGATCAAACCCCTTAAACACACCCATTGATTGTTTTTTTAACATCAAACGACTTTACTTCATTAATAAACACACCCATGGATCACTTCACTGTATATATGTTATACTTTAAACATTTAGAAAATAGAAAACTCTCATTTTCTAATTACAGTACATGACTTGCTTTGCATGTTTTACATACTGCTTTTCAAAGGAAATATTCCCGTTCCCCTCCGCCCAAATCTTAAAATATTACAATTACTTTGCTTAATAAGTAATGAAGTACAAAAAGAACTATATATAATTAATATTCCTTGAAATCCGCAACTCTCTTTCCATGAAATCTTATTAATTTAATTTTTCAAAAAGAAAGCTATCTTCCCCCAATGATGACACTCACTTGACAGTACCTCTGGCTCTAAACATGTTTCAAAAGACCAAATTCCTTCTTTTTCTCAATAATACTCTAATCAGAGGCGGATACAACGTTGCCTCACTGAATTTATCTGAATTCAATTATTAATTTTAATGAAAAACATAAATTTATGTATATAATTCATCAACATAAATAATCGATCTGATAATTCTAAAATGTATAATAAATTTAATGTTGAGAATTTTTATATTTGTATCCTCAAAAATTAAATCCTGAATCGGTTATGATTCTAATAGTATATCAGCATCAACATTACAGTACATCGACCTATTGATTGTTATTATTACTTCTATAATAACCATTATTGTTTAACTTCAACACTAGCTATGTGTGTATATATCTAACAAAAAACTATGCTCCCCTAGTTATTACAAGCTCATATAATATATATGCTTATGAAAGGTAGTGTAGAAATCCCCCTATGGTCCAACTCCACCGTGATACGGCGGTGATACAGATGGCGCCGACATGTACGGAGGAGAAAAGGAAACGGCATTCGACTAGGCTGCAAACGCCGGGGATTCGGCCTCGGGTGTCGTCCGGCGGTGGTGTACTGGTGGTTCATGGCGGGTCATTTTCGAATGTTGAAGAAATTAGTTATTCAGATGGGATCTAATTGTGGATCGATAGAGGCTTCTTATTACTTGTCTTTGCCCCTTTTCCGTTCGCATATATTTCCCTTATGCTAATTAATTACAGTGTAATTTGACTGGTTTGTTGTAGTATGTGGTTGATTTTATTTTCAGCAACTTATGAAATTTGTTATGAAGATTTACGTGGTTGTTATGGTGGTAATATTATGTTATAACGTAAGGATATATCTTACGTCGTCCGGTGCACCCAATGAGTATATTTGGCTTTGTTAGCTTATTATCAGCTTTTTCGGTTAATTGAGGATTCAGGTAAATTAATGATATTTTCGGATCAACTATTAATTAAATGGTAAGGGCATATATAAGTTAAACTATTAAAGAGGAGCATATTTACTCAATTTTAAATACTTTAAGGACATACTTAGACCATTTACGTATTTAAACACATGATCAATAATATATATCCCAACATGTAAACTTTCAGCTCTTTAGTCATGTAAAATGATGGCGTGGGAAAGAAAATTATCTAGGGGTATATGATGGAGTAATTGAAATTCTTTCATTCTTATTTAACGAGCCCGGGGAAAGGCGAAACCGTTAGGAACCTTTAGGCGACACAAATGTATATTTGCCGGATTAGTGAATAATGGCTACCAAATAATTATTTAGAAAACACAATTAATACTTCAAAAAGTAAAATTAAATATTATTTTCTAATGTTCCGATACGATCATAGACAGAAATAAAATCTCATCAGTGTAGGTGGTACAATAATCTCCTGCACAATTTGTCCCTTTTTTCTGAGGTATTTGTTGTGTAATTTATTTTACTCTATAATAAGGAGCAAACACAATCCAGAAAACATTCACACTAGATATAGGGCCTCCCTTTTGACGTCGATAACACCATCACTACCTGCATGCTTAAATTCTTGACAATCGACTTGCATCAAGGAATTAAAGAATATCGGAGCTAAAACATATAAGAGTTCTTGTCAATTGTGTTATTCCAACATGACGTACTAACACGTACTGTAACCCCCAAAAGGAAAAAAATATCACACAATTATGACTAAGTTGTCTTATTCCAACATGAAGTACTAGGACTAGGAGTAACATGTACTGTAACCCGCAAATGGGAAAAAAATATCACACAATTATGACTAAGCTAAGTATGAACTTTAGTGAGTGCATTCAGTGAAAGTGTCTACTAAATCTCTCTTCCCATCAACAGATAGTGTTTCTTTAGATTTTCCATGGTGATTGGATCAATATTTAAAAATGGATGGTTGAGCAGGTCTTCGGAAGTGGGTCGTTTTGCTTGATGTTGGGTAAGGCATTGTGTCACAAAATCTTCAAAGTTAAGACTTGAAAACAGTAGACGACGAACATCCTACAATCGACCTCAATATCTTGAGTGGATTTTCAACGGGAGCTATTTGTTCCAATACTTCACGGTTCGGCACTTTTTTTCGCATTTTGGATATATTTTATAAGTCATTCAACCCGAGTTGGAGGAATTCGACCATATGTCAACTCAAGGGTCATAATAACCACCATCCAGACATCACATTGTTGATTTTCTTTCTTTCCCTTTAAAAAAATCTCTGAAGCCCACTCGAACACTTGTTCCATGGTTGCAACAACATTTCGAGACCAATTCTCATATGCACGCCTTTGATCGCAATTGAGATCATGTTTATAAATAGTCGGTGCAATGCCGAGTTTTACGGTAATTCTATCGTCCTCTCATGGAGACTTGGCTCTCATTAACGATACCATCACGCTTACCTTACAGAAACTAAGACCAATATATCTTATATTTTATAATTTTATGTGATATGACATGTCAACTATGAGAGAATGAGAGTTTTGTGTGTAGTAATTTTTACAGCTGGATCAAAAGGCTAATAGCTCCTTTGTTTATAAATAGTCGGTGCGACGTGGAGTTTGATGGTGATTTTGCCATCGACCTCTCTATTTACATATATCGCTCCAGCATGCACCAAATCTCAAACTTGGTCGGACGTGTGGAACGCCACAAGTCCACTGATCGTTTTCTTAAGTGTCATGATCTTGCATGCCAAACTATTGTCATAACTGGGCATCAGTACATTTCAATGAGATTTTTCCTATGGAACAAATATTATGTGGCATCTGTATATATGAAAGATTGCGACAAGAAAATTATGAACTACATACATAAATATAATATATGACTTGTCACATAACTTCACTTAAAATTCGCTTACAGAAAAACTCATATATATGTTGGCTTTCAAATAAAAGTAATATTTATTTATATAGGCAATATGTAGTTGATTCAAGTTAATTAGATTCTAGCATGTGTTTGATATATACTTTCTTAACCAAAAACTTTATTTATAAATATGAAAAGATTTGAGTAATTTAATTCAAAGTCCTAGTATATTACACAATGTTTTACTAAGTGTAAAATTGTATAAATCTCCTTTGGGGAGCCTTTCTCATTAATACAAACTATATATAGGTGTACAATGTGGAATCCTTATACAACAAGGGATCCTAATTTTATCATAATTACATAACACTAAAAATGGTAAATATAAACACGGTACACTTGCTAATACACCCTCTCAGTCGGAGCGATCTGTTTCACCCCATACAGTGACTTACAAAGATGACATACATACTAAGGGACTGCTGGATGAACAAAATCAGGCGGTTGGTGCATATAAACAGTCTCTTTAAAATCTCTGTGCAAAAAATCATTTTTCACATCAAGCTGATGTATAGGCCAAATGCTTACCCATAACAATACTAAAAAACGTGTGAATGGTAGCCGGTTTAACAACCGGATTGATACCTCTCAAGGTCACCACTATCTTTGTATTTGTGATGAAAAAGCCACATGCATCGGATCATGTTCACCCCCCTCCCGTCTAAAAAATAAATTCCAAGTGTGTTGTTTCGTTAAAGCATTAAACTCGTCACACATGGCTGCATTCCAATTTGGGTCTAGTTTGGCCAATGTTGGGTTTTTTAGAATTAGGGATATGGTATGTGTGGATAAATTAAATTGAACTTTGGGTTTTAAAATCCCGTGTTGGGCACAGTTTTCCATGCGGTGCGAGGTGGCAGGGATATGTGGGGTGGGTCTGCAAGGTATCGGGTTTGCAGGTAGGGTAGGTCTCGGGAGCTGTGAGGTGTCGATTTGCTGGACAGACGGTGGAGGTGAGGCATCGGAATCGGTATAGTGCAATAGGTGTGGACCGGTAGTGGCAGGTGACGCTGGTTGGGTGTGGTACGTTGTCGGAGGTGGTGACGATATAGGTCTCAACGGAGGATCTAGCGACACTGAGGCTGGCCGGGGAGTGAAGGTTATGTCGATGGTTATTGACTGGGATGGGACCGACGCACTGGTGGTGATGGCGGGTGTTATCAACAGTGGTGGAAAGCTTGACGATTGGTGAACAGTGGGTGTGGTATCTGTTAGAAGTGATAGAGACGGTGGTACAATGATGGTGGCACGGTTGAGTTGAATACCGAAAATGGGTGGTGGTGACACTGGATTTACCGGTGGATGTGGGGCAGCCGACCGACTGCCGACGGTAGGAATGGAAGCCGATGGTGGTTGTGACAGTGCAGAAGGGCTGTCGGTAGTTGCAAATGGCGTCAGACCAGTGGCAGACGGTGGCTGAACATTGTCGGCAACTGCCGGAACAGGGGCAGTCTGACGGAATGCTTGTTGGACAAGCGGGGATGGGTCCGAATCTTCGACGAATTGGTAATCAGTGACTCTAAATTTTTTAATGTTGTCAAACGGAAAAACATACTCAACAAAGGTAACATGGCGAGAAATGATGATTTTGTCAGTGGATAGTTCATAACACAAATATCCTCTATGGTTTGACGGAAAACCTAGGAATGCACATGGAGTAGATCAGGGTGCCAATTTGTGGGGGGTCGTGGATGTCAGATTAAGATAACACAGACAACCGAAAATTCTAAGAAGGTCATAGGTAGGGATCCGACGGTAGAGAATTTCGGTGGGTGTCCTATTTTGAATCGCACGGGTAGGTAAAATGTTGAGAATGTGTTCTACCATTTTTGGTGCATATACCTAAAAAGTAGGAGGGAGAGACGCATTATAAAGGAGGGTATGAATCATATTATTAATGGTTCGGAGAATTCTTTCGTCTTTACCATTTTGAGATGAGGTATATGGGCACGAGAAACGAAAAGCCATGCCGTTATCCGCACATAATTTATGAAATAAGGAATTATTAAACTCACGACCATTATCACATTGAAACGATTTTATGTCTTTTTCAAATTGCGTTTTGATCAGTGTATGTAACTCTACAAATTTGGAGAACATTTGAGATTTGAGTTTTAGTGGATAGACCCAAAGAAAGTGGGAGAAATCATCCAAAAATACTAAATAATTTTTATGGCCTAGGTTGCAAGTAATGAGAGAGGTCCATAAATCAGCGTGAATAATATCAAAGGGAGAGAAAGTGGTACTCATAGAAGTCGTAAATGGTAGTCTAACGTGTTTCCTTAACTGATAGGAGGAACAACTATGAGAAAGGTTCAGTTCAGATAGACTTCATTCAAGAATGCCACCGCCCCGAGAATCAATAAGAAAACAAGTGCTAAGTTTCAGATTAGTGAATAAACCGAAAGGAAAGAAGAGACCTTTCTCGCTCAGCGCGTTCCCTTTGTTACATTGGATTAAATTTCGGTTTCTAAGAGAATAAAAAATGTGAGAGCCCGGATGACCAAGTCTACTATGCCACGTAGAGGGAGATATGGTTGTTAGAACGGTGTGAGGAGTGACACTAGCAGCGGATGTGGGTAGGAACGGATATAGGTCTCCCTCACTATTGCATCTCGTAAGGAGTTTTCCGGTACGGAGGTCCGTTACAAAAAATCCAAACGGGTCAAAATTAATTGAGACAGAATTATCGGTGGCAAATTTTCTAACAGAAATTAGATTTTTGATGATGTTTGGGGCATAAAAGATGTTTTTAAGAGAAAAATTGGGATACAGTGGTGGGGTAAGGGTGTGGCCACCGCCCACCACCTCATAGTTCACGTATTGTCTTTCAAACGCACTGCTCTTTAATTTTTGTCCCTTATATATGTGGTTTTTCATTTTTATCTTTGCTATTCATTTAATAAGAATATCCAGATTTGTTTTACTTGACATAAGTTTTGTAACATTTATTTTCAAAAATTAAACTTTTGTATCGCTAGGCATAATTTATGTAGAAATTAATTTTTGTGGCATAAGTTGTATTGTATTATTTAAATTTTGTTGAGTGTTAGAAAGTTTTGCCTCTCCGTTAATTTTTGCTCAAGTAATGTCAATACACCTTTAAATAACTGACACATGTCCTAAAAATTATAAATGGCTGAGATATTCTTTTAGTTCATTTCCAGTTAGTTGTTTAAATTATATTAATGGCCGACTATATTTGTCTTTTTATGAAACAATGTATAATAATGGTAACTTTCAGGAGATTTATTATACAAAATATAATTTAAATAACTGATTGAGAATGAAGTAAAAGAATATCTCAACCCTTTTTATTTTCTATGACAAATGTCACTCATTTAAAGGTATATTGTCATCTACTTTTGCAAAAACTAATGGAGCTAGCAAAGCCAAATTCTTAATGGGCGTGTTACAAAAAAAAAAGTAGAAATGCAAATGAAAATAGTTGAATATACAGATAAGGGTATCTGAATTTTTAGGACACTTTCTTTTTTTTAAAATTCAGTTATCCAGATTTTTGAATAAAAATTCAATTTCATTTTTTCTAGATTTAAAAAAAAACAGTTTTTCATATTCTAGAAAAACAAATTTTCCTGTATTGTCTTAAAAATCAAATTTCCATTTTCTTTAAAAAAGTAGCTTTTAGGAAAACTTTTTTTTTCAGATTTAAAAAAAAAATCAGTTTTCCAACTTTTTGATTAAAAAAATGACACATAGACGCCGTATAAGAAAATTAAGATTTAATGAAGTAAGGGTAAATATGGTTTTTTTCATAGTATAAGGGTATATATTAGCTAAAAATAGAATGATAAATAAGGAATGATCTTTTCAAATAAATAAATACATTAACTATCGTGCTGCTGCCTGCTGGCACCTACCAAATCCTAGCGGGCGTTCTATAACCTCAAATTCAGCTTTGAGAAAACTTCAATGGCTTCTCAAACCCTAATTCTCCACAACCCAAATTTTCCCAGAATTACTATCCTCGCTCCTCCTTCAACCCTCATTTACACTAAACCCATAACTATTTCTTTATCCTCACGGCCAAATTCACTCGCATCTCCTTCTCTACGCATTCATAAATCCAAGAAATTCACAGTTTCGGCATCATCCTCAACCGTTCTCGATAAACCATCCAACACTACAGCTGACCCTTTCATCACTCGCTCTACGCGTACAATTACAACCCTCGTTGCGGTCACTTTAGCTGTATCAAAGTTGGTATTCAACAAATTGGTCTTTAATGGATTGGGCCAATCACTTGGCTACTCTGCGGGCCCAATGTTTTTCGCGGCCCTTAGGGATCAGCCTACAGCTGGAGGGTTGAACACCCCTTTCACTGTAGTTGCAGCTGGAATGGCGAAATGGCTTGATATATACAGTGGGGTTTTGATGGTTCGGGTTTTGCTTAGTTGGTTTCCTAATATACCTTGGGATAGGCAGCCATTGTCAGCCATTAGGGACCTTTGTGATCCTTATTTGAATCTCTTCAGGAATATAATTCCCCCAATTTTTGATACTTTGGATGTGAGTCCACTTTTGGCTTTTGCAGTTTTGGGTACACTTGGTTCAATTCTTAATAGCAGCAGGGGAGCATACTGAGGCAACTGATGGCTACCGGTTATTATAAATGAGATTTTTATCGAGTAAGGACCAATGATGCGTTTAAAAATCTTATTTTTATTTGGTCTTTTGATATTGTGTTAGAGTTTGAGTGTTCAATGGTATCGTAGTGGTAATGTTGATTTTAGAAATTTTGGTACAACTAAAATTGTTATTTATCTGGATGTATACTTGAATGAATAGCAGCCACTGATAAACTTTCTTCTACATTGGCCTAGTTGAAAACTGATCTTGTTCTTGCAATCTTAACTTGTGTACTATTATGGGGGCTAAAGTTTAAATGCCAATGTATGTAACATTATGCTTTGTGGGAATGTCGAAAGGATCAACACGAAGAGGATGAATAGAATGAAAGATTTCTTTGAATATTAGCCAGGTTTATGTGATCGGAAGTGTGGTTCAAAGAAATTACCTATGATCTCATTTCCTTTTTGCCAGATAGAAATGAACTTGAGAGCTATGCTGTTTTATATATGAATTTTGAGCTAAAATTTGACGAACTCTTCCAATTTCAACATACGTTGTCCTGTTATAGCCTCTTTGTTAACGCCTTGTGTTTTCAGCTTTTGAACTGAGATTGCTCTATGGGCTGAACAGATTTCTGTTAGTAAAGTTGAACAGTATATAGAATGCAGGAGAGAATTTGGGCTTATTCTATGCTCCTTTGTTTTTTCATAAGTCAATTGGATCTTGTTGTTATTGATTGGGGCCATTATTGCAGTCCTATCTGCAATGACTTAGCACACATCACATTCCCTGACATTGGGTTGCTTTGATTGGGAAGTTGACACAGACAGTATCATACTAGTCAAAGCATGGTTACCACGAGTCATGTTAATTGTGCAAGACAAGAGTGACTTTCTTTCTGTAATTTGTCTTTGATGCGCTGTTCACTTTCAAGTCTGCCACACTGCCATTATTGTGGTTAAAATCCCACTCAACAATTCCAACTTTGAAACAGCTTCTCTACCTGGGTTAAGGTCTACGTACGCTATACCCTCCCCAGACCCCACTTGTGGGATCACATTGGTTATGTTGTTATTGTTGTTTATCCTGCAAGATGATGAGACATTCTTTTTGTCCTCAGATCGATTTTTGAAAAGTGTAATTAGTGATCCTTACCGAGCTTCCTTAAAATCAAACGTTTTCACTTTTCATCATCCACGGCCTTCAGGATTCTCGCATGTGGATTGTTATATGCGCTGATATTCTTGAAAAGTCAATGGTTTGTTCTCTTGTTAATATGTTATTAGGGGCAAGTGTTTTAACTTATTTAAGTTGAAATTGCAAAAGCTTTTCTACTATCAATGTATTTTGCTGGTCGTGATAGGTAGTTTATCATCCGTTGCATGTTACCAATCTGAACTTGCTATAGGAATTTACTTGTAAATGGCCTTAAAGTGTCTTGATAGTATAGAAGTTCACTATACTATCTGTGTAAGTTAAACTCTAGTGGCAATGTGTAATTGTGCCTTAGTGCTGACTATCGGAAGGATCAAGAAGGAAAACCATTAGAGTTTGGAAACAGTAAAGATTGAATTCTAAAATGTCAGATATAGTTCGCCCTTGCATAATCTCTTCAGTGAGCATAAACTTATGCTGTATCTAGAATCTCAAGTAATGCCGTTGCTCAAAATGGTGGTTATTATACCCCTAAAAATTATGCCTTGGTGTCGAGTTGAAATGCTACTACATGTTTATAGGCACAGAAAACATGCTCTTAGACACCTGATGATGATTTGGTTAAGTAAAGAACTGTCCCGTTCAACTGCCTAAACAGATCCCTGGGAGTATTCTAGAAGAATTTTGACTCCACTTTTTTCCCGACTGTGTTTTGCTACCTTATCGGCTATCATGTTGCTTTTTCCATGGGATGTTTGACTAACGGTAGCTTGAGCCACTCCTGCAGCACACAGTCCATGGTTAAGCTGCTGAGGCATTCATTAATTTGAAGAGTGGAAAACCACGAGGTCTCAGTTTCTAATTTTAGTGGAGATAAAAACGTGATGCAAACTTTGGTGGGCATAGTTATGCGTGTTTTATAGTTACAACAATGTTGGTACGATTGTCCGTGCTGGTGGCCCTAAGTAACCCTTACTTGTGCTGGTGGAGGTAGCAAGTATTGAGTGGAATATGTTGGCCAACATCATCCAATAACTAAATTTTCTCAACTCAAATTGAAGTTTGAATATATTGAAATGTTAATAATATAGAACTGGAAGTGGATTTAGTAGAGATGTCAATGGATCTTGGACTTCGGATCCGGTGGATCCATATTCATGTTATAGGATATGGATCTTCAAAATTTGGACCCGACGGATCCGGATCGGACCCGGATCCGTTTCTGACGGATCGGATTTGGATCTTGTATTTGAGATCCGTATCCGGTCCAGATCCGATCCGTGAATCCGTTTTTTATTAAATATATCCATAACCTAGAATGTAATTTTATAAGCATTTTCTTAATTTTTTTTCATAATTTATGTATTGTGTAAAAGGTTGAATCAGGATAATGCACAAGTCACACAACTATGTATTTTGTATTTGAAGTTTCATTTCTTTTACCTATATGCTCTCTGCAGTTTTGCATATTTTCATTTCTATAAAAAGAAAAAATTATCACTTTTCTTTAAATTTTCCTTTCTTGAATGACTGACATTGTTTTATGTAGTTTAATGAAGTCAATCAGTAGAATTACAAGTGGAGCATCATTAAATCCTCCAAAAATTAGCTCAAAGTTGCAACCTGTTCAACATCACTAATGAAGTCAATCATCTTTATTTTCTTGTGATGCTTAAATTCTGTTGAAAATTTTGAAAAAATAGTGTCATGTTTGTATAGGTTGATTGAATGAACTCAATCATTTTTTTCAATCAAATTTCGTTTCATTTTGTCATAAAAGTTTCAACATGTGGAAATATTATTCAAGCCAAAAAAATTTACATGTAGATCCAGATCCGATCCGTGGACCTGGTGGATCTAAATTTGGATTTGATTTTTATGGACCCAATGAATCTGGATTAAGATATGAAAATGAATCTGAATTTGGATCTAGTAGAATCCGATCCAGATTCGATCCGTATTAGGAGGGAAAAAAGAAAAAATATAAAAGGAAACGGTTTGCGCTACACATTTAGCTATAACTATTATTCAAGTAACAAAGTTCTAATACATCTTACTCCATTCCTTGTATTAGGTGAACCTACCTATTTGTTTGAACAACAATAACATACTCTATGTAACCCATTAAGTGGGGTCTTAAATCGATTAAACAAATTGCATTTTTCACTACTCAATATTAAAACATCTAAATATCAAATATCAAATGCTGTGCGAGTTTCTGTGGCCTTTTAAAATGTGAAAATAATAATAAATATGGTAAGTGAAAATATAAATAGAACCAAAATAAAAAATACACTTTACATGAATGAGTATAACTTTCACTTGTCTCATTTAAGTGTGGAGTTACAATTTGTTAAAAACACCTTATATTTTATCATCTTCATCTATCCATGGATCTAATCCAAAAAATTCCCGGAATAAAATATAAAAAATGGATTTTTCTTTTGTAGTTTAATTATAAAATAAAAAAAGAAGAAGAAGAGGGAAAAAGAAAACAAATTAAATTTGAAACATCATATCTAATCAAAGAAATGTTGCGGCACCAGTTAACAACAGGTAGTGTTAGTAACATTCAAATTTCTCCCAAATTAGGTCAGTGCCGGCACCAACAGGCATCTCTTCACCGCCGGCGTTCATAACCAATTGACAACTCCGATCTAAACATCTACAAAGCAGCAGTGAAGTATGAGTGGTGCGCGATTATGCGCATTGCTTGGGGAATTGGGATATGAAGGTCACGAATCACTTGATCCTGATAGTTTCGAGTGGCCTTTCCAATACGACGACGCTCGACCTGTACTCGATTGGCTTTGCTCCAGCCTTCGTCCTTCTAATGTCCTTTCCCCTTCCGAAGTCACACAGTGAAGTCTCTCTTTCTATTTCTTTTTCTCTTTCTACATTCTACATAATTGCTTTTGTTTGCGTATATATTTTCATCTAAGCATCGAAATTTGAGATAAAATAAGATTTATAATTATTTGCGGATCGGAATCTGTACTAAGATCAGGCTTCTTGTTAAATTTGTTGTTTATTATCTGCTTTCTGTGTGTGTGTGTGTTTCATTTTGAAGTTACTAGCCAATGCCATTTTTAGCTAAATGATTGCAGTAGTTGTGTACAATTTCGTCTATGCTTCGATAAATGAGATAAAATGAAATTTAGAATTCAGTTTATTTGTGGATCAGAAGCTGTACTAAGTATTAAGCTTGCAGTTAAATTTGCTTGTTTACTATGTGTTTATTCTGTGTGTGTGTGCGCGCGCGCATTTCATTTTACAGTTACTAAGCAATGTTATTTTAGCTAAATGATTGCTTCAGTTGTGTGTATAATTTGTGTAAATTGAACGTCTCAATATATATAGGGGAATTTATAATTCTATTTATTAGTAATCGGATTCATTAGAAGCTGTACTAACTACCTACCTTCCTGTTAAATTTACCAGTTTATTGTGTTTTTCTAATTTTGCAAAACTACTAACAGTGCCATTTTAATGTCTTATGTTTAATATCTTACGTAGTTGATTTAGTTGTGTGTATAATTTAAATCTAAGTGTCGAAAAACGTCTAGAATACTATCTATTAGGAGACCAGAAGCTGTAATGACTACCAACCTTGCAATCAAATTTGTATTTTATTACATATTTTCCTTCAAAGTTACTAAGCAATGTCATTTCATCGTCTTCGACATCATTAATGAAGATGGTAACATAATTGTGACTAGTTATGCTTTGGCTTATACTCCGAATGAATATGATAATATCTGCAAGACTCAATCTTGTGTAGTGGACTTCCCTTCTCTCCTTTTTTTAGAAATATAGTTTGGCTTGGACATTGGCAATAGAAGCTTTAGAATATATTGGCCTAGATGTAATTGATGAGTAGTATACACAGTGATAATCGTGAGTTTTCTACTGAAAACTATTTTCAACTTTCATTATCTCTTGAGCTTGCTTAGGATTGAGGCGTAATAGTAGTAGTCGTTGTATTGTCTCTTGGCCTTTCCTCAAGGAATTGCTGTCTATGTGTTTTGTTCATGAATTGCTGTATGTGTTTTTTAGTTAGTAATATATTTTAATTTTGGATCTCATGGTCATGCACTATAGGGCTATGTTTGTTTTCACTTACTTTTCCCTTTCTTGATAAAAAATAGTCATATAAAGGAGGAAAGAAGTAAATACTGGTCAATATGACTCTATCCTCATTCTAAATCATTAGAATGTGAAGTGTTTCAGCTGCTTGAAATGACATCTCTGGACAACATAGTACTTATAGAATTCATCTTGACACTACTATATTAGACTCTGCTTATCCTATCTTTCTAGCCAATTTATTTTCTTGCAATCGTCAGAATTCTCTACTTCTGTAGATGGAACACATTATTCATCCTTATAAATATTTTCCTCTCTTGTAACCCAGGTATGAGCATCTTCTGCATGAAGAGAAGCTGTTGGAGGTACGCTGTCATGCCTTCACACACCCTCAACCTACCCCCCCCACACCTCCGGGTCACAAAAAGGAAAAATTAAATAAAATTGACTGAAACTATCATTTCATCCCACTCCAGCTCCCCCGAATAATCCGATTTTTCCTCCACGGTGATAAGGGGCTAAAACTATCAAATCAATTCGCGTCGTTTCATTCCATTTGTGGGAATTTGATGATCTATAAACCGTCTCTAACGAGCGATTGGCTCATGTTTGAGCATGATGAATCACTTCGTGCCGACCTGTTGCCAATCCACTTTCCGGCCTCATATGAGAATGGAAAACTGGAGCATTTTTTCCATCGGTGGATGAAGAATCACGAACATAATAATTTCTGGTTGACCAAAATAATTTCCTTCAGTCTGGTTGAAACCTCAAGAATTTGGTGGCATAGCTAAAGCCTTAAAGGTGCCTTTGTGACTCCTGTGGTATATCTGACAAATGCTGATGTATATCCGTTAGGGGCTTTGGATTATGCGTACTCTCTATCTCAGTTGTTAAGAAAGCTTATACCTATTTGTCAAGTTTTTTCAAAGTTAGGGTGCCTTTCAGGGAAAAAGTTTCTGGAGTTTCATAGTTGCAAGATGCGGTGTAATACCTAGAAACTGCATAATCAGTTAATTAGATGGTAAACGGTCCATTACTATTGATAATTACTTATTGTTTTGTCAACCTTTAGATTTTTTGCCTCATTGTATGCTTTCACTGTATATTTTTTTTGGGGTGGGGGGAGGATATCGTGGATTTTGAGAAGGGATATGTAACGAGGAGTTTTCATTTAATAGAAGTTGAAGATGTTGCTATCATTTTTTTCTTTATTCCTTCTTGACACTGTGTGTATACAAACACCTTTTTTTTGCAATGACTTCTCAGGGAGAAGATCTAGACTTTGCTTATGATAGCATTTCAGCTTTCTCAACAAGGAGAGAAAACCAAGAGGCAGTTTTCGGAAGCGAAGAAGGATTGAAGGATATAAGGTGATGGCTATTGTCTCTTAAATCTATTGTTCTTTATTGCTAAACAGTTACTATTCTATCCTCAAAGTTTGAGGGCGTATAAATGCTCGAATTACATTTTTTACATTGTGGTGTACCTATGCTCTCAACTGTATCACTGATCTAGCATTGTATTTACTCATGATGTAACATTAAGTTATATAGTTCCTTAAGAAGTCAGTCAAACATGCTTTTTATCGCATCTTTACTTTTTCTTTTGTGCTCTGTTTCTGTTTTATTATTTTTGAGCCTTTTGGTGCTCTCGATCAATATCTTCATTTGGGTACACTATTAGAATTCTCTCAGATTGCGTGAGTTAGCAGATCCCTTAGAAATAGTTATCTATGAGGTCACACCTCAGATGTTATGTTGTGTTTCTGGAAATATTATGATATGCATGATGTAACAGGGACCTGATCATAGATATGTGAAGGATACAATTTCTTCTTGTCCTTACCTCAAGTGAAATAGCAGTAGTTTGTCTCCCCCATTGATCTGATCAATCTTTAGTTCTGGATTATCTTTATTCCACAATTAGAAATCGCATATGAAGAGGCAGCTTAGATACCAGAGAGTTGACGAAACCAGTTTAGTGTGCACAAGATGGTGTATCTCTCTCTCAATTATTTTTTGGTTAATAAGTAAAATGTAAACTTTTTTATTTGCCTCATCTTTTGTACTTTGTATATTAATATGAATTGGTTTCAGAGTATTTTGTTTCTATGTTTGCTCTGTTTTTCTCTGATATTGATGGTTTGCTTAATCATCAGAGATGCAACTTTAGCATTAAAAGCTGAAGAATTGGAGTTGCAGAAACAGCTGAGACGATTGCAGTCTCAATATGATATGCTCACTGGGCAGGCTTCTGCATTGATTCAGGGAAGAAGGGCTCGAGTTGCAGCAACTTCTGTTGTTAATGGACAGCAGGCTACCATAGCTGATAGCCTTTCAGCAAGGAATTTAGAGGTATGCCAGTTAAATCCAAGTTATTTTATCTTATTGCATTGTTGGCATGCAGTCTATACAAAGACAATCATCTCCCAAGGCCCACTCTCAAAGTTGGATGCATCCTATATTTCTTGTCTCTAGAATTTTGGTTTTCCAGTGAACATTTATCTACTTCTGTTGGGAAATGTACTTATATTGATATTATGTTATAGTTTTACATGGTTCCTAAAATGCTTCACTATACATAGATGAATGCAGTTATTGGAAGGATGGCTTCTACTGCACAAGAGTTGGCAGACTATCATTCAGGGGATGGTACTTCAATTTTTTCCTTATGACTGGTCAGAAAATTTCTCTTATTGATTAAAGGGTTTATGTGGTGTATATATTAATTAAAAGATTTCCTATTGCTTCGGTTTGAATGTCACAACTCACACTCCTGGTGATCTTTTGTAATTTCTAACGCTTAAAATGTAATGACTACTTAGTTCTCCAAAAAAGATGGCATTATGCTTTTTCAAGAAGAGGGTTACTGGTTTGCTTTTAAAAATGATGTATTTGTGCTCATGTCTTGTATATACTCTATAAATATGATGCATGTTGTAATCAGAGTAGCTGTAATAGTTTATTGCTTAGCTCACTTGGATGTCGAGGTTCCAACTTGATTAATATTAGCAGGTCAATCGAGAATCTGAATTGAGCAGATTCTGCTTCCCTTTCTGTGCTATACTCTATGAGCTATGATTCATCTTCGATTAGAAGGTAATTGGTGGAGTGGCCCAAGACCTTAAAAATCTTTTGGACTTCCTTACACAATCCACGTGGGACAAATAGTAACTCAGCATAATTAAGTGAGGGAGTTCAGAATCTATTTTGAACTCATTGTCTATTTTTTTCCTATGTGACTATCTCTTTGATATTCCAAACTCTTTTGTATTGTAGAAGATGGAATATACCTTTCTTACTCGGACTTCCATGCATATCTGCTGGTGGATGCATCTTGTGTAAAGGAGTTAAATCAGTGGTTTACCAAGCATCTAGATACAGTACGTTTGTAATATTATTCTTTTACTTGGTTCTTTCCCTTGTGAGCATTATTATCTTCTTAACCCTGGTACACCAAGGTATCAATATATTACAAGATGTTTCACAAAGTGTCTCCACCCCCAAATCAAATAATGTCACGTATATTTGGAAACTCATCACACCTTAGACATAGAACATGGGTTATGGCAGCAACACAGAAGGTTGAGCTCGCACACAATTTTGATATGATGCGTTACTGTGAACTGATTTTGCTTAGTGTTGATCCATAAATTCTTTTAGGTCTGACTTTCATGACGCTAAAAAGGTCGTCGTAATCTGAACATTCAAATGTTAACCTCTAAAGCATCACTTCCTTCCTTGGAACTTCTCTTATTTTTAAGATAGAATTCTTAAAACGAGCCAATACATGGTCTTGTTTTGAGTCATATCTTTGCTGTTGAGTTTATTATCTTCAGCTCTACAAATATAGGAAAGCTTACTGTGGAACTTGTGTTTCTTGCTGTTGTAAATGAAATCTTACTTCTAGGTGCTGAATTTTATAGTGGTGCGGTACCTGGACAAAGCCATGGTCCGTCCCATATAATCTGCTCTTTCTAGATTCTCTAGATCTCAATGACTCAAATTTTTTTTGCTTTTATGGTACGACTTGGTTTTAAGGTCTGGCTCATAGGTTAGTGAGGATGCTAAGTCGAGTTTTTACCTAAATGATATATCGAATGTTTTACTTTGAGTCCTCAACTTTTTGCACACGTAATGGTTATCCCATTTGGTGGGGTTGGCCTTAGGATTGCCAGGTACATGTCATCATGCCAACCATAACAATGTTTGTCTGCCTAGCTGAAAAATTTGGCACTTCGCATCTAATCTGCTCTTTCCAGATCTATTTTATTGGAATTCAGTGACTTGACCTTGCTATTATTGGTTTTTTGTGGTTTAGGGTCCTTACAGATTAGTTGCAGAAGAGGGAAAGTCAAAATGTTCATGGGTTAGCCTCAATGACATATCAAACGTTTTACTACGAGGTATTTACACGGTTGTGTTTGGATTTGCTCGTGTACTTATTGACAGAGTTTTCTTGTCCTAAGAATTTGGAGTAGTTTCCTGGCTATTGTGAGTGGTTGTTAGGTTGATTTTGAAATATGTTTCATTGTGACATGGCAGATCTGGAAAAGTCACACCACCAGCGTGTTTCTGAGTTGCAACGCCTTCGCTCCATGTATGCACCATTTCTTTTGTGTTAGTCTAAACAATTTATGTTTTAGATTGAAAGTGCAAAGATGTCTTTCTTGGACAATACATATGGGAGTTCGCTTTCTGTTTCATGTTTCTTAACTTTTTATATTACCTCTTTCCTATTGAATGTTTTGGCTTTTATTGGGATGTATCCTAATATTTTTTGACATTCTTGAAACAGGATGCTTGGCCATCTTTATTAGTAATTGTCATATAACATCAGAAGTTGAAGAGATTTTACTTCTGTGGTTCCTATAGTATGCAAATATAGAATATTAGCATCAGTTTAAACTGCTTGGAAGTACTTCCCCTGTATGTCAATCGTGAATAATCTTTGAGGCCTTCAAGAAAGAAATTGTCAACCCAGCTTCATGGTTGCCTTTTTTGTGACAGATTTGGTCCAAGTGAGAGGCAATGGATAGAAGCTCAAGTTGAAAATGCTAAGCAACAAGCTATTCTTACTGCACTTAAGGGTCAAGTGACATCAGATGAGGCTCACATTCATCTGGACCTTCATTCTCTTCGGTAGCTCACATTCATCTGGACCTTCATCCCCAAATAGTTTTTATTTTGAGATATTGTGGAATGTATTTATCTACAACCTGTTGATAAACTTTGTAGTTGTTGGTATCTCTTTATTCAATGATTTTAGTAAACATACAACAACAACAACATACCCAGTGAAATCCCACAACGTGGAGTCTGGGGAGGGTAGTGTACGCAGACCTTACCTCTACCTTGGTAGGTAGAGCGGCTGTTTCCGAGAGACCCTCGGCTCGATTTTATTAAACATAGTAGTTCTGAAAATGGAAGTTCTAATTTCTTTTCTCTGAATGTTATATCCTTGCTTGCGGGCTACGGGCTACTTTATCATAAAATTCATTATCTCTTTGCAGGAGAAAACATGCTGAACTAGTTGGAGAAATTTCAATTTTGTATCGTAAAGAAGAGAAGTTATTATCAGAGGTTTGTCTAGCACTCGTGGATTATCTTTTCTAGTCATATTCCTGCTATTTCTTAATTTTATATAGTCATGAAACAAGAAAAGTTGTCAGTTAGCACCCTAAGCACCCTAAGAGATAAGAGTTATCAGATATAGAGTTATCAGATTGTTGATCCTATGCTTCACTATCAGCTGAGGTGATCGATTCAGAATGAACAGACATATTCAAATTCCAAGACGACTTCAAGAATTCTTTGATGTCTTTAGATTTTGATGTCATAGTTGGGCATGTTACTTACTGCAGTTCTTCTTTCAGACTATTCCTGATCTTTGTTGGGAGCTGGCTCAGCTACAAGACACATACATCTTGGAAGGTAACAATATTGTCGTCTGACCATGCGATCTTCAAATTTTAGTTAACATATGTTTTCCTGATGAATCCTATTTCTTCTGGAATATGTAGGAGACTATGATCTAAAGGTCATGCGCCAAGAATTCTACATTAATCGGCAAAAAGCGGTATGAGTAAGACAGAGTGATGTGTTTCTTATACAGTTATTTCTTTATTCCTTCTACTAACAATCATTATAAGGAGCAAATATTAATGGCTCGCTTTTGCTAATTTGACATGCAGCAGTTTGTAACACCATGTTGTTCTAGGTTCCAATTGTCAGCGACATCTGGGTGTCTAATTTAGTACATTGATGCTTAGAAATTCTTGTAGTTCTTACTTAATTATGTTTTTTTTTGCAGTTCATAAATCATTTAATTAATCATGTTGCAAGGCATCAATTTCTGAAAGTAGCATGTCAGTTGGAAAAGAAGACCATGCTTGGGGCATTTTCATTGCTTAAAGTTATTGAGTCTGAGCTGCATGGATACCTGTCAGCAACAAAAGGCAGAGTGGTACGTATATGCGTAGAACGAGTCATGTCACAAGACTTGAATTAAACTTGAAGAACCTTCACCAGTTTGATTTTGTTCTTGTTCTTGTTCTTCCCTTCTCCGGCCTTTTAAGCCTTATTCAACTTTCAAACTTAACATCTGTAGTCATCCAAACGTCTTTTTACTTTCATAAACTGAAAGATAAAGGGGATGAAGCTGGAACTTCGGATATAAAAATTTTTTACAACAAAAATGGAAAGTATGTGTGGAACTTAAAATCTGAACTTTATGGATTAAACTGTAGCTGAATAGAGTTGAATATATACAAAGGATCGATATAGTGACCGCAATTAATTTGGGATCGAGGGTAGTCGATTGATTGGTTGATTGAAGTACTTGATTTTTTGTAAGAAACTCGGAATGGCGAGGTAGTGTTACCGATTGATGCATGTTTAAGAGGGAAATGTAGGAGTCCAATTGAAATATGGACACAGGATGGTTACATCATTGATGCCTGATAAAAGAAAATTTTCATCTCTAATTGGGACATAGGAGTACTATAATCATGTTTGCTTTCTTAGTTGTCCACTCATGTGACTTTTTGTTTTAGGGCCGATGCATGGCACTGATTCAAGCTTCATCTGATGTTCAAGAACAAGGAGCAGTGGATGATCGCGATACATTTCTTCATGGCATCAGGGACCTTTTAAGTTTATATTCAAGTAATGGATCTGGACTTTGAAATATTACTTCACCTTTTTGGGTTATTATTCATACTAATTCATTTCTTCAGATATCCAAGCTGGTCCATCAACATATGTATCAGCACCTGGCATTGTTCAACAGATATCAAGCCTTCGTTCAGATCTGATGTCTTTACAATATGACCTTGAACACACCCTTCCTCAGGATAGAGATCAATGTATAAATAAACTGTAAGTTCTCAATTCTCTTGAATTATACCAATCTCTATAACTCTCCGGTATTCTGACAATATTAATCATATCTGGGAAACTTCGAAACTTTAGAATAAGATTTAGTGCACAATACGCTCTTACATGGCCCTATATAGCACTGCCAACACATTGGTATATCCACATTTTTATATTATTTTTTTTATCTTAAGGGAACACCAAATTATCACCATGTGTAGTCCTGATGAATCAGTGCTGAGAGGGAAAAAGAAATCCGAGAATATTAGCTATGTCTGCCTATCGATCTGTTTCTAGCGCATTATAATTGTATAAGGTATGTGCAGAACACATGGTTACAAAATTGTCAAGTTGCGTAGAGTCTCTTTCTGTTTTCCTGACCAGTAGTGAGACACGTCTTTACAAGTAATGACTTGCTGGAACTACAAGGACCTGTAACTAGGATCTAGTCAACATATTTGAGTTTCCTAGGATGTAGTTATGAAGCGTCTTGAAAGATCTGTGAGGTTGTGTTTGTAGTAATTGTTCATGGAAGATGGGAGTTTTGGACCAGATAATCTTTAAGAAGTCTCTGTTGAAATCTTTTGGGCTGGTTATATCCTGGAATCTCTTAAAAAACTACTTTAAGGTCACCATGTAACAAGGGTGGCTAAGAATCATTTTGTTTTGCATAAACAATAATTCTTTTACCTTTTGTAGGGTTCAATTGATGCTTGAACCTGCTAGCTCATGATCTATTTTTTGTAGGTTGAGGTCTCCGTCTTATTTAATATTTCAAAGAAGTTAGTATGTTGTCTGAATTCTATGAGTTTGCTTTGCTTTTACAATCTGCGTAGACTTCTACACCTTCATAATGGCATTTCAATAATTTAATTAATACTAATGGTGATTTGAGATGTAAACATGTCATGGTGTGAAAACATCTTATACCTTTCTTACGTCATATATTAGGTGCATTCTTCTTCAAAGTTTGCAGCAGCTATTGTTTGCTTCATCAACAACTGCTCAACCAATTTTAACTCCTCAGGTAGATTATTTGTCATTATGCCCTTTGCTTTCTGTAAATATGGTCTCTCTCGTTTCCCCCTTTTTCTGTTTGCTCAAAGGTTTTCGAGATTTATTTTTCTTCTGACTGCTAATTAATCACTGCATTGAAAGTGGACTTCTAGGTTCTTCAAGTTGGAAGTAATACATGGAGAACAATATATCTTGCTTTTGAATAGTTGTATCTATTTACTTAACGGAGTTTTTTCAATCTGCCTTTCCATAATGTATGGGTCATAATCGAGCGCTTTTTTTCTTTTCGTAGACTCTGATACCACTATCTTTTGCTTCTTGAAAAAAATGTTCTTGATTGCATAGATTACCATACTCTTTAAGTTATATGAATAGTCATATAAGATGGATCTCCACTATAACTCCTACCTTGCAACATGTTAGTTTGCTCTGAAATTAGACTTATAATGTTCCTGTTTGGTGCATAACTTTTGGATGGTTACTCACTGAGCACGTCAGTCCCTTTTTCTGTTCAATCTTGAAGATTTTAACTCTTCTCATTTATGTCCTTCCCTCTATAGACACTAATGAAACAGCTAGCAACATTGGAAGACTACAATAAAAACTTATCTCGCGCCATTGAAGATGTGACCAGTGAGCATCTGAAGAAGAATGAGGTAAGCTTTCAGCTCGGGTCTTCTTTTTTCTCTCTAAATAGACAACATCGCTAATTTCTGGTGCTGTTTTATTTCTCAGATGGTTCCTGTTGTATTAAATATCGGTTAAGAAAAAGCATGTTATTACTCCTTTTTATGCTTTATATTTCTTGAAGATGGAAACTAATAAATGATATCCTTGTGATAAAACAGATTTACAGACATCAAAAAGCGGAGAAGACTATCGAGAGGCGAGTTTTTGTTGACTTCTTCTGCTACCCTGAGCGCTTAAGAAACAAGGTGATGGAACTTGCTGCAAGTGTTGGGGCTTTGCAATCATCGTAGTTGCTCCTCTTTGTATATTGTCCTCTGTACGTAGTTATAATTTCTTCATCTCCTTGAGTCAGCTGCATGGAATTTCTGGTGTATTTGTGCATGTATGTAGCCCTGTTTCTTCATTACTGCCTTCAATTCAATATTTTTCAGCATGTAATGGGACTTTCGGAATGGCCATGCCCCCGTCCCAGCCTCATGATTCATATGGTACAATTACTAAAGACGTAACCTGCACTAATTATCTCGTTTGCATGTCATGAAAGCGTGTTCCAAAGAGATTAGAAGGAATATTAACATTTACTGGTTAATTTGAAAAAAGAAACTCGGTATATTAAATTCTCAGTAAACGTAGTTATGGAAGACAAACAAGATATACGGTCATAGGCTAAATATTATCCTTACTACTTGAAGTGAAATCCCTGTTTCCATGCTACGGTGTAGGCATTGTTATGGAATGGATGCATTATACACAGTTAGCAACAATTTTCTCAAACAAATCTTGAAAGCGATGTAGGTCTATAGTTAACTCCATGCCTTCTAAATTAATAGTAACTGATAAGCTAATATAAACACAAAATGTATGATATTAGTTCCGAATTTAAAGAGGTACTTTTGTCTTTTTCTTGAGGGAAATATTATTTTCATTTACAAAGAGAGGAAGGTTAGATTTAGTGAGTATTATCTTACGAGACCGGATATTCTTGGATCCATTTGGTCACTTTGCTAGTGTGAAGTAATCCCTTGATTTATATCTTTACTTCCTCTTTAGTCAACTAAAGTTGTTTTAGTTGCATTCCTTTGGTGAATCACTCTTTAGAGCCTTTTAAATCGACCTTTAGTTACAGTGTTGATCCATTAGACTGGCAATAGAAGAAAAAAAAAAGTAGTCCGTGTACTGTACGTCTGTACCAAAAAGTGAAATCCCTCCGATTAAAAGATAACATGTTGCCATGAAAGTTAACTCTATCAACAAACTTTTCTTCGGAATAGAAAGAGTTAAGTTGTATTAGATACTATTAGTGCAATTTAACATGTTATTGTAGGTAACTTACCATTTGTTGGAGGTTCTAATTAATGTTTATTAAATGAAATTGCTTACAATTAGCTTTTAAGCAATCTAACTGTCTAAAAAAAGTCGGTAAAATTTAACTCAACTAGGAAATATCAATGGTGCTTCTATTGATATTTAATCACAGTAAAAATATCTAACAAAAGAATGAAGAAAGAAACTCGAAAAGGCACAATGGAGGTTTCTTGTTTTTCTCATACAGTAATAGTACAAGCTTTTAATCCCAACTTCCCATCATACAATTCTTATAAACTACAAAAGCCAAACACCACTAGTATAGTACTAGGACATCAAAATACTTCCAAGAACACAACGTTAGCAACAGAGAAGAAAAGAGAAGACTTCTCTGTTGTATCATCATCATATTATAATGATGATATATTTATCTTCTTGGGATGACCAACATTCTATTAATCATTTTTTTTGCCACCTTCTACTGGTTTAAACTTTAAACCCCAAAAAACACTTCAACCATCTTTATAGAGTATATACTAACACACATCAACGCTCTCATGTGCCTTGTGCTTTAAATTCAACAAGCACAAGTTGGCAGCAAGCAGCTTGAAATGAATCCTCGGATGCCTTTCTGCAAAGAGTTTAAATATAACCAAGGGAAAAAGTTTAGCACAAGATTAAAAAAAAGTTTTTAGAACTTTCTTCTACATAAATGAGATTATCTTATTAATATTTGAACTTTAACTTGTAGTACAATTAAAATCTTTAAAATAAACAGCAAAAAAGTGAAAACTTTACTACTGTTCTCGTTAGGTAGAACTCATCAATCTGGCCATCTATCTTTTATCCTTTGTCAAAAAGATTACCACTTTAATTATGTACTGTCCCTTCAGTCGTGACACCAGAAAAGAAGTTGATCATTTTGCCTTTACTGGTCCACAGAAAGTCCATTTTCTTGTACATGAATGGGGTTGAAGAAGTAACTTTAGAAGACAAATTCGTGGACTTTCACCAAATTTTGAACTGCCTTTGACACTACTGGATTCTAAAAAAGTCGTAGTAGTATCCTAACTATATTCTAAATAATTCTTTACTGTGATATATAAGTGAATTTCCTAACACAAATGCTACCCATTTGGTTTTGCTTTTGACTTAAAGTCATAAGTTATTAATTTTAGCTTATGACTTTTATCTTATTTTTTATCACGTTGGCTTAAAATAAGTGTTTATAAATATTTTTTTATTTTACCCAAACAATTCAAAAGTGCTTAAAAGCACTTACAATAAGCCAATCCAAACAGGCTCTGAAACTAATGAATTCAAACAAACCCGTAACCAAAACTCGAGCTTCCCTAAAAGTCAAGGAGATTTAACAATTTACATGTACAAAAATTTGACGTACCATTTTAGACTTTGAGTAGAGCAAGTCAGGAGAAATCTTGTAGAGATCTTCGTCAACAGGCTTTTTGGGCACACGTTTAGCAGTAGTAGGAGGATATAGTATAACAGGGCTTGGTGATTCTTTCTCAGAATCACACATCACCCATGCATCTTTTTTAGCCTCTCTGTAACTTGCTTTTTTCTGCACCCATTGACACTTTCACACTTTTAACTTGCATTCATGAAGTAAACCATGCATGTAAATAACTAAATCAAAAATCCTGAATACTTTTTTATATGTTCTGCCTCATAGTCATCTGTATATTCAGGTGTTAATTGGAGGATGTAACAAAAGATAGAGCCTAAATGTTACTCCCTTGTTCCAGTTTACGTGCATTTTCCTTTTTAATCTGTTAAAAATAATAACATACTTTTAAATTTAAAAATTGTTAACTTTGCATTTCTCATTTTAAGGTCATAGGCTTAAAAAGTTTTATAGCTACACAAATGGTATCACATAGTATTAAAAACGAATCTTGTTCGCACTAATTCAAACTATGTCACGTAAATTAGAACGAAGGGGTACTTAATAATTACCTTACTACGAGGAACAACTATCATTGTGGGAGTTACAACATGGTTCTGATAAAGATCTCCAGTTACATACAAATCAGTGTCTTGTGAGTAACTGTAGTTAAACAAACCAGATTCCTTAGCTGATTCAAAACACACTGTAAATGGAATTGGAAAATCATCATGATTACAATCCCAGCTACCAAAAGCTGGAACTTGGCTTCTCTTGTAGTAATACTTGTTCTCCTGTTTTGTACCCAAACATATAAATAAAATCAAGAACATGATAAACCTAATTCTAAAAAAGAAGTTTTTAAAAAAAAATAAAAAAAACACAGTAGTGCTTACATCCATGTTGGTGTTATCAGCAAAGAAACCAGTAGATTGTAAGAGTTGAAAGTTGCTTTGTTTTCTAGCTAACTGGATTCTTAGGATGCAGAGGAATGTGAGTATTTTAAAAGGGGTTTGCTTTATGTTGTGTAAGTTTTTGTTTTTGGTGGGTATTTAAAGGTAAAAATGAAGAGAATACAGGACAAAGAAAAGAAAATGACGAAATGATCCGTTATGTTTCGTGGTAAGTAGAAATTGGTCCCTTAAATATATTATTGAGGAGTTTTAATCCTTTAAATTTGTTAAAAGTGAGCATTTTTTATTTTCACTAAATATTTAACGATTTAACAGGAATTATGGGAAAACAAGAATATAACACTAACTTGTGATTTTTTAAATTTGTGTTTTTTTTGATACATTTTTAGAGTTATGTGCAACTTTTTGAGGTGTATTCTTCGCTATCTTTTATTTTATTTTTAGTGTTTGGTGTTGCAAAAGAGAGAATCCACTTCAGATAACCACGTCTTTGCTAGGCAGCGTGTGTTCATTTTTGATAATTTAAAAGATTAAAATTGCTTAAAAATATAATTAAGGGTTCATTTTGAACCTTCTTAAATATAAAGACTACTTTTTGTTATTCAAAGAGATACAAGTATTAACTGCTAGTATTAAGTTATACTACAGTAGAAAAAAGCTGAGAAACATAGAAAGAGGCCAAAGCCCAAATATCAAAATGGGAGAGGCAGACATGAAGGGGACAGAGAGGTAATGCAGCAAATTTCAGCCTTAAATATTCAGCTTTACTCTGGACCCGTTTGGCCCAAAGAAATTTTTCATTTTTTTTTCAGAAATCATTTTCACTATTTAAATATCTAACATTTGACCATGAAAATTCGACTTGTATTTGAAATTTGTAAAATATCTAAAATTCTGTTCACTTTTATTACATTCAAACAATCAAATATTCTTTGTAAAAATTATAATCAAACATAACTTCATCTTCAATTCAAACTTTAAAATTTCAAAAAATGAAAAATATATGATTTTTTTGGCCAAACGTGTACTCTATTTGCTTTATTTTTTAGGTGGGGGAAGGAAATTTATATAGGGTACCTTTTCCTCCAATTTGTTGGGTCTTTGTTGAGACTGACGACAGTGTATACCAGTGGATGATGACAGTATAATACAAAGTTGTTTCTTTTTCAGAATTAAAGCAAAGTGACAGCATAATACAAAGTGTTGTTTTCTCAGAATTAAAAATGCAAAGCAACGAATCGCACAAATTTAAGGAAACTTTCAAAAGTTTGAAAAAATACAAGCTCCCGCTATGCCCGGGGTCTGAAAAATAATTTCAAAAGTTTGAAAATCGACTTTTAACCCCCACACGCGTTACTATGAAATGCTTTGTGCTCCGTGTACACTTTTTTTTAATACCTTTTCAATTTAAATATTCATTTTAAATATTCATCTAGTTAATCAGGTCATAAAAATGACTAATTTCCAGCAAAGGAAATATCAGTCTCACCGTATTTTTTTTAATGGTTAAAACTTGTCTACATTCTGTATTTTCATCAAATTATATTAATTTATTATAATTAAATCATAAAAATATTTATAGAACTATTTTTAAATATTAAATCATTTTAAATATATTTTCATATAGTTAATCGGTTCATAAAATTGTTAATTTCCAGCAAAGAAGATACCAATAGTCTCACCGTATTTTTTAATGGTTAAAAGCTTATCTGCATTTGGTATTTTCATCAAATTATATTAATTTAGTATCATTAAATAATAAATTAAAGTAATAATATGTATTAATTAACTGTAATTTAGTAATAAAAGCGTGTGCAAAAACATATATCATATACTTATTGATTTAATGTAAATATCATGTGGGAGTAGTGATACCATACTTTTATTTATGTTTTTTCTACCTGACAACGAATTTCGTCGACTATTTCACACACACAAAAAAATAGTTCTATAGGTATGTTTCAAAAAAAAAATCCTTCTATTTGTATAGCATAATCAGAGTCAAGTTCAGATAGATGAAGTATTATGATATAAAGATAAGAAAATAAAATTAAGGTGTGTAAACATCAGCATTCAGCGTAACAAAAGTTTTATGATATAAAGATTAGAAAATAAAATTATGGTGTGTAAATATCAGCATTCAGCGTAATAATCGACTTCTAAAAGTATAATAGTTCTGAGACAAATTTGATATTTCATTTTTATATAAAAAGTTCAATTCTTTGATGAAGACGTTAAACTCTAAACTTGAATTCCAATTTAATTGTCCTTATTCTGAAAGTATAAAGTCCTTATTTCACCAATTTCAATCTATCTTTATTTATGAAAAATTTGAAGGAGAGCTTTGTAAACATAAGAAATTCTCTCTAGTTCGAAGAATTAATTTGATTCTTCCTATAAAAATAGTTAAGGAAAAATGGGCACTTTTGTTAAAGGCCTAAGTAGAGATCTTCTTGGCTCACGAGGTGGCTTTACAGCGATAGCGATAGGAGATTTAACCTAAAGACAACATAGGAGGGAGGAAAAAAGCTCATGAATAAAGATATATTTGGACCAATATTATAATTGTAAAAGTATATTTGACCTCATTTATTAAGTAAAATAATTTTGGACCATTACACAAAATTAAGGATAATTTGGAGTATATCAAAGGTCTTTTTTTCTTTCACTATTTTATACCAAATCGAACACCTACAATATTGTTAAATAATCTTCTGTATCAATATATGTGACATTTTTTTTATTTTAGTCCGTCACAAAAAGAATAATATCTCTTTATATTTGATAAAATCTTAACTACAAATTACTCATTTTATTCTTAATAGATGATTTTTAGAAATAATATTATTTGATTTATTTTATATCACAAATCTCAAAAGAAAAAAATATCGTGCTCGACAAACAGTTTCAAAGAAATCGACACAGGAGAGTATATATGTTTTTGAATAAAAATGTGAAGGAATGTAAATTGGAGAGGTCTAGTCTATTCAACAAGAAAGCTATGAAACTGTAAAAATAAAATGGTTAGGTATTGAACTGTAGCAACGGCGCAAAGGAGAAATTACTGCAAAGGTGTATTAGGTGAAGGCAACGAGTCAAAGCTGTAAATAGAGGAATTGACATAGATAAGTCACAGAGTCTGCCTATTATATTTGGCAGAGAGCAAAGCTTTAAATGGACGAAAAAGATCTTAAGAGTGGATATTTCGACTAACCCACATTGTGATTTTAGGAAAGTTTCAATTATTGAAGTTTGATTGTTGTCTTTCATCAAATTAGAATTCACCCCGATTGTCCACCGGAGTATAGGCTGAATGACAAAAGAGTTGAACTTAAAATTCAGCTTGGAGGTATGCAGGTGTGAGTTCGAATCCTAATGGAATCACTTTGTTTTGCTCTCTTATGGAATATGACCTTGTAGGTGATATTAGTTGCTCTGTTCTCAAACACTGGTCATTCAGGCAAATCCCGCGATTTACTGGTAATAGTGTTGAGGGACCGGTACTGCTATCTCCAGAAATAGTATGACGTATATAAAAAATAAAAAAAAGAGTTCACCCCGATTGATGGATCCCTTTCATATTTTAATGGTGCGTGAAGAGAAAATAGAAAATGTTGAATGGATGTCAGTTCTTATTAGACATTTTTTACTCATATTTTTTTTAAAAAAATCTACGTGTCTTCCTAAGTACTTATTTCGTAAATACATTAATCAAATAAAATATACTCCCCTCCTACTTTAATTACACATCAACATCAATTGGAACATGCATGAAGTTTTACGACTTATATAATAAGACTAATGCATATAATTAAAGAAGACGATATATTTTAAGTGGTTAACTTATCTACCTAATGCGTGATTGAGAACACACAAAAGCCTTTCCAAAAATTTAAGTAAAAAGTGTCCAATATGAACACTTTATTTTAGATGAGAGAATATTTTAGCCAAAATTGTGGGATTATTAAAAAAAATTGAGAGTAAATGAAGGAAATTGTTATTCTAATTGTGGTTATTAGGACCTTGCTTTAACCTTTAATTCTTAAGTATGATCCGTGTCTCTCATTCATGTAGTAACTTGGGTAATTGACATAATGAAAAATGGAGAGGAGTCGAATCACTATATCATTATCACGAGCAATTAGAACCATATACGTGGTCATGAGAATTGTATACTTTTTACATTATATTAAAACTTTTTGTTATTTTATATAGTAAATTGAATTTTTTAAATAACAATGTGAATTAGATGACGTTTAAAAAATATTGAATTTTATCAATGCCAAAGAGAAATCAAGGAGATTAAGATAGTTTTGAAAAATCTAACTTTAGTTATGCACAATAGAGTAATCGAAAAATTAATCTGATAGAAATTTTTAAAAATAATCGATTGAATCGTACCATTTATACTTTTACATCCATATCCTACATCGGTGTAATTGCAAAGAATTATGTGCAAATTAGCAGTTCAAATAGTGGTTAGGAGATAGAAATATTTAAAATATAGAAAAAAAAATTGCTATTTGAAATTTTATCGACATTTTTTGTTACTTTTTCACATGAAGAAAAGATGAATGACAGTCTTTGGGTCCTTAGTCCCTCAATTTTTCATACATTTCAATTAGACAAGTGGATCTAGTGCAAAATTTAATCATAATGTTGTGGGTAACTTTATTTACGCATAATGGGGGACAAGGATACCCGAATTTTTTCCTCTCGTCTCACATAGTAGTAGTTCGTTTTCGAGATCATTGGATCTATTTGTTATTCTCGAAAGAATAATTCATTGATAAAAATACTAATTAAGCACAATACTATTGTAATATTACGAGTTTGAAGTGGAAAATAAACATGCAAATACATCATGTCAATCTCCCTTACATTATCCTCTAACTGAACCAGCTATATGCTATGTGTTAGGGGATGGATATAGATCCTTCCGCCTATACGGGATGTTGAAAATATAGTCATTTATCAACGATTTCTACACTAAAACAACAAGATGTGATCTTTGTTGGAAATTTGCCTTTGGCGGGAGTTGCGACCGACCAACTTTAACGGCTTAAACACTAGTGTAACGTATGTTGGAGAATCCGGTTCTTCACACATGCATGATCTACTAAGTACGTAGATAACCGTAGGGCCAAGAATCGTCAAATTTCATTGAGAAATGAAAGAGATATTGGTTCACGAAGTAAGGTGTTTGAAGCATGGAAAGTGTGGTATTGTGTGTAATTCTCCCACATCGGTAGAGGAAGAAAGAATTGTTGTGTATATAAGACTCGAAATTGGTTTGGGGTTTGGGACCCCAAGGGGTATCCCATGTGTTTAAAGGAGGGAGGACCTAGATGTGCTTCGGTTCGAGGAAAGACCACACGCGCGCCGCCGCCGCCCGCCCGTCCGGTCCGGCTCACGGGCCTTGGGCCTTGGGCCTTGGGCCTTCTGATATTATCTTTTTGGGCCGAAAACTTTGCCGGAAGTACGCTTTGATCCCGTGCTTTCGAGACGTACGGATTTGAACCGAATTCTTTCGGATGTCTTGTTTGGTCCCGTGTTTCAAGATGTACAGCTTTGGTCCCCGAAGTTTCAAGATGTACAGCTTTGGTCCCCGAAGTTCGAAATTTCGATGGTCAAAACGAAACGTCAAGCACTCAATTCAACCATTTATTTTGGCTGAATTACTCCTCCTATAATGGCCAAATCCGTTGGTTCTTTCACCATTTATGTTGGTGACTTTACTACCTCCATAATGGCCATTATTTGGCTATTATGGAGGCGATTTTCAGCCCCTCCCTCACCTATATAAACACACCCTTACACCATTGTTGAGCACCACAAAAGAACAGAAAAATAACAGTTCATAAAGCTCACGAAAATACACAACAAAAACAGTTTTCTTCCTACAACTTCCAAGCATCATTTCGTTACTCAATATTCTTCACGGTAGCTCTTGAGTTTCCTTTGCTCAAGGGTTCCATTGTCGTTTTATCTTGGGAGACAAATTGTCCAGACGTATAAAGGATACATACGGGGCAATATTGTCTTAAGGACAGAGTGCCACACTCGACTCAAAGAAAACCAGTTTCCATTTTTTCGTTTTCAACAAAATTGTAATTTCGAGTTTGTGGTTATCTTGAAATTTTCGGATTACTAGTTGAACTATTGAATCTTTGTTTATCCTTTCGAATACTTGTAATAGTTAAATACTTCCCGTACTGCTTTATAAAGTACCATAGAGCAAATCTCCCAACAATCTTTAGTTGTTATATGTTTAGGATCCTTAACACAAATAGACGTGTTAGAAGTTCTTTCATATAGATTATTTCTCAATACAATTTCTTTTAGATTCATTTCATGTATTGATTTTTGAATTGTTGTTATTGTAGAATATTCATGTAAAATTAACTTTCACATATATATTTTACACGCGCGCAAAATACATGTTACTTTCATTATTCCAAGTAGAGCTCTTCCAATCTCAGTACCTATTATGTCAACTTAACCTTTCATAAGTGGAGACATAATAAGAGATCTCTTTCATACGAAATGCAGCATCTCACATACTTCATTTTGGGCCAATGGGTCTAAGGAGACCATTGCACTTGGATTGTCATTCGTGTATTATTAACTTGTAATATGATTTGTTACAATAACTGTTCAACCAAGCCGTCTTAGCTCAGCTGGTAGAGCGCATGGCTTTTAACCATGTGGTCGTGGGTTCGAGTCCCACAGACGGCGGAATCAATCTGTTTTTCTTTCTAAGTTGTAATCCTTTTGTTTTGGTGGTATCTTGTAAATGCTAATGTGGCTGTTTTCAGAAAGATTTGTAAAGCAGAAGCATGAAAAAAACTCAAAGGAATCCCTTTTTCAACTCCAATATTCTTGTCAATCATAGTGAATAAGATGCATATGCGTCGTGCTTGTGGGTATCATCTGAGCTCAATTTGCTTTATCATGTATGGTCGAGTTTTGAGTGTGTCACATTGCATGTTATTGAGACAAGCTTAAATAAAATAATATGGAGAGAAATTCATATAGCCCACCATAATTTATGTTGTGACGTTATTGTTATGATACTACTTATATCATTTCACTCTTTTCCGTCTATGTAGGCTTGAAACTATTCATGAAAGGATAGCTAGGCGTTAGCTATTGCATAACAATTCATCAACAAATGTCGTTTCTCATATCTTATTGGCTATTGAAGGGTGTGAATATATATTGCAAATGCATCTTTTATAATCGAATCTTATCCTATCTACAACAATTGCCTTGAGAAGTAGCAGACGTATTGAAATATAAAATGTGTCAGCTTCATTCTGGGTCCTGGATTTTACAAGCTATAGCCTTAGACATCTCATTAGCCATGTGTAAAATTAATTAGGGAGGGGCTCATATTTGCTCCTTGTACAAAAGTTAGAAAATCTTCTTCTCCTAACAATATACAGAGTAGAATAAAAAAGCAAAATGAAAGGCTTGAATCTGACAGACAAATGTGATCTTCAATGACAAGGCAAATCAAACCCACACACGAGTGGAACCATCATACTTTATAACGTGTCCAAATCACTAGTCATAATGATGATAATTTGTACTACTCAATATTAATCTAATCACAATTTTTTAAAGTTTTTGGGTGGCAAAACCCTTGTGTGGAACTGTGGATTGGCCCTACATCCCTACTTGTCCTTCAATTGTGTTCTAATGAACCAGTTCTAAACTCCAATAACCAAAAAAATATTATAGTAATGATTTTAATATAAGGTCTTGAATTACCAAAAATGTATGCCCTAAACCCTTTTTCACTTTGATGCATTTTCCCCTATTATTAATACTCCTAGTGTTTTTCGACAAGGCAATCTGCTTGATTTTGTTGATATCTTGTTCTAATCACTAGGACAGTCCAATGATCAAGAAGATACCTCTTCATTCGATCTTTACTAATATAATAAAAGAGAGCGAAATTATGAGCTGAAAGTTCTAAGTATACCTCTCTTACATGAGTATATGAAAGTTTCCTATACAGGTAATATTATAATATTATTTAACTATAGTACCATTCAAATTGTTTTTACGGAATTCCTCTTTTAATGCATTATTTTTAGGGATCTTTGGTTACCTTCTTTCACAATTAATAATCCTCCTCCTAATAAGAAATTCTTAGAGGAAGAATTATCATAAGAGAAAAAATATAAATCATACAATTTCAGCATTCGAGAAATACAATATAACTATAAAACATGTCTATATACTCTTCTGTCAGAACAATGAACATATAGTCTTTAGAAAAAGAATTACTAGAAGAGGAAAATTATAAATCGTGAATACAATATATATAAAAAAAAGGTGCACACGAATGTGAAAAAAACAAACCTATAATTAATATACAATAATAATAATACAAACACATATATACTCCAAAAAAAATGAGATAAAAACGTGTATCAGTAGTTACAACATAAAATACAATAAAAATATAAATTTAAAAAATATATATTCTAATGCCAAATAAATAAACCTATTATCAATATATATAAAAAAAATACATTAAAATACAAAACAATAAAACATATATTTTAATGCCAAAGAAATAAAACTATTATCAATATATACAAAAAAACAATATAGTATTAGGCCTTGATAATTTCCTTGTCAATGTTTATGAGCCCGATTTTCACTGCCTCCAAAGCCTTTCGACACATCATGTAACCATTCTTGATCATAGCCAGAGTGTACTTGTCGATGGTGGCCTAGACTTCATCCTCTACAGTTTGAACGGCCTGAGTAAGATCAACACCGGTGGCATGAAGGAGTTCGTTGGCCTGTGTCAACTCATCAATCTCTTCCCGTTGTCTCTCATTCTGAGCAGCTGAAGCAGAAAGATGGGACCTCAAGGATTCAGTCTCTTTCTTCAGAGCTTCTATCTCTATTTATTTAATTTAGAGATGATCGAATAAGGAACCCACATCAGCTTCAAGGCCAGAGAGTCGCATAGTCAGATCTGACATAGTGTTTGAAGCCTCATTCCACTTTTTCTGCCAATCCCCGGCCCAGTCCTCATGTAAAGTAGCTTGCTGCCTATAAGCCTCTTTCTCTTCCTTTAAGAGCTTAAGTTTGCCACACAACTCGTCAACCTTGGCAAGTTTCATATTTGCTATTGTTAACCGGTGAACAGCGTTGTCCCTTTCAGTTTTTAAGGTGGCTTTTTCTTCAATCATGCGTTGGAGCCCATCGTAGAAGAGAAAGTTGGCCTGGAAATCGGATGTATTTGTCAATAAAAATTAAAGCATGATCAAATTGGAAAAGGGTGATACCTTCGTTGCAACATGCATCCTTTCATTAATAACACACTCGGAGGACACTCAGCGAGCCTTTTGCTTGTCTTTTTTCGACGCCACGTGCTTCATATAGTTAGCTACTCCGATGGTTTTAGAACAAAGATGGCAGTCAGCAGGAAGTTGGAAGGTTATAGTCTAAAATTTTGCAGGTTGAGCTACTAAGGCTGGATATTTATCTACCAACTCATCCCTATGTGAAGAAGAAACCTCGTCCGGGGAAGAGAAAATTTCATTTTTTTCTCGGACATTGGTCGGAATAAAAAGGGACCCAAGGTCTTCAGCAATCGGATGGAGAGAGGTATCGAATGGTGCAGTGGTGTAGCCTGTGCCACAATTGGCGATTTCCATTTTGGCAAAAAGTACGGGGGTTTCATTCCTCATCTTTTCCATTGGTTGTTCTACCCTGAGACCTTCATCATCCAGATCCACCAAGGGGAGAGAGCCGACCGTCAAATTAGCACTACCGGGAAAGCTGGGAGGAGATCGATCGGAATGTTCGGGGGTCTTCTTCTTTAAACGTTTTTGCCTTGTTCAGGGGCTAGCAGAGGATTCACGTCGTTGCCTTTTCCGCTCACGAGCTTCTTCAATCACGCGAGCAGCTGCTTCTGGATCAGCAATTTCCTCTTCAGGAGGAGCGGTGTCCGTTGATTTGGAGAGACCTAGCAAAAAGAAAAAATGATTTTGTTAAAAGGTCAAGGAAGCAATTCAAAATAAGAGTTATGATGCATACCGTGGTTGCGAGGTGCCCATTTCATCTCGAAAGCAAGCTTTTTCCACGTCCGGAGTTCCGGGGTAGAGACGTTGAGGATCATCTGAACCCAAGTCTCAAGGTCGTCAATATCCACAGGATCCCATATGGTGGCTGGGGAAGGAATTCAACCCGGCAAGAGAAAAAATGAGATGTGTAAGAGAAAAGGCATCGTAGAAGCAAACTTATGGTGGTGGTTCTATCACTCTGGGATTGGGCGGTTGTTATCAGGGGAAATGAGATCGGCAGTCTGAATAAGTACGAATCTTTCTGTCCAACCTCGGTCACGGTCGTCATCGAGACTGGCAAAAATGGTCTTACTTCATCGACGGTGCAGGTTAAGGACTTCATCTCGGAGATTGTGTGGAGAATAAAGGTGAATCAGATGGTCTAGGGGAAATTCGACTTTGACTTCTTGAGCAAAATGTCAGAGGCACGCTACTGCTCTCCAGACCTGAGGACCCACTTGGGTTATGCACACTTTGTACCGGTGGCATAATTCTAGAATAACGCCATCAATTTTCTTCTAGAGTTTCATAGAAAAGGGGTAAGTATAAACATAAAAGTACCCTTCTCTGTAAGAAGTAACCCTTTATTCACTAGTAGGGATTAGGACTTCAATTGTTTCCTGGCCGCAATCGGTATTCACCTTTGGCAATATGTCAGCGGTAATCCGGGGTTTGAAATCATCGGTGGGGGTATCCCTATCGCCAGCTAGGACCTTGGAGGTTGTCTTTTGAAGATCATGGGTGAAACACCATGACCTCGATATAATAGAAGAAACCAAAGGATTTTGGTGGGAAGGGGTCCTTGTTTGAGAGCTAGGGTTTCTCATGTGAGAAGAATAAGGATTAGTCATGTTTGCAATAAAGAATATGAAGGTAGTCAGAAAGTTGATGACACTTTTTGTAAAAATAAGAAAGGAATGGATGAACCTTCGAGTTGATAGGGTATTTATAAGTAAAGAAGTGGTGGCTTCGTTTGAAAAGAGGAGGTATTGCATGCCAATCGACGGCAACACGTGGATGACAAATTATGGATAATTAGATGGCGTGTCTCATCATTACTTTGCAAGTCTCTCATAAATCGAGGAAAGATGGAAGGATGTCGTCGTTTTATTAAGGTGATGATTGGATCATAAAAATATATGGACAGCATTTCTCTGAGTTTCCCGCCAGAATATTCTTTACTCGTTGATATTAAATTCTAAATCTTTCTTTAAACTTATTTAACTCGGATCTATAAGAAATCTACACAAAATGAATTCGGAGGAAAAAACTTCTGCGGAAATTTGAGATATCGATTTATCACCCATTAAAATTTATAAATGTCACAACAACAACAAATCCAGTAAAATTTCATAACGTGGGTCTGGAGAGGATAGAGTGTACCTTGGTAAGTAAAATTTATAAATGTTCTTTTAACTATATGACTCTTTTCATAGGATATTGATAAATTACAGGGATCTTTGCAAGATCATTTTTGTATTCAAATTGTAATCAATTATTGGAGATAAACATTTTGAAATTTTGCAACCCTATTTTATTTGAAAGAAGGTTGCGGTTTGTGATTGTGACTTGCTATACTGGTCTTGAATTGACCACTTCGATTTCATTCAAAATCTCTATTGTTTGACCCTTCTATTTAATTATTCTCATTTCTCACGTATAGTGAAAGCATCAGAAAATCCGCACGTTATGTTTACTTAATCGAAAAAACAAAATAAAATCAAAGCAAGTCATATTTCTGTGGCCTCACAATTTGAAAAGTGAACTAACATATTAATCCTGCTTTCAAATATTACGAAAATTCAATCCAAGCCATAAAGTTTGAAAATGTTCTCCTCGCGTAGGTCATGAATCTATAATAATAACACCACAAGGATTAAGTTGGACATTAATAACACGATAAGGCTTAATTTTTTCATCTCTAATTTTATTTAGTAATAATCTCATATCTGGTGATTTTAATTCTTAAAAGATCAGCAGCATGAAGGTCAGGTAGAGGGGCCCTTCATTTTTGAAGCTACGCATAAGAGTTTTGATAGTTAGAAAATCGGTGGCTATAATCAGTAGGGCATAGTCCAAAGTTCCAAACCACTAAGCTTGTAACCTCAAGCAATCAATAATGCAATGAAATCTTCATGTTAAATGAAATGGACCTTCTAGTCAATCAATTTTTGGCGAGCACTTTAATTTTGGTAGCAACCTCTAAGGACATTGACATGCAAATATTTTTTGAGCACCTCTGAGGATTGTGGCGGAATAATTAGGATTTTTTTGCTCTTCACGGTTTCAGAATCGAGTCCTGCAAATAAAAAAAATCTTGTATGGAGCTATAGGCAGAGTTAAGGGGACGCAAGAGGGTTCGGATGAACACATTCACCAGAAAATTACTCGGTATGTACAAGGACAAAATTATCTTTTATGTATAGAATAGATGTTGAATTCTCTTGACATTTTCATCTATCTACTTTTTTATATATTTTGATCTCTTAGTGAAAAATTCTGGTTCTAACACTGTATGGAACGTTTGCCCTTTAATGGGTATTACTGGCGTGCAAATTCAGATTAGTCAGGCTAGTAAATCCCGCACACCGAATGGTTGTAGAAAGAAATTTTGAGGGATTGGCAGTCTATAAAGTAAATAAAAAAATGTGTTTATAACTTTGTAGACGTTGTAATTAAGTTTATGTTGTGAGTATCTAGTTTGTCCCTTTTAAGTACCTGAATGATCAAATGGGATTTAAAAGTATGTTTATTGTATTTAAATATGTCCTCATAAGTTATTTTGCCCCCTTCCAACTTAACATAAAATTTAAAAACATCACCTAAAATTTAGAAAAAGTTAGATCGATCTTTTTTTGCTGCCTTCGAAATTATTGAAAATGCAATAGTTCAATTTCAATACCAAGAGATGCAATGTAACCCTGAAAAAATATCAAGTAGGTAAGTAGGTCCACGCCTGGGGAGTAGTTCATTACAATTTACAAACCCTTGATTTTCACAGCAAGTAAGGTCTATCTAACTATCAAACTGAAGCAAGGGTGAAAAGGAAATTTTAAGTTAAGGGGTAGTTCGGTTTAAAATATAAGAAATTGTATTTTTTGTATAAATTTTCGCATAACTAGTATGAAAATCTATGTATAATTTTATGCATGATATGATATGATATGGATATGAATAGGTTATGAGTATTACATGGATACGAGTATCTAAGGACGAGAAAATTGCTCTTAATTAAATTATAATTCCTACATAACAATTCATGTAATATTTTCTGCTTTAACAATCTCTTCATTATTATTCATTCACCGTATAATATTTCATGCTTTATACCACATAAACAATTCTTATATTATAACTCTGCATAACTAAACGGCACACCGAACAACATAGTAATCTTGAAAGAGTTAATATGTTGAATGTTTGTAAGACAAATATATGTATTTTTTGAATTTTTTAAAAAGATACAGCCGTAGAGGTGGAGCCGGATTTTAAAGGTGATGATGATGGGTGATGGATTCTAATGAGTTATAAATTAATAATTCATACATACTTAATGAATTTGTAAAACATTACAAAATTCTAACCAATTTTTTTAAATTCGATCAAGTAGCCGATACTCTAGCTATGCCCTTGGATACAAGGCTCCACTAACCTTGATTCATGTTGTAAATTCCCAATTTGGGATAAAATGCTCCCTCACGATTTAATTAAGGAGTACTTATCACTTTATCAAAAAAAAAAAAGTTAACGGTGAGTCGGTGACACCTCTAGTATATCATTACTTGATAAACAAATAAACAATGCTTTTTTATGTTAATACACCTATAAGATAGCGGTTACAAAAAGGGACAATACGGTCATAATTTGAATTTTTTTCTGAGAACAACTTTGAAGTTTGAACACTGACAGCTCTTATCCGTCCCCAGTCTACACTGTACTATTAGGCCTTCTCAAATCACATCTCATTCATCATTTTCTCTTCTTCGTTTCGGTATAAAAATATCCTAATTTTGTATTAAGAGACGATCGAACAATGGCGGGATATGTAGGTGTATTTGTATCTGATCCATGGCTTCAAAGTCAGTTCACTCAGGTCGAGCTTCGACGTTTAAAATCTCATGTAAGTTTTTATTTAGTGATTTCAGCAAATTTTGGATCGGTGTGCAGTTAATTGATTTCATTTGTTGATTGCTAAGCGGATTTTTTGTTATTTGCAGTTTAATGCGATGAAGAGAGAAAATGGAGGTCTGAAGCTCACAGACTTACCTTCCAAAATGGCGATAATTAAACACGTCGGGGAGAATCTTACTGAGCAAGAAAGAGAGTCGTTTCTGAGAGATTCGTACAAAAACTTGGAGGAAGATGTTGATTTCGAGCTATTTCTTCAGGTCACACGCGATCTGCATTTAGTAAAATGTTGTTATTTATGTCTATGCATTTTCAATTTTGAAGAAGATATGAGATCCTTTTTCCTGTTTAGAAGCTATAGAAACGGTCTGGAAAAAACAAAGAGGTGAATTCAAATGCAAACTTGATTTGAAATTTTTGTTATTTGGAATTAGCTTGTATATAGTGTTGGAAATTAGCCTTTGGCGGGAGTTGCGACCGACCAACTTTAACGGCTTAAACACTAGTGTTACGTATGTTGGAGAATCCGGTTCTTCACACATGCATGATGTACTAAGTACGTAGATAACCGTAGGGCCAAGAATCGTCAAATTTCATTGAGAAATGAAAGAGATATTGGTTCACGAAGTAAGGTGTTTGAAGCATGGAAAAGTGTGGTGTGTGATCAATTCTCCCTCATCGGTAGAGGAAGAAAGAATTGTTGTGTATATAAGACTCGAAGTTGGTTTGGGGTTTGGGACCCCAAGGGGTATCCCATGTGTTTAAAGGAGGAGGACCTAGATGTGCTTCGGTTCGAGGAAAGACCACACGCGCGCCGCCGCCGCCCGCCCGTCCTCCGGTCCGATCTGGAGTTCCGGCTCACGGGCCCACGGGCCTTCGATATTATCTTTTTGGGCCGAAAAACTTTGCCGAAGTACGCTTTGATCCCGAAATTTCGATGTGCGATTTGGACCGAATTTTTCGGATGTACGCTTTGGTCCCCGAAGTTTCAAGATGTACGGTTTGGTCCCCGAAGTTTTTAGAAAGTCGAATTTCGACGGTCCGAACAAAACGTCCAAGACTCAATTCGGCCATTTATTTTGGGTGAATTACACCTCCTATAATGGCTAATCCGTTGGCAATTTTCTCCATTTATTTGGTGGCTTTACTACCTCCATAATGGTCATTATTTGGCCAATAATGGTCATGTTATGGAGGCGATCAAACAGATCCCTCTTCCTCCTATATAAACACCCCTTACACCATTGTTGAGGCACACTTGATATACACGAAAATACACAAAGCGTAAAGCAAAGTCGTTTCTTCCTAATCTTCCAAGCATCATTTCGTTATTCAATATTCTTCACGGTAGCTTTTGAGTTTCCTTTGCTCAATAGTTCCATTCTTTGTTTTATCTTGGGAGACGAATTGTCCAGACGTATAAAGGATACATACGGGGCAATATTGTCTTAAGGACGAGTGCCACACTCGACTCAACAAAAACAACTTTCCGCTTTTCTTGATCAACAAAATAGTAATTTCGGTTTGTTGTTATATTGTAATTTTCGGTTTATAGTTGAATTGTAATTTCAATTCTTACATAAGCAGTTACTTGTAATTTTCGTTTCCTGCAAATCCTTTGTAATACCCAACAACTTAAGACAATATTTTTGCTCACGAATCGCAATAACATGGCTGGAAATATGACCGATGTTGCTTTATCGCTGCTCGCCTCTCGAGGCAACGTTGCCGCTTTCCCCGCCATCGCCTGCCTCGGCCAAGGCGAACTCCCGCCGCCTTCACGCTGCTGCGGCTCGCTCTGCTCAAGGCACTAACATCTGCTTGCCTTCCCGATCGTTGGAGCTCCACCCTCTTCATCACACCACCATGATCGCCCCGAAAAATTCATGGGATCGAAATTCAAAAGATGCTTGTTTTACTTAACGATTATGGGCATGGCCCGGTTCCTTACGGAAGATCCTCCACAAGGCCGGAGATGAAATGGACTCTTCGCCCAATGAAACGGGTGAAGGGGGCCTTGGTATCCATGTCATTAATGGCATGAAGATGGTTCGTGACGCATGGAATCATAGCGATTTCATGTGTAAGAACTATATATCGAATCGCTGCTTATGCGAGACCTCTCTACACGGTCTATTGCACCGTTGGCACCGCCAAAGAGCCGTGGGAAAAAGCGCAAAAGAAGTACAACGCACAAGATGCGGGTACTAAGAAGTTCATTGTTGGGAAATTTCTAAAATTCCAAATGGTGGACAAGTAAGACAAAGTGATGTCCCAAGTCCGTGAATTCCAAATGATTTTACATCACCTGGATTTGGAAGGATCAAACCAAATGAGCGATTTTTGGTTGCATCGCGATTGAAAAGTTACCTGCTTCATGGAATGAGTTTATGAGTTACTTGAAACTCAAAACAAAGGAGATGACCTTTGAAGAGCTTGTTATCAAACTGCAAATCCAAGAAGATAATAAGAAGACTTTGCCAAAGGGTAGACAACATGCCGAGGCAAAGGCAAATGGGCGAGGCCAAAGGGAAAACAAGCAACAAGCGGAAGTTCCACAAAGACGGCAAAGCCCCGCAATGAGACGTTCGTAGGTAACCGTCATCACCGTGGGAAACCCGGGTCATAGGATCAAGGAATGCCGCAAGCTCAAGACCGAGCAACAACGAAAAGCCAAGTCGAAAGGCAAGGCTCAAGCTAACGTCGTCAAGGACACGCTCCTGGATGACATGATTGAGGATCTCTCGGCCGTGGTGCTAGAAGCCAACTTGGTTGAGAATCCGATGCAGTGGTGGGTGGACACAGGTGCAACAAGACACATCTGTTCCAACAAAGATGCCTTCTCCACGTACACTCCGGTCTCCGACAAGAAGTTGTTCATGGGCAACAACGCTTCCTCGGACGTGCTAGGGGTTGGAAAGGTGGTCCTGAAGATGACTTCCAGCAAGGAACTCACTCTGAAGGAAGTGATGCACGTCCCAGAGATTAGAAGAAATCTAGTTTCTGGACCTTTATTGGTTAATGCTCTGGTTTTAGGCTAGTGTTTGAATCAAATAAATTTGTACTCACTAAAAATGGCACATTTGTGGGGAGGGGCTTCGTCTGTGAAGGCCTCTTCAAAGTGAATGCCATGTCGTATTGCGTCAAGGAAATAAAGTTGAGTCTTCTTCTTATTTGCTTGAGTCTTCTAATTTATGGTATCATAGATTAGGACACGTAAACTACAAGTCTATTCAAAGGTCGGTAAAGATGGAGTTGTTGCCTTCTATCGACATGAACCCTCAACATAAGTGTGAGGTGTGCGTAGAGGCAAAACTCACCAAGCTTCCTTTTCGATCCGTCGAAAGGAATACCGCTCTCTAGAACTTATTCACACGGATATATGTGATTTGAAGTTTGCACAAACTAGAGGGGGAACAAGTACTTTGTGACATTTATAGATGATAGCACAAGGTATTGTTACCTTTACTTGTTGAAAAGTAAGGATGAAGCGTTCCGACGTTACAAAGCAGAAGTTGAGAATCAACTTAGCCTACAGATTAAATCCATTCGTAGCGATAGAGGGGGAGAATATGTAGCGCCTTTTGAGGAATACTGTGCCCAAGAAGGCATTATTCATCAAACGACGGCTCCATACTCACCTCAATCAAACGGTGTGGCGGAACGTAAGAACCGCACATTAAATGAAATAATGAATGCCTTGCTTATCAATTCCGGACTTCCCCAAAACATGTGGGGAGAAGTCGTCCTTACCGCTAATACGATTCTTAACAGAGTCCCACATAAGGGTAAGGACAAAACTCCATATGAATCATGGAAAGGAAAGAAACCCACCTACAAGTATTTTAAGGTGTGGGGTTGTCTGGCAAAGGTTGAAGTACCTAAGCCAAAGCATGTCAAGATTGGGCCTAAGACTGTAGATTGCATATTCATCGGATATGCAAATAACAGTAGTGCTTATCGCTTCTTAGTGCATAAGTCAGATATTCCAGATATCCACCAGGGTACAATAATGGAATCAAGGAATGCTCTATTCTTTGAAAGTACCTTTCCTAGAAAGGAGAAAGACATAACCTCTCGCAAGCGAAGTTATGCACAAAGCTCTCAAGAACCGGAGTCCTTGACTGCCGGATCTAAATGGTTCGAGATCTAGCGAATCTCGAGGTGGCCGAACATCCTAATCTAGTGTTCCGTATTCTCGAACTTGGAGACTCCGAGAGATGGATCTAAGGCGAAGTAAAAGGGCCGGAAGGATAAATCCTTCGGTCTTGACTTTGTAGCTTATATGGTTAATGATGAACAAAGGACAATTGCTCGGCGTTGTCAACTCCGAAAGCACCGCTGCGGAAAGAAGCTATTGAGAGTGAAATAAGCTTCATTCTCGCATAACCATACTTGGGAGTTGGTTGATCTTCCTTCGGGAAATAAACCGTTGGGTTGTAAATGGATACTCAAACGGAAATACAAGGCGGATGGGTCTATAGACAAGTACAAGGCCAGGTTGGTAGTCAAGGGCTATCGACGGACGAAGGCTTTGACTACTTTGACACATACTCTCGGTATCCCGGATGACATCCATACGGGTATTTATTGCGATCGCGACTTTGCGTGACCTTGAGATACACCGGATGGATGTTAAGACAAATTTCCTAAACGGTGATTTGGAAGAAGAAATTTATATGGACCAACCCGAGGGGTACGTGGTTCAAGGGCAAGAGAAGAAAGTCCGTCGACTTATCAAATCTCTGTACGGCCGAAACAAGCCCCGAAGCAATGGCACGAAAAATTTGATAGTACTCTACTATCGAAGGGGTTCGCCATTAATGAGTGTGATAAATGTGTTTACACGAAAGGTAACTCGACTCATTTGTTATGATATGCCTCGTATGTAGACGACATGTTGATCACGGGAAGCGTCTAGGGGTAATCCTAGAGACTAAGAACATGTTGAAACAATGCTTCGACATGAAAGATATGGGTATCGCAGATGTCATCCTAGGGATTAAATCTCTAAGACGTCGACGGATGGTCTTATCTCGGTCTCACTACATCGAGGATGTTTTGAGAAAGTTCAAGATGTTAGACAGTTCTCCGATAGCATCACCAATGGATACAAATCAAAAGCGTGATAAAAACCTTGGTGCACTGTATACCGGGAGCGATATGCACAGGTGATCGGTAGTTTGATGTATATCACAAATCGCACCCGACCGATATTGCTTATGCGATCAATAAGTTGGCTAGGTTCACCCGTAATCCAAGTGATAATCACGGGAAGGCGTTGAATCGGGTATTACAATACCCGAAATACACGTTAAATTTCGGGTTGCACTATTCGAGATATCCAAACATTTGTACTAGAGGGTACGGTGATGCAAACCGGATATCCGATATAGAGAACACCAAGTCCACCAAAGGGTATATATTTACAATTGGTGGTGGGGGCGTGTCTTGGAAATCCTCTAAGCAAACTTGCATCGCCCGAGATCCACGATGGAATCGAGTTTATCGCTTTAGACAAAGCGGAGAAGAAGGCTGAGTGGCTTCATGACTTCTTAGAGGATGTTCCGTGTTGGAACAAACCCGTACCTTTGGTAATGATTCACTGCGACAGTCAGTCGGCTCTAGGAAGGGTACAGAATGCTATGTACAACGGCAAGTCTCGTCACATTCGACGGAGGCATAAGACCGTTAGGCAACTGATCACCACGGGTATAATATCCATTGATTACATTAAGTCAAAGGATAATATAGCAGACCCATTGACAAAGGGCTTACCCAAAGATCAGATGGCTTGTCTCTCTAGGGGAATGGGCTTAAAACCCAAAATATAAGGACCAATACAGTGGTAACCCAACCTTACGAACTGGAGATCCCATTAATTTGGTTCAATGGGAAAACGAAGTTGTAAAGGTTCAGTTGATCGCTTCGATGGAAGTATGCGCACTTCGGATAGTGATTTCGAAAAGAAACACTAAATCCAAAGCGTTCCCGCGATAGACGTTAAGTGCTATCTGCAGTATGGGTAAAGGTTAAGTTTTCAAAACTCCGTAATGATCCTCAACAATGAGGTTAGGTTCTTGGGAAACTTTTAATGGTTCCTAACACTTGTGAAGTGGGGTATAGCAGGGATACCTTGTAGGAGACCACCTATTTAAGTGCGAGGACGGGCCGCCTCAAAATGAACGCACTTAAGAATCCAAGACGTTGTCCATGGCCAAAACGGACAAATCATTACGAAGAAGAGAGTAAGGGAATTTGTTGTGTTGGTATCATTGTCTTGGCTTACACTAAACACCGACGGTTCAAGACATCACGTTCACCGCGCGAGCAAGTAAGTGCCGATGGTATTCAACTATGGAAGGTTCAAAGGCGAGGCTACCTCTCCTTATGCAACATCGGTCCGCGAAATATTGCTTTGGAAATGAAAAGACACCATGTGAGTGCGCCAAAATCTCTTTCAAGAGGGGATTGTTGGAAATTAGCCTTTGGCGGGAGTTGCGACCGACCAACTTTAACGGCTTAAACACTAGTGTTACGTATGTTGGAGAATCCGGTTCTTCACACATGCATGATGTACTAAGTACGTAGATAACCGTAGGGCCAAGAATCGTCAAATTTCATTGAGAAATGAAAGAGATATTGGTTCACGAAGTAAGGTGTTTGAAGCATGGAAAAGTGTGGTGTGTGATCAATTCTCCCTCATCGGTAGAGGAAGAAAGAATTGTTGTGTATATAAGACTCGAAGTTGGTTTGGGGTTTGGGACCCCAAGGGGTATCCCATGTGTTTAAAGGAGGGAGGACCTAGATGTGCTTCGGTTCGAGGAAAGACCACACGCGCGCCGCCGCCGCCCGTCCGGTCCGGTTCCGGTTCCGAGTTCCGGGCTCACGGGCTCACGGGTCGTGGGCTGTGGGCCTTCTGATATTATCTTTTTGGGCCAGAAAACTTTGCCAGAAGTACGGTTTGATCCCGAAAGTTTCGGATGTGCGCTTTGGATCGAATTCTTTCGGATGTACGGTTTGGTCCCCGAAGTTTCAAGATGTACACTTTAGTCCCCGAAGTTTCAAGATGTACGAGTTTGGTCCCCAAGTTTTCGTAAAGTCGAATTTCGACGGTCCGAGAATCGAAACGTCCAACACTCAATTCAGCCATTTATTTTGGCCGAATTACACCTCCTATAATGGCTAATCCGTTGGCAATTTTCTCCATTTATTTGGTGGCTTTACTACCTCCATAATGGTCATTATTTGGCCAATAATGGCTGTTATGGAGGCTGTCAAACAGTCCCTCTTCCTCCTATATAAACACCCCTTACACCATTGTTGAGGCACACTTGATATACACGAAAATACACAAAGCAGAAAGCAAAGCAGTTTCTTCCTAATCTTCCAAGCATCATTTCGTTATTCAATATTCTTCACGGTAGCTTTTGAGTTTCCTTTGCTCAATAGTTCCATTGTCGTTTTATCTTGGGAGACGAATTGTCCGGACGTATAAAGGATACATACGGGGCAATATTGTCTTAAGGACGAGTGCCACACTCGACTCAAAGAAAAACAACTTTCCAGTTTTCTTGATCAACAAAATAGTAATTTCAGTTTGTTGTTATATTGTAATTTTCAGTTTTATAGTTGAATTGTAATTTCAATTCTTACATAAGCAGTTACTTGTAATTTCCGTTTCCTGCAAATCCTTTGTAATACCCAACACCCAACATATAGAACCTTCTATTGTACCTCCAGGCAGAGCTTCTTTCACTTCACAACTATCAATACAAAGGACGACGGAAAAAGAAAAAGGATTTGAGAATCTTATTTGTTGATTTAGCTCTGATCTTTGGCTCGAGATTTTGTCATTTAAGTTATTTTATTGAAGTTCCTTATTTTTTCTTTTCTCGGCACAGAAAGAGAGGTTTAAGCTTTCAATAGTTTCAAATGATTTTGCGTGTCCATGCTCTGAATATAAACGAATCAATTCAGATGATACTCATTGTAAATTTGGAGGTTTGAGATTTTGTTTTAACAACTAGGAAGAGGAAGATGAAAAAAGAAGCGAATAAGTAGCTTAAAGAGGATCTCTTAATCTCCGACACGTATAGTCCTTCATACCTTGGAATTTTGTCTCCAATTGCATTCACAGTATCCTGTGAGCATTTGGATTCAGTAGATCTATTCTGTCTATAAGCTTTGTTAGAACACACTCGTCAAGAATTTGTTGGTTTGATTTATCTAAGAATACAAGAATTGTTGAACCCTTGACAGGTTTATTTGAAAATCCAAGCACATGCTGCTGCAAGGATGGGAAATACTGCAAAGAGTTCATCAGCTTTTGTCAAGTCAGCAACTTCGACATTGCTCCACACAATTAGTGAATCTGAGAAGGCATCATATGTTGCACATATTAACAGCTATCTTGCGGATGATGAATTTTTGAAGAAATACCTTCCTATTGATCCTTTAACTAATGATCTCTTTGAGGTCTCCAAGGATGGAGTTCTAATTTGGTGAGCATCAAATCTTCACTTTGTATATTAATATGCCTCAAGTATGTAAAACGTCTTTGACTAGATTGTTAATAATATTGTTCTTTTGCTGCAGCAAGCTTATAAATGTGGCTGTACCTGGAACAATTGATGAACGGGCAATAAACATGAAGAGAATGTTGAATCCATGGGAAAGGAATGAAAATCATACCTTGTGCCTCAACTCTGCTAAGGCAATTGGATGTACTCTAGTCAATATAGGCACTCAAGACTTTATTGAAGGAAGGGTATGTATCCTTTTCACAAATGCAATATGTCTTCAATGATTTGTCCTATAACGCAACATCTTAGGTTTGACTCTGTTCCCTATTGAGTTACCAAAGGGATCCCATCAATCATGAGTTGTGAACTTTGTTTCTGGCCTTTCTTTCCCATAAAATCGTGTTGGTCTAAATAGATTTATCAATAGCATTCTTCCCTTGTCTTTGAGCAGCGTTTATGTAGTATCAGTTGAACTACCTTTCTCTTTTCATTTGAATGCAAATGTAACCCTGAAACTTATGTTCAAGGGATGATGTCAATTTTTTTTTTTTTCATGTTCAGGGATATGATTCAATCATGTCTATTATCCCTGCTGTCTCGACATTATCTTGTTCCCTGGTCCTGTGGCTGGATTATATTGATTTAAGTCATCCATCTTGTGCTTCTTCTGTGCAATATCATGGACTAATTGTTATTCAAAGATGTGTCCCATGCTTTCCGTATTCCTCAAGATATATTCATAGGCTTACTTTTATCAGTGTGAATTTTTTTGTCTGTGAGGTTTTATGGCTGGCATGTTTTATCTAACTTCAGTTTCTGCATTGTTACGTACTTGTCTAATACTTCTATCTTTTTTAATGGTTTCCAGAGGCATCTTGTTCTTGGAGTGATATCTCAAATCATTAAGGTACTCTAAATGTGTCCTTACTGAATCATTTAGTGTATTTTAAACTTTGATATAATGAGGTAACTTTAGTATGGATAGATTGCCTTTACAAGATGAAGGAATCAGCATTAAGATTTAAAAATCAACAGCATAGATTTTAGCTTGCAGGACGTAAAATCATTACCAATTTATTTTAAGGACAGTGATTTTCTTTCATGCTGTTTCAGATTCAACTATTGGCAGACCTCAACTTAAAGAAAACACCTCAGTTGTTAGAGTTAGTCGATGATAACAAGGTAAAGATACACACTCATTAATTCTTCATTTTGACAGCTTGCGGCAAAACTTGTGTTATATACTTGATTATCTCAAATGTGTGATGTCAGGATGCAGAGGAGCTGATGAGTCTACCTCCAGAAAAAATCTTGCTCAGATGGATGAATTTTCAATTGAAGAAAGCTAAATACGAGAAAATTGTGACGAACTTCTCATCTGACATAAAGGTAGATAAAAAGGAGTTGGACTTGGCATTTTCCTTGGTCTTTTAAAAATTTATCTTTTCCCCTTAGAGAGGGAGACCGTGGGGCTTGCATTTTTTTTCAATGCCAGAAATTCTAAATAAGTTTTCCATTGAAATTATAAAAAAGGATCAGATAATTCACATAATTTAAAGATATCTATACATTGAGAGTTCTCAAATAATCAAGCTATTTAGTTCTATAGAATGAATGGTGGAAGACTTTCTTGTCCTTCTACCCAGAAATAAAAAAAAAAGAGCTTTTCTCTTCATCCCTTTTGTGTAATTTCTTTATCCATTTTAAGTGTATAATGCTGATTCTTAAGCCATCCATTTGCTTTTGTAGGATGCAGAAGCTTATGCTCACCTCTTAAATGTTCTTGCCCCGGAGTACATTAATCCTACCACACTCACTGTGAAAGCACATTTAGAAAGAGCAAAGTTGGTTTTGGAACATGTGGATAGGATGGGTTGCAAAAGATACTTAACAGCGAAAGATATTGTGGAAGGCTCTCCAAATCTTAACCTTGCATTTGTGGCGCATATCTTTCAGCACAGGTAAGAAGCTAGTGTTTCTTTGAGTTCTATGTATGAACGTGCTGACTATGTCTGTTTTAAATTTTCTTGTGCATGACTCATTTACAAGAAGAAGTTGCTGGTTAAACCTTTTGTCTTGAAGAATTTCAGTTGTTGTAGCACAACGTTTTGGTATTTTTATTGCTTTTGATTAGAAATATAGACAGAATATGTGCAACTTATGGACCATGTTAATTTGCAATTTATCTCTTGTTCTTTTAAAACAGTGTGTCTTGGTGCTTTACCTGTTTTTTCTTAGCTACTGAAAGCCAGCAGAGTGACTTGAATAAGCAATTTTTTTCCTTTTCCACACTTTTGTAATAGACTGACCAATTGTGTGATTAGCCAATTCAGCTACTCAAGTTTTGAGAGGTTACAACTTCACAGGGAATATGGTGAAATTAGTGCTACACATTTCATGGGGACTGATATTTAACTGTTAAAATTTAATTACTTGATTACTTGTTTCAATGAAGGGGATCCTTGAAGTAACTGGTAAAGTTGCTGCCATGTGAACAGGAGGTCACGGGTTCAAGCCGTGAAAACAACCTCTTGCAGAAATGCAGGGTAAGGCTGCATACAATTGACTCTTGTGGTCCGGCCCTTCCCCGGACCCGTGCATAGCGGGAGTTTAGTGCACCGGGCTGCCCCTTTTTTTGTTTCGATCTTGAATTGACCATAAACCTCTTATCCATAGGAATGGACTATCAACTCAAACAAAGCAAATATCCTTTCTGGAGATTTCACCAGATGAAGCTCAAATGTCCAGAGAAGAGAGAGCTTTCCGCTTTTGGATCAATAGTCTTGGAAATTCATCTTACATAGACAATGTTTTTGAAGATCTCAGAAATGGGTGAGTGTTACCTCAGTACCGTAGTATTGCAAACTTCCCCATGGAAGCGGGCTTATTTCATGTTACTACAAAATTTCCTGACTAAGTTAAACAACAAAGAATTTGAACTCCTGTGATCTAACTTTGCTCATGCAATGACATTTGTATATCTACCCGGTCTCATGAAAGTGTTAAAGTATTTATACAAAGACCACTTCTATGATAGTGTGCATACACAGGTGTATTTATTTCAATCTAATGAATGGTTGTGTCTTTCCAGATGGTTGCTTTTAGAGACCCTTGACAAGGTGTCTCCTGGAATTGTTAATTGGAAAATTGCTACTAAGCCTCCAATTAAGATGCCATTCAGAAAAGTAGAAAACTGCAACCAAGTTGTGAAGATCGGGAAGCAACTGAAGTTTTCTCTTGTAAATATTGCTGGAAATGACATTGTACAGGGAAATAAGAAATTAACATTGGGCAAGTGTTGTCGTCCTTTCTTCTTCTTCTTCTTTCTCCTTAAATTTATTCATATCTGTATTATCAACATGTTATTTTTTGTTTTCGGCAAATTGTTTTGGACCAACATTCTTTGTCCCCTATTTCAGCTTACTTGTGGCAGTTAATGCGATGTAACATGCTTCAGCTCTTGAAGAATTTGAGATTTCATTCTAATGGGAAGGAAATCACTGATGCCGATATTTTAGAGTGGTCCAACAGCAAAGTAAGAAATTCAGGAAGCAAGAGTCGCATGGCTGGTTTTAAGGTATAATTTCTAAAGATCAGTCTTTTTCAGATTCAGAACAATAGAGTTGAGTAGGCCTTTAATTGATTATTTTGATAAAGTATGGTTTGCTAGCAGGCATATAATCATTATCGTGTGTGTGTGCGTGTGCGTGTGCGTGTGTGTGTGTGTGCATATAGCAATCCAATTTCAATGTTTTGAACCTTGCTTTGAAATGTATTGTTATTGGTAATTAAAAGGGGTGAAAAAATAACGTTTGTGTGCACATCAAGTTCAAGTTTTACTTAAGCAGATTATACATGTATGCATATGATATGTAAACCCCCAAGGCCCTAACCATCAAACTTTCAGTTGGATTACTAAATGTGACAATAAGTTCCATTTTCTGGTGGAAAATTACCTGAAATGGCTTGCAAAGAAACGTGTAGCTTCTATACAATCCCTGAATTTCAATTGGACACCTGTTTTTGGTCAAATTGGATGCTTTATGTGCAGCTTCTTTTGCCTCACAGTTAGATCAAATATCCTGACATAGTTGTTGGATTAGGCAATGCTAGTCGAATAATAACTCATGTTGGCTAGCATACACTTCTTTTACCTCTCGTTATTGTGAAATGGAGAACTGATTCCGTTTATTTACAGGATAAGAGCTTGTCAGATGGCATCTTTTTCCTTGAGCTGCTTAGTGCTGTACATCCTCGAGCTGTTAACTGGAGTCTTGTTACAAAAGGAGGAACTGGTAAGCTTATTTCAGACTTCAAATAGATTCCTGTATTCTGATTTACTTTAGTTGCTTGTTATTATCAACACGAGACGTTCTTTCTTGCTATTTCTGTTTCTTTTTTCTGAACGAATAGCAAATCTATCAAAATACTATTGGATGGAAATTTCGTGTGATACCCTGCTAAATATTTTGACCTTGCTGCAAAGAGAGCGCTATCTTGAACTTAGGATCAGAGAGTAGCACTAATAAATCTACAATACTGCATTTTCCTATAATGCCATTGAATGGTACAACTACGTTTAACACCTTAGACTTTTGCTTACTTTCTATTTGTCAAGCTCAACCACTTCATGAAGGTTTGTGCTATCCAAGAACTAGGATCAAATACTGAGATGTGAAGGGAAAATATTATATGATTGAATACATTGATCTTTGTAAACATGCTAAGATTTCTCATCCTTTATTTATTGACAAACCCAATTGGGGCACTATGAAGCATGTCTAACTTACTTGTGGATACAGAACTTCAGAATCACTTAGTCAGATGATACCTGAATAAAGGAGGAGACATGGTCTATTCACATTTTGCCTATGAAATCTTTTCTCTGTTTTTTCCCAATGATATCCAATGATATATCCACATTCTAAGAGAATTGAAACATGCATTAATTACGAGTGATTTTAATGAATCATCCAAACATTCTCAAGAAATGGCTATCAAATTGAGAAAGAGGAACAGACGCACCCATAACCTGGATAGTCCCGACCAATTGAGATCATTCAATATAGTCAAAGTAACTTAATATGCTTATTCAGCCAAATAAGGAAAGTTAAATTCAATTTGAACTGTCTAAAGTGGTATGCTTCTTTTCGTCTGAAACCAAAAGAGCTAAGAGAGATCAGCATTATTGACCTTGTATCATGTTAGTCCTTCTTTGAGTTACTTATTTTGTGTTTCTCCATTCAGTCGTAACTATCAGTACATTCGACTTTTTAGTTATGCGAAATTTTGGTTGACGCAGAGGAGCAGAAGAAGATGAACGCAACCTACATTATCAGTATTGCAAGGAAACTTGGATGTTCAATATTTTTGTTACCCGAAGATCTGATTGAGGTAATCTTTCATTTGCTTAACTATGTTTTTGTCACTTGCTTTCTATAATCCCCACTCGACATGCATGGATGATTGATGCATCCCATCTTTGAGGAGGCTTAGGAACCTGTCATGCCTTTTAGCTTTCATGCAATTGAATTTGCTGCCTCTAGTACTAAAACAAGTCAAATCAAGTGCGGGGTAATTTCCGAAATGGTCACTCAACTTTTACTTTATTGCACAAAAGTCACTAAACTATTTTTTGTAACAAAAAAGTAACTCAATTTTGTCCAAGTATCATGAAAGTCATCAAATAATCTTTTATAATTAGAAACTAACTCAACTTTAGCGAAGTATCACAAAAAGTTGCTATATTTGAATTTGATGCTTGCATTGTGTTCTCTACTGACTTCTGTAATACTGCAAAATCATAATACATTATGGTGTGTGTTTAATCAGGTAAATCAAAAGATGATGCTTACACTCACAGCTAGTATAATGTATTGGCACTTGAAACAACCAATGGAGGACCAAACTTGTACATCTTCAGATAGTGATAGTAGTTCAATGGACACAATCTCAACCTCAACGTTGGATGATACTGCTTCTGAGTGTTCAATGGATGACAACAGCAACAGATAACTGGGAAATTTTTTCGTGTGCTGATTTTATTTTTTAAAGTTCTTTGTGCTCATTGATTGAAATTTAGGGTGTATGGCTTTTGTAAGTAGTCAATCAGTGTTCAATTGCAGTTTTCCTAAAAAAAATATATTGTGAATATAGTTAGAGTTATTTTGTATTGTATAAGAGATCTTGTTTAGTGTATTGTATATTTGGTTTTATATGTCTACTAGTGAATTTGTATGTAAAATACCTAAATAATCTTTTTGTAATATCCAATGAAAATATTTTAGTCTTCAAATCCAAATAGATTATATTTCAAGATTTAATCCATTATTATTTACCCTTAATTTTATATTTTCTCTAATTTTTTTGTCACTTAATAGTTTTTAGTCTTCTAGAGATATTTGTAATAGCCTACACAGATGAAACTATTTTTGTTTTATTTTTTCTTAAACTCTGTAAATAACGATAATTTACAAATTATGAACATACCTCAAGTATTGATCAAATTATTAAACTCCTGCATTGCCTGCCAAATCTTCGTCCTCAAAACGCATAAAACTTATAGATATTGAATTCTAGAAGAAAACTTTTGTAATTTGTTAGTATTTCATAGCTAGTGAGCAATGCTAACTGCTTGGAACAACTCTAATCTTTGATCTTTCTTAGGCTGAGGATTTAGGTAAACTAAACCTTTCAGCGGTGAAAGGGAAGGTATAAACTAGGAGTATAAAGATGCACTATTCCTAATCGGTTATGAGTAAAATTCTCTATTAGGGATATGGCGCGATCAAATAAACATGAGATTTGTAAGAGCAATGGATCAACATTGACTATACACTCAACGACGTGGCCTAGTACTCAATGAAGTTTTAATTTCCAATGGAGACAAAATACTAGGTGATTTCTTCCTATTTGTTCTAATAATTAATCGAGATGTTTGCAACTTGATCCGAACACCATGATTATAAAAAAACATTGACTATAATTTGAATCAAGAAAATAATTTTATAAATATTTTTTGGGTATCATTTTTAAATTTCTTTATTAAAAAATCTCTTTTAAAAAAGATCTAAAATTTAAAATAATTATGTAAAAATCTACAAACCATTTATCCAATTTGTAAAAATAACATATGAAAATTGTGTAGAATCATTCTCTTATTTAAATTGTAAGTGGTCATCAGAGCTTTCGAAATGAAAGAATTTTGATTTTTAGTGCATTATAAATAATTTTATTTGTATTAAGGAGCTCATTGAAGAAAAAAAAAGATGATAACTAAATCCAAAAAAGAATTTTTTAGACGTTTAGATCCCAAGATTTAGGTTTTTTCTTCCCCGCCAAGATCTGCTTCTTCCACCATTTCTCTTCGTAGCTCGCCTTGCCCCAAATACACTTCTTCAGATTGGAAATCGAACTTGTAAGTTGAATCTATTTTAAAAAAAAACATTACTTTTTGTTGTTATCTTATTGAAATTCGTGTTTTTTAACTTGAATTTGTTATGCTTATTATGATTCTTTCTGACAAAATTTAGAAAAAAATGTGATTTTGTGTGTTTTTCACACGGGTACAGATGAATAAACGTCTATTTCTAGTTTATATATCAAAATATATGAGTTTGTGCACGTGCTTCTGTTAGTTTTGGATAGCTAGAATTTGTTGAATTTTAAGTTTTATGCACTGATTGTGTGAAAAATATTTACACCAATTAGGTCACTTATTAGGCAATTTACCTCTGTATATAACTTGAATCCTATTTTGTTTCTATATGCTTTTACTTCCTTGTTTAAGCTAATGACTGGAATAACATATTTGAAGTTTGTAAGTTTATTTATTTTTATTGCAAAGATTTGTATGATCTTGATAGACATCATTACTGACAGGTGAATCTTACGAAAGAAAATGGTTTCTGAATTGATAAATGCCAACCCCGTTGTGTATCAGAAGGAGCGTCGAGCTAGGATTGCTCCAAGTGTGGATGAATATGCAGCTGAAACTATTGACCAACTAGAGATTTTTGATATCCTTTTGAATGATTGCTTTCTATCATCCTTGAGCTAATGATGGCTGAAATCCAATATTTTTCTTAACCTGTTATGTTAGACTTGAAATTAATCTTTCTATAATAGATGTTTATGCTCAATCATTCGGATTTCTTATAGAGCAGTACTAGCATGCTAAGTCTCTGAGTAGCATTAGCATATCAACAACAACAACATACCCAGTGTAATCCCACAAGTGGACAAGTGGGGTCTGGGGAGGGTAGAGTGTACGCAAACCTTACCCCTACCTTGGGAGGTAGAGATTGTTTCCGATAGACCCTCGGCTCAATGAAAAGCAAACACAAACACCTAGAGGAAGACTTTGAATTTGCAAAGTAGAGTTAATTTCGTTGTAGTTGTTTCTGATATTTATGGTTGCGCCATGTAGTTCAATGTGAAAGATGAAGTTGGCAAAAAAAAAACTTTTGCTCCTTTTATTTGTATTTCTTCTTTATCTTTATTTTTGTGCCATGTCGTTCAATGTGAAAGATGAAGGGAAAAAACCTTTTGCACCTTGGTGCACGAAATATGTTTGGTATAATAAGGTCGATTCTTATATTCTGTAAAACCTATTATTTTTCCTAAAGCTTAAAAAATGAAGTTGGAGTGTAGTAGGCTCATTAAGTACCAAGCTCTCGGTCTTATCTTCTCCCTTCTGAGGGCTCAACTGTGGCCGCGTCCTTCAGATATCATCCGTTGTATTCCAAACCAATTTTGGATTACGACCACAGATGCAGCCATCAGACAATGCAGCAGTAAAATGGTCTATGTCTTCACCGGAGCATCTGTACATAAGCACAAACTAACATAGGTGATCCTCCTCTTCCTCAGGTTCTCAACTGTTAGTATAACTCTCCTCATTGTCAACCACTCAAAGAAACAATCCTTATTGGGTGTCCTAGGGACCAAAATAGAAAGGTAGGGCAAGGTCGACTCCTCTCGCACTAACAAAGTCTGTTAATATGACTTAACTACGAACAAGCCATCCCTACTCTCCCGCAATCTCCGGAGATCCGTCGTAGCATATGGTACACCATGTCTTTAAAGAAAATCAACCAGGTTTTGAGATTCATTGGCCCTGTCTCCCAATGCTAGAGGTTCCTCCTAGATTTCAAATCCCGATAAACTTCCCCTTCATGTGTCATACGAATCTGTTGGATTGTCAGCTCTCTCTGGCACGAGACTCTATAAATGGTTGGAAAGGAAAGCCTCAAGTCACACTCTCCACTCTACTTGTGCCCCCAAATACTAATTCTGCTCTACAGAAATAGAGGAGATGTGGGAGGATAGAAGTACATTTTTCTGTAGAACATGACAACAACTGTCTTTAGTTTGATTTTTCAGGAAGCCTTTCACTAAAGAAGTTGACATATCACTTTTTTTTGGGGTGGGGGGGTGGGGATGTGTGAGGTGGGCATGCATTATTTGCACATTCAATGTTTGTTTTACATTTTTGTGATTTCTGCCAAGGCAAATCGAAGTGTGCATTGTTTTGTTATTCCTAGCAAATGGTAGAATATATTAGGATCACATGCCATGAAAATATTTAGGATCATTCTGCCTCCAGTTCTGATTTGAGGTGATACTGTTCAATCAGGATTAAAATATGGGTCAGTGTAAGGTACTTTGGTTGATGAACTTTTACATAGTCTCAAGCTTTTCCTTTTGCTTCACAAATGCTAGTGTCATAATCCAACAAGTAACTTAAGTACAATACATTTGACTGTGTGTTTTGATAGGATTCCTTCTAATTCTTTTTCTGCCTGTTTGGGTCATCATTGTGTCGTCTCGAAGGGAACTAAGAGTATGAAGTTTGATTTGTCGGGGCAACTTCATAGCTATGAAAAGTTAAATGTTCCTTAACATTCTTACACTATCTTAGAGATATAAAAGATCCAGAGCATCCCTATTCTCTGGAAGAGCTGAAAGTTATAACAGAAGATTCCATTGAAGTAGATGACGAGCGAAGCTATGTAAGGTGAGAACTAAATCCGTTTCATATGTTTCTGTTTTGATTCCTTGTAATTGGCATCTTTATTTTGTCTAAGAGGAAGTTCTTCGATTCAGGGTCACATTCACGCCTACTGTGGAGCATTGCAGCATGGCGACCGTTATTGGATTATGCTTGCGTGTGAAACTTATGCGATGTTTGCCTTCACGTTATAAGGTATGCTTTATCACCCTTCTATTTGGAATAAACAGACTCGTGTGTGTTACACATCTGTGCCTGTAAAAAGCATATTACAGTTTCATTGTAAATTATTCAATAAGTGATATGCTACTATGATACTCCCTCCGTTTTTATCCCTATTTATGTTTTAAGATATAATTTCTCCTCATTGAATATTTATTCTATTTATGTGTCATCTTGAGGTGTTTGTAGTCTTCAAGAACAATTACTACTAAGGGTAAAGTGGGTGAAAAATAATTAATTTGGTCTTGAACTTCTAAAATGACAAATAATTTGAGACAACTATTTTTAGAGATCACGACAAATAATTTGAGATGGAAGGAGTATTATAGAAGTTAACAATTCCCAAAATCACAGAGTACTGGGGAAGACGTTCATATAACTGTTAAGCTGGACCAAGCAATGATGTCACGTGCCGCTGTGTATGTGTGTTTTGTTTGAACTGTCAGTGACTTCAACCTTAAAGTTGTTTCCATGGACTTTGAATTCTTGTTGTGCTTTAACTTCTTTTGGGGTGTAACTGCATGGTATGGATAACCCATAGTAGACCTGTAGCCGGTCTCTATGTTATTTCAACTTTCTAGTTGCATTTTTAATCTACAAGATGCGACGACTTCTATTGGAGTTCATTTATTTGCAAGTTTTGTGTTTGCTTGTTTGTAATAACACATCCTTGTTTTCTTGCCAGGTGGATATTAGAGTAGCACCTGGGACTCATGCTACGGAAGCTGCAGGTATCTTTCTGTCTCTCTGTATCTGTCATACAACATCCAGAATTTAGTCACCATTACCCTCTAACCACTAACTAGGACAAAGTTTAAGCTCCCATTTGTTGGCTTTCACTCTGCTGGGCTTCTCCCATTTAAACCCACGGGGACCTGCATTTGTCACTTCCTATTTGCTTCAACAAAAGGGCATCTTCCTTTTTGGAGCAAAGCTCACAAACTGTATACATTATATTTTCTCTTTGTAACATACCACACGGCATAGAGCTGAATATGGTTCTATTTTTCCATATATGGTGTACGCCCTTTTCCATTTAATATAAGTTCTAGCACATCCCCAAAAGAAAAGAGAAGGAAAAAAGAAAGCCATACAAGATTCTTGTTTTGTCATCAAGCATTAGCACAGGAGAGTTTTTTAAGAGTTATCTCTGGTTGCTTTATATCCAGCAACTGATCAATTATTTTCTGCTTGCAGTAAATAAGCAGTTGAATGATAAAGAACGGGTAGCTGCAGCATTGGAAAACCCTAACCTTGTCGACATGGTAGACGAATGCCTTGCTCGATGGAATGAGTAAGTTTTTGTTCAGTATATGGAGATAAACCTGAGAACCTTTCATCAAAATGTCCTATGTTATATTATCTTTTGTGGTTGTCTTTGAACAACTTTTCATTGGTTTTATTTAATTCGTTATATTAATAAGGTTGTTGCTTAGTGAAACTGTGAAATCACAACGTAGAGGTTGGTATGAATAGGTTGTATTTTTATAAAAAGATGTATGCAATATTTATATCATCATATTCACTTGGTAGCTCGATGTTTACCTATAAGAGTACTGGTGAGTGGTGACTCATGACTTGGATTTTCACGAAAACAGAATTTGAAACGGCCTGGATAATTTAAAAAATATGTGAACGCGTCCATTTAAGTTGGTTTGGTTCAAATGTTGCGACAATTTTTGGAATTGTGCAATTTCTAATTTCAAAATATTCAAGTGATGTTGTAGTGTTGTACTAATGCAAAATATTGAAGTAAAAAGAATTTCTAAACTTCCTTTTTTCTTACAAGTTACAACCAGTGTCCGGCGGGCACATTAATTAATCTACCAAGTCCTTATTTTGTCCTACCAGTACGGGTAATTGTGTCCTGTGTTTGTGTGTGCTAAAATTTAAACCATGATCTCCCGTGGCTTTTGTACACTTAATTGACCTTATGGTGCAAAAAATTGGAAATCTCATGTTCACTCAAGACGAGTGAAATGATTTGCAGTTAGGTATCTGTACATTGATGAGTGATCGAAAATCAAATGATATTTAGTTTTCCCAGTATGACTTCATAAAGTATTTTATGACATAAATAAATACAGTACTTGTATATACACGAAATTTCTCGCTCATTGTACACAAAGGAGTCCACCCAGGTGGTTACAGAGAAAATTATACACCTTCATTCCATGAAGCCCTGAGCAGCAAAAACGCCGAATAAACAGATGAAATGATTATGAAGTGGAAAAAATAAAGAACTAAAAGCATAAGATCCCCATCATTCCATCAGTTCATAAGTTTGTCAGAATATTTAAATTCTAAGAGCGCAAACAGACTTTTTTCTTTTTTCTTGTCAATGGACGGACCTCATTCATTTATAAGCTTATTATTCATAAGATTTTTTTATTTAGCAGCTCATCAACGAAAAATTGAATTTAATCATACGTCAAGTCAAAAGTATATTAGGGCAACAAAAGGCTAATATTAGAAAACGTATAGAGAGAAAAAAACAAGCAAATTTTGACTTGCGGACATCACATAATAGTGCAACCATTTGGATTCTCATAGCCAGAGTAGCCATGTTGGTATCCATAATCACCCGGCGGAGGAAAATAGGATGCTGGTGGTTCACGGTGGTGCCCCAACAGCAGTGGTGGTTGTCCACGGTAGTGTCCCAGCTTTAGTGGCGGTTGTCCATGGTGGTCCCCCATTAGCATCGGTGGTGGTCCATGGCGTTGGTGTCGAGGGACCGCTAAAGGTGGCTGCAATGCCATGCAACGACGTGGAGTATGATCCACAGGAAAGTCATCGAAAGGGTCACGAAAATTCATCCTATAGCCCATCTCAAGGCTCTCCACTCTCCGCATTCTCGAGAACTGGTCCAAGTCATCATTCCAGTAGTTTCTGATGTGCGATGGTGGATGAAATTGTGACAACGATGGTGGTGGTGGTGGTGGTGGTGGTGGTGCTAATGGTGAAAATGGAAATGGATGTCCGCGAGAATTACAACAATCATGTTGACATGCTTGTGCAACGTTTTGATCACTGTGTGGTGGTGGTGGTGGTGCCTCTCTTTTAGGTGATGAAGGTGGTGGTGGTGGTGGACAAGGCTTGCATTTCCGCGGACGAATCATATCAGGATCCATTGTTGAAGAAAGCTTTCACACACTACACAAACAACTTTCTGGTATTAGATTTATACTTACTCGGTCTTCAATCAAAGCCTATGGTAAAACAGGCAAAACTCAAAAGGAAGGTGTTAAGCACCCTTCGAGGTCCACAAATGTAGGTCCCAAACAGCCCCCCACTATTCTATCGGAGTCCAAGCCCAAAGGACTCTTCAACACCCCGACACTCGGGTTCAGACCCTGTTAAACACAAATATATATATATATATATAGAATCTACACTTTAGTTTAAACATACCAGGGTTGAGAATGTCTTCAAGTATGTAGCATTCTACTGGAACAGGGATTGAGATGTACTAACACATGATGAGCAAGGTCAGATACGAGTAGATAAATTTCTATCGCAGGATTTCTACATGTTTGGGCTGGCATATTTAAACAACTTCTATAAGCATAATTACTAATAAGATGGTGAGATAAACGACTTGGAAAATTGTATACTTTCTAAATGATTTATCACACATAAAGCAGGTTGGGTTGTATACTTCTAGCCTTATTATTTCATATTGACCATTGACAAAGACATACAACCAAGGTATTAAAACTTGCAAATTCAAGCAAATTAATTCCAAGGATCCTATGTGAGATTTATCATTTAACTCATGAAGGATTAGAAGTCATTCAATACTATATGCATGGTAATCTAATGCAAGAATAACTTCCACACGTATAACTATGAAAGAAAATCTACACTAGAAAGAAGAAAAGAAGTGAGCAAACCACAATGCCAACCGCAACAAGCAATAGCAAATCAGTGGTTTAGGGCAAGCAAAAAGAGAAAATACAAATTAGAGTTCGGGACACTAGGGATTTTCCAATTTTAAACACATGCTTATATAAATTGAGCCAAGTGATACTAAAATCAAAGCCATAATTGTTAAATATAGGTTTGTATCCGTGTATAATTTTAGTAGTTATTTCCGAAAATCAAACCTAAATCTCATTAAGAATAAATATACACGGATTTTTCGGAAATAACTACTAAAATTGAAAGATCTTACAATATGCATAGGTATTTTACCATATGAAGTCGGCGTCCTTAATACTATAATTACAATATCATTTTTCTTTGTTAAACTATCTTCGATATACTTCATAATCATGTTTACTAATTAAGAAAATATTATATAAAAAAATAGAAAAGGGTCAGTCGAATATATTCCTTTACTTTCATTTATTGTTTAAGTCTATCTCCTGTTTTTTTTTTTGGCTATATAGTCCTTACTATCCACCAAAATTTCATATATACCCCTAACTTAACCGACTTGAAAATGGAAGACCCGTCCCACCCCCGGATAACCCGCGACCCGTTAAACGACTCACTTCCAATAAAAACCCTGATGTGAATTTTTTCCAGCTCCCATGTGTGAATTTAATCTTCCTGTCGAGTAACACTATTCCTAGTTTCAAGTTTTTGCAATGCCACAAGGGAGATGAGCGTGAACGTGGAGGATATTTCAGGCTATAAAATATAAAAGAAGAGGAAAGCCTAGGTTTTGTGTCCAGATTTTTCAATCTAATATATTCATGTGTTCAAATTTCCAGAAAAAGATGAACAATTTAACCCTCAATTTTTATTATATAATTTAATATTACCCTTAGGTTAAAGTTTCGTTAAGAGTGAAGGCTGTAAATGAAATTTTTTTCTAACCGAGAGATAAAAGGTCAATTCGCATTAATTCCCTTATTTTGGGTTGGTTTTTAATTTTTGTCCATCAAAATAAAAGTATTTAATTTTTGCCCATCAAAATAAAAGTATTTAATTTTTTCCCTTCGCCTAAAACCTCAGGGTTCCGGGTTCGAACCGTGCTCAGGCGTAAATTAAAAAAAAATTATATTAGGCAGAGGTTGCCAACAAACTATGTTTTAGCAAACTTTACCTGATAAGGCATAGTTTGCAGGAAACGCTGCCCCATCGGCATAGTTTGTCTTTAGGCATAAGACAAACTATGTCCGATGGGGCAGAGTTTGACTCTGCCTAGCGAATCTAAACACTTTTATACAATGTTATCCACCTATATACAAATGGTGTATACCTATTTATACACACATATATACATAAATATACAAGACAGAAACATTATGTATATAGGTGTATAAAAATGTATAATAGTGTATAAGAGAGGTGTATACACTATTATACACCCACTACCCCTGCCCTTCCGATGTCTCCATCGCAACCTCAACTAGCTCCGGCGACCCCTCGTCAGTAATTTCATTGCCGCCACCAGCGCTCCACCACCACCTCGATGAGTTTTTTTATATAGATCTAGATCTAGTTAATTTTTTATCAGATCTGAGCCACCAAAAAGTCATAGTTGTCGAAAAAAGAGAAAGCACAACAGAGAGAGGAGGTGTGGTAGAGAGAGCGCGATAGAGAGGAGGAGGAGGGCAGGAGAGAGAGCGAGAGAGGAGGAGGAAGAGGGAGTAGGTGTAGAGAGAGAAGGTCGGCGAGTCCTTTCTGGTGGTGCCGACTGGCGGCGTCGTCGTCGTTGGGAGATGTCGGTGATTAGGGTCCAGTAAAGAAGAGAGAGAGGGGGGGGGGGGGAAGAGGGAGTGGGTTATTTTTTGTAAGACTTAAAAAGGTGGGTTAATTTTGGTAGGATTAGTACCCTAATTAACATAGGGTGTAATTATTTCATAAAAGTTTATCCAGTTTAAACTAAATTACATATTGTATATTATATCTCGTACATCTCATTTTTAGTTCAATAAATTAATATATATTAATAAAAATATATTCACTAAATTTGTTACTTTCTCTATCCCAAAAAAAATTCCTATTTTCTTTATTAGTTTGTCCCAAAAAGATTGACACCTTTTGGGTTAGGGAGGTCTCCTCCGTCAGATCCAAATCTGAAATAATGAAGTTGTGATCAATTCATCACCAGATCAAAATCTGACGAAGATGCTGGAATTTATGGCTTCTTCTCCTTCTTTGTATCTCAGATTTAAGTGTATTCGTCTGGCCGAAAACTTCTTCCTCCACCACTGCTTTTCACGCTAGAAAAAGGAGCCGCCTCTTTCTCCTCAACTACCTTTCAAGCCAAAAAATTATTGTATACATACAATGTACTTTGTATTTCGTCAGAGATCTAAAGTATTTTGTGTTTTCGCCGGAGATCTAACCGGATTTGATTATATTCTCCATTTTTTAAATACAATATATTTTGTATTTTTATTGGTGATTTTGATCGAATTCGATTGTATTTTATATTTTTGTCGAAGATTTGACCGAATTTAAGTGTAAATATAGTGTATTTACTGTATATTTATGTTGATTGATTGATTTTTATACATATGTATTTGACTGCATGTGTTGTTTGACTGATATATATACATATGTATTTGACTGACTGTATTGTTTAATACACCAAATACATGTGAAACATGTAAAAATATAATTGTATTTTAGAATGGTATATTTAGATACACTAAAATACATACGAAAATATTCAAAAATCAGCTACAATCCCATAATTATGAAAAAGATAGCTATAATTGGTTAGAAGCTTACAAAATATAATTATTTCTATAAGTTTTTTATTATTTAATCCACATATTATAATTTTGAATTATTTGTTCACCAACCATACGAACCCCAAAGACATTGGGAAAGGCAGAAAAGAAAGCTGCAACGTCCAAGTTTGGGTAATAAGTTCATCTGTTGTGATTTTGTGATGTGGAGTTTGTTTAAATCTTTAATTGCTGGCTTTAATTTCTCTTTATGCCTTCTTGTTTTTTTTTTTTTTTTTTTTTTTTTTTTTTTTTTTTGATAATCCAGGTTTGTGCTTGCGCTATGTATTACCAAGGTAATAGCACCGTCCTTCAACACTATTACCAGGCCGCGGGATGTGCTCCGGTGGCCGTTTTACGGGAGCGTACAACTGATCAATCTATGTACCAATTGGTGGCCTGGAATCTACATCAGCTTTCTGTTGTGTTGTGCCATTCCTATTCGCTCACGGCCAACTGTCTATTTGGGACCAATTTGTATTATGATACATGAAGAATGATGATTGATGTGCAAGTTAAGTTAAGTCAATTACTCCTCCGTCCCAAAAAGATTGATCTAATTTTATTTGATATAAAATTTAGAAAATAAAAGAAGACTTTTAAAATGTATGGTCCACAATAAATCTCAAATATTTGTATGGTTACAAGTGATTTTATAAAGTTAAATTATTTCTAAAAAAAAGTCAATTTTTTTTAGATAAATTAATAAGGAAAGTATGTTAATTTTTTAGAACGGAGAGAGTAATAAGATTCATCAACCTCATATACACGTTATTCACGACAGTACTTATTCTTGAGATCTTTTGTTTTTTCTCTGTGAGCAATGAAGATTTGGACCGTATACCAGTTTATTTTTGTTTTTGTTTTTGTTTCTATTTATTGTTCTGCCAATCGAATTCTTTCTTGGTTGGAGAGTCTCAGTAAATAGTAAGTATAGTTAAAGGTTGAATTACTCTCCTACCTAATATATTATACTGCTAGTTTGAGCTCAGTCTTTCTTGTTGAGTCCATAACAATTGATACTAGAACAAGTTAAATGATTAAAGCTGAAAGGTGTTGGAAATTTGCCTTTGGTGGGAGGTTGTGTCCGCCCATATTTAATGACTTAAACACTAAGGTTCCGCATGTTGGAGGTTTTGTCTCTTCACACGTGCATAATCTACTAAGTGAGTAGATGACCAAAGGGCCAAAGATAGTCAAATTTCGTTAAGAAATGAAAGAGATATTGATCCACGAAGTAAGGTGTTTGAGGATGAAAATATGGTGTGAGACAAATCTACCACATCGGTGGGAAAAATAAGAATTGTTCTCTTTATAAGCCTAAATTATGCATAAGTGTTTGGAACCCCAAGGGGTAACTCATGTGTTTGAAAGAGGGAGGACCTAGGTGTGTTTGGGTTCGAGGCTAGCCCCACACGCGCGTCGTCCGTCCGGGCTCAGGTCACGGGCTTCTTCTGACATTATCTTTTGGTTCCCAAACTGTTTAGTATTTACAGTTTGGTCCCTTGAGTTTCAGGAAGCAACCAGGCCAACAATTTATGGCATTATGACATTAAACTTCTGAAACGTTTCTGGCCATGAATACCCATGATTACACCTCTCTTAAAGGACATTTTAATCACCTCTCCTCCTCCAAAAACACTATATAAACTTCTGAAACATATTTGAGGTAAAAGGAGAGAGAGGACAAAAACAAGAGAAAATTAGTCCAAAAGTGAGCAACAAAAACAGAGACTCTTCCTTCCTTTTTCCTCTAAATCAGCAAGTCGTTTCATGTTCATTTTCTTTTTCAGAATCAAACTATTTGCTTTATAGTGTTGATTAGTTGTTGTTTTATCTTGGGAGACTATTGCCCGCAAACGTAAAAGCATATATACGGGGCAATCTTGTCTTAAAGACAGAGAACCATCTCTCGACTCAGCCACATTTGTAACAATCCAGATTTAGTGTTTCTTGATTTCAGGTTATCAAGATTCAAGACTCAACAAGCTTGCAGCAGTTCTGAATATTGGTTGTTTGTTCATCCTTTCGAACACTTGTAATATTTATTTACTTCCCGTACATCAATTATAATCAACAAAAGGTACGTAACAAATGAAGCAATTATCTTAGGACAAGTGACGAAAGACTCGATGGATAATAGACTCGTCTCTCTATTCTTCCCCACTTAAATATCATATTTTTGTGTATGATAGAGTTTAAAATTGTGACGTGCATCTAACACACACATCACGTGTTCAACCCTTATCACCCGACGGAAGTCTAGAAGGTTTCTTTTGTATCTCATTATTGTGTGGATTTTTACAAAAAAAAAAATTAAGAATCTTTTAATATATTATATTTAGTTTTATGCCATAAATTTTGTTGAGTCGCCTTGGGGGTAGTGATTTTGCAAGGTGTTTCAAGACTCACATATAGAATGTTCCAAATGATGATACTAGAAAAGCATATTGCTTTCATAATGAATTGTTCAAGATTAAGCATAAAAAACATATAAACGTGTTTTAAAATTGGAGAAAAAAGAAGGATTAAAAAATAATATCAAGGGTGATTATGGTGAAAGAAGTCGATTGATTAGACAAAGTAGTTGGTGAAGTAATTTTTTATTTCTTTATTGGCTCCCGTCATGATGGTCCTACAGCGTGAGATGGTTTATTATTTTTGTCCAATCTGAACCTTAAAAAGTAGAAAGATGAGATTTATTATTTGGATCTAAACTATAGTTGTTATGGAAAAATCGGCATAAAAAGTATTTGAAATATAATTCAAATAAGCAAAGTCACATCATGCATTCAATAACTTGTGATATAGTGTTTTTCTATAAAAATGTATTCTTTTTAGGTGTTTGGTTGTTATGAATTACACAAAAGTAGTTATATTTACAGTTGTAGTGATAACTTTTTGTTACTCAAGGTGCCTTTCTACTCTAAAACTCCTATAATTGTCTCAAATAAATTGATTCGACATGTGACAAAAAGTTTACTTTACTCTATATTTCAAATATTTGAATTTTTTATAGTAAATTTAACAGTTACAAAATGAGAAATCGTTTATTACATTTTTTCAAATCAGATCATTAAAGTTTCAATTAATAGATTATTAATTAACTGAAACGTTTAATAAGATAAAAGGATAATTTGTAGTATTACTAATATGAATGAGGGAGAATGGAGGAGCTTCCTGTCAATGTGAATTGACGGAAAAGCCCTCCTGAGATTTTAGTTGACACTGTGAGGGCGTTCTGGTCATTTCAATTTTATTTTTGTGCATCGTTCGTTGGTTCTGACTTCTGCCCTTTGGAGGGCCCATATTCTGTCGCCTCTGCCACTAAAAGGACAAAAGCTGATGGGAGCCGCAGCTTGTTATGCTCTACCAAAGGTTACACTTTTTCTCTCTTTAATTGCACACATATTAACATTTTACATTAAAAAATAATAAAGTAACTAATTAATAAAATAACAAAACGTAATCCACATACACAGGTATTATTATTTGAAACTCTAATAGACTAATATGATCTGCTTGGTATTAATAGTTGAATCCTCTCTGTTTGTGATGAATTTTGCTAGTATAAAATAAATAACTGTATTCATAAAATAAACGTGAGAAAAAAACTATTTTATTAATTATTTTATAAGTACAACTCTTGATGTATTCTTGATTCTAATCTCCGTGTTGTTCGCCTTGATTCGAGGGCCAATGTAGCGTCTTTCTCGAAGTGTAGGGTTTTTGTTTGATTGTTGTACGCAACGGATATTGAAAACTTATTTCAAACCCAACAAACGTATAACTGTTTGACTATAGGGTAATTTAAAATCGTAAACATAAGACTTGAATGGTACTTACATATTTACAATATCTGAAATCTTTATCAACTGTGGGTGATCACGCGAATGACCTTTCGATTGCAAGCTCCAAACTTCAATGTATTCCTCCTTTGAAAGCTAGGAAATCCGGCTTTGGTTCGAGATATTGTTTTGATTCTGAGTATCTAAGACTTAGAATAATGATATGAAAATCAAGTGTCATGAATAATGAAGTGTAGATCTGTATTTATAGGTGAAAAATTAGGCCAACCCGAATTAGGGTTTGACCTTGGGCCTGCCTAAAATTCGAGACAGATTAGGTCATGGCGCTGCAGCCCTAAGGTGTGGGCGCCGTGGCGCTGACGTGGCCCTACACTGTCTCGTTTTATTTTTCGCACATTCTTAATTAAATCCAAAATCCAATTTTGACTTAATTAAAACAATAATTATTCATTTAAATATCTCGATTCTAAATTGAATATTTAATACTCTCTCAATACATCCTTAGATCGAAAAGACAATCGACATAGTGTGACCCTACATGCCTTTACATGTCGACATTAATCAAATTAAGGTCTACGTGGAACTCCTAAACGGCGCCGCAAGACGAACTCAATATGTGAAGTACGTTTACATGAATACAGTAAACTTAACCTCTATGTGGTAACATAAAATCCTTTCATTCACGACACACCTGATCAAGCTTAGGATTTGTCAAGTCTCTATCCAAATGGCTTAATCATTGTATCTCATCTATATTAGTTGACAACTAGACCATATTCTAAATATGTCTATTGCGTTGGCCAACGACTTAGTCAACCTAATGTCACTGAGAAGCTGAGTGTTCTCTCGAATATACATTCGAGGAATGAATCCTAATCTTGGCTCAACTACCACCTTTAATCCATATCGTAATGTACCCAATACAAGCCGTATCTCAACCTATAAGGCATTTGAGCTTAGGACATGATCAAAGTATATTACTTTGTAGACAAGGTGCGCATTGACATCAAGTCTAAGGACTTCTATCTCCCACACGCTGATCATACTTTAGACAAGTATAACAAACAGTATATCAACAGGGTATACCAATACTTCCAAAGTATCCATGTGTCCATCACGAGTAGCCATTACTCGTAGCAGGTGATACATACTACATCCTCTAAGAATGTGATGCAGACCACATGTCGACTTATCACATATCATCGATATCCCATTCTCAATGATCATTAGTCGAGACTATTTTAAGAGTTACGTTATAATATTAATATCTCACATTATTAATAACAACGTAACCTCTAGGGATGCAGATTATAAACAATCAACTAATAATTCAATAATTGCAAATGCCAAAATATTAATCTCCATTTATAATAATACGAATGTGTATAAAGTACATTTGACTTAATACAAATTGTCTTTAGGACATAAATATATTTTCAGGAAGAACTTTGAGCAGCATTTTGGATTCTTCTAGAGGGAATACGTCTCTCGAACTATCCTTCTTGTTGAAGACCTTTTGAGAAGACTTATGTAGATGTCGTTGCTCTCCTTTGCCTATAGTCAGAATGCTATGCAACTTTCAAGATAATCTTCAAAAGGGGATGTGTGACCCCTTTATATAGGTGTCAGCTAGAGCTTGTGGGTATTTTGGTCTCCAAGTAATTCTAGCGGACCTTCGACTAGAAAGACATGGGTTGGACTCGTCTGGTAGAGACCCAATTTAAAGGACTAACTCAAATATAATTTGAATTTCATTCAAGTCATGTAATTGTGACTTAAATAATTAATCAAACTTTATTAACCAAAATTTGACTTGGTCAACATGTCAATAATTTAGAATTTAATTCAAATTGCATATGAATTAATTCAATTAAAATTTTGATGTCTACCCTCTCAAAATTATAAGTACTCCTATCATTCTATTAATAATAGTAAAAGTCTATCAAATATTATTTTCAGTACTTTAATTAATGAACTTTAAATTTTTATTCTATATAATATTTTTTTCAATTTTCATTTGTCACATAAGCATATCTCAATTGATGTAACCAGTATCCGACAAAGCTATGTTACGTGAATGTTGGATCCACTACTTCTTGGTATTGTAAATTAAATATAAGAGTATTTTGTTAATGCATAATTTATTTCCGGAGCGAAAAACAATAAATTACAAATACATAATTCACATTATAAAGCAAAATGGGATGTTGAAATTCAAAATAAAGTATAGCGATGTTTTTGCCATTAACATTTTATCTATGAACCAATTGTAAGCTTCTGTTAAATTTTTAAATTTTTTTCTTAATTATTTATCCATGACAACAAAAATTAGAGGAAAAAAAAATCATGTTCGACACAGTGCTTTCACGGACAAATCCTTTTTAGTACTCTTATGACTCAGATTAGTAAATAACTTTTTAAAATGGTGTATAAAAGATACTCCCTCTTTTCTAATTTATGTGGAGGGGTTGGATGTATGAACGTCAAAATATTTAATTTAACTATAAATCGAGTATAGGTTCTTTAAATATTTTAAAATAATATTTGATATTAGAAAAGTACTACAAGCTAGTAAACATTGATAAATATTTAAATATTTATAGTTAAAAAAAATTATTTAACTACCCAAATAATAATACCATCACATAAAATTGCTCTGAAAGAGTAAATAATATGAATGGGATGAAGTATGCGACTAATTTATGAATAAGTCATGCACCAATTGTTTTCCTCCATATTCATTACATGTATAAATCTCTTGCAACATTTGGTAGATAGTAAAAACACCTTTTATTTATGTATAATCTCTTGCAATGTTTGGTAGCTAGTAAAGAGACCCCTTATTCATGTATAAATTTTGCATATTTATATCGCGTTTGGTAGCTAGTTAGAAAGTAATGCTATTCATGTATAAAATTAGTATAATGTTTGGTTTGTAATTTAAAAATCCGCATAACTAATACGTGTATAAATTATGAGAGAATCTATGTATTATTTTATGCAGGGTAGAAGGTGGAATAACTAATACGTGAATAACTAATACATGAATAAAATGTTGAAATGACAATATTAACCTTAAATTTTAAAGAAATTATAATATTTTAACTTTAATTGTAAATAAATATTTTAATATTTAAAAGTATATAATATTTATTAACTTTTAATATAACAAACCAACATTCAAAGAAATAATTTATGATTTATGCATAACTAATACCTACTTTACTAATACATGTATAATCATAATTATAATTCTAACCAGCTACCAAACGACCCGTTTAGCAACAAAAAAAAACAGAAAATGAAGTGTCTTCTTGGGCCATAAACCTAACCAATTAGACTATAATGCATCATACATGACACAACTACTATGCTGAGTATCAATGAACTTCAAAATATTTTGGTTAGTGGAATTATTACAGAAAAAAGGAAAAAATAAAAAATATAAAGAAATTCATTGATGTGGTATGTACAGTCATCCCTCTTTGAATAAATTTATAATCTAAGCTTTTTGCTTTTCTCAAAAAGGGATCGTACGTATGAGTTTTTAAAATACCATAAAACAAGTATAGCATCAATGCAATTTATGTGAAATTTTGTGACAGTAAAACATGTTGCTAAACGGTCGCCCCTCCAACAAGAAAATGTATAAATATAGGAACTTCTCTGCTTTTTGGATCAGAAAATTTATGGAAATCAAAATAAAATGTTTAAAGTTATATTATTTCTAAATATAAAATATATTAATGTGTCTATTTCTGAGAACTAGTTTGGATCCATGCCGTGTCGTTCGACTACTAAAGTCACTCATCTTATTAGGAGGTTGGTAGAGCAGTATAGGGAGAGGAAGAAAGATTTACATATGGTTTTCATCGACCTCGAGAAGGCATACGACAAAGTACCTAGAGAGGTTCTATGGAGATGTTTGGAGGTTAGATGTACATGTGGCGTACACTAGGGCGATCAAGGATATGTATGTTGGAACTAGGACTAGGGTACGGTCAGTGGGAGAAAACTCGGAGCACTTTCCAGTGACGATGGGAATGCACCAGGGATCAGCTCTTAGCCCATTCCTATTTGTCTTGGTGATGGATGGACTGACGCGACAAAACCAATGGAAGGTACCATGGTGTATGTTATTTGCAGACGACATAGTCCTGATTGATGAGACTCGCAGCGGAGTGAATGACAAGCTGGAGGTTTGGAGACAGACTTGGAGGCTAAAGGGTTCAGGTTGAATAGGACCAAGACAGAATATTTGGAGTGCAAGTTCAGCAACGAGAGAGACCTTGAGACAGGCGTGGAGGTGAAGCTTGGTACTCAGGTCATTCCAAAGAAAGGAAGCTTCAAGTACCTAGGGTCTATTATCCAAGGGAGTTGAGAGATTGATGATGATGTCACACATCGTATTGGGGCAGGGTGGATGAAATGGAGGCTCGCATCTGGAGTCTTGTGCGACTAAAATGTGCCACCAAAACTTAAGGGCAAGTTCTATAGGGTGGTGGTTAGATCGATTATGTTGTATGGGCCGGAATGTTGGCCAGTCAAGACTTCACACATACAAAAAATGAGAGTTGCGGAGATGAGGATGTTGAGATGGATGTATGGGCATACAAGGAGAGATATGATTAGAAACGATGATATCCAGGATAAAGTGGGAGTGGCCTCGGTGGACTTTAATATGCTGGAAGCGAGGTTGAGATGGTTCGGGCATGTGCAGAGGAGATACACGGATGCCCCAGTGCGGAGGTGTGAGATGTTGGCTATGGACGGGTTCAGGAGGGGTAGAGGCAGGCCGAAGAAGTATTGGGGAGAGGTGATTAGACGGGATATGGCGCAAGTGCAACTTACTGAGGACATGACCTTAGTTAGAGGGTTGTGGAGGACACGGATTAGGGTAGAAGGGTAGTAGATAGTCGAGTGTAGTCCTACTTACGCTTACAAAATGATAGTGTAGTGTTATTACTGTAGGCTCAATTATCCTATCACACTTATAGGCGCATTAGTGATTTATAGTCCCATGTAGTTTGATTCATGCTACTATGTGTTCTTTAGTGTAATTTATTTATCTTATTTAGATGTGTTAACTACTGCTTCTTGTTGTTAGAATGCACTACCATGGCGTATTCGATTTTATTATCTGTATGTTCATAATGCTTTAATTTCTCGTCTGAGTCTGACTATTTCTCTTGCTTTGCTTTGCATGTGATTATGCTTTGTCTTGAGCCGAGGGTTTCCCGAAAATAGCCGCTCTACCTATCAAGGTGGAGGTAAGGTCTGTGTACACTCTACCCTCCCAGACCCCACGTTGTGGGATTTCACTGGATATGTTGTTGTATAAATATGATTTAGTTTCAGTTATGATTAGCTTAGGTTGATGTTAAAGGGGAGAAATCAGTTACAAAGTAATATATGATTAAGTTAACATGAATGTGTTTGATATAATCATTGGAATCAAAGCAGTACGGGAAGTAAATAAATATTACAAGTGTTCGAAAATGATGGTAACAAAAGCGAATAAGCCATGATAGCGCATTCCGAAAAAAGAAGTAGTAAATAACGCATGTAAATAAGATAAACAAAATATACTAAAGAACCCATAACAACAGAAATCAAAGGACAAAAGACTATAAAGCAATACTACCCCTACTAGTATGATAGGCTAAGTAGACCTACAATAATAACACTACAACTACCAGTTTGTAAGCGTAAGTAGGACTTCCTCAACTACCTTCTACCCTAATCTGTGTCCTTTACAACTCCCTATCTAAGGTCATGTCCTCAGTAAGTTGCACCTGCGCCATATCTCGTCTAATCACTCTCCCTAATACTTATTCGGCCTACCTCTACTCATGAACCCGTCCATAGCCAACCTCTCACACCTCCCCACTGGGCATTTGTGCTCCTCTACACATGCCCGAACCATCTCAACTTTGCTTCCCGCATCTTATCCTCCACCGAAGCCACTCCCATTTTGTCCCGAATATCACCATTTCTAATCATATCCCTCTTTGTATTCTCACACATCCATCTCAACATTCTCATCTCCACAACTTTCATTTTTTTGATGTGCGAAGTCTTGACTGGTCACTCCGCCCCATACAACATAATCGGTGTAACAACCGCCCTATAGAAAATAAATCTATTTTTTGCTAAAATTTATAATCCATTAAGTAAAGTGATACGATAACAAATCCATAAAAGTCACAACATGAAAACAATTTCAGTTAAAGAATTCATTCCAATAGGCAATAACCAATTAACTTCAATTAATTTCAGTTATACCAATTTGGTATTAAAGAACACTGATCTATATAACGATCAAGATAATAACTAATTTCCTATATAAACTCACTTTTTACTATATTTCCAATACTAGATCAGAGTACCTTAGCTTCTGTCACTCTCTCCCAATCTTGCCTTATAAGCAATGAATGGATCAAATTGATCCAATAGTTATTATTATTATGATGGTGCAGTATCTTTTAATCAAAGTATATAACCCATCATTTGTTTTAGTTTAGGGAAACATCAAAGAATTATTCTCTCTAGCTTTTCTCTGCAGAGAATCTTGATACACCAAATATGGCAAGAAAATACTTTTTTTTACACTATAATATACTACTGTTAACATTCTTGACATCTTCATTTTTGGGTATACAAGGGGTACCTGAAAATGCATTGGTAACTCAAATTCCTGGATTCAATGGAACTTTTCAGTCAAAGCATTATGCTGGGTTTGTATTATTTTCTTGATTTTCTAAATATTTGTTTGTGTTCTTGAAAAAAACGTTGACTTTTGCTTTAGTTATGGTGATTTTTGTACTTATCTGAATATTTGTTCAAATGGGTTGTCAGGTATGTTAATATAGATGAAAGTCGTGGTAAGAAATTGTATTATTACTTTGTTGAGTCTGAAAGAAATCCATCAAAGGATCCAGTTGTGCTTTGGCTCAATGGTGGACCTGGCTGCTCAAGCTTTGATGGCTTTGTCTATGAGCATGGTAAGAACTTACTTCTACTAGTTTATTTGTTTTTTACTAGCTAGAGGGGTGGAATGTGGTTCATCCGAAGCTCCTCCACTATATATACAAGGTCAATTTATTTTGTTACGTACATATAGTAGATGATGAACCCCTTGATTAAAATCCTGTCTCCGTCACTGCTTCTAGTATTGTTGTAATTAGAATGAGAGAGTAATAGCACGTTCATTTAATCTTTATGGTAAAGAACTTTTACATTATCCGTGTATTTTCACATGTTGTAGTCAGTAACCTCCCTTATTCTTTAGGTGAGTAGTCCCACTTTTTATGGAGGGTTATGTGATAGGCTCGAAGACCTCTGGGACATGGAACAGTACTTTAAGGCTGTTCGTGCCCCTTTTGACGACCAAGGCACAATGTCGACAATATCTCTCTGGGGATGCGAAGAATATTTGAAACTACTGATAGTTATTGCCTCTGTCCCATAACACAATTACTATTTGAAGTCATTAGAGTTTTTTTTTACCGTGATTTTTTTCACATGCCGTTTAAATGTTTTGAATTGTTAATTATTGTGACTTATAGTACTTTTTATGTAGTTCCTATATGTAAATTTTATTTCAAAAAAACTTGAAGATTCTATGTCCGAATTCGCCAAAAATTAGATAATTTGACATCGTACTCCGAATCGTGTCACACAGTGTGGGACGGAAGGAGTATCTTTTTATGAACATGTGTTAAACTGTAGTTATCTTTTAGGTGATGTGATAGTGTAAAAGCTTTTTTTTTTTTTTTTTTTGCTCACATTCAATGTATAGAAGTTGAACTCTTCTAATCTTTTACATGGATAATAGGTCAACCAGAACTGTGTGTTTGACAGTCTCTGCTATTGACATAAAAATGTTAATTTCTTCCTTGACAGAGTTGAAAATTCTTTTAACCAGTTCAAGTAAAAGAGTTAGTTGGAAATGTAGTCCATGGAGATGCAACTGCTAATTCTTATTCATCATTAGCAAAGGATTTCCTTTACCATATTTCTTGTGTTCTATATTAAGGGTAATTTCTTTACATTTCAGGACCTTTTAATTTTGAGTTGGGAAAGCCAAGTGGTAGCCTGCCTTCTCTGCATAACAATCCATACAGTTGGTCCAAGGTTAATTATTATTTGTGTTAATTCTACTTGATCATATTCTTGCATTTCATTAGGCACTCATTATGAATATGAAGGAAAATATTTGATTCTTCCAGGTTTCTAGTGTAATATATCTGGACTCTCCTGTTGGTGTTGGGTTTTCTTACTCAGGAAATAAATCAGACTACGTGACAGGAGACCTTAAGACTGCATCTGATACCCACGCGTTTCTCCTCAAGGTAACATTACAGAAAGTCGACATATTGGTTATTTTGCTAAGTTTGATAGTTAAGTTGACTAGTTTTACGCTGGCTATCAACCTACCAAAATAATCCTTTTTTCGGGCTTGGGACCGACAATTTGAGCTGTTCACATATGCGAAGTTCTAAGTATGATAGTTGTTCCTGATACAGTCAGACCTCTCTATAACAATCATCCTCTATAACAACATTTCACTATAATAACTATCTTTTCGGTGGAGCTGATATTTCATGTTATGTTATATTATATGTTCTCTACAACATCATTTCTCTATAGCAGCCAAAAAATATAGAAACAAATGACGTTATAGAGAGGTTTGATTGTAACAAACTTGTTTAATTTTCTATGTCCTTCTAACTCATTCACGTTTCTAATAAATTTTGCTCTCGCTAGTGGTTTGAGATCTACCCGGAGTTTCTGAAGAACCCATTTTACATATCTGGAGAGTCTTATGCTGGAATATATGTTCCAACTCTGGCTTACGAAGTAGCACAAGGTAATCTGGAGCTTAAATGAACATGTATCGGTTGGTGGTGGGCAGGGAGGCTAAACGAACTAAACCTTCTGCTGCTTATGTTTTTTAGGTATTGATGCTGGAGTAACGCCCGCTATCAACTTTAAGGTATATACATTTCAAGAATATACATGTTAACTAGCTAGTTGTCTAGGCTGAAACTCTTTTTATGTTCTATTGCACAGGGTTACATGGTGGGAAATGGTGTGGCAGATGACAAAATAGACGGTAATGCTCTTGTTCCATTTCAACATGGTATGGGCCTCATTTCAGATGAATTATATGAGGTATTCGCTTCTTGTTTAATTTTTTTAAGTGCTTGAATCATTTGACTTCTGAACTTTTTTAGATTTCTAGAAGTTAAACACGATGCTTTGAAGCCTCTTCTGAACTTTTTTAGATTTCTAGAAGTTAAACATGATGCTTTGAAGCCTCTAATGCTTATAATTAGGACATGTTCCAGATTATTGTAGCATAACACATACTGGAGCCTTACTAGCTTCACGTATATATGAGAATCTAAGTGATAAATTCTAATTCGCCAAAAAAGATGTTAAGAAACAAATGTTAAGCTAAGTATATACATACGTCACTCCAATATATCATTCTTTTTCATGCTCAGGAAGTTACTGTTGCATGCAATGGAAATTTCTATGAACCAGCGAGTAATAATTGTACAGAAAAGCTTTATAAAGTTGATCAGGTAAGTTATTCTGTCATACTTGATTCATTTTGCTCTGCTTTATTTGCCCGAATTCACCTTTTCGCCTATTGCAGGAAGTTAATGAGCTAAACATGTATGACATTCTAGAACCCTGTTACCATAGCAAAGAACCTAGTGTAATCACCACTGTTAACTCAAGATTGCCACTGAGCTTCCGTAAACTAGGTGAGACAGAAAGACCTCTTCCTGTCAGAAAAAGAATGTTTGGCCGTGCATGGCCTTTTAAAGCTCCAGTAAGAGAGGGACGTGTCCCAACTTGGCCCGAGCTTCTCAATGGTTTAGAAGTCCCTTGCACCGTAAGTCATTCTTCATAATTTGTTTCCTTAAGTTGTTTGTTTTTTAAGTATGCTTATCCAGTTTCTCTATTGTCAACTGTTGTGTTCCCAATTTGAATTCTATCTTTCCAAGACAACAAATACTATCCTATCCAAAAATTCAACATAATTCTATATTGATGATACTTTAATTAATTAATTGTAACGTCACAGAGACCCTAGAAAAATTGCTTAGAGTAATAGACTAATGATTTGTTTACTATATGCCAAAGGGTCTATCTGTCTTCTGATAGTTTCTTTTGTACTCAGTTAATAGCGTTATATTGGTGTCAATAAGCTTTTTTTATGCATATTTGCTGTGTTAAAAGTGGTTCTAAATCAATTCATAAGTGGGGAAGTAGAGCTTTATGGGCGTTTTCTTGTTCAAGCTATTTCGCTTTTTTGTATTTTTCCAATAAAAAACATGAACAAAACAAGGCTGTAAGTTCAGGACAAATAATCTGAGATGAAATATGCAGGATGATCGTGTTGCTACTGCGTGGCTAAACAATGAAGATGTTCGTAAAGCAATTCATGCTGAACAAGTAAGATACAATTTTCTCATCTTGTACTAGGTTTAAAGTTGGTGAATTAGAAAAAAAGAGTTGGTGATTTACGGTTCAATGCTATGTACAACAGACAACTGTGACAGGTCCCTGGGAGCTATGCACAGGCAAAATAAGTCTAAGTCATGATTCTGGAAGCATGATTAAGTATCACAAAAACCTCACAGCTCAGGGATATCGGGCACTCATATACAGGTTCAATAGATTACAGACTCTCTAACTTCTCTCTATGCATTTTTCTGTCCTTTTGAATTACTCGTGTATTATTATGTAAACACTTATAAAGAAAACTGGTCGTCCCTGTGCATTTCATGTATATTGTATTGGCTAAAAGCCTAAACAGCATATTTATTGAAATTATACTACATTTATAGCTTCAAGAATCTAAATTCACTAATTATTCAAAACTTAAATTTTGATGTGATGTTTTCTATATCAAACTAACATTTTCTTCCACTATACTCATGTAGTAGGCTGCATAAGGTAAATGTTGTTAGTGACCATGTACCTGATCACATTCAAATTGTCCAAGATCTTTTTTGATGCTATAACCAGAACGATTATGTTCATTTATTTGTTTTTTTCAGTGGGGATCACGATATGTGTGTACCATTCACTGGTACAGAAAAATGGACAAGATCACTTGGATATCCGATTGTGGATGAATGGAGGCCTTGGCATGTGAATGGACAAGTTGCAGGGTATGTCTTCATCTTCATCTCCTAAATCCTATGTTTAACTTTTCTAATGTGCTACGATTCTGTAAAATCCATTTCAAATGCTTAAATCTTTTGTGCAGTTACATACAAGGTTATGACAACAACCTCATTTTTCTAACCATTAAGGTATGTCCAAATCAGAGTTTCTTGTAAAGATGAGCAAAAAAGGAAATGCTAGAAAATGTTTTATTGTTCTGTTTTTTTCGATGTTTTAATTGATGACCATATAAAGAACACGACGAGCATAAATACCTTTTCCGAAATCTTCAGGGAGCTGGACACACCGTGCCAGAGTACAAGCCACGAGAGGCCTTGGCGTTCTACACCCGCTGGCTAGAGGGCAAGAACATATGATAATATGAATAACGGAGACTGAATTAGTAGACATTAAGTCGAATTATTTCAGAGATACAGGAGAGATTTTTCTTTTTCCCTATGGCTAACTGGAGAATTTTGTAAAAGAGAAAAGAAAAGAAGGGAAAAGGATATTGGATTTTTACCATGTATTAGATATATAAATCTCAAGTCAGCAAATAAGAAATGATAATTTCTCTGTTATTCGGTGTATCTTCTGACTGTTAACTTGTTAAGGCACGTTCTTATCAATTTCTCTCTGGTATTCTTTTCCAACACTTCTTTAGACTCATTAGCAAGTATCCCAAAAATTTGTTTGTCCATTAATTATCATGAAAGAAATAATCCCTCGATTATTTTCATTAATTGAAAGATTATATATACAATTTACAATTTTCTATAATAGGAAAATCCTATTCATATTTTACTCCCAAAACTTTATTCTACTTGTACAATAATTATACAATTATGGTAAGTGTACAATTCTAATTCTAATTTAATACAAATCCTACGAAACCGTGACATAACATATATGTATATCACGGTATATACTTACTGTTTATCACACCCCCGCAGTCATAGCGGGCGGTCTTCGTACGCTGAGACTGTCCCTAAAATTTTCAAAAAGGACCGAGGTAAGACCTTTGGTAAAGTAGTCTGCAATTTGATACATGGAAGGGACATGGCAGACGCGTACTTGTCCACGAGCTACCTTTTCGCGAACAAAATGGATATCCATCTCTATATGTTTAGTGCACTAGTGCTGAACCGGATTCCCAGAAAGGTAGATGACACTAACATTATCACAATAAACCAAGGTAACTTTCTGAATAGGGCAATGAAGCTCCAAAAGAAGATTACGTAACCAACATGATTCAGAGACCACATTGGCTACCCCTCGATACTCAGCCTCTGCACTAGATCGTGATAAAGTCGACTGACGTTTTGCAGACCATGAAACCAAGTTATTACCAAGAAACATACAATAGCCAGACGTGACGTAGAGCGTCTGGTGTCTGGACAGCCACCCCAATCAACATCTGTATACGAGAAAAGTGTAGACGTCGTGAAGGATATAAATGTAAGCCATAGTCAAGTGTCCTCTGGATGTACCGAATAATGCGTTTGAGCGCATTCATGTGCTCAATCCTAAGATCATGCATAAACAAACACACCTGTTGTACGACATATGTAATATCTGGTCTCGTGAACGTAAGATACTGAAGGGCTCCTGCAAGACTGCGATAGCTAGTCGGATCCTCATAAGGTGACCCAGCCGCAACACCCAGCTTTGACTTAGTATCGACTAGAGTGGAAATAGACTTGCACGAGGACATGCCAGCACACTCTATAATCTCACTGCATACTTGCGTTGAGATAAGAACAACCACATGTATAACGAGAAACATCAATCCCCAAAAGTAACTCAAGGGCCCCAAGTCTTTCATAGCAAACTCAGAACTGAGCATTGTCACGATAGACTGACGTAATGTATCAGAAGAGGCAGTCAAGATAATATCATCCACACATAATAATATATAGGCCAGGGAAGAACCACGACGATATATGACTAATGAATTATCAAACATGCTGTGAGAAAATCCAATAGTCGAAACATAGTCTGCAAACCTCTTATACCAAGCCCGGAGGATTGATTAAGCCCATACAAGGACTTCTTCAATAGACAGACATTATGAGGATATTTGGGATCCCTAAATCCCAAGGGCTGATGCATATAGATGGTCTCCTTAAAATCACCATGTAAGAAATCATTCTTCACATCTAACTGATGAATGAGCCATGCTTTCGAAAGAGTCAAGCTGAGCACAGTGCGAATGGTAGCCGGTTTGACCATCGGACTAAATGTCTCACCATAATCCACACCAACCTGCTGAGTCTTACCATCACCTATAAGACAAGCCTTATGCCTCGCAAAAGAACCGCCAGAATTGTGAAGCCCATTTTTTTTCTATGGACCCCTTCCACCAGATTACTTTACTGACTGTAATTCATTCAAAATTTCCATTTATTCATCAAAAGAAACGTCCCTTTTGAAGCCAGAATTGATTTTCTTTTATGAGCAAAAAATCACATAGACCGAATAATATTAACACCAGATGGATGGGGCACCAACTCCCCCGTCTTATTATCAATAAGAGCATTATATTTGTCGGTCATAGCAATTTTCCAGATCGGGTCATTTAAAGCAGACACGGGATTACGGGGCAAGGGTGATTTTAGAACATTAGAATTTAGATTAAAATGTCTTTTTGGTTTAATAATACCCCGTTGACTACGAGTGATTGGTCTATGACTCGAGGGAAAAAGGAGTGGATTTTGGGAAATTTCGGGACACGTGACAGACGGGCCAGCAGGCAGTGGGAATGCTGGCCCAGAACTGGGAACGGTAGCATTGCCTGAAGCCGAGACTGGACCAGTTTCCAGATTGGGCTGGGCAACTGGCCCAATTACGGAAACTAGAACAGAGGATGGCCCAAGGATGGTACTGGAAACAGTGGTGGGAGACAGGACTGTAGGTCCATCGGGCAGTGGGCCCGCTGGCGGATTTGGGGTGCAGGACATATCCGATAAATAATGGATAATATACGGAGAGACATCGTCATCTAAAAAATTATACGAACTAGGCACGGGACTACTCACTTTAACAAACAGAAATTGGGACTCATAAAAAATAACATGGCGACTAATGATGATTTTATTAGACAATAAATCAAAACATTTGTAACCACGATGATTAGACGGATAACCCAAATACACACAAGGGGTAGACCGAGCCTGAAGTTTGTTAATTGTGGTGGATGAAAATAACGGATAACATAAGCACTCAAAGACCCTAAGATGTGAAAATGAATGAGTCTTATTATATAAGATTTGAAGAGGGGACGAATATGCTAAACCTTTGGTAGGAAGAATGTTAAGAAGATATGTAGCCAATTGTAGAGCATGATGCCAAAAAGAAGGTGATATGGAAGCATGAACCAATAAAGTTCGGATAATGTTATTAATGGTACGAATTTTGCGTTCGGCTTTCTCATTATCGTATTCTTTGCCATTATCACATTGAATATTTTTTATTTCTCGTTCGAATTGGGTTCGGATGAATGCTCTAAATTTTAAGAATGTGGAAAAATATGAGATTTTTTCGCTATTGGAAAAGTCTATAAAAAATTAGAATAATCATCTAAAAATAGAACATAATAACGGTGACCCAAAGAACTGAGAACATGAGACGTCCATAAATCGCTATGAATAATATCAAATGGCATTAAAGTAGGAGAAGTAGAGTCTACAAATGACAATCTAACATTTTTTCTGAAAGAACAAGATTGACAAATCAGAGTACTACGCGTACCCTTACAAGAAATAAAATTGTGTTTATTTAAAGAAGACAAAATAGACGACCCTGGATGACCTAGACGAGCATGCCACAAGGAAGGAGCAAGGGCTACAAAAGTTGATGGCAAGGCTTGACTCGAGAAACCGGAACTTGGCGTGATAGGATAAAGATCTCCCATACTATCACACCTCATGAGATGAATCCCCATCTTGAAATCCTTCACAGAAAACCAAACGGATCAGATTCAACAGAAACAGAATTATCAGTGGTGAATTAATGGACAAACACCAATTTTTTAATCAATTTAGGAGCATGTAGGGTATTTTTCAAGATAAGAGATGGATTGGGGGGGGGGGGGAAGACGTTTTATGACCATAACCACGAATTGGAATTGAATTACCATTACCAACAATTATGCCACGATTATTGCTCAAATTGGAATAAGACGAGAGAGTACCTTGATCGGATGTCATGTGGGTAGTGGCTCTGGTATTCATGTACCAATTCGGGCATGGCGGATTAATTCCAAAAGTGTGCATTGCGGCTTCAATATTGGTAGGTGTAGGGCCTACTGCATGATGGGCCTGTGGAGGCCGAGGCCCAAGCACACTGGCCTGCTACCCCGGCCCAGAAAACTGCCGATTCACCGAGACTGGACCCGAGAAACTGGGCCTGGGCTGTTGGGAAAACTGGACCCAGTTTCCCGAGTAATGGGCTGGAAAATAGCCATTGTATGGCGTGACTGGACTAGCCCAATTCCACTGCATAGGGGCCTACTGATGGGCCCAATTTTGCTGATGTTGTCCACTGCCCCGAGGCCTACCACCGCCGGCACCACTGTCTGGCTGCCACCATTGTTGTCGCCTCGATTTTTGCCATTATTTTTGCGATTCTGACCCCTTTTGCCGCCCCCATTGTTGCGGTTTTGGCTGCAATTATTGGAGACGGATGGAGAAAAATTAGACTCAGTCATCATGACATCAGGCGGGGCCCCGGTGGCCGCTCTCTTAGCCAATCCGACTTCTTCGAGCGTGAGCATGGAATGGGCCTGATAAAACTGCGGAAGAGGACTGCTCTGACGCAGAAGCGTATCGACTCCACTATAGGCCTCAGCTAGGCCTGCGACCATCTGAAGGACAAGACGATCGTTTGTAACGGGTGCACCAACGTTGCGGAGTTGGTCCGCCAATTCCTTTAACCTTTTGCAATATGCTGAAGCGTTAGGGAAATCTTCCATATTGACGTGGGAGAATTCCTGCTCAAGGGTAACAGCACGAGAATTTTGATTATCTTGAAATATATCACACACTTTATTAAGTCATGTTGATGAATAAGGAGGTTTGAACTAAACTGAAAAAGCTAAATGATTTCACAAATTTTACTAGGAGCTGATTAGTTGATGGTAACCAGTGATTCGCTGCTACAAGTATTTTAGCAAGTTGTCATGTGGCTGCTTCTGTTCCATTGGTCCCAACAAAACTAGTGACAAAATTCAAAATTTTCAAATATATAAAAGTAAACACACGAAGGATGGCTCCACCACCGAACACATTACACCATTAATATCCAAAGTGAAAACCAAGTTAAATAAAGTTTTCTCACCAAACGCATTAGCGGGATCATCCTTTTAGAATAGTAGAGTTCTGGAATAGATCGAAGAAAAAAAGAGTTGCTCGATGCACAAAGCTTCTACTGTGCATGAGTCCATAGAAAGCTCAATCACATTTGTTCAATTTTACATTATATTTTTATACGAAGAATGAGGTGGCAGGACCTCAAGTTTTTTTTCTAAGTGGCAGGGCCCCATTTTTTTCCATTAATTTTTTGTCCAGAAATTACTAATGGTGTTATTAGCAAACACATGAGGCCTCTTTGTATTTATAAAAACTTTGGGGTTGGGTTTCTAAACATTCAAAACAACCTTTTTCTCTCTCTTTTTCTTTCTCTTTCTTTTCCCTCTTTCTTCTTCCATGTTCTCCTTCACCGAAAATCATTTCTTTACTCCCAAGTCCTCCAATTACTTCAATTTCTATGTGTGTAATCATCGTTGGAAGCTAAAATTGAAGTATATATACATTTAGTTGCTGGAAAATGTGAAGAAGGAGCTGGAAGCCATTGATGGTCATTAACAAAGCTTCGAAGCTCTAGTTCAAAAATGTGGGTTACTGCAAACGAGCTCCATTTCGAGTGGGTGATACATCAAAAAAATCAAATAATCAAGGAGAATTCATATCTAAAATTTGAAGCAATATCATTGAGATTTCACATGATTTTTAGATTAATTTATTTGTAGCTCTCAAGATTGAAGAAGACAGTTGTTCAAAATTTTGGACCGCAGAAGTGCTTTATTTTGTGTGGATGATATCTCAAAAGAACCGGAATGTCAAGGGTAGTTCATATATGTAATCTTAAGCAATTTGATTAAGATTTGACATGGTTTCAGATTAAATTACAACAGTTGTTCGTCCAAAAGGAAGAAGTCGATACTGCCGGAAATAGTCTATTGTAATCCTCAATAGACTCTATTGATATTCTAATAGGCTCTATTGATATTGTATTACACTATATCAGGACCATTGATATTCTAATAAACAATCAGGACCATTCTAACTTTTCCCGAAAAGACACCTTTACGTGAAGCAACACCTTTTCATGAGAAGTTTCAACGTGTCTTCTAGTAGACTCTGTTGATATTCTAATACACTATATCAGGATCATTGCTATTCTAATTTTTTTGAAAAAGTTTTTTACGTGAAGCTGCACCTTTTCATGAGAGTTTTCAAATGTGTCTTCTAATATGCTCTGTTGATATTCTAATACACTATATCAGGACCATTCTATTTTTCTCGAAAAGACATTTTTACGTGAAGCAACACCTTTTCATGATAGGTTTCTAACGTGTGTCTTCTAATAGAATCTAATGATATTCTAATACACTATCAGGACCATTGCTATTCAAATAAACTATCAGGATCATTCTAATTGTTCCTTAAAAGGCACATTTACGTGAAGCATCACCTTTTCATGAGCGATTTCAAATGTGTATCTTCTAATATACTCTAATGATATTCTAATACACTATCAAAACCATTGATATTCTCGGAAAATATTCAATTAAGTAAGAATTATGGTATTTCAAAATAAGCTTAATCTACCGATATGTATTTTACCCATTAACGTTATCAAGATTTGAGGATTGGTAGAAGTTGAAACTACCTAATGAGGTTCTTTGGGACATAAGAAAGGGGTCTAATCATTTTAATAGTGGGAATAATAACATAGATTAGGGGTGCACGTGAATTTATTTTAACCAGAGGAACAATTTATTAGAATAGTCAAAATTCCAAACAAAAAACTAAAAATAAAACATAAATTATCTTTTTTTAATTTAAAAATATGATTATCAAAATATTAATATCATGACATTCTATTTTACATGACCAACAACACTATTATTGTTGAAATATTACACGTCGTTCGTTATTAATATCAACATTACAAGTTTGTAAAGAGTAATCCTTGGATATTGTAATATTTGAAGTGTATTTAATGTTGTAGTTAATGTGTGATCATCCATTGTTTTAAATTGTTAATACGTTAAGTCACCAATTCAATGCTTTTAACATACTTTTTAGTCATAAATTTAAATTTTTATAATTTTGAGTGTCACGTTTCCTTTTAAAAATTGTTTTGGTATCACAAAAACAAGTGATGGATTTAAACATATAGTGATCATCATCACAATCTTTTCTTCAACACATCATTAACAGTACATGTTAATTATCATTCTTTTAGATTATTATAGTATTGTTTTACTAATTTCATGGTGATAACATATTGTTTAGTCAAAACTATAAGTTTTAAAATTAGTTCAATTCTTATTAAAAAACTATTTTTTAGTTGAAAAAATATTGTATATTCTAATAATAGTTATTGGTGTATAATAAACGAAGAGGATAGTGAGGGTTGAAACTAGTTACATTATACTTATACTCTAATAACATGTGTTACATTAACTAGTTTCAACTGAAGAGGTCACACATGTACCTCATTAACTAGTTTCAACTGCTACCAATCCCTAATTCTTGAGAAGGTCAAAAGATATTGTTAGGATTTGATGGGTAATGGCCTTTTTGTGGTAAAGATACGAGGCAGACTAAGCGGTAGAAGACATTCATGAAATCATAATCAACGGTGAATATATTTATGTTGTTGGTCTATGCATAACATTGCCCTTTTATGCTTTTAATGAAGGTCTTATGTTAATAATAATTCAATGGTCTATAATAAAAGTTATAAATCTGAAATGTTCATCTTCAACTTCAAGCTCAAATCTGAAATGTTGATCATGTACTTCAAGCTCAAATATGAAGCTTTACGCAAAACACCTTAAATCTTCTCCAAATTCTCTTAAATTTGAGATTTAGACTCCTCAAAAGATCACCAACAAAACCCAATAACACCCGCTTGAACTAAATCTCTTTCATAAAATAATTTTTTTCAAGTTTGAAGCTCAAGCTTCAATAATGGATATACTCAAGCTCAAATCCGAAATTTAATCCAAAACCACCTTAAATCTTGTCGAAATTCTTTAAAATTTGATATTTAAACTCATCAAAAGATCCCTAACAAACTTCAATAACACTCACTTGAAATGAATGACTTTTGAAAATTTATTTTTCAAGCTTGAAGCTCAAACTTTAACAATGGATGTCAATGGAGCATATTTCAGATGTAGGAGAAAAAAATGTGGGAATGAATCGAGAGAGGGAATATAATCTTATATTTATTTTTTATAAGGTAAAAGATATATTTTTATATTTTTATTTTGATTTATTTTATTATTTCTTACTTTGGACCAAAATGTATTTATAAAAATTTGGGGGCTGGCTTGGAAGCTTGGAATAGTTATTAATTTATTTTATTTTTTTAAACTGTTGGACGAAAATGTATTTTTTAAAATTTGAAAACCTATTTTGATGCCCCAATAACTTGTCTCTACTTAATTAGCCCTAATCCTAAATGGGTCCTGCCACCTAATAATTAAAATTTGAGGTCCAGGTTTCTAAAAACAAATTAGTAAGGGGCCATGTCACCACACTTCCCCATTTTTATAAGATACTAGTTTTAGCTTACGTTGCAATGCATGTGTTGATAGATTAAAATTTTATATAAAAAATAAATTATGTAAAATAGTGATATGGGAGTTAAAATAGATGCACCATTCATTTAGTGACAAAATAGTGTTATTACATTCACCTAGTTTGTTGAATTATGTGTATAAAGATTTTCCTTCACTTTATTTTAAACATGCAATTTTTAGTTATAATTTCCATTAATATCTAATGAGAAATTTATTTTTTATTTATAAACATTCGAGAAACAAAATTTTATTTTATATTTAAATTTTAATATTTTTCTGGTCGAAACTCTTTGTTGAGTGAGTATAACGATCCTTGTTGACCTTCGTGAATAAATTGTTGGATTATGTTCTTCATATGGATCATGCATCATATCCTTGATAATAAATTCATGCAAAAGTGTTATTCTCTTTTATACAATGAAGTTTTGTGCAATATGTTTGCCACATTGATATGCTAATGTTATCTTATATCATTTTTCATGTATTATTAAAAATGACGTCTTTTTCTAAATTCAACAACAAACACATGTGCCGTAACATGACCAATTTTATTATTATTTTTTTTTTGTTTAAAATCGACTCTTTTAAATACTTCAATTTTTTCCTAAAACTCTAGGGAAACACAATATCGGAGTTTCATGTAAAGTTCATAATAAATAATTACTTCCGCTAAAATGATAAAGTTTACTTAGAAGACTTTTTTTTATAATACTTTGGTTTTGATGCAAATAAGCTTTTTAAAAAAAGCATGAAGTCCTTTGACAAAATGTCCTTCGCCTTTTTTAATCCCTTAGAACAGATTTTACATTAGATAAATAATTTTTAATTATTTTCTCATATTTAAGACTTTGAAATCATTCCTATTTCAAAAGCGAAATGCTGAGCGTATTCTACTCTTTGGAAATATAATTCTCACAGGTTATTGATATGGATAATCTAATTTATGGAGATTCTTTTCTAATTTTTTGGAGTGATAGAATATATGCAAATATATTCTTTTGATATAATTAGTGATTTTGTATATCTTTAATTATTATAACAATTTTTTGTATTAGTTAGGTGTATATTTGAAATGATCAAGGGATTATTCTCTTTCATGGTATCAGAAGTCTAGGGCAAACTTTTCCTTACCCCTACCACTCTTCCGCCGCCCTAATTTTTTTTCCTTCCTCAATCATGTGTAACACAAAGAATACATTCCATCCTGCTCTTGCAGTCTCCAACATCAAGAACAACATCCCTATAGTCCTTGAAATGGAGAACGCTCAATATGTGACGTGGGCGGAACTTTTTAAAATTCACGCAAGATCTCATCGAGTCCTCCATCACATTGTCAAACCAGAAAAAGGCAAGGAAAAAGTGTCTTCCACCGATGATGAAATAGAGTTATGGGCAACTCTTCATGCTACAGTCCTCTAATGGATTTATTCCACCATCTCTACGGACCTCTGGCATACAATTATCGAACCCGACTCCACGACAATGGAAGCTTGGAATAGGTTGTGTGATATATTCCAAGATAATAAAAATTCTCGCGCCGTAACCCTTGAGCAAGAATTCTCTCACACAACTATAGAGGATTTTTCAAATGTCTCCGCATATTGTCAAATGCTCAAGGAATTGTTGGATCAACTCAAAAACGTCGGAGTGTCGGTCACAAATGATCGTCTCATTCTTCAAATGGTTGCGGGCCTCTATGAAGCATATAATGGGGTTGGAACTCTTCTTCGCCAAAGCAATCATATCCCATCGTTCTACCAAGCACGTTTCATGCTTACACTATAAGAAGCGGGGTTGGCTAAAAAATCCGCAATCGGAGCACATTTCGCCATGATGGTGTCCACGTCCCGAGACACTGATGACTCTCAATCAATTTTCTGAAAACTATAGTCAAAACCGTAATAACGGTGGTGGCAAAAGGGGTTAACACCACAACAACGGTGGCAAAAATCGCGGCGGTGGCAAGGGTGGTGGCCATGGTGACGGCGGTGGCGACAATGGTAGATGTGGTGATGGCCAGCAGGGGTCCGGGCCACGCCACCCCTGGCAGTGGCCATGGGGATTGCCTTGGGCCAGTGGGCAGTGGTCGTGGGGCTTGCCTTGGGGCAGTAGCCCATACCGCCTTGTTCTTATCCTACACAAAATTGGGACATGCCCAATAGCAGGCAGCAGCAACAGACAGCCCATGCTGGGCCTCGACAACAATCGGCCTGGCAGCAACCTGGCCTGCTTGGGCCTCGATCACAGCAGGCTTTCGCTATTGCGAGCCCAACTGCCTCCCTGACCCACACAGATATCAAGGCAGCGATGTATATAATTGGGTGAAATACTCCGGATACAAATTGGTACATGGATATGGGTGCTACTTCTCATATGACATCCGCGCAAGGTAATCTCTTGTCTTATTTCAATTTGAGCAAAAATCATGGCATAATTGTTGGTAATGGTCATTCAATTCCAATTCGTGGTTATGGTCACACAAATTTGTCTCCCCCAAACTTGCCTTTAGCTTTGAAAAATATCCTTCATGCTCCTCAATTAATTAAAAATTTGGTGTCTGTTTGAAAATTTACAACTGATAACTCGGTTTCTATTGAATTTGATCCATTTGGATTTTATGTGAAGAAATTCTGGACGGGGATACATCTAAATAGATGTGATAGTCGGTGCGAGCTCTATCCCATCACCACCACCATCACCACAAAACAAGCTACACCATCAACGTTTGCAACTTTAGCACCTTCCTTGTGACATGTATGTTTGGGTCATCGGGGAGCGTCTGTTTTTTACTCCCTCAAAAACAATAAATTGATTGAGTGTTATAACACTCGTAGTGCTAGTGTTTGTTTTTCTTGTCCGCTTGGGAAACGTGTTAAATTACCTTTTGTTGCTTCTAATTCTATTACTATGTTGTTGTTTGATTTTATTCATAGTGATCTTTGGACGTTTCCCGTTTTGAGCTCTTTGGGCCACCGTTATTATATTTTATAATTGGATGATTACTCTAATTTTTTGTGGACATTTCCATTATCTAAAAAGTTTTAGGTTTATTTCACATTCCTATCATTTAGAGCATTCATCTGTACTCAATTTGGACGGGAGGTTAAGAACATTCAATGTGATAATGGAAGGGAATTTGATAATGGGTCATCATTTAGGGAATTTTGTAAGGTTAATGGTATATCATTTCGGTTCTCATGTCCACATACGTCATCACAAAATGGGAAAGCCGAGAGAAAAATTCACACCATTAATAATATAGTTCGTACATTACTAGCCCATTCATCATTACCACCTTCATTTTGACATCATGCATTACAAATGGCAACTTACCTTCTCAATATACTCCCTAGCAAAGGATTAGCCTACAAGTCTCCACTCAATTTTTTTTTTATCAAAAAGACCATTCATATTCTCATCTTAGGGTATTTGATTGTTTATGTTATCTTCTACTCCCCTCCACTACCATAAACAAACTTCAAGTCCGTTCTACCGCTTGTGTTTTTTTGGGTTACCCATCTAATCATCGTGGTTACAAATATTATAATTTATCATCTAATAAGATCATCATTAGTCGCCATGTCATTTTTTATGAAACCCAATTTCTATTTACCAAGTTGCATAACTCCACGTCCCATTCATATAATTTTTTGGATGATGGGCTCCTACCGTATGTGGTCCACCATTTGGCCTAGACCACACCACGACACATAGATCACCGGGCACAGTCAGGCCCACTGCCTGCTGGCCCAAATCTATCCAGTCCACAACTTCTGCTAGCAGGCCCACTGCCTGTTGGCCCAAATATTTCCTGCTCGTAGCTTCTGCCAGCAGGTCCACTGCATGCTGGCCCAACACATTTCGGCCAACACCCAGCCAACCCAGACCATCGTCCCACACTGCCTTTCCAACCCGAAACCAACACATTTGACCTGGGCCAGCCCACGACTCCCACCCATATCCAGCCCACTTCAATATCGAGACTAGGGCCCGTTACTTGCAGCCAATGAGGTATTTTTAGACCAAAGCGACAATTTAATCTCAACTCTAATGGTACTAAATCTCTTCTACCACGTAACCATGTGTCTACCCTTTGTGGCCCGAATTGGAAAATGGCTATGGATGATGAATATAATGCTCTTATTAAAAATAAGACGTGGGAGTTGGTGTCCCATCCACTTGGTGTTAATGTGATTCATTCTATGAAGATTTTTACTCATAAAGAAAAATCTGATGGTTGTTTTGAGAGGCATAAGGCCTGTCTTGTAGGTGATGGTAAAACTCAACAGGTTGGCGTGGATTGTGGAGAGATATTTAGTCCGGTGGTCAAACCGGCAACTATTCATATTGTTCTCAGTCTAGCTCTCTAAAAAACATGGCCCATTCATCAACTGGACGTAAAAATGTGTTCTTACACAAAGAACTCAATGAAACAGTATACATGCATCAACCCTTGGATTTCAAGGATCCCGCTCATCCTAATCATGTGTGCTTGCTGGAGAAATCTTTGTATGGGATAAAACAGGCTCATCGGGCATGGTACAAAAGAATTGCAAATTATGTGTCTACTCTTGTATTTTCTCACAGCAAGTCTGATCATTCTCTATTCATCTATCATCACGGTACTTCTATAGCCTACATTTTGTTATATGTGGATGATACTATATTAACTACTTACTCTGATAAACTTTGCAAGTCTATCATATCTCTTCTCAGCTTCGAATTTACTATGAAAGACTTGGAACCATTGAGTTATTTTCTGGGTATAGCTGTCACTCGTTATGCAGGTGGTCTATTTCTATCTTAGAGGAAGTATGCATCAGAGATCATTGAACGGACTGGCATGCCAACTTGTAAGTCATCTCCTACTCCAGTTGACACTAAACCAAAGCTGAGTGCTACTTTTAGCACACCATATGAGGATCGCTCCAACTGTCGTAGTCTTGCCTCTTCAATATCTCATGTTTACGAGGCCCGATATTACTTATGCAGTACAACATGTGTGTTTATTCATGCATGATCCGAGGGAAGAACACATGCACGCTCTCAAATGCATTGTGCGCTACATTCAGGGTACTCTTGATCATGGATTACACCTATATCCTTCATCGGTATCTACTCTCATTTCGTATACAGATGTTGCTTGGGGTGGATATCCAGACACCAGGCGTTCGACAGCTGGCTATTGTGTGTTTTTTTGTGATAATTTGGTCTCTTGGTCGGCTAACTGCCATGCTACGTTGTCGCGCTCTAGCGCGGAGGCCTAATATTGAGGGGTCCCAATATGGTGTCTGAGTCCTGTTGATTGCCTAACCTCCTCTTAGAGCTTCATTTTCCTATTCGAAAAGATACACTGGTCTACTGCGATAATGTTAGTGCGATATATCTTTCGGGGAATCTTGTACAACATCAGCGCACTAAACATATCGAGATGGATATTCACTTTGTTTGCGAAAAGGTTGCTCGTGGACAAGTACGTGTCTTGCATGTCCCGTCACATTATCAAATTGCTGACATCTTTACTAAGGGTCTTTCCTTGGTTCTGTTTGAGGATTTTCGGGACAGTCTCAGCGTACGTCAACCGCCTGCTATGACTGCGGGGGTGTGATAGAATATATGCAAATATATTCTTTTGATATAATTAGTGATTTTGTATATCTTTAATTATTGTAACAATCTTTTGTATTAGTTAGATGTATATTTGATTTCCGTAATTTTAGCCTAGAATGACTATTGTATATCATGTATATAAGCTAATTACATTAATGAAATGATCAAGAGTTTATTCTCTTTCACGGAGAATAAAAAATTAAAACAAATTTTAATTTTATGTACAAAAGTAAAGTTAACGTGCTCTGTCTGTCTCTTTGTTTGTTTTAGAATATTGTATGTAAATTAGCTAATGATGGAAATCCAATTTGTATCCAAACAAATTTTAATTTTATGTACAAAAAGTAAAGTTAACGTGTCTGTCTCTTTGTTTGTTTTAGAATATTGTATGTAAATTAGCTAATGATGGAAATCCAATTTGTATACAAAATTTTAGTTACACTCGACAATATTTGTTTTAAACAAAAGCTATACTAATATAATATAAAACAAATAAGAGATATAGGAGAAACAAACAAAATCTAAACAAATTACATAGCAAATTAATTGTGAAGTAAAAAATAAGGAAATAATTTCTTTAAGTAACAAATCTTACTCTATTGGAAATTCCTAAATTTTTGGGGTTCTTACATAGTTCAAATATCTAATGATTTTAATAATCAGTTAGTATTTTAAAGTCCTAAACATTAATAAAATAATTAAATAACTATTTTGTCTGGTGTGAAATCTGACAAGCATATAAAGTATTATTTTGTTGGATTTGCAACTATTGTCTTCAGCTAAGTACTGGTTTGCTCACTAGAACTATTATGCCTTCTTAAGGATCGAAAGACTTCGTCAAGTAGTATATGATAATTTAGTTAACACGAGTCTTCACCTCAAATTGTTGTCTAATTTAAATTCATATTGATCCGGAGATAGATTATGAACAAGGAGGAATTGTGTGGTAAGGACTTGGTCAGGTAACCAACTTTTTACTATGTCTCACTACAAGTTTACGAGTGTTTGTAACTTCAAGGTCAATCGTTTGCCTTTTTTACCTTTTAAAATAGTTTCTATATTAAGTAAATAGTTATTTAATTATTTTCCTAATATTTAGAACTTTAGATCAGTTAAATTTTATGTATTAAATTTTTTCATATTTAAATTATGCTACATACCATATTTACTTGGAAAATCACGTTAAGAGAATTAGGTTAAGGAGACCAATTTGATCTTTAAAAAGCTTGCAAAAACGTTAAACAGCTTTGAACTCTTAGACAACTTTGAAGTTTGAAGTCCTTTTAAAACCAAAAAAAGTTCTCATTAAAAAGTACACGTTAGACAAATTTGAACTTCTTTTAAAAACAAATAACAAGTTACACGTAGCCTTTTGATACAATAACCAAAAAAAAAAAAAGCGCAATCCGACGCACTAAGCTTTCGCTATGCGCGGATTATATAATGACAAATAAATTAGCCATATAATTGTGAAAGAATATATGTGTATACCGTGTATATTCTTAGTAGAATTTTTGTACATATGTAATTATGTTGGTAGTCTTGTATTAGGAAAAAGATAGATTTAATTTTCATAATTAAATATTGTATATTATGTATATAAATCATTTACATTAATGAAAATAATCAGGGGATTATCCTCTTTCAAATTATTTATATTATTATTAATATATATAATTCTAGAAGATTTTGTTTTTTTAAGCTAATTACAACTTGAGTATATTAGTAAGAGTAAATTGATATATTGTAACTTTTTACATTAATAATAAATAAACAATGAGAACTGCTATAAAAAATCAAAGTAAGGAAGGTTGAGGTGATATCATAAATCAGTCAAAATTCTAACTTAATATGAATGGATATACTCACATAGAAATTGCAGCTTACCTTTGTCATTATTGGCAAGAACTTTTCTTCTACTGTAAGGTATAAGTTAATCGACAATGTAATTTCATTCCTTTAAGTAATGTTTCCGCTAATTTGTGGTACTTGATCTTATATTTTTTATTGTATTTGATATCATTTTAATTTTATTATATTTGATCATTGATATATATTCTATGTTTGTACGAATCTTTTTATTTAAGATTTTATTAATGGTGTTTCAACTCGCAAGGATGATTAGTGGGTGAGTAAGATTTTACTTGGATATAAGCAAATTTGATCAAATCTAACTTTTTTAATATGAAAAAAAAAATCTTAATTTTTGGCAGAAAATTCTGTTATCATAATGTGTTTAATTCCCTTCCTCCTTAAAAAAAGTTCAATAAATGAGGAATGAAAGGTCTTTTGCATCATTTAACTAATAATACAACCATCAGGAGCTAGAATTTATACCTTTTAGGCTTTGATTTTAGTTTATAAGTTAAATAAATATTTTAAAGTTATATATGAATTATATTAAATATTATTACTTTTACATTTTTATAATAATCGCTAAGCTACACATGCGAGACACGTACACTAAAATTAGTATTATATTAAAAGTACAAAGGACCTTAAAAACGAACTTTTTGTTCTTCATTAAAAGACTCTACAGTTATATATGAATTATATTAAACATTATTACTTTTACATTTTTATAATAATCGCTAAGCTACACGTGCGAGGCACGTACACTAAAATTAGTATTATATTAAAAGTACAAAGGACCTTAAAAATATTGATTGAACTTTTTGTTCTTTATTAAAAGACTCTACAGTAGACAAAATAGTCATTTACTATTTTACTCAAATTATTACTATCGGATGAAACTCTCGCTGACTAGAACGGATGACTGCAAGGATATGAGCCAAACTGAGGTTAAAATATAAAAGAAGGAAGTCGAGTACATAACTTGAAGTAAGAAAGGGTGATATGTACATGGTTCGACACATGCATACCCTCATTAAAAAGGCATTGCCATGAGACATTCTTCATCTTCTTCCTATCGGACTTCGATATTAGGGGACTCAAATAACTTGCGACCCTAACTGGTCGAGATAATAAATTTGTATCCTCAAGGAAGGAAAGAGTGGCTCACGAGTTTTGATCGTGAGCTGGCATAATTTTTTGGGGTAGGGGAGGATTTGGAAAGTTTTTGGGGAATGGTTAAGTAAGCAAACACAGAGATATTCGCCTGCGCCGCCAGGTTTGCAGAGGTTCCAGGTTCATTAAAGAAGCGATCGAAATCTTCGTACTCGGATTTTTGGGCCGGTTGTGTTGGCGGAGGAGGAGTTGAAGTTTTTTTGTTTTTTAGCCAACAACTCCTCAGTCGTGGCTTCATCGTCATCCTCGATGATGACGGAAACTGGTTCAGTGGCCAATGGCGTGGTGGTAGTAGTTGATGCGGTACCGCATGTTGGCATAGCAGTTTCGGCAATAATATTTTCTTCATCTCCGGTAGGAATAGCCTCTACCAAAGTGGTGGTAGTTTTTCTCACCCAAACATCATCTGGGGAGAGTCCACCCATTTCGAAGTTCTTTTCCTCTTTGAAGCAATTGAAGGTGACTTCAGAGGCTTTGAGGATTTGGATTTGGTGATTTTCTTTTTCTTCGGTACCTCGACTATACTGCATACTGATGTGGCCGGATTGAGTACCGAATTGGGGTTAATTGGAGCAGTTGAAGGGTTGGACATTGGGGTCGAGGTGCCATTTGGTAAACCTATATTTTTTTTTTTAAAAAGAAAAGTGAAAATATGAACAAAATTAGTAGAGGAAAAAGAAATTTGGAGGATACTAACCATGATTTTGGGCTTTTCATCGATCATCGGAAAGCACTTTCCATGTACACTTCTTATGCGGATAAGTACTGATGATTTTCTCAGCCCATTCGAGAAGTTTCTCAATATGGGTCGGAGTCCAACAAACAACTGGGAAAGGAGACAACGTGAAACTTAGAATGTATTGAAGGAATTGAGTAAAAAATGAAGAGAGTAGTCGTTGGTACTTACGATTCAAATTCCATTTTTCCGGAAAAGGCATAAACCTAGCCGGAATAATTTTTGCGGTAGAAACCGCAACAAAATATTCCATCCAACCTCGGTCTTGATCTTCATCGATACTGGAGTGGATGGGAAATTTGTCTCATTTGAGATCTGAACTATCCCACCATAGAAGAATCTGGGGAGTATAAACGGATCAAGTGATCCAAAGTAAAAGGTTCGTTGACCAAATTGGCAAAGAATCGGAGGCATGTAACGACCCTCTAGACAGACGGACTAATTTGTGCAAGACACAAAGTGTAAGTCATACACATCTTCGAGGATCACATTGTCAATTGGAGGGACAACTTGAATGTGAAATGGTAGGTGTATATGTTGGAGTACCCGGATCTGTAGGTAGTAATGTCTTTGTCCGGGCCGGGCATAATGATTCCGAAGAACTTAGTCCAACCACAGTTATTTCAGACTCGTGTCGAGGTCGGAGGCACTAACGGAGGACGACCATTTTTTAGCTTATTTACTTCGGTCGGATTTCGAAGAGGAAGTGGAAATAGAAAATTCTTTTTCAAAACATAAAGTAGATGAAAGCATGTCGTATGCTCTAGGTTCGGTGGTCGCCTGAACTTTGAGGTCTCACCGACGTTGATGGTTTCATCAGAATTCGACATTGGAGAAGTTGTTGGAGAGGATTGTATGGAAGAAGATCATGTAGATTTTGTCGTGGTGACGAAGATATGAAGATTTTAAGGTTTGAAGTTGTGAAGATTTGAAGGTTTGAAGTTATGAAGATATGAAGATTTAAAGGTTTGAAACTATGATGATTTGAATATTTGAATGATTGAAGATTTGGGGAAATTTAGGAGAAAGTAAAAATTATGAAAGAAAAAGGGAAGGAATTTTATAGGGCGTTGTCATCATTACGAAATGCTTCGATTCACGAACCGAAGTGACGGTTCAATCAGAGAGTGACACATGTTCGAAGTGGTAGAGTGATAAGACGTGAGTCATAATTTGAAGAATTGCAAAGAAGCTTGCAAGAGAAGACATCGAATGAATCATTTCCACTTTCCATCAGTTTTGTAAACTTTGATCCGGGAAGTGTGGGGATTTGTATACGGTGAAAACCGGTACGACACGTGGCATGGTTGAGATGTGGGAATCGAATGAGGCGTAAGAATTCAGCATCGGGTAAAGGTTGATTCAGGATAAGTCCGGGTATCGAATCAAGATCGGGTAGCGATCTAACCAAGTGACACCGAATGGAGGACAGGGGAAGCTCAACGTGTACCCGTTCTGGATATGGCGCCAGCCGTTACTCTTTAGTCATTAAGATACCATTATTGTCATTTAATTGAAGAATGATTCTCGGGCTTTAATTCAATGTATTGGTAACTAAAAAAGAAGTCCAACCTTCATATTGTAAGGACATCTCATTCTCATTATTCATATTTGCATAATTTACTTACAACAATTACAACTCTTAGTTCTCATTGTTGGCTCGAACCCGAGGCAAATTAGCTAAGGATCATACCAAATTCACTGAATACTTTCAATCAAGATCACAACATTCCGAGCTAATTTTCTTGCTTATTATTTTCATTTGCTTACTTATTGCTAACTATTTATTATTCTTCATTACAAATCAGTCAACGTATCCTTAAAACCACTTACAAATTCAAATGTATTTTTTTTTTGATAAACAAAGACAAAGTCCAAATGTTATGATTTTATCCAATAAGGAATAATGTCTCTGGTAAACAATTTAACCCTAATTTCGTATGTGTATTGCACGAAAATTTATTGTCAATTATTATACAAATATCATGTTAAATTCATAAATTGTACTTGCATGTGGTCGCCTAATTTGAAATTTAACATAGTTTGATATTATCCGAACCTTAAAAGATAGGTTCTCGCTTTGTACATCTAAATGGTCTTCTATTTTTTTTATGGGATCGCATATTACAATTCACTCATAAATAATGTTTTGCCGTTATTTAATTGCCAGAATACTAAAACAAATGGAAAATAATTTAGCTTTTTAGAAGAATTGAAAATTAATCTATTTGATCTTACAAAAATAGTCAAAAAAATTGTTAGAATTATTGTATTTACATATACTTTTCTATAAAACATCACAGATGGAGATCAAAGTTCTCCTAATTTTAATCAACGATTAACCCAAAACTAATTCCATTTCGTCCTCTAAAAAGGTTGCGCTGACTCACGAGTTTTTATCATTCAATTCAGGCTCATCTTTCCGTGTAAATATTTGACAAAAACATTTGGTAATATGCGGCATATGCAAATTAATGGGAGCAGAACAATAAAATTAGAATAAAACCAAGCTTTCCTCTCCTTCCTTATAATAAAGGCGAGCATGCCCATCCTTTAGGGTAAGAGAAGAAAAGAATATTGTATTAAAAACAAAAGGGTGATTATGCACATGTGTTCTCATTACCTATAAGCTATAACCATAACCTTGCAAATAAATGGTTCTAGGGTTATATTAACAACTCATTCCCTCGTAAAATTGGTAAAAGGTTGTTTAATGAATTCTTGTCCGTGTGAAATATCGTGTTGTAGTGCAACTGCAAGTCTATAGTTGTAACTCTTTTGTCCCAATTTTAGTTGATTTCAAATTCTTAAATATTACAATTCTATTTTAAAGGACATAAAAATTATTTAATATTTGAAGTATATTTTGATCTAACATATAGATATTGTTCCCATGGTTTAGCTTTTTTACTCAATATTCATCGTTGCTAAGCTATACTTTTAAATTACTACATAATTATTTAGAAAATACCGTTTGAAGAGTGAATTAAAATACATAAATAATTTATAACCACACAAATATTTGAGGCTCATTTTTAAATCATAAATTTCAAAAGCTTTCATTCTTTTTTTGATTACTTTCTAATCAAATTGTGCCACGTAAATTAATCAAACGGGTCACATAAAATTGAGACGAAGGGAATAACAAGTCATATAATACATTTGTTTACTATAATTCACCCTTAAATTAATTATTCATTCGGTGTCAATTAATGTGACACTTTTCACCTTTTGAGATTCAAACATCTTAAACTTTTAAAATAAAATTTATATATTTAAAAACTATATAAAAAATATTAATAATTAATAATTTAATATATCACGTATTATGGTAGAAGGATAATAGGTAGTTCAGCGTAGTCCTACCTACGCTTACAAACTAGTAGTTATAGTATTATTATTGTAGAATCGCTTAGCCTTTCATATTGCCTTATAGTCCCTTGTTGTTTGATTTATGCTGCTATGTATATATTGTTTGTCTTATTTACTTGCATTAGCTATTGTTTCTTTCTTTTTCAGAATTCGATGTCATGATTTACGCACTTTGTGTGTCTTACTTTGTTTAGGCTTGTGCTTTGTTTGAGCCGATTGTCTCTCGAAAATAACTCTACTTATCAAAGTAGAGGTAATGTTTGTGCATACTCTATCATTCTCATACTCACATTGTGAGATTTCATTATATTGTTATTTAAAAAAAAAAATAAAAAAAGAAGAACACATAAATTGGGGAGTATTATATTCCCGAGGAAAAAGAAAAAGAAAAAACAGCTTTAACCTTCACACTATTGGATAGTCGAGGGCACTCATTTTCCCCAAATTTGCCAACATTCGAAAGATGGCTGTCGCTAATCTGCATAAATTCGCCTCACGTATCGCACGAAACCCTACAATTTTCTCAATTACCCGATCTTCCGTTTCCGGGTCACCAATTCCATCCCGCTCCGGATCCGCCAAAGTCGCCGACCGGATCGTCAAGCTCTTCGCCGTTGACCCAGAAGGTCATAAACGTGAAATCATCGGACTCTCAGGTCAAACTCTCCTCAAAGCCCTAACTAATCACGGGTTAATCGACCCGGATTCACATCGTCTTGAAGATATCGATGCGTGTTCCTCTGAGTGTGAGGTGCACATTGCTCAGGAATGGCTTGAGAAACTTCCAGAAGCTTCTTATGATGAGCAGTATGTGTTGAAGAGGAATTCTAGAGCTAGGGTTTTGAACAAGCATTCAAGGCTTGGTTGTCAGGTGGTTCTCTCACCAGAGCTTCAAGGAATGGTTGTTGCAATTCCTGAAGCTAAGCCATGGGATATTCCATAAAAGGTGAAATGAATATTTATTTCTAAGTTTGTGAACTGTAATTTTAGTGGTTCGAGTTAATAATATATGGTACTTGATAGGCAATTGATGTTAAAATTGTCTGAAAGTTGATGACTTTGTTTGTTTTAAATGAATACTTTTCTAATTCGTGTATGAGTTATATCTAATAACTATCTCTGTCGTTGGCGGTATGAGTACAAGTTAATTTACTGGTACTAGAATGAAATTTGTTTTATAGAGCGGAATGTATATAAAAGATGCTTTGTTATTGCTTTATTATGAGGTGAGAGTCTATCGGAAACAACCTCTCTACCTCCCAAAATAGGGTTAAGGTTTGTGGACGCTCTACCCTGCCCAGACCCCACTAGTGGGATTGTATTGGGTATGTTGTTGTTGTAATGGATACAATAGATTCATATAGTTGGTCCTAACTATTTAGTGATTATGGCATAGTTGTTGCTGTGATGAGCTTATAATTCCTCTGCAATCACATAGTCCAAAGATTTTCGTGTTTTTGTCTTTGTAACAATGTGTTAATTATTTGAGAAATAAGGCTATTACTAAATTTAGTGAGAGGTGGAAAACATCATATGCCTTTCTTGACCATTGGTCGCCTGATCAGCTGCAACTAAACATTGCATGTGACTGGATGTGCCCATAAACTAATTGTAATGTTTTAGCTCCTATTTTCTACAGCTTTAGACTGGTTGTGATCTAGTGAAATAAAGAAGGGCAAATGTAAGTTGTTATACTTTTGAAGGGGGGGTCTACATATTTTGATGTAGTATACCTGGGTATGTTGTTGTTGTAATGGATACAATAGATTCATATAGTTGGTCCTAACTATTTAGTGATTATGGCATAGTTGTTACTGTGATGAGCTTATAATTCCTCTGCAATCACATAGTCCAAAGATTTTCGTGTTTTTGTCTTTGTAACAATGTGTTAATTATTTGAGAAATAAGGCTATTACTAAATTTAGTGAGAGGTGGAAAACATCATATGCCTTTCTTGACCATTGGTCGCCTGATCAGCTGCAACTAAACATTGCATGTGACTGGATGTGCCCATAAACTAATTGTAATGTTTTAGCTCCTATTTTCTACAGCTTTAGACTAGTTGTGATCTAGTGAAATATAGAAAAGCAAATGTAAGTTGTAATACTTTTGAAGGGGTCTACATATTTTGATGTAGTATACATGTGGATATATAGACTAACTTTTACTATTCTAAAAAAAAGGTATTAGCTTCTATTTACTGAGTATAGTACGTCCCGAACCTTCTAAAGCAACGAGAATTCTTGAGCATTGGTCGCCGATCAGCTGGAACTGAACACCGAGTGCTACTGGATGTGCCTCCAACTAATTGTAATGTATTAACTAGTATTTTTTTTTGAAAATTGTGGTATGCGGGCCAGTTTGCGCGCACTTCGACTAATTCTACGGGATACCTGCCACCTCCCACTAGCATTAAGGTCCGGTAACTCTGTTGACCAATGCTAGAATAGATAGGAAGAAATCACCTAGTATATTGTCTCCGCTGAGAATTGAACCTGAGACTTCATGATGCTCAACCCACCTCATTGTCCACTAGGGCCACATCCTTGGGTGCATGTAGTAGCTAGTATTTACTAGGGTTGACCAGTGGGCCGTGTCGGGTTGGGTTGGGCCGGTCCTGCCCTGAACCCGACTTTTGTAAAAAAAAAATCGGTATCGTGACTCGACCGGGTCTCGTCCCACCCGTCCCGCCAGTCCCGACCCGATCCCGCCCCAAACCCCCCTTTTTGCAAAAATAATCGTTGCACCAACGACCATTTTACATTTTGACCGTTGTGCAACGGACATTTTTGGCCTCCCCCCCCCTCCCAAACCCCCAACCCCCTACCCCCTTAATATTTATTTTTAACCCATAAATTATTATATTTACACTTTAACTCAATTTTCCAACTATAAATAACTCATTTTCTCTTCATCTTTCTCACAAATCTTCCTATAATCTCTCAATCTATTTCTCTACAAGTCTATATTGTTTACTAAATATTCAATTTTTTTTTACTCATTTGGGAATTGTGAGTGAAGTTGGCACTAACTTGAGAATTTTCCATCGAGCAAAGTTTCAATTTTCAACCTCTCGATTACACGTCGACGTTACGTCGGCGTTTGATACATTAGTTCCTTCATTAAATTATTATTGTCTGTTTATTTTATTTAGCGCACTTAATTTCATTTACATTAATTATTTATTAGTATAATTATAAATTTATAATGGAAGGATTTAAACGTATGCTTACGGGTAGGGGTCATGCTTCTTCTAGTAGGGGCAACAAGGGCAAGGGTCCTATTTCTGGACATAATCCTATTCCTACACAGGATGATTTTATTGATACTGAACATTTTCCTACAATACCATTAGATTTAGACGATGAGCTATTTTCTGGAACTCAAGAAGACTTTAATTTAGACGATGATCTAGATGATACACTCACTAATGTTGATGACAACACACCCACTAGTACACCTTCAAATGAAATGCCTCATATTCCCCCTAGTATGAGACGAGGTCTAGCAAAATGACCATTAAAATAAGATGCATTGATATTTTTTGATAGGGACTTAGAGAATCAAGTAGTTAGATGTAACATTTATAAAGATGTTTTAAAATTTATAACTGGAAAAGGTCACGGTGGGACGGGGGGTTTAATGAGACACGTATTAAGGGCTCATCTAGCTAGGTATGCCCAATACGAGGCTTCAAAATCGGGTGCGCAAACGCCTGCTCCATCGTGACAAGGTTCACATACTGATATTGTCCCGGATCAAGTACAGGGTCAAATTAACTCAATGACGGGGGGAATTGTAGGCCCTAAATACAATAAACATAGAGATAGAGAAGCAATATCAAAATTAGTTGTTGTGGAAGGTTTGCCTTTTCATTTCCTTTATCTCCTGGTTTTATTCATTACATTAGAGATTTGTATAATCATGTTTTTAACGATTTTTAGGTCAACTGTTAAGAGATGTATTTAAATTTGCACATGAATATCAACAATATTTACGTTATTCATTATATCATTTTAATGGCAAAGTGGTTATCACTTCTGATATAGGTCGTAGTACTAACGATCATGATTATTTAACGGTAACCTGTCATTGGATAGATTATAAATGGTTTATGCAAAAACGTATCTTAGCGTATAGATATATAGATGATAGGCACACTGGTACTTTTATTGCAGAAAATATTTATCAAGTGTACGATTATTACGGAATAACTGATAAAATTATGACTATTACATTAGATAACGTTTCTTCTAACAATTACGCTATTACAATTTTAAAAAATAGTTTAACTCCATTTTGTCCAGATCATTTTCATATAAAATGTGTGTCATATATATAACTTAATTGTAAATGATGATTTATCACTTTTTGAAGACATTCTTAGTAAAATACAATTTGCTATAAACTTTATTTTTTTTAAAAATAGAATACAAAAAAAAAGAATATAAAAAATTTGTCACGATTGTCAACTACCTTATAGAAAAATTTCAAAAGTACCCACTAGGTGGAATTCTTTATACGAGCAACCATTTGTTGCTTATGACTATAGAAAACCTATAATTTTATTTTTTAATTCTCATAATCAAAATTCAGCTTATATGGTTGGAGATAGCGATTGGGTAAATTTTTTTGAACTTATTGTATTTTTAGAGATTTTTTTCAAGCAACAAAAGAATTTTTCGGTATATATTATCCTACTATTTCAACTATGTTGTTTTATATAGCTCTAATATTTTTATTACTTACGGAATATATGGAAAAACTAGCTTATATGTTAGCTATTAAAAAAATATTTATCAAAATAAAAAAATATTTTATTCCTATTCCCACTATTTATATTATTGGTGTTGTATTAAATTCGACTATTAAAATAGACGGTACTAAATCACTTATTGAAACTATTTACGATTGTATAGAAGTACTACCACCTCCAAGTCCCAAAAATCCAAATCACCCACCACCTATTGAACAAACTAAAGAAGAAGTGTTGTCTAGCGTAGAAGACCAATGCAAAAAAGTATATAGGTTTTACCAACAAGAAAATGCTAGTAACCTACCGGCTTCCATACCATCTTCTTCGTCTTCAACACAACCTCACAAAAGACATGTTGTTTCTGCGGCTAGTATTGAAAGCCTCAAAAATAGAATGTGCGTCCGTACCGCTACTAACCAAATTAGCGAGTTTGATATTTTTTGTTTTTTGCGGGGTTCTGTACCGTACCAAGCAGTTCTCAATGAAGAAGGACGTGAAAACTTGCTGAAATACTGGAGGGGGAATGAGAAGACCTTTCTGACTCTTTCAATGATGGCCCGAGATGTTTTGAACATTCAAGCGTCATCAACTGTATCTGAAAACGCTTTTCTACCGGCAGATATCAAATAGGAGACCACAAACACTCATTAGCCGGAGACAGCTTGAAGATTGTAGTATTATTCAGAGATTGAATACGAGCGGAGCGGAGAAGGTGCGGTCAACCGGAGATCAACGAAGAAGAAGACGAAAACTACAACGAAATCTTATCCGAAGGTGGTGGAAGCGACGTGGATCAATTTGACCAACAAATACCAATTCCAATCGAAGAACCACAAGAAATTATCAAGAAACTAGAACAAGTTTTTTTCAGAATGTAATATTTTTAATTGTAATTTTACTATGTAATTTGCAACTTTTGAACACCACCACAAACTTGCAATTTTGACAATTGTATTTGTATTACAAAAAATTCTTATGTCTATTAAATAATATAAGAGGCACAAAAACAATCTTGAGATGTTTTTATTACACTATCTTGTTTTGTTTAATTATTGAGTTTTTTATACATATGTTATTAAAAAAAAAAAAAAAAACCCCGATCCCGCCCCCGCCCCGATTCCGATGGGATCGGGATCGAGACGGGACTTCGGCAAATCCCGCCAAACCCGATTCCGTCCCCTTCACCCGTCCCGCCCTGATCCGACCCTGCCAAACCCGGCCTGCCAGTCACGATCACGGCCCACTGGCCAGCTCTAGATGTGATCTAGTGAAATATAGAAAGGCAAATGTAAGTTGTAATACTTTTGAAGGGTCTACATATTTTGATGTAGTATACCTTAGGATATATAGACTAACCTTTAACTATTCTAAAAAAAGGCATTAGCTCCTATTTACTGAGTATAGTACGTCCCGAACCTTCTAAAGCAACGAGAATTCTTGAGCATTGGTCGGCGATCAGCTGGAACTGAACACCGAGTGCTACTGGATGTGCCTCCAACTAATTGTAATGTATTAACTAGTATTTTTTTTTGAAAACTGTGGTATGCGGGCCAGCTTGCGGGCACTTCGACTAATTCTACGGGATACTTGTCACCTCCCACTAGCATTAGGTCCAGGTAACTCTGTTGACCAATGCTAGAATAGATAGGAAGAAATCACCTAGTATATCGTCTCCGCTGAGAATTGAACCTGAGACTTCATGATGCTCAACCCACCTCATTGACCACTAGGCCACACCCTTGGGTCCATTTATTAGCTAGTGTTTACTGAGTAGATTATGTCCCTGACTCTCTAAAGCAACAAGAATTCATTACGATTGGTTATAGGCACGTACAAGATACTATTTACTGAGTAAATTATGTCCCTGACCTTCTAAAGCAACAATATTTCATTCTATTGTGAGGAAATTGTCTGGTTCAGTTTGCATGGATTCTAGTCACACTCCTTAGCAGACTATGTCTGAAATCAAATAAAATCCCATTTCATATTTGAAGATCAAATAGAAATCCAATTTTCATATTTGGGAGGGCTAGGACTCTAATCAGGACCTTAGGCACAAGGGACTATCCAGGTAAAGAGTTTATGCGGCAGGCTTCAGAAAGGTAACAGAGTATCACTGCTCATAGCAATTCTCTGAGAACTGGTTTGTAGGCAGTCATTAGTTGTTCACCTTGCTTAACATTCTTCCAGCTTATTGCTTGAGGTAATTATCATCATCATGTGTTAGCTCTAGATGTCTGCTTTCTTATATTATTCTCCAGTATTCCCATCACCTCCGCAATACAGCTTAGACCTATATCTGTTTCCGCTGTTAGGCGCCCATCAATTTCTGTAGGCGTGCATCAAATTCCCTTACTGAACTTTCTTTTGTTTTTGTTTCGGTAAACTAGTAAAATTTTATGAAATGAATGGCAAAACATGCATGTATACAAGACATATACCAAAAAATAGAAAACACACTTTTATCTGAACTTGAATCAGAGTACTATTGTATTTTGGCCTCTCTGCCTACTTTCTTCAAATACTCCTTGAGAGCATCAACCTTAAAATATTTCTTATTGCATTAAGCATTAAGAAATTTGTTTGATAGAGCGGAATAGATATAATGCAGCGTAAGGCTGAGTACAATAGACCCTTGTGGTCCGGCCCTTTCTCGGACCCCGCGCATAGCGGGAGTTTAGTGCACCGGGCTGCTCCTTTTAGATCGGAATATATATTAATATAAAATATTAATGGCTGGGCCCAACTAATTAGTGATTAAGGTATAGTTGTTGTGTTGTGTCTTTAGATATCTCCCAAAATAAGAGGACTTGTGTTTATACATAGGTAAAAGATCCATTACACTTACACAGAGTGGTTAATGGGTTTCCAACGGTAAGGATATTGATGGTTAATGATGAATTATATGTTACAATTGGCAAAAGTAAATATGTGTAACAGCCAATATAACATCACATAATGAGAGCTTTTCAAAACCATTTAATGGTCAAATAATTTTCCAGAAGCTAACAATAGGAAGTAACACTATTCTTTTTGAGATATAAAATTAGTAAACAAACAAATAACTACCCTTCAAACTGTACAGTGTCATGAAGGTTGATTCCCAATATTATCCAAATAGCATATTTTTTTCTATCTCGGTTAGCTATGCGCAAAGATCAGTAAAAAGAACGTTTACTAAATACTTTTCAACTCTTCTTTTGAAAAATAACCGGTGTCATAAAGTTCAAAATTTCACTGACAAAACTCTATGACAATGTCCTGGAGTTTCATTTGTGTAATTTAATACTTCATGAAAATGACTAATATTTCATTTACAAGGACAAAAAAGTTGCTATTTGTGAAAAGACCATGAGTTATGGTTTGGGCCTTTAACGAAGACCATACTAGCCCAAGCCCATTACCTTCTCTTAAAAAGCCTGCAAAGTTCAATTTAGACCCATTTAACTGTCCCGGACACTAGTTCCCCGTCGAATACCGGCAAGTGTGAAAAATGCTCGGAAGAAGTTTCTTTCCGGCGAGGCTGCAAATCGCAGCTTCAACATCTCTTCATCTTATAGTGTGTGTGTGTATACTATACATATATCAATGTATGTCTTTCCAAACTAATTGAATGTTGAAACCAGCTATATTCTTCTATAATTTACAAACCCTCCGTACCCAAATAAGTGTCTTTTAGCTCATTTCACGGCCTACTAACAAATCAATAAATACATTTTTAGGTTACTAGATTACCCCTATTTATTACTCCATTAGTTCATTTTATATGACTTTGATTTGACATAAAATTTAAGAAATAAAAGAAATTTTTTGAAACTTGTGTTTAAAACAACTCATACAACCTTCATTAGTATAAAAGTAAATTTAAAGTTGAATCGTTACTAAATATAGAAATATGTCATTCTTTTTTGGATTGATTAAAAAAAAATAATGTCATATATATTGGAACGAGAGAGAGTAGATGTTTTTTGAGAATTGAGCAATATTAAAAAGGAACGATTCAATTAGTCGGTCCAAAAAAATGAATGACATATTTCTATATTCAGTATTAAAATATAAATGACATATACCCAATGTAATCTTACATGGCTTTGAGATATCTTGGGAGGTAGAAATGTTATTTTCACATGAGCTTTGGAAATATCTTAGGAGGTAGAAATGTTATTTTCGATAGAATTTCGGCAAGTTTTTAGCTTTAAAATATGTACTTTAAACTATAAAATCAGAATTGATATTTTCTTGCGTCATAAGTAGTGATTTTGAATGAATTCATTTATCTCTGAGTTGCATCCATCACTGAATAAGGTACAGTCTTCCATGTGCAACTCAATATAAAATTGGGACAATGAAGTAGCCTGGTAGGTGGGGTTGAAGTCAGAATCTTTAATGGTTGCAAGTCAGAATCTTTAATGGTTGCAACAACATTTGGCAATTATGTTCTCCATGTGAAAAAGAGAAAAAGAAAATGCGAAAGGTGACAGCATTAACTCTCAAAAGGCTGTGGCAATTTTTGGACCCTGCCTGCAAAGTGCAAAGGCGTTTGTTTGAGCTCTTGGTAAAAATTTTACTAAATTTGTACTCTTATAAAATTAAATATAGAATTATGTTAATAACATTTGATGTTTCTATCCTAATATTAAAAATATATAAAGTTTAAATTTTGTTTTATAAAATATGGTATCAATCTTTAATGCAATATTCTTTTACAAAAACATAGTATATATGCTAACATCATCGTCAATATTAAATAAATTTTTTTCCAAAACTACTTTTTACTCTCTAATATAAATAATTTTTTGATAAAAAAAATTCAAAATATATTTTTCGTTACTATATAAACAGACCTCTGTCTCACGTGCCATGTGATCCTTTATCACGTGCCTCCAAATCTTTACTTATTTATATTTCAGTGCTTTGCTCTTCACTTTCTATCTTTTCTTCTTGTTCGCCCTCAAGTCAACTTTCACTGAATCTGAGAGTTGTTAGAGTTACCTGTGAGTGCCCTTTTTCTCTCTATACAAATCTTTGTAATTTCTGTATTCTTAAATGGAGTATTTTTTTTAAACTATTTTAAAGATTTACCCAAATGGGGTGCCACCAAACTCATGTCTGTAGATGCATGTCTCAGAATAATGTATATCTTAGATCAATAGTTATTACACTCTTATATGTAAATAGAAGTGACTGAGAAGTGTGAAAGTTTCCTCCTTTTGGGTAATTAATATGAGTATGTTTTATTTAGACTGATGATTTGTGCTACATTTGCCTGAAAATGGTAAAGGGGATCTTTTTGTTCATAACTTTGACTTGACATGGCCTTAATTTTCATTTCCAGATTCTTTTATGGTTTTGAACTATTTTAATGATTTACCCAATTGGGGTGCCATCAGTCTCATATTAGTATATGCATGTCTCAAGAATTATGTGTATCTTGGATTTAATAGTCTTTATATGTAAATAGAAGTGACTGAGAAGTGTAAAGTCTCCTCATTTAGGGTAATTAATATGAGTATGATTTATTTAGACTGATGAATTGTGCTACATTTACCTGAAAATCAAAAAAGGGATTTTTTTTTCTATTAATTGACTTTTGGAAATATACCCTTAATTTGCATCTCCAGATACTGTTAGGGTTTTGAACTATTTTTTTAATTTACTCAATTGGGGTGCCCTCGATTTCTGGCTGGCCCAGTATTATTTCCGTCATTTTCTTGTATTTTATTTTAGCATTAGCATATCTCTTATTCTTATTTTTCTATTGATACTTGTTGTCCTTTCTGCTTTAGTTTTCCTTCTATTCTGATGTTGCTTCAGTGTTACCTGAGCCGAGGGTCTATCGGAAACAACAACTCTATTTTATTTTACCAGTAGCATATCTCTTATTCTTATTTTTCTATTGATACTTGTTGTCCTTTCTGCTTTAGTTTTCCTTCTATTCTGATGTTGCTTCTGTGTTACCTGAGCCGAGGGTCTATCGGAAACAACCTCTTTACTGTCAAAGGTAGATTTAAGATCTACGTACACTCTATCCTCCCCAGACCCCACTTTGTGGGATTACACTGGATTCGTTGTTGTACTCAATTGGGATGCCATCAGTCTCATGTCTGTATATGCATAACAATCAGAGTGCCCCAACCCCAGGCCCATACTTCCCCTTTATTCCCAATTACCCCCAGCCCTTATGCCTTGACCTAATTTCACATTTCATTCTTGAGAGTCTTTTTTTTCCCGAGAGATTGAGAGAGGCAGGAAGCGAGCAACAGCAACTACTAGTGGCGATATACTCAATCGCTTCACTCAGTCACTAACTAGGAATGCTTATGTTGTGTTGAGTTGCTGCTTGCTATTGTTTTCAGCTGCTATTCGCTATTTTGCTTTGCCCTCAATGTGTTGTTGTATGCTACAAAGAGAATGCTCTGTCATAAGCATTCGTCTTCTCCGTCTTTGAAATTCAGACTTGCTGGCTCATTCTTTTCTTTTTTATTTAAATTTTCAGAATCTTTGCCAAAAAGAATTTTAATTTCGAACTGTCAATATAAGATTAAACCGAATTAGAAAAACCGAACCGAACTTGAAAAAACCTGAACCAAACCGAATTATTCGGTGCACACTTTCGAAAAATCGAAGAACCCAACGCCCACCCCTAGTTGTAACTGACTTGGCTACCAAAGAGTTGTAGTACAGATGAAGGTAATGAAGAGTCAATCAATTGAGTCCTTTCATTATCTGCCAATATATTACTAGATCTCCAAACCTAAAATTTAGTAGTAGTTAATTGCACCTAATTGGGTTCATGTAATGTACAACTTTAGCAGTTGAAGAGACTGTATCATCATTTATGGTGAATCAACAAGTATGAAGAGCCACAAGTGTCTAAATATTTATAAAAAGAAATGGATGCATTGGATGCTCTAATTTTTATGTTTGTTGTCCTGAGTATTTGGCCATTGCGGTAAGTAGTATCTCTATTTTCTCATTGTTACCATGTATGCATGCTAATTGAAATCTGTCTATATATTTCCAATACTATCGTTTCATCCTATATGCTATATTCTTGTATTAGTTTTTTTGTAATTCTATTTGGATACCTGCTACCTCGCACCAGCAACATGTACTAGGACTAGGACTCTGTCCACCAAGGCTAGGATAAATAGGAAGAAATCACCTAGTGTTTTTTTTTGTCTCTGCTAGGATTTGAACCTGAGACCTCATGGTTCTCCACCCACTTCATTGACCACTAGGCCACAACCTTGGGTGCTTACCCTTTCTAATTTTGATAGATCATCAAAATCGAGTTGAACTTATCTTTACAAAGTGAAGTAATATGAGATTTGTAAACCGTGGAGTAGCTCATTAGATAACTCCTTCTCTGATATATGGACTCTATTGCAAATTGCAGATCACAGGAAAGGGTCCTCAAGTCGGGCACTGAGAAAATGGCAGGAGAAGCTCATCCCTATGTTCCGCAGGATCTAAAACTGCCTGGTTTTGTTCCCATATTCCTGTCACAGTCCCACATTGTTGGTGTGTATGGCCTCTCATCCTTCCTGGTTGTCTTGTTCATGTGGATACTCTCAGGTAATTATTCAACGATTATTGCATTACTTATTGCAAGCAATTTACTCTGCTTTTTCTTATATGCTTTTAATTTCTAAAGAAGTTATATGTTCTCATTTTATTTTTCATTAGGAAGTATACTCTAGAAACTGCTTATAAGTAGAAGGGAGAGAAGTTGAGTTGAGTATGAAAGGGTATTCTGGCTATTAATTCACAAGCAATGCATTTGTCAAATTCAAAGTGTATTCGGCCTCGGAAATGTTCCGATGTGATCAATTTTTCATAGGGGTATTGAATAGTTACAGGTAAACGATTTGCGTGGGACAGGGTAATCATGAAACCTGTTTTGACATGAAATGGATATATCCATATATCTCTGACTCATATTTACGAGATGATAAAATATGGCAAATACGGATACGCCCCCGTGAGCTTTAGCAATATTGTTAATCAATTCCATAATGAGTTTGACCAAACATTTCATTGTTCAGAGTTCGGACTGGAAAGCATTTACTGAAAAATTATGCTTCCAGCTCCTTGTTTTAAGATTCAAATGACTTCTTTGTTCAAGCTAGATATTCCTTTGACTATTTGTAAGTAGATATTCTATAACAGATATATGCTACTTAGATCCCAGTAGCTTTAGCTCAAAACCTGTATTTGTATTAAAATTATCATTTAATATGCATAAATAATCTATCTAGAACCCAGTAAACTAAAATAATTGTGATTTGGAACTCATAAACTAAAATTTAGAACCCATTTCTATCTTAGCTTGCTTGATTGGTCTTTTTCGTTCCCCATTGTGGCCTTGATTCGTTCTCTAACATCATTTCTCCATCTTTTACTTGCTAGGGTTTGTTCCTAAAATATCAAAGACTGACAGAGTGCTGATGTGCTGGTGGATTTTCACGGGCCTAACCCACATGGTCCTTGAGGGGTATTTTGTTTTTACTCCAGATTTCTACAAAAAGACTACTCCCGTTTACCTTGCTGAAGTCTGTAAGTCTCAATTTAGCAAGTCTTCTTACAATCAAGAACAATTTATTTCTATTAGGAAATGTTTCTGAATTCGCCTTTTAAAGTATCGACAAAAACAAAATATTTCAGGGAAAGAATACAGCAAAGGTGATTCAAGATATGTAGGGCGGGATGCTGGAGTTGTTAGTGTTGAAGGAATCACAGCTGTGGTAGAGGGGCCAGCATGCCTTCTTGCAGTGTAAGTATCTTTCTCAAGAGATATTAACTTGTCAAGCACCTTGATATTGTCAAAATTAATGTGTTTATCCTAAGGGGTTGTCTGTAAACATGCTAGTTATGCATGGACTATAATGTACAATTTTTTATGCGGGAAATAACAATGAAGGATTGTTATGCATTGAATATAATGTAGGGATTGTTATGCAGTGAGTAATAATATATAACTTATCATAATAATAATAATAATAATAATAATGTAAATGTAATGTAAGGATTACGTAGGGTATTTTGTCCTCAAATTCTTTAATCCTCATAATGCTAATCCACTATTCTTATTCCACATTTATCCCTCATAAAATAACACGTAAATTCTCGTATAACTTGTGCCGGTATTTTTTTTTATAGCACCATTCAAACACTGCATTAGTTACGTGGATATTTTTTCCCGGTTATCCGTGGTGTCGGAGCCAGCTTGCACGCACCTCGACTAATTCCACGGGTACCTGCTACCTCTCACCAGCACATGTTCTTGGTAACTTTGTCCACCAAGGCTTGGACAGATGGGGAGAAGTCACCTCGTGTTTTGCCTCCGCTTCAACCAAATATTGTAGGCGAGATTTGATGCTGGGATTGTTTTAACTAATCCTTTCAACCAAACGATCCCTAGAAGTATATGGACAGGACATGGGCATGTATTCAAGTTTGCTTCTGTAAACCTCATTGTGCTTTTGGTTATTGGCATTGGCAGGTACGCTATTGCTGCTAAGAAGTCATACAGGCACGTACTTCAAATAGCCATTTGTTTGGGGCAGCTCTATGGCACGGCTGTATACTTCATAACAGCTCTCCTGGAAGGCGATAATTTTGCTTCAAGCCCCTTCTACTACTATGCTTACTATGTCTTCGCAAATCATTTCTGGGTTTGGATACCAACTCTCATAGTGATCCACTGCTGGAAGAAAATATGTGCTGCAGTCAAGGTCCACGAGCAGAAGACCAAGACCCGCTGAGGTGATTCTAAACATTGAAATCCAAATGCCTCAACTGAATAACATTGTCACAATTTTCTTCTGAATTTCTTTTTTATGGTTATTAAGTTTAATTGGCTGCATTAGAAACAATGTTGGAATATTAAGATGAAAAGTCCTCGAAATCTATTCATTCCTGCAGAAACATGTCATTCTATATCTCTGTTCTCCGTGCATATTTCTTAGTTTAGCGTCTGTATACTTATAGTATGATGCCAAAATAAATTCTGCATTTCCGCAACTTGCAACTACAAAAAAAATCTGCATATTATTACTTAAACTAAATATAAGATACATCAGTATGCAATAGTGCAATGAATTCACTATATTGTACTATATTACATATCTTAGACAACACGGAAAATCTTCCATATGATTTTCCAGTGTGGACTTTCCTGTCCATCAAACCAAACGATGAAAAGAAAAAAAATGAAATAACAGTTCCCCTTACAAAGGGTCTGTGACTTAGCTGTAGATTTGGCCTACCGGACCAAAGATGAAAAACAAAATAGGGATGAAGCTCCTGTAATATCTAGTTGAGTTACTGCCCTGGTACAAATCATAGTTAAGCTCCTGTATTAACTAGTTGAGTTACTGCCCTGGTACAAATCATAGTTATCTGGTACCTGTTTTTGTGGGAGGTAGCAAGTGTCTGATAGAATAGTTGAGGTACACACAAACTAATCTAGACACCACTGTTATAAGGGAATACTAGTAAACAAAATAGGACTTGGTAGAACTCCAGAAGCTTGACAAATTAAGCAGAAGCAAAACAATTATCGACCAGTCCTCTCTCCTTGGAGGTGGACACGTGCATGGGTAAATGCATACCATGCAGCAGAAATATACACCAAAATACCAGACGAAACCAGGACTATGAGGAAAGTAACTGATACAATAGTAGATTTAGCTCCGCAGAATAGCATCCCAGTCTTGATCTCAATCACATTCAACATAGAAACCATGAGAAACAAGCATCCCATAACAGAGGAAATGGCTGTCATCAACACCCCTGTTCTAAGGAGTCTTCCATTGACAACAACACTGAAACCGTGAGCTAACTCTTTGCTGTTGAGAAGTTAAGGGAGAATTTGTTGGCCTGTGCCACTAGTGATGAGAAGAGAAAGAAACTGAACGAAAGCACCTCGAAGACTACAAGTTCCTTAATGGTTAGAATCCCTGGCTGACAGCGCTTGCGACTGTTGAGGCTTTTTTGACCTGGAGTTGCAAGAGATGGTCCCACAAAGATGGCAATGGTGAAGAGTGAGTTTTCATTTATGACTCCGGTCTTGCTATTGCTGCCTGAGTTTCTGGCAAATGGCAAAAGCGAGATTACATATAGGTTATGTCTTTTTGTTTAACTTTTTATTTCGTAATGATTCAACATAAAGTTGACTATTCTTGCTATGACAAAGAGACAACAGGTCACTCCGTTAGTGCCCAAACATGATGACTCGAGCATAACATATCATGTAGCCTATTGGGAAACACAAATTCTATTATCATGATAAGAAGATAGACCTTGAGTCGAACTCAAAGCTTAATTCATCAGGTTAGAATTGCCTGGGATCATGTAAGGAGACAACAAAATATTCTCTCAATTAACGTGGAACCATCTTACACACGAGTGAAGCTATTGGTGCATCATTAGTGTGTACATCATATTGAATGTGTGTGGACCAATTTTGGGAAAACGAGATAGATAATAAGCATGCTTATGAAGTTATGCTTACACCAATTTCTTCAAAACATCAGAAATCTAAAACATATTAAGATGCCTAAAACTGAAGAATTTTCCAATATAACTGATTATAGCGTGTAACTTACGATTTTTCTGGATTATCCGCAAATGTTTATTTAAAATTGAGCTTGCACTTGCTTTATAAGTGACATGATTGTATAAATAACCTTTTCATTAATAATGCAAGGACTTGAAAAAGAATTGCATACCCTCAAGGCGCCACCATGGCTGTGCTCTAAACTGAAATGAGTTGTTATGTATTTGCTGTTTCTCCCAGATAGGAATGTTTCTCTACTTGGAGGTCTTATACATATGTGTATCCTTGATTTGAAGGTAAAGTATTTGGATGCATGATTTGCATGGAAAGAAAGATCTTGTTGAACTCATTTTGATTTGGACTTTGCATACTTGAAATAGGTTGTGAATTAGAAGTGGAATAGAGTGAGTTACAATTAAAGATAATATTCTAAAGAAAAAGGGAAGAGATGTTCACCCTTTTTATGGTAATCGAAGAAAATGTCAAGGTTTTTATGAGTTCAATGGTGTTGTGGTTCGTTACAAATATTCTTTTAGTTATATGACTCATTTTTTCGGGACTTATAAAGATATTATAAAACACGAGATTTTTTCCCCAGTTGAAATTATAATTAATTATTTCGTACTATTATCCTACTCCTTTACTTGTTAAATGAAAAATCATGTAACAACTTTAAGCAATCTCAAGTGTAGACCTTTTTAGTGTAAAAAGAATATCAATTCGACACTAATACCCTAACAAAATCGCTTTAAATAATTCATTTATAAATTATACAAAAGTATTTTCCATTGAGTGGATCAAATGATATTTAAGTGCATACCTACAAATGAGAACATGAGTGAAAATAATTGTCATTTAACATTCGAAGTTGTACCAATTCCAACAGTGATGCGCTAACAAACATAAGCTGATATGGTAACTCCGCAAGGAGTCACGCAAATGTAATTAGTAACTTGAAAGATAAAAGGGGTAACTTGCTACAACAAGTTAAATTGTACTCCTCAAAGAACTCCATGGTTCAATATACAACTTTCATATCCAATTTAACATTCAAAATAGTTACAACAATTGCCAAATTTACTTAACGTAGTAAGGAAGATCAAGGACATAAAGGAGGAAATAAGCCCAAGTCACACCAGAAATTCCACCAAAAAAGAATCCGCCTGTGAATTTGGCCCACCCCTCTGCAGTTTGCAATTGGTCTGGCACCTTCTTTCTGCCAGTCAATGTCAATGCTGGTGCTGTTGATGCCTCTCCTTCTTTGAATGATGAAATTCCATAAATGGTCAAACACATGCTAAGGATCACTACAAGTCCTGCTGCTGCCAAAGATCCAGCTCCCCCTGCATTAACAGTGTTGGGGTCAGAAATTTTAATAATGCGTTAAAAATCTGAACTTGTGAGTTCAAACGATTTTTGAACTACTTTGTCGCTACAAAGGGATTCAAATGTTAATAGATTTACAAAAGTATTGTTTTGCCCTATGGGCAAATTACAACATTCTGATGAAGGGGATTCATTTGAACTCACTTCCTTGATTATGGCTCCGCCATTAGATCTTATTTAAGACGGTATATATATGGGTTCAATATGTCAACATTTTTGACATATAACTTAGATATATACATGAATACATAAATTTTGAATCGATAATTTAAAAATACATTGAATCTAATTTAAAAATACATTGACTTCAGTGATAAGAATAAAAAGATTGAATTCATTAAGTTAAATTAAATCCAAACTTTACCTGCATAGGGTGTGTTTCTTAATGGACCAGCCTTTACGAATGGCCCAACTAGTAGGAATCCATGGGCCAGGCCCACTTCTACACCCCGGAGAAGTGGGTTCACTGCGGTCCGATAGGCAGGTAAGTTGGACAAGTACCACGCGATCAATGGGCTTGAGGTCACTGGAGTTTCAAGACTTCCAATAAATGGGTCACCATTCAGGGGTTGAATCACTTGGTAAGTGGGCTGCAGAAAACACAAAGCAAAAGACAGTTTGAGATCCAACAAACCAAAAGCACTATACGAAGAGGAGCTACATTAAAGCAATTACACGTGTAGTCTAACTCCTTTATCGAAAAATTATATCGTGGATATAGGTAACAATTTTTATGTGTAAATGTAGATAATGTTGAATCTCCTTTGCACAAGAGAAACTTCTAATGTAATGGTAAAAGTGATTCAAAAAAGTTGCTTTTGGCTGCAGGTTTGAATCTTACCTTTGGCATTTTATCAATATTTAAACTTTCATGTTAGAATTTTTAGCTTTTGCCACTTATCCAAAGAAAATACTGAAATTCAAATTAGTTGATTTTTTTTCATCTGTCCAAGCTGGTTTCTGAGCTGGTGGGAAGTAGCATGATCCAAAATTTTCAGTTTATAGGATTCTAAATTTTGCTTACTAGGTTCTTCATAGATCATTATGCACAAATACAATATCCGGACCAAAGCTACAGGGTTATATCGAACTCGTAACTTTAATGCTAGATCTGATCCTTTTCATCCTCTGAAATTAGTCGAGGTGCGCACGTCACGGTTAACTGAAATTCAAGAACTTGATAAAAAGGAATAATGAAGAGGAGTGATTAGGTATCTTACTTTGTCAGTTTGGACGGCCTTGACTGTGAAGCAAGACTTCCTTGTTAAAGGGAAGATCTTAAAAGGTGCACCAGAAATGCCTTTGGGAGTAACAAGGCCACTGCCTCTGGTTAAAGAAGAAGCAAAGCTGCTCTTCAACTGGCTGGTCATTGTGGATGCTGCAGTAGCCATTTTGGAAATATTGTTGGGCTCTGTTAATTTTGTTTGATCAGTTAGTAAGAATATAACAAAAGATGCAAACAAGTACCTGCTGTGTCTGGCAAAGAAAATCTTTTGGCTTACAGATTCGTGGTTCTCAGGGTGGATTGACTATTACGTGGGTGTTTGTTATTGGTTATTTAAGAACGTTATCCCTTATCCCAACCACATTGATATCTAACTCCATTGTCAAAAACCAATAATCTGTCCATCTATTTTTACTTGACAAGCATATTAAGAAATCAAAATAGAATGATAATTTTATTATATAACTCATAATTATTATTAAGTAATTTAATGATTGAAATAAATAAAATATATTTTAAAAATTAGATATGCATACTAGACGGAGTATTAGATAACTATTTTTAATATAATAGATAAGTAAAATTAGAGGGAAGGAATACATACTCCCCTATGTATACCAAATTAACCAACGTATTTGTATTAATTAAAGTTTTAATCTTAATTATTCAGATTTCAGTTATTAAACATATTTACTTTTTAGGTTTGGATCTTAATAATTCAAATTGCAATTATTAAGCGTGTTTGATTTTCTTATTTTAAAATTACTTAATGGATCTAAATAATTTGAATGATTAAAATCTATAACAAATTCAAGTTAAGATCTCGTCAATTTTCGTTGATAATAATCTCTTTATTAACCATATCCACTTTTTGTTCAAAATTTTAAAAATCAGTATAAAGAATATAACAACAACAACAACAATATATACTCAGTGAAATCTCACAACGTGAGTCCGGGAAGGATAGAGTGTACGCAAACTTACATCTATTTTGGTAGATAAATTGGTTGTTTTCGGAAGACCCTCGGCTCAAGAGTACAAAGAATATAATTGAAAAAATCATCAGTCCACTTTGTCACTAATCGCCGCCACTAGCTATTATCATTTACCACCATCCACAACCATCATCCTCTACCACAACCAAAACTATTATCACTGTCAACAGTCACCAAATCAACAAGTCACCACCAATCACTATTACCAGACAATCATCAATTACTATATCGACATCGATGATCACCGTCATCAACCATTACTATATATCGTCAGTCATTGCTGGCAGTCACCACCACCATTAGTTATCATGTCATCCACCACAATTAGTAGTTGTCACCATTATGGGGTAACAAATGGACCGTTTAGGCTGAAATTAGGTGGGTCAAAATGGGCTGAACCAATGGGCCAATGTCTAATCCTGCCCAAAGCTTGTTTAGGACTAAGATGGGTTGGGTCAAGATTGGCTAAATGATAGGTCATAACTCAACTAGCCCAACTTAACCCACTTTTCAAACATTTTGAGAAACTAAAAATAAAAAATTAAAAAATAAAAATTATAAAATTTTAAATAAATAAATAAATAATAATTTAAAATTTTAAAATACAAAAAATTAAAAAATAATTAAAAAATGAGTTAATCATATTTTGTAGCTTTTGATGGGTCAGTTTGGGCTGATGATTTGTGTTGGGTCAACTTGGGCTAGCCCAAATCAATCCATCTTCAAAATCACTCTAGCTCAAACACATTTTAGCTTAGCCGGTTGGGAGGTCAAATGAGTTTGAACTAGTTTAGTTTTGCCACCCCTAGTCACCATCAACCACACGTGTTAACCACTATTGTCAGTCATCATCACTACTAACTACTATACACAATCACCACCATCAATCAAAACTCCGGTCGGTACCCACAACTACTATTGTTAGTTATCACCACCATTTACTACCATATATTTTCTAAAAATATTTTGTTCACGTAATATTATATTAATTCATTTTTATAGTATTTATTAATTTTAAATAAAAATATATTTTATATATTTAGATGTTGAAAAAACAAATTTAAATTATGTAGTATTCAAATTTTAATACACATCTTAATATTCATATTCGTACGTCTTAATCTTAATAAAAAAAAAATGTGGCCTAAATAACTTTACTTTAGGAGTCACAAATTACATTAATAGGTTTGATTAAACACCAAATGTGATTTATCCATCGAATACCACTTTGTTCATCCCAAGACATTCCTTTTTTTTGCTTTAGTATTTGATATACGAGCTAACTAATTCGAGTAATTTGTCATCGCAGTGAAAAAGTTCTTAAGGAAGACGAAGAGTTACCTCGTGAAAGGCTTTTTATACTAAAGCTCGAATTTAAGACTTTTCATTAAAGTATGAGGACCATACCTGTGAGCAGTCATCCAACATACTAAATGTTCCATAGAATGTCTAAATTAAGATGTCACAATCTGATTGCAAAATCATAGTTAACTAAGTTAGATCGCCAAAACAAAAAAATCTAAGTTGAACTGGCTGATAAACCTGTTGAAATTTTGTCTTTAGTGGGGAGGTTGCGTCCATCCATGTTTAATGACTTAAACACTAGGGTTCTACATGTTGAAAATTTTGTCTCTTCACACGTGCATAATCTACTAAGTGAGTAGATGACCGTAGGGCCAAAGATCGTCAAATTTCGTTAAGAAATGAAAGAGATATTGATCCACGAAGTAAGGTGTTTGAGACATGAAAATATTGTGTGGGACAAATCTACCACATCGGTGGAAAAGAAAGAATTGTTCTCTTTATAAGCCTAAAAAATAGGTAAGGGTTTGGGACCCCAGGGGTAACCCATGTGTTTGAAGGAGGGAGGACCTAGGTGTGCTTGGGTTCGAGGCTAAGCCCACACGCACGCCGCCACCCGTCTGGTCGTGGGCTACTTGGTTACTTCTGATATTATCCTTTTGGACCCCAAACTATTTAGTATTTATAGTTTTCGGAAAGCCAACAATTTTGGCATTAAACTTCTGAAACGTTTTGCACTTACTACAAAACGTTTCTGGCGATGAATACTCATGATTACACCTCTTAAAGGGCCTCTTAATCACATCTCCTCCTCCTAAACACTATATAAACTTCTGAAACAGATTTGAGGTAGATATATAGAACAAGAGAGAGGACGAATCACAACAAAAAATCTGTCCAAAAGTGAGCAACAAAAACAGAAACTCTTCCTTCCTTTTTCCTCTAAATTAGCAAGTCATTTCATGTTCGTTTTCTTCGTCAGAATCAACCTATTTGCTTTGTAGTGTTGATTAGTTGTTGTTTTATCTTGGGAGACTATTGCCCGCTAACGTAAAATCATATATATATGGCAATCTTGTCTTAAAGACAGAGAGTCATCTCTCGATTCACCACAGTTGTAACAATCCAGATTTAGTGTTTCTTGATTTCAGGTTATCAAGATTCAAGACTCAACAAGCTTGCGGCGATTATAATATTAGTTGTTTGTTTATCCTTTCGAATACTTGTAATAATTATTTACTTCACGTACTGCATTTATATCCAGCAAAATCGGCCTTTTTTTTATAACCGAGAAATTCAAAAAGGACTAGTTCAAGATTCGTTTTTAAATACTAGATTTTGTCGTTTAATTTGCGACCGAGTTTTCAGTCGTGACATGCACCTAATACACATTATGCATTGCGCCATTACCACAAAACTAGAGCCGAGGGCATTGGTATCAAGAATGAAACGTGCAGATATGCTAGTCTTTAACGTAAACATTCATAACACTCCTCGAAGAGCTCAGCTGTTCAGTATACAACTTTCATTTCCAATTTAACATTCAAAATAGTTACAACAATTGCCAAATTTACTTAACGTAGTAAGGAAGATCAAGGACATAAAGGAGGAAATAAGCCCAAGTCACACCAGAAATTCCACCAAAAAAGAATCCGCCTGTGAATTTGGCCCACCCCTCTGCAGTTTGCAATTGGTCTGGCACCTTCTTTCTGCCAGTCAATGTCAATGCTGGTGCTGTTGATGCTCTCCTTCTTTGAATGATGAAATTCCATAAATGGTCAAACACATGCTAAGGATCACTACAAGTCCTGCTGCTGCCAATGAACCAGCTCCCCCTGCATTAATAGTGCCGGATTTAGTTAAGAAGGTAATACTGTATATGTTAAACTGAATTCAATATTTTTGACACGGAGCTTATATATATATACGTTCAGGGGAGGCTCGAGAACATTGGGACCTAAAGCCAAGCTTTATTAAGAGGCTTCATTGTTTAGAAAAAGTTAGTGAGTAACTTGATTTATGTTTTATAGTTATTTGAATTCTAATAAATAATTATAAATAAATAATTATAATAAATATACTATTATGAGGTAAAAATGTATTAAAATTTTCAAATTTAAAGAAAAATATAGTAGAAAATCTTCTAATTTTATCTTTAATAAGATGATTTATAGCCATATACATATCTATGATTTATTTTAAATCACAATTTTTTTTAAAAAAAAAAATTTCTTAAATTTCATATCAAGTTAAACTACATCACATAAAATGAAAAGGAAGAGATATTAATTTAAAAATGGGGCCTTAAAAACTTGGGGGCCTAAAGTCGTTGTTTCATTGATTTGACCCTCAAGCCGGCACTGTATACGTTAACAATATAAAAATTCTTTTATATTATTAGTGAAGTTTAACCTGTGATATACGCAAGTTATCATTTTTTCAGATAATAAATCAATATTTATCAAGAGATTTACTTGTAATTATCTAATAAGTGAGCTATCGGTGACGGATCCACATGTATTATCATCAAAAAATTACATTGTATATTCATTTTTTTGTATATACACTATTTATTGATTGCTCTTAACTTCATCGTGGGTTTACTCTTTTATATTTTGACACTCCTTAGTAAAAATCCTAGCATGTCACTAGACCTAATTGTGTAAATATTTTTTGCACAACTAGCGCATAAAACTTAAACTCTATATGCACGGGGCTGTGTAAAAAAATCACTTAGTAAATATTAAATTTTGATCCATAATTCTAAAAGTATAATGAATTAAGTAATAAAATATAAAGATTGAGCTTATATCAAGTTAAAATAAGAATCCGACTGTACCTGCATAAGGTGTGTTTCTTAATGGACCAGCCTTTACAAATGGGCCAACAAGTAGGAATCCATGGGCCAGGCCCACTTCTACACCCCGGAGAAGTGGGTTCACTGCGGTCCGGTAAGCAGGTAAGTTGGATAGGTACCATGCAATCAATGGGCTTGAGGTCACTGGAGTTTCAAGACTTCCAATGAAGGGGTCACCGTTCAGTGGCTGAATCACTTGATAAGTGGGCTGCAGAACCAAAGCCCGACAGAGATACATGATTTGAAGAGGTTCAATTCTATTTGTAGAAAAATTATATCGTGCATATAGTCAATGATGGCCCAAAAACACTTGAAATTGAATCTATCACCTAAAGCGATTTTTTACCATCTTTATCCCTTCACTAAAGTTCCCCTTTATTATAGGGATTCAACAATTTATATATATATGAAAAAATATATATGTTTACCTTATTTGAGAATTCAATTAAATCCCCTTTATTGTACATATCCCTCATACAGATAACAATTTCTTTTTATGTATGTATGTTTCTACATATATTGATAAATCTCTTTTCATGAGAGAAGTTTCTAGTTTAGTGTCAAAGTGTGACTCAAAAATTGTTTAAGGCAGCATATGTTTGGATCTCATGTGTGAAATTATAATATTCTTTGAATCTTCTTAAAATTTGTTCTCATTCCGCTCGATCCAACTGTCTTCTTCTCACTATAGTGATTAGTGAAAGATCTTTTACCTTGCCATAGGATGAACCTTAGACTAACCATTGAAAGTGACATTGACAAAGCAAAGTAAGATTCCCTAAAATGATAGAATTCAACTATGACATAGAAGGTAGTCAAAAACGGTACATATTGTTATTTTTTTGGAAATAGTAGAAAGAGTGGACAAGGAATTAAAGTAGGTATTTTAACACCCTACAACTTCGACATATTGATTAGTCCCGTTCATCTTCAGCGCAAGAGCGCTCGATCAATGAGCTATTGCTCACTCTTTCTCTCACTTGCCCAAAGAAAGAAAGTATTGAAAATCAAGAACATGATAAGAAGATTGATTAGGTATCTTACTTTGTCAGTTTGGACAGCCTTGACTGTGAAGCAAGTCTTCCTCGTTGAAGGAAAAATCTTAAAAGGTGCACCAGAAATGCCTTTGGGAGTGACAAGGCCACTGCCTCTGGTTAAAGAAGAAGCAAAGCTGCTCTTCAGCTGGCTGGCCACGGGGAAAGCAGCAGTAGCCATTTTGGAAATATTGTTGGACCCTGTTTGTTTGATCAGTCAGGAATATAACAAAGATACAAACATGAACATAGATTGCGTTTTGCTGACAGAAAAAATCTGTTGGCTCATAAAATTCATGGTTCTGAGGAAGGATGACTCTTACGTGGGAGATTGTGATTGGGTATAAAAAATAGAACGTTATCTCTTATCCATAAGCTCATTGGTTAAGAATGGATGATCTATGATAGCTCACTCCTACTAACCTTTTTTCTTTTTTCTTTTGTAATTTTGAAACTTTTAGATGCTAATGATGTAATTTTTACATTACTAGGTTAATTTGGAGATATATATAAGTAACAGCTCATAATAAATATTAAAGTAGCACAATGAATTTATTCCTCACACAAGAGGGGCCCAAATAAATGAAATCAAGAACTGGAATGTGTCTCTTCACTTACATGATCGATCTACGTCCAAGCGTAATATCTTACTAAAATTACAAACTAGCGTTTACTTAAGTAGTTTATTCGGACACCTTAGCTAGCTTTTACTAAGGCAGTTTCGAAGGTGAGGAACAAACACAATGATTTAACTATCAGAATCCCGATTGGTATACATCGACGGAAAATGAAACTACGAAACCATGGCTCACTCGTTTTTCGTCCACGAGAACAATTGCTTAACCGTCATTTCCTTTTTTCCCGAATCAACACACTAGTGAGTAGCCCAACTAGTTTATATATAATTTTCCTTTTCAGAATTAACAATTTGGACTGTCGGTGACAGCATGATCACAAAAGATAAGCCAAATCTGTTGGTTCATAAGTACAATTGCTTGTTTTGCTTTGGTAATAAGTTCATTTGAAGTCATTGAACTTTGACTCACAGACATCAAGAAACAGCATGAACAGAGAACTAATGTTCACACGAGATTAATAGACTATAAACATGCAAGACAGTGCATATATTCAAAGATCAAAGTATCAGCTTTTACACCAGATTAGAAATAGACAAGTAGGCTACATTCAGTATTAAATTCGCCCACACGAGCAAATTAAGCAAACTCCAAGGGTTAAACACTAATAGTTAAAGGGATAATCAGTGCAGGTAAGGAGCCTGGTAATGGTAGCCATTTTCAAAGAAGTCATGGCCAGGAGAAAAGTTGTAAGCAGGAGCACCCATGAATGACGGAACATGGGTGCTGGTTGGTCCAGGGTAAGCATATGGTCTGTCATAAATGGGTTGCGGGTACCTATCAGTCATTCTGGGATAGAAGTTCTTCTCAGTGACAACGCGGGGACCATTTCCGACACCATTGGGACGAGGTCTTTTGGATTGTGGTTTTACAACTTCCGTTGCCTTTTTCTTGTCGGCCTTTGCTTTCTCCAGCTGAAGAACCCTTTTCTGAAGGGGATCCACAGGGTATTGCTCCTCAAGCTTATGGTCTTCGATGCATTTTAACACGGCCTTTAGTGCAGACAACTCTTTCTCATTAACATCATTCTGGAGAAAACACAATTAATTATTACCACATGCAAGGTTGCTTCTAGAGAACATGGATCAGCTAGGAGATTTAACATTAAATACGAAAGTATCAACTATATAGCCCTTGCCAACAGTATTTGTCCGCCCCATCCACGCCCAAGGGAACAAGAAAAGAAAGAGGTTTTTATAAAGGCTTCCTTTTGAAAACAATATGACCAAAAAAATGCCAAGACCAAATTATACCAAGGCACAAGGAACAAACCTGCACAGTAGGTGATGCATTTCCAGAATTGAGAGGTGTAGATGTTTTGTTAGCTTCATCCAAGTAGGATTTCAGTAGGGAAACAGGCGAAAACTGTTGTGTCAGCTCAAATGCAAAAGCTAGATTAACAGCATCTATATGTCTTCCATTATTTATCAACACATCAATAACACCTGTAGAGATGCATCAGTAACTATGTGAGTATCTCAGACGTATAAGAGATATGAGTTTTACTTCTTTCTTTCTTTATTTATCTGTTTTTTCTTTATAAGTATGCACGGACAAGTATATTCACAATGTAAGTTATCTAAAAAGCCAACTATGTGTAACCATTTATACTAAAGTATGGATTAGTAACCTAGAAAAGAAGGTAAGTAACTTCCCACAACATGTTTAAAATGTTTTACACGGTAAATGTACATAAATTAGTTGTTCCTGTTAGTAAAAAGCCAAAAATAGACATATCTAAGATGTGATGTATTCATTTGCACTCTAGCGGTGGGTGAATTTCCTTAAGTGCTGCAAGTCACTTTATCGTTCTAGCTTTAAATGTTCCTATTTCTACTAAATTAATTTATTAAATATCTAGACTCCAGATGAATTAAAACTTTCTACGAGCTAGATGAGAACACTACATTCTGTAACGTCAACTTTTTACCATGATATAACTATTTTTGAACCATCATAAAGATTACTCTTGGGAAAAGTCAAGAATATAGGAAAGGGAAAGAAGAAAAGGATTACCAAAAAACGGGAACAGAAGATAAAGAGGCATTAAAAAACTCGTTGAAAACAGAAAAATGTTGAAAAAAACCTTGAGCAATTGATACTATTTATGGAAACCAACCTGGCATTCTGTCAGATAATCCAAGGGAACGACAGAGATCGGCTGTTTGGCGCGACGTGAAACCATTGGTATCAGCTTGGATAAGTTCTCCTGGTTAAAATTGGAATTAATACCAAAAGTAGCAAGTAGCTGTAAGAATGCATGAGCCTCCAAAGAATTTCCATTATTTGCATCAACGTCAAGTTCATCTAACTTCGGGTTCCACTCTTCAGCAATAGCTTTTGCACGTCCTTTTACATTTTCTGATATTATACTTGAAATGGAATCCATCTCCAGGGTGTTCAATAAAGTACTAAGGCATTCTAGCAACATAATACAAGTTCGCCGCAGTCCCAAAAGATTAGAATCTTTTTTAGCATCAGATATTGAAACATCAGAGTTGTAAAAACCATTCAGTGAGTCCAGAACCAGAGAGGCGGGATTAATTGCAGATCTTAAAGCAAGTGGAATCTCCTCCCTAAGAGCTGCCAGGTTTTTACGGTTGTCGGATATGAATTTCTGGAGGCCTTCAGAATCCATATTTCGGCATAGATTCACTAGATTTGGAAACGACTTCACTTCCACACCACCATCCTGAAAAGGTTTTCCGGTATCCTCTATAACATGCTCAGTCTCTATGGAATCCTCGGGCTTGTCTTCCAGAATAGATGGCCCATCATTAACCTCACAATTAACGACAGAAGGTTCCACAGAACAAGGCTTCTTATGCTTCTCCAGAGCAATAGCAATGGCGGAAACTGCAGCATCTCTTTTCTCCTGGAGCCTCTGAAGTGAAGCTTGCTCTTTAGCAATAACAGCTGCTTGACGCTTCTCCAACATCTCTGTAGATTGAACAATTTTTGTCTCAAACTCCTTCTCTTGCTCTTCCAGTTCAGTGAAACGCCTCTTCAAGGACTTCTGAAGCCCATGAAAGTGCTCTTCAAGTTGCTTCCATTGCAGGTTGAGAGTAACAGCACGGTGACTTTCCAACTCAGCAAATGCTTTCTGTAGTTGTTGTATCTTAGATGTTGTGGAGTCCATCAATGTTGCAACTGATTGTGTATCTTCCATGGCACTAACTCCCTGTAAACTATTTAAAATTTTCAGAATCCCTTTTTAGATGACTCTGATAAAACAACAAAATGCACCTACTTTTGTCAAATAAAACAACTACAGAAGTTTTTATTTTAGGACTTCTTAAGTTGCATTACAATTTGTAGACAGATTATTGAAAAAGGTCAAACATGTTACACACCTACAAGTATGAAGACAAGCCTAATTAAAATTTGAGATAAGAATCTCAATACCTAAATTTTTCTTCTAAATCCTTCATCTTTTCTTTTTACTTAAAGTACGTGTTACAGAAGCTGAGTATATAGAGAGTGATTAAAATCACACCTACTATATCTAAAGGCAACTAATAAATAGTAATAGAGACAATAATAAATAAAAAAAGACAAGAATTTATGAGGTTTGGCAAAATTGTATTTTTTCCTAGTCCTCGGACACAACCAACTCAAATTTTATTTCACTCCAAAATTATAAGTGAAATGCTACAAAAGAGAGAAGATTCAAATGCCTTACAAGATGAGAACGCAAGTGAGGAATGTTTACAAATGAACAAAATCCTTGCTATTTATAGAAGGGAAATTGCCTTATTAATGTCATGCATGACATCACTTAGAATGTGAACATGCAATGTAAATGCATGAAAAATGCAACAACAACAACATACCCAGTGAAGTCTCACAACGTGGGGTCTGGGAGGATAGAGTGTACGCAGACCTTACCTCTACCTTGGTAAGTAGAGAGGTTTCGAAAGACCCTCGGCTCAAGACAAAGCGTAAGCACATGCAAGCAAGAGAAACAGTCAAATCTGGACAAGAAATTTAAAGCAGAATGAAAATGAGAGTAACAAAAGCGAATAAGTCATTATAAAACATTCTGAAAAAGGAAGCAGTAGCTAACACAGGTAAATAAGATAAGCAAAGTACACGAAAGAACATATGTCAGCAGAAATCAAAAGACATGGGACTATAAAACAATACTGTACCTACTAGTATGATAGGCTAAGCAGGGCTATAATAATAACACTACAACTACCAGTATGTAAGCGTAAGTAGGGCTACGCTCAACTACCTACTACCCATCTACCCTAATATGTGTCCTCCACAACCCCCTATCTAAGATCATGTCCTCAATAAGTTGCACCTGCGCTATATCCCGTCTAATCACCTCTCACCAATACTTCTTCGGCCTACCTCTACCCTCCTGAATCCATCCATAGCCAACCTCTCACACCTCCGCACCGGGGCATTTGTGTCTCTCTTCTGCACATGTCCGAATCATCTCAACCTTGCATCCCGCATCTTATCCTCCACCGAGACCACTCCCACTCTGTCCCGGATATCATCATTTCTAATCATATCCCTCCTTGTATGCCCACACATCCATCTCAACATCCTCATCTCCGCAACTTTCATCTTTTGGATGTGCAAAGTCTTGACTGGCCAATACTCCGCCCCATACAACATAATCGATCTAACCACCATCCTATAGAACTTGCCTTTAAGTTTTGGTGGCACCTTTTTATCGCACAAGACTCTAGATGCGAGCCTCTATTTCATCCATCCTACACCAATATGATGTGTGATATCATCATCAATCTCTATGTTCCCTTGGATAATAGACTCGAGATACTTGAAGCTTCCTTTCTTTGGATTGACCTGAGTACCAAGCCTCACCTCCACGCTCGTCTCAAGATCGCTCCCGTTACTGAACTTGCACTCCAAGTATTTTGTCTTGGTCCTACTCAGCCTAAATCATTTAGACTCTAGAGTCTGTCTTCAAACCTCTAGCTTAGCGTTACACTCCGCTGCGAGTCTCATCGATCAGGACTATGTCATCTGCGAATAACATACACCATGGCACCTCCTCTTGAATTTGTCACGTCAGTCCATCTATCACCAAGGCAAATAAGAATGGGCTAAGAGCTGATCCCTAGTGCAGCCCTATCATCACTGGAAAGTGCTCCGAATCTCCTCCAACTGTATGTACCCTGGTCTTGGCTCCATCATACATATCATTGATCGCCCTAGTGTACGCCACATGTACACCTCTTACTTCCAAACATCTCCATAGAACCTCCCTAAGGACTTTGTCGTATGCCTTCCCGAGGTCGATGAAAACCATTTGTAAGTCACTTTTCCTCTCTCTATACTGCTCCACCAACCTCCTAATAAGATGAATGGCTTCTGTAGTCGAACGTCCCGGCATGAATCCAAACTGGTTCTCAAAAATAGACACGCATCTTCTCACCCTCATCTCCACGACCCTTTCTCAAACTTTCATAGTGTGGCATAGCAGCTTGATACACTTATAGTTGTTGCAACTCTGGATGTCACATTTGTTTCTTGTACAAAGTAATCATTGTACTCCACCTTTATTCTTCGAGCATTCTTGCCGTCTTAAAAATGACATTAAACAACTCCGTCAGCCACTCCAAACCTGCTTTGCCTACACTCTTCCAAAATTCAACTGGATCTCATAAGTCCCAGTCGCTCGTCCCCTGCGCATCCTGCGAATAGCACCCTTAACCTCCTCAACCTTAATACTTCTACAATATCAAAATTATGGTACCTTCCGGATTGCTCCAGATCTCCCAGCACAATGTCTATATCTCTTTCTTCGTTCAAGAGTTTATGGAAGTAACCTACCACCTCCATCTAATACGCGCGTCCTCCACCAGTACTTTATCGTCCTCGTCCTTAATGCACCTCACGCGATCCAAGTCACGGGTCCTCCTCTTCCTCGCCTTGGTTAGTCTGTACAATTTCTTATCCCCATCTTTTTCCTCTAATTCCACATACATGCGTTCAAAAGCCGTCGTTTTCGCTGCCGTAACCACTAGTTTTACCTCCTTCCTCGCCATCTTATATAATTCTCTATTCGTCTACTTCTCCACATCATCCTTGCTTTCTACTAATTTTGCATACGCCACTTTCTTTGCTTTCACCTTCTCTTGAACTTTACCATTCCACCACCATTTCCCTTGATGCCCATCACGGCTACCCCGCGAGACCCCTAGCACTTCTCTAGCTACCTCCCGAATATAACTGGTCGTCCTATCCCACACACTAGTCGCATCCCCACTACTCCCCCAAGCCCTCTGGCCATCAACCTCTCCCCCATCTCCTTTGCACTAGCCATGGTCAAACTCCCCATTTGATTTTTAACTTGTCATTCACAACCCTCATCTTCTTCTCTATCTTGATCTCTAGATCCATCATCAAAAGCTCATGTCGGGTTATAAGATACTCGCTCGGAATAACCTTGCAGTCTTTACAACGACCGTTGTCAACCTTCTTAAAAAGCAAAAAGTCTATATGAGTCTTAACCACCGAACTACGAAAAGTCACTAAGTGTTCCTCTTTCAGGAACCTCGAATTTGCTATCACCATCCCAAAAGCTTTAGCGAACTCCAAAAGTGAGACACCTCCCCCGTTCCTGTCCCCGAGGCTAAAGCCTCCATGCACGTCGTCATAACCCCCGAAAGTGACCCGATATGTCCATTGAAATTCCCTCATACAAATCATTTATCAGTGTGATATACCTCCCACCACCTCGTCCAAATCCTTTCAAAAGCGCCTCTTCTCCTCCTCGTCCAAGCCCGTCTACGGCGCATAAGCACTAATAATATTCATAGTAAACCCTCCAACTACCAACTTAATCGTCATCATCCTGCCATTGACCCTCCTAGCCTCTACCACCTGATCTTTAGCTCGTTGTCTACCAAAATGTCTACCCCATTCCTATACCTCGATCTACCCGAAAACCATAACTTATACTCGTCCACATCCTTAGCCTTAGGTCCTACCCATTTAATCTCCTGGACACAGGCTATATTAATCATCCTCTTCTTAAGAATCTTAACTAGCTCTATGAACTTTTTCACTAAAGTTTCAATGTTCCAAGACCCTATTCTCAGCCTAGCATCTCCGTTATCCCACTTACCCCCCTAACCCTCGCCCCCATCCCCGACCGACAACATGACCCTAGTGTACCATCATTCATCAGCCACTAGAGCAGAACTAGTCAAAGGTTAACGCTAACACACACGAGAACCAATACTAAAGCACAACTTAACAAGTATCTAGAGGTAAGTCAGGCTTCTACAAACATGATTCCCAAACATAAATCAATACACATCACAACGTTAATCGATATCTAGAAACTAAAATACATAAAAAAGGAACGATAGAACCTAGTCGGTGGTGGCGACGCTGGCAGTGGTTTCGCCCGTTGAAAACTGTTGGGTCCGACCTGCATGCCCAAGCAGTGGCCGCAAAAGATGGTACCTGGGTAAAATCCCGTAAGCGGCTAGGGTTCCGATCGCCGGCGATGTTCACCGGAGAAGGACATTACCAGAAAGGGAAGAAAGAAAAGAAGGGTTCCGATCGACGGCGATGTTCATCGGAGAAGGAAACCACCGGAAAAGTCAGAAAGAAAAGAAGGGCAGAAAAGAGAAACCAGGGGAGAAGAGGGAGAGAGAAACGAGAAAACAGAGGCAGACCTTACCTGTCCGCCGGCCAGAGCCGGCGGTGGTCAGATGTACATTAGCGTTGTAGAATAGTTAACGTTAGGTAATGAGAAGTAACGGTAATATTTTTTAGAAAGAAGGCAGAGCTTCTCTCTCTTGAAAGAAGCAACTTCAAAGTTATCGGCAATATAATCTCATATTTAGTGCTGCATAAAGAGTTCCCCAATCTCAATACAACCAAATGCGTGAAAAATGCATTTACCAATTTCATTTTGAGAATGAGGCTTCCAATGTTCATATTACTGAGGCTTCCAGTGTTCACATTTGTTCACATGAATCTTGACAAATTCAAGAGTACGTCAGAGTTGGTCATAAATGCTCCTAAACTAATTTCACATTACCGAGGCTAATCGAGCCTTTCCCAGTATAAAATACATGCTACTCTTTTTGAAAGTGTTGCTGATAACCCAAAATTTGATCATAGTTTCACGTTCTTCACCCATAGCCGAAAAGAGAGAAAATGGCAAACAGAAACATTGGAAAAGAAAAACTTTGTGTGTGTGTGGGGGGGGGGGGGGGGGGGGTTGGCGATAAACATTGGAAGGCGCTTTAGTGTTGATTCCTTGCAAGACTACATGACCCAGGAACTCAATTGTCTTCAATTTGTATCGTGAGTAATAACAAATAAGATGTGTGTATCTTATATGACCATGTCAAAGTTATATGACCATTAATAATAGTGAGTTGTCCTATCTTTTGTATCCTATATGACCATGTCAAAGTTATCATAAATGACAAATTTACTTAGCTCATTGTACTTGATATTGAAGAAAAATATATTGCTAGTTTACTTGAGGCATGCATGCACTATAAAAGCAAAAACTTCGTAAAATCCTTGCAAATCTTGCCATCCTATCCTATCCATTTAGGTATGAGAAGCAGCATAATGATCATTTCTTTGATGTCATATTTCCTTCTTCAGTTCTTACATTGTATTCCCCTGATCAAAATTACTAGATCAAACCAACAACTACTTAGTACACGTAAATGTGCCATAACAGGTTACACGTGGAAACAACAAGTAACTCGAAATTCAGGATCAATAGATATAGAATAATGACACAATTACGTTACTAGAAAACCATAAAACACACAAAAATTACACCAATACTCAAATATATATATATATATATATATAAAGGCGAAACAGAACCGTCAGCTATAAAAGTCCCGCGAAACAGAGCCGCCAGTATCATACTAAGTATAATTTCACAGAGACTCAAGTAAACGCTAACAATGATACTCACGATCGACAAATACACTGATAAACATAAATGATCACAAAACAAAAAGATCAATTACCAAAATGAAAACAAAAAATTCTAAAATCGCTCATCGCAACAAAAAGTGAAGCTCCAGCAAGCATTCAAAGAAGCAATACTTCACAAATTTCATACAAATATAACTCAACTAGCTAATTGTTGACGATTAAGACTTGATCTGAAGTTACTAAGTCACAGTGATGAAGTAATACAGCAAATGAAACGAAATTTCGAAGTGAACTTACACGATCGACGGCGGCGACTGGCGGAGACGATGTGTCGGCGGCAAAATTACGCCGGAGAATTCAGACCATTTCGGTTGGGGAGGGTTTGAGGGAGAGAAAGAGGAAAGTAGGAAAGGAGAGTAAAATTTATTACAGCTACTACTACCCGACAGAGACCACTCACTCACGCAGACAACCCACAAGCCACAATCAATAAAGTGCTTTCTACTACACTGCTCCCCACTTTGCTTTTTATTATTATTATTATTTTCAGCGAGTTGTACGGAACACGCATTGTAGTCCGATTATATCTAGATTTGCAGTGGCGTTGAGCCCATTTTTTAGTAAAGTGCTCCCTTCCTATCAATATTTTTCCATATACAACACTGTAACTAGTATAGCTTTTCTTTAAATATTACTAACAACTAATTTCTTCATTTTCTGAATATATAATCTTATTAGGCTTACATGGATGTATGAGAAGAGATAGGATTAAAAATGAATATATATGTAACAAGATGAGAGCGGTTTGGTGGTGGAAAAAATGCAGAAAGCAAGATTAAAATGATTCGGACATGTAAAAAGAATGAACATAAATGACCAGTAAAGCGGCGTAAGAGGTTGGTAGTGACACGTATAAGGAGAGGTAGAATTAGATAGAGGAGGAATTGGAGAGACGCCAGACAATTCTCTTCCTTAAGGTAGATTATGATTCTAGCCTGGAGCACCTATCTGCGCCCTTACCAGTATTATTATTATTATGCTAGTATAATCTTATAATTCCTATAATTGTTGTTTCTTTTATTTTGATTATCAGTAGTGGAGTCGGTATTTTCACCCAGTGGTCAAAATATAAAGGAGTAAACGAATGAAGAAGTCAAGGGTACAACATATACTATAGATACATAAAATAATTTCACTTTATATATATAGGATAATTTTTCGTCCAAAGGGGTTCGGATGGACCCCTAACCACCACCTGACTTCGCCCCTGTTGGTTATCTTTATTATTTTTTATAATAATACACTTTTGCCTTTCATATTTTCATCATAGCTTTTGTTACTCTTACATTAGTTTAAACTCTCCTGAAAAACGTATTCTTAAGTCGATGTCTATTGAAAATAGTCTTTCTACTATAGTAAGGTAGGAGTAAGGTACGCATATACGTGATCCTTTTCAGATCCATTTATGAAATTACACTAGATATGTGTTGTATTAAAATTTGAACTTTGTTCTCTTATAGAATAACAAATTAATTTAAAATTTTAGGTGCTATTTTTTTATTTACAACTTTATGTTATAAAAGTGAGTAACATTTAAGTTAATTTAACTAATTTGTTGATGAGTTTATGTGATATGGTGTCAGAATTCTTCAATTTAATAGAATCATCAACATTTAGATGACCAAAATATTCAACAGTTGATTACCTTAAGAGAAATTGTCACAAATTTATGAAGATAAACTCGTCATTCAGTTTTCAAATCTAAGTGAATCAATTCAATGGTGTCTGTCTCTATACTTTGAATCTAAGACTTCTTCAGACTTAGGTTCTCTAACTTCAAGTTTGTGTTTGTTTTTTGTTTTTTTTTAAACTAGCCACTTTGTATTACTGCATCAACGAATTATATTAGTTCAAATCTAACTTTAGCATCATGTACCATCCATAGATAGAATTTTTTTTTGGACACAGAGTGATAAATTTTATAGATTATGTCTTCATTACAAAAGCAATTGCCTATGTTCGCACTGATAATATAGCGATACAAGTAAAACTTTGATTATGTTACGAAATATATATCTTTTGTATGGATGTCCATGCACATTCACTAACCTTTTGTATGGATGTCCATACACATTCACTAACCTTTTGTATGTTACATGTACCTATTAATTTGGGCACTTAATATTTGTAACCTCCATTGGTGGTTTCATCATATAAATTGGGATGTTATTCACCTTTGAAGGTAGACCAACATACACTTGAAATAAGAAGAAAATTTCCTCCTTCTCTCTACTTCTTTGTCTACATCTCGTCTTATATTGCTATTGCTATCATTTTATAACACGTTATCGGCACGAGACTCTACCGACTCAAGAAATTTTCAGAGGCTAAGGTACTATTTTTATTCTCTCTATTTTATGGCTAACCTTACAAAATTTGAGTTCGTTGCCCTCGATATTTCGGGCAAGAACTACCTATCATGGGTGCTAGATGCTGAAATACATTTGGATGCTATGATCTTGGAGACACCATTAAAGAAAATAATGAAGCATCCAACCAAGAAAACGCCAAGGCTGTGATATTCATACGCCATCACCTTGATGAGGCCCTGAAGATAGAATATATTACTATTAAAGATCCACTCGTTTTATGGAAAAACTTGAAAGAAATGTATGACCACCTGAAGATGGTCTTCCGCCCAAAAGCACGATACGAATGGATCAATCTAAGGCTATAAGATTTCAAGTCAGTTATGAAGTACAATTCTGAGATGTTCAGAATTACTTCTATATTGACACTATATGGAGAAAATATTAGTGATTCTGATATGCTGGAAAAGACGTTCTCCACCTTTCATGTCTCGAATGTGCTCCTGCAGCAGCAATATCAAGAGAAAGATTTCACAAAGTATTGTGATTTGATTGTTCACCTTCTAGTGGCTGAACAAAATAACGGTTTGCTGATGAAAAATCATGAGAATCGACCTACTGGCGTTGCACCACTACCGAAGTGAATGAGGTGTACGCCCACTACTCTAGGCGTGGAAAACGTCGTGGCCCCTACTTAAAATTGTGCTTGTAATGCTCCATTTTTGTGTGTATAAGTTTGTTGTGGATTGAAGTCACCTGAACGGGGAATTGTTAATAAAATAATTATTATATCTCAAAATAAGTTAAACATATTTTTTATTCTAATATCATGCAATTATGAGTCTTAATATTCCTCCATTAAGTCCTTGTATTTAATTGAACTGATACAAATATTGAATTGTCTTAATGACATTTATTGTGAGAATATTTGATCCGTTTGCCAGATGATTTTCTTCAAGCAATTGAATGTCAAATATTATTTTTAATGAACAATATATTGTCAGTTTCTAACATATCATTTGAATTTGTTGCAATTCAATTGATAACGTATTTGACCTCTTAAATAGCCATCATTGGCTTATATTTTATTTTAAAATGAAACGTTGGCTTATATATAGTTCTATGTTTATAATTGGGCGTGTGAAAATATTATGTACGGAGTATATATTTGGTATGTGGTGAGAATGATTTGATGTAAATTAATGAATTTAATTTGTAGTAGTTGATAAATGAGTTTAAAGGTATGGACGTTACATTTGAGAGGGTGATTAATGAGAATTAAATGGGTTTAATTTTCTTCAAAATGTTAAGATAACAATTAAAGTCAAAGACACAAAAACTTTTAAAGAATCATAATAATTATACCGATCATGACTTGCCGAGAGTTTTTGCATTGGTGTGTATCCATATTTGTGGTTATATTTTTCTGAATGTTTTTTATGGCCAATGGTTTTATGGCCTTTAATAAAATACTACTAATAACTCAAAAAGAATAAGAATCAATTTTGGAATTTTCTACTATGTTCATTCAGTAATATGTCATGTAGTTCATTCAGTAACATTACTTCGTTATATTACTTAGTTTTCACTTTGTATTTTATGACAATGCTAGTAGTTAATGTGTATTAGTTTTACTTTGTGTATGTCATTCTATTTAAAGATATGGATACTTCTCAAAGCAAGTTTGGATTACAATTCAATTATGAAGATATTTGTATGATTGATTCTGCTACTACACATACGATATAATACTTTTCTCATCTACTTATGGGTGTGACAAATGTTAATACCATTTCTGGTAGTACCAACTTGATTGAAGGCTCCGGAAGAGCCACCATAATTTTGCCTAAGGGAACAAAATTCATTATAAACAATGCCATGTTCTCTCCTAAATCCCGAAGGAACTTATTACGTTTTAAAGATATCCGTCAAAATGGATACCATATTAAAATAATGGATGAGATGAATCTTGAATATATTGGTATCACCAAGGATGTCTTTGGCGAATAAGTTGTTATAGAAAAGTTTCCTGCCTTGCCTACTGGCTTATATTGGACAAAAATTGGTGTGATTGAGGCACACTTTATCGTGAACCAGAAGTTTGCTGGCTCCAATATGTTTGTACTTTGGCTTGATTGACTGGGACACCCTGGATCTATAATGATGAGATGAATTATAGAAAATTCCAATTGTCATCCATTAAAGAACCTGAAGATTCTTTAAACAATGAATTTGATTGTCCTTCTTGTTATCAAAGAAAGTTAATTATTAGGCCATCACCTACAAAGGTTGGGCTTGAATCCGCTGAATTTTTGGAACGTATACATGGGGATATTTGTGGACCTATTCACCCACCTAGTGGATCATTTAGATATTTTATGGTCCTAATAGATGCTTCTTCTAGATGGTCTCATGTGTGCCTATTGTCATCTCGCAACCTGGCGTTTGCGAAATTACTGGCACAAATAATTCGATTACGGACACAGTTTCCCGATAATTCGATAAAGTCTATTCGCCTTGATAATTCTGTAGAGTTTTCATCCCAAGCATTTAATGATTATTGTTTATCAATTGGGATAAAAATCGAACATCGTGTAGCTCATGTTCATACTCAAAATGGCCTTGTAGAGTTATTAATTAAACATTTGCAGTTGATAGCAAGACCATTACTTATGAAAATAAGGTTACCCACGTCTGTTTGAGGTCACGCTATTTTGCATGCAGCAATACGTGTGCGTTTCGGACCAGCAAATTATTATAAATTTTCTCTGTTGCAATTGGTTTTGGATCAAGAACATAATATATCTCATCTAAGAATTTTTGGATGCACCATATATATGCCTGTAGAACCACCACATCGCACCAAGATGGGCCCCCAAAAAAGATTAGGAATATATGTTGGGTTTGAATCTCCCTCCATTATTCGCTATCTTGAACCATTAACAGGAGATATGTTCACTGCTCGATTTGCTGATTGTCGATTTGATGAGACAATTTCCCCAAAATTAGGAAGAGAGAGTAATAAAAAAAGGGAAATTTTGTAGAATAGTCCATCATTGTCTCATCTTGATCCATGTGCTTCTATTTGTGAGCAAGAGGTCCAAAAGATTATTCATTTGCAGAAAAATAGCAAATCAAATGTCAGATGCATTTACAGATTTGAAAAGAATTATCAAATCACATATCCATGCACTTGTTGAATATGATAGTGTATGCAAATAGTAGGGAGCAAATAAAGAAAAGAAAAGATAAAAATAGAAAAATTTCTCCTTGTTAGTGACTTACGCAGGAAATAAAGAGAGTGCTTAAATGTAGAATGGTGCATAAGGGGCAGTGAAAACGAATGGTTAAAAATTAACGAAACAATGGACAACGCATAAGGATGATAAAGTGTATGTCTTAAAATGCTTAGGGAGGCTAGTTACTATTTACCCAAATAGTTTCTACCTGTCCCTTAGCCGATATTATAACCATTAAAAGTCCTATTTGATCATGTGCTTAATATGCATTTGTTAATAGAGTATGACACTAGGGGCAAGCTTATGGTACGTCATATGCACATGTGAATTTTTCTTGTGAGAGTGAGCGAAATTCTTTCAATTTATTGCCCTTGTTGTGTGAGTGAATTGTTTTTCTTTTGGGGCAACTCTCTTTGAGGTGAGGGCACCCAATTGATAAGAGATTGGCGACATGTTTGATTCCTTTTCTAGGCGGCAGGACCGTTTTTTGTCTATATTCATACGAGAGAGTCAATTTCGGAGGTTAGGATGTTTTGATGAAGTTGTTGGCATGTGTGCACTTTAATGATGAGTTTGAGATCTTTTGCTCGCAAATGTTTAAACTGTCGAAGTGACTTTATTCTGATGCAAACCTGTTTAATTTTGTAGTGTTCAGTAGTTGTAAGTGAAATTGGGTGTGTTTAGTGTTTGTTCAAGGACAAACAAAGGTTTAAATGTGAGGGGTGATGTTAGGTGTAGTTATACGCCTAACCGCCATATTTTACTCATATTTCTACCTTGTTTAGAGAACTAATCACACTAAATACACCTAACTAATGATTAAACTTGCATTGCAAACTAATATGGGTGTGTTTGTTACATGATAGGTACTTTACGAGGAATTGCATGAGAAATTTGGCTAAGGACAAAAATGAGAAGAGGAACTCGCCAAGCTAATATCATAACTAGACACTGTCAAGACATGCCACTCGCCCAACAAGTAACAGTATTCAAAAGGCAAGCTTTCAAGAAATATTTGCTAAGTGGGGAATGGTCCAGGGGACAAGCTGAGCGAGTGCCATAGCACATCATGGACTCGCCATAACACTAACTCAACGAGTGAAGTCGCCAGCGGGATTAAATTTTGCAAATCCTAATTTGTTTTAGACTGGCCTTGGATGGTTATTTCGCAACAATATAAAAAGATCATTTGCACGATTTTTACACAATTTTAATCTAGGGAGAGCTAGGAGCCGCCGTGGAGACCGGAGATTATTGAGTTCTACCTTTTCTTCTCCTTAATACTAGTTTTTGTATTTTTTTTGGATGATTCATTGTTTTCCTCCATGTTTATGTGGAACTAAACTTCTCGTTCTAGGATTGTGGTAAACCATGAATATTAGCATTTGATGATTATTTTTAATCTTAATGCGAGTTATTGATTTTGATTGTTTCTTTAATTATGTGCATAATTACTTGATTGTTTGGCCAACAGTTAGATTCTATCGACGATTTAATAGCGTGCTTGGGAAATACCATATTAGATTAGAGAAGGGTTAAAGAGAGTGCGATGTGATTATCCCTACAGTTGGACTAGGATTTATGGCTAGGATAGGAATATACCTAGACACCGCTTTCAATTAAATACTGTAAATGAATTACGTTCTTAACATGTCAATTCCATAGAAATATAGGCTGCAAACTGTTTTGAATAGGCGAGTAGTAGTTCGGGACAATACTATGAGAGTTAATAATCTAGTTAATTAGCAATTATAGATAATTCAGATTAAGAAAAAATAGTTCGAGAACTCAATAGGATTGGTGAACCAACAACAATCATGGAACATTCATCTCATTGATAACATAAAAACGTTGTTCTTTCTTGGTTGAAGTTCATTATTTATTTTCTTTTTATTTTAGATAGTTTATAAATAAAACTTTCGTATCTCATCTCTTGTTTAGATAATTAGGATAGTTTAATTTAGTAAATAGTTAATCACAAGTCTCTATGTGTTCAACATCCGATTTCTAAAATTACTATATTACTTGTACGACCACGTATACTTGTGTATGCGTTTGAGAGCAACGAGTTTTTGAGTCATGAAATTTTCGGACAAACACTGTCATTATAGAGAGGTTTGATTGTAGCCCGATTTCAATAACTAATGTGAAAAATAAACCGAAATTGGATAAATGTTCCTGTCTATTCAGTGCAATTAATCAAACCTATATTAAAGTTAAAGGTTGATCAACTTTGTACTAAAAAGGAAAAAATCCCATGTTAGCAAATTAACGAATCAATATTATTTCAAAATTGACAAGTTCCTTTTCGTGATGTTCTGGTACATGCCTCACTTTGCTTTAGTTGCATCATTAACTAATTCTGAATAAATATTCGATGTGAGTACATTTTTAATTGAAATTGTTTTTTTTACCAAATTTGAACATATACTAGTGTATTAAAAAAAAGAATATAGATTGTCTAATCAAATTAATAATAATTGTACCTAAAAAAATATTTTAAAAAGTATTTTTTAAGCCCGTTAGTTAGATGTACAAGTTATTACACATTCCACTTATTGCACTATTCGTCAGGATATCGTGTGATTACACCAACGTAATCTAATTTCGAAATTTCTGTAATATAGAGTATTTATGATTTTGAACAAATTGCAAATATTAATTTGTTAAAAGTTCATCGGGTTGAGTATATGGTATCGAGTTCTAGTATTATATAAGTGTTCTTTATAAGTGAACTAGATAAAGATGTTCGCGAATTTGATCAATTACTTTAGTTTCTTCCAATTTTCGATAGAAGCAATTGACAATTTAACCTTTCTCTACAGCTAAATTTTCTATTACATAAAAATTAATCGTTCACGTAGATCTTCCACCTTATTACACGACAATAAAGTAGATTGTTAATGTAGATTAAATTTTGGTGCGGTTTAGTGTTTCTTTTTTCTTTCTAAAGAAAAACTTTTAAGATAATTATTGTAATACAGAACAAGAAGAAGTTTTTCGAATGCTAAACAAGAAGAAGGATCAAAATAACATCCTCGATCAATCTAATATATAATTGAATTATTTTTCTTTTCAAATATTTACCACTGATAATGGAGTGTTGCCAAAAAGGAAAAAAGAAAAGATTCCCTCTCCTGTTAGAAATTAAAAGGCAAACTTAATTAGCCTGGCAAAAGCGCAAAGGAGAAATATTCCAAAATATAGTTTTTGCTTTAGGAATTTGACAAATACTATTACTTCTATGTTTTTAATAAGTTAACATTCACCATCAAAGGATGTGGTGTAACGGATGGAGCTGCTCCTCTCTTAACCAGAGGTTTCGGGTATGAATTTTTTTTTGGTAGGGAGTGCTTTATCCCGAATGAAGCCTTACGCGACGCGAATACGAGTCGAGCTCCAATGCGGATACCAGACACCGAGTGGGAAACCAAAAAAAAAAGATAACATTCAAGGTCAATTCATTAATTATACTAAGAAAAATAATCTTGATTTTGGGTGTGTTTGATATGGAGGAAAATGTTTTTCATGAAAAATGTTTTTCATGAAAAATGTTTTTCTGGAAAATGAGTTTTGAAAAACAAGTGAATTTCTATTTATTTTCTCATGTTCGTTTGGTTAGTGAAAAATAAGTGAATATCTTACTTAATTTTCTCATGTTCGATTGGTTAGTAGAAAATATTTTTGAAAAAATATTCACTCACCACCCCAAAATAAGTGGAAAAATATTTTTGGTGTGGTGTAGAAAATTAAAAAGAAATTGGGGTGGGAGGGTTGGGGGTTCGTAGCGGGGTGGTGGTGGTGCATAGGGTGGTCGGGTGGTTTGAGTGATGGTGAAGTAGTTGATTGAATGTAACTTTGAGACTTGTTTTCCTACTTTCATTAGGAAAGTCATTTTTTTTTATTTTTGAGGAACTTGTTTTCGTAAAGAAAATATTTTTCAATTTTTTTAACCAAACGAACATGAGAAAATTGAGAAGAAAAATATATCGAACACACCCTTTAGGGTTAGATCAAACTTTTCGTCTAACTTACACGTGCAAATCAACATGTGTTAATTACTTTTCTCTCAATTATTTAGTTCTTCCATTGCTCTAATTTTCTTTTACATTGTTACTTATAGACTGATACTTGGTATAATATTAAACTAGTTTAGACTAATATTTTAGATTTTGTATCTGCTCGAATGTTCCATATGAAAATGGAAATAGGAGTAGTAGAATATGTTAAACATTCATTATAACGGTTAATTGTAGAAAAACATATAATAACAACAAAATGAAGGAGTTCTCACTTGCTATGACGTTAGTCTAAGCTGGAGAAGTTGTATTTTTATAACCATTTCTACTATAAAAATTTATTAACACTCGATAATATTATTTATTACTATAATTAAATAATCTAATAAATAAAAATTATATATTAATCAATCATGATTAAAAAAAGAGTCACATTTTTTTAAAATAAAAGAAATGCACGTAAAAGCTTCACCGGAAGAAAGAAATATTTTTCTTTCATCAATACCTTCCGACAATGCTAAATCTTTCGGATCTACCGTGAAAATTTTCAATTCAAAATCGATACGTTATCGGTGTCGGGAGTAGATGAGCAAACTTCGTTCTCTTTGTTTATGCAATTTCGAAAAAAGTCTAGTTAATATCATACACATATTATGCATTCATTAATTTGATATAAATAACTCGTGAATGAATGTCACTTAGGGTGTGCGTTTGGTACGGAGGATATATTTTCAAGAAAATGTTTTTCAACTTTTCCATGTCTGGTTGATCAAAACTTTTGAAAAATATTCTTTAAAAAAATAAGTTGCTCAAATGACTTCTTTAATGGAAGAAGGGAAAACAAGTTACACATTCCAAGTTCATTTCATTTCATTCCTCCACCCCACCCACCCAACACTCTCAACCCCCATTCCTTGATCATCCCACCCTCGGCTACTCCCAATCCCCACTTCACATTCTATCACATTCTCATAGTGTTTTACTAGATTACACATATCAATGCCCCTATAGTATTTTTTTTCTTCCTTATTAACACTACAAAATAAGTAAGAAATCCATTTATTTTCATAAAAAGTATTTTTTCTTAAAAATATCTTTTATGAAAAATATTTTCCTTCCTACCAAATACACCCTTAGATAAACAGAAAAAATAAAACAAACTAAGAAGCAAAATAATGGAGTATGAACCAAAAAATGTATTCAGGTGTGAAAAGTGGAAAAATAGCCTTACAAGTCAACAGTCATCTTTTCCCTTAATTTTCAATATTTCCATTTCAGTATATTTTTTCGAGAATTATTTATTTTGGTCCAGAAGATAGTACAAGTAGATCAAAGAATAATTATGGCTTTCACACTAACAAATGAACACATTAGTAAAAGATTTGATATAGTGGATGAGATTGCTTTTTTTTATTAGAGATTTATAAGGTTTGAGTTATGAATATAAATTTTTTTTGATAAGTAATATTTTATTTAGAAATAAGTTTTATTCAACATAAATTCAAATATAATCGGATTTAATGTGAATACGAAACAAGAAAGATACAAATAAAAAAAAAATCAACACCAAGTCAAGCAACTGGTCGTCGCCTGTCTCTTTTTTTTTTTTTTTGTTTGTAAATTTTCATTTTTAGCTCTCAGTCTTCTCTCACTGTTAGCCTTCTTTCTTTGACCAAGAAAATCTGTATCATAAAAAATACTCACTTTATTTCTCTCAAAGTACCTTCAAGATCCAGCATTTGATACCCCCAACTGGGCTGTAAGTATATTTTTTTGGTATTTTTATGCTCAAATTGTTTATTGGTATATTTATACACCTAATTCTTTCTTTAATTATGAATAAAAATTGTTTCTTTATTCTATTGTTGGCTGCTTTGAATTCTTTGAACAAGGACTTGGTAAAAGGTCTGAACTTATATTCTTGGAAATTGAAGTTGAATTTGGCTGTTTGTTGTTTGATCTTTTGGTATTATTATGCTCAATTTGTTTTTTGGTTTTTATATTTAATTGTTATAAATAAAAATTGTTTCTTTATTCTGTTGGTGGCTGCTTTGAATAGGGACTTGGTAATTTGTTGAATTTTGAAAGTTGTATAGAAAAGCTCTGGACTTATATTTCTGGAAAGTGAAGTTGAATTTGGCTTTTTGTTGTTTGATCTTAAGAACCCTTTTCTGGGTTCTGTTGACCGCGTGAGATGGGTTTTGTTTTTGAACTTTTCTCCTAAAGGTGTGAACTTTTATGCTTGTGGATGTGGAAGATCAAGTAAATTCTGTACTTTGGATAAAATTATCTTATACTTCGATTATAGTATTATTTTGCGGTAGTTACAGCTTCTTTTTTTCAGACAGCTTTAATCATATTTTTACAGTATTTTTCATGTGTTCTATACTGCTTTGAACTGCTTGTCCTTGTGTCGAGGGTCTACGGGAAACAACCTCTCTACCTCCCAAAGTAGGGGTAAGGTCTGCGTACACTCTAACCTACTCAGACCCCACTTTGTGGGATTTCACTAGGTATGTTGTTGTTGGATAAAACTATTTTTATTTCATTTGACGGCAATATTTGTTCCCTCAATTTGGTTATTGGAATTTGTAACTAACTGTTTCTTTTAACACATATTGGCTTCTTGAATACTTTGAACAAGGACACTGGTAGTTTGTTGAAATTTGGAAGTCATGGCCACAAAGTTCTGAACTTTACACTGTAATTGGAATTTGCTCTCTTGTTTGATTTTCAGAACCTTTTCTGGGTTCTATTAGCTGTGCTTGTTGGTCTTTGTTGTATATCAAGTAGGGGGCTTTTTCTTTTTTTCAACTTCCCTCTTGAAGGTGTGAACTTTTTGTTTGTGGCGTTTGTGGCTTTGTAAGGTCAGCGAAAATCATCTTTTAATAAAGTTTTTTTTTTGGGGGTGTGTGGGGTGGGGGTGGGGTTGTCTATATCTAGTAATGACATTCTTTTTTAGCCGAGGGTCTATTGGAAACAACCTCTCTGCCCCACAAAGTTAGAGGTAAGGTCTGCGTACATCCTACCCTCCCCAGACCCCACTTTGTGGGATTACACTGGGTATGTTGTTGTTGTTGTTGTTGTTTTGTCTATATCTAGTAGGGGTGTTTTTGTGCTTGTGGCTTTGAACTTTTATGGTTGTTTCTGTATATGATTAGGTAAAATCATCTTTTGAATGAAGGTTTTCTTGTTGACGATAATATTATACAATTTTTCAGGGCATCCACTTGGATTCCTGCTATTGTGCCTTTTCTCTTTTGCCTCCTTGTTTGCCGTTTTTCCCATTAAAATCTCCGAGGAACACTTTTCTGCTTGTATCTGACTTTGTCCTACAATCTTTATTTTGGTTCTCCTGTATGTAGTGGGATTTGAGTACCTCTAGTTCTGGGGAATCACTACTTTGCTTTATAGATATGTAATGGGACTGAATAGAGCGGACGGATACATAGATTCATATAGTTTTTCCCAACTAGTTTGGAAGTGAGGCATAGTTGGTTGATTGATTGATAAAACTGACTCATCATCTGATTTTTTCCCGTGCAGTCTTAAATTTTCCTTCGATACATTGTAGGTTGCTGGATTTAACTCAGGAGAAATTGGATTTGTTCTTGCAATGCATTTTTAAGTCAACTGCTTAATTAGGATCTTCAATTGATGCTGTTAATGACTGGACCCCTCAGAAAGATGGTGTTGGATAACAAAGCTCTTATGACTCTTGCTGCTATTTTTATCTACTTGGTCTTGAGTTGTGGCGTTTGCTGTGCTGTTCAAAGCGACATTGACTGTCTGAAGTCTATAAAAGATTCATTAGAAGATCCATTGAATTACTTGGACTCCACATGGAAGTTCGATAATCAGAGCGAAGGTTTCATCTGCAAATTTACCGGGATCCAGTGCTGGCATCCCGATGAAAGCAAAGTTCTGAGTATCAGTCTTCCTGACATGAATCTTAAGGGCCAGTTTCCACGTGGTCTTCAGAACTGCGCCTCTTTGACATCATTAGATCTTTCGAGCAACGAGCTCCGTGGAAGTATTCCGTCTAATATCTCCAAAATTATAGGTTTTGTGGTAAACCTGGATCTCTCGTCCAACCACCTTTCAGGGGCAATCCCAGTGGATCTTGCAAACTGCTCTTTTTTGAATAACCTTAAACTTGAAAACAACCAGTTTACTGGTCAAATTCCTGCACAAATTGGCCTGCTTGGTCGGCTCAAGACTTTTAATGTAGCAGACAATCAATTGTCTGGACCAGTTCCAAATTTCATAAATGGAACTATTCCTGCTGAGAGTTATGCCAATAATCCCGGACTGTGTGGAAAACCGTTATCTCCTTGCCGGGGTCCTTCTAAGAAACCTCATACCGGAATCATTGTCGGTGCAGCTGTTGGTGGGGTGACTTTAGGTGCTGTATTGTTGACCCTTGGTATGTTCTTCTATTTGAGAAAGATGTCCAGGAAGAGGAAAAAGGATGACGATCCTGAAGGGAATAAATGGGCCAAGAGTATTAAGGGTTCCAAGGCAATCCAGGTGAGAATTTCTACTCCTCTGAATTATTTAAAACTACTCCCTCTGTCCCAATTTATGGGAAGTGTTTGATTGGGCACGGAGTTTAAGAATGAAATGAAGACTTTTGAATCCTGTGGTCTAAAATAAGTCATAGATATTTGTGTGGCTATAAATCATCACATTAAGGGTAAAAAAGTTTAAAGTCAAATTGTTACTACCTAAATATAGAATGATGTCGTTCTTTTTGGGACTGACTAAAAAGGAAAGAGCGTCACATAAATTGGGACGAAGGGAGTATCTCCGCGTTTTGTTGATACGTCAAAAATCAATTCTAGTGGGTAGTGATTTTTGCTTACGGATTGTACTGTAGCATTGTGATCATATTTAGAACCATAAATTAGTGTTTCTTATAAGCATTTAAGTTAAATGATTTAACTAATGAATTTCCACCTGCTCTTGTGTGATTTTTCTCTTGCTCAAGCTTTCGTAATTGACTTAAGATGCCTTATTTTCAGCTTTCAATGTTTGAGAAGTCTACTTCAAAAATGAGATTAAGTGATCTCATGAAGGCCACTAACAACTTCAGCAAAAACAATATTATTGGGTCAGGAAGAACCGGGACTTTTTACAGAGCAGTACTTGATGATGGCACTTCACTTATGGTTAAAAGGTTGCAAAATACTCAACACTCAGAGAAAGAGTTTATGTCCGAGATGACTACTTTGGGAAATGTAAAGCACTGTAACCTGGTTCCTCTTTTAGGTTTCTGCATGGCAAAAAAAGAAAGGCTGTTGGTCTACAAAGACATGCCAAATGGGACCTTGCATGATAAGTTACATTCATTAAGTGAAGGGGAAAAATCTCTAGAGTGGCCTATGAGACTAAAAATCGGCATTGGAGCAGCCAAAGGATTTGCATGGCTTCACCACAACTGCAATCCTCGTATCATTCACAGAAATATTAGTTCGAAATGCATCTTGTTGGACGTGGAATACGAACCGAAAATATCAGATTTTGGACTTGCTAGGCTCATGAATCCAATCGACACTCATTTGAGTACCTTTGTCAATGGAGAATTCGGGGACTTCGGTTATGTTGCTCCCGAGTACGCTCGAACTCTCATGGCTACACCAAAAGGTGATGTGTACAGTTTCGGTGTTGTACTTCTCGAGTTAGTTACAGGTGAGTTACCGACTTCTGTCACCAAAGCTCCTGAGACCTTTAAGGGGAATTTGGTGGAATGGATCTCACAACTCTCTGGTGAATCTAAGCTTCAAGATGCGGTTGACCAATCATTGACCGGTAAAGGTTATGACAGTGAGATTTTCCAGGTCCTTAAAGTTGCTTGTCGATGTGTGTTGTCTGCTGCTCCTAAGGAGAGGCCGACAATGTTTGAAGTGTACCAGTTTCTGAGAGCCATCGGAGAGCGATATCATTTCACAACTGATGATGATGCTTTGATGATGCCTTCAGAGAGTGATAGCGGATTTCAAATGGACGAACTTATCGTTGCTCAATAAGTAAAAGAGGCTCATCGATAATGGTTGATTAGGATACAGTATTTAATAGAATCATAGTCCTCTGTAATTGTAGGTTGTTGTCTGTTCTGCATAATCTTTTCTGTCCTGTACAAATACCACGGTCCCTATCTATATAGATCATTCTACTGTAATTCGCTCGTCGATAATGGTTGATTTTTTGTCTGTATTTTTAATAGTTGAGAGATTTATACAGATTTGATGGCTGTCTCAACTCTTTTTTCTTCTTTACCTTTTTTTTGGTTCTGTTTTTCAATTAAGTTCCTGTACAGATTAGACGTTAGTCGTTATTTTTCGCTGCTTGAACAATGTATTCTGATCTTCCAGTAATTATAAAATGCTTATTAAAATAAAAGGATATCATCTCTTAAAGCTGATATGAAAATGTGATCTTCATGTTATCAACAAGTAACGGAGATCAACATTTTGAACAGTTCTTTAGATGGGCGCATCCGACTTATTAATATAAAAATGACCTTAATGATCTTTATTTTAAGCAATTATTTGCTCCGAGCAGCGGCGGATTCATGATTTTCATGGAGGGTGTTCGAAGAATAAAAATGTAGTGTCTGAGATTTGAACTTGAAATCTTAACGTGAATTTTGAACCCCCTAAATCACTAAATGAACTTTTTTTCTTGTGTTCAAGAGTATTCAAAATCTATATATCTACATGGTAAATAAAAAAATGTCGTATATATACGGAGTAATTTTTTATCGAAGATGTTTGGGTGAACATCCTCGGCGGGCCCTAAATCCGCCCCTGGTTCCTAGGCGCAGGACAAGACCTTGGCATCGCTCTCTCTCCGTAATTGATAAGGAATTTGGAAAAAATTAACCACTCAAAACTGACCTCAAAATGTTCCGAACATACACAAGTATGGAGATTGAAGACTTCCTATTTTATATTTCGCATAGATTAGTACAAAAAAGAAAAAGTTGGTTCACACATTACGAGTAGATTCCTCGTGTAAAAAATGAAAGGGGAACTTCACCAAATGATAGGTATGTATGGGACTTTCAATAAACAATCCCTTAGCTCAAGTGCTCAAGGATATCATGTATCCTTTAATGCCCAACAGGACAAGAGTATACATGTCTGTCACGACAAATAGAAGCTAGTTGAACCGTCATTCTTTACTTTGGGGGTCAATCAATGTTGGTTGACAAAGGTTCAAATTAGACCTCTCTATTATTTAATATAATGTAAAAAATGAATCTTGAGACTAACTCAACTCCAAAAGCTAGCTTATATGATATCAGAATGAAAACATGACTTCTTACGGGGACTTGGACAATCCTCCCTCACAAGCTATTACTTTCTCCTTCAATAATCTTTTGCTACTTTGGAAGACGTTTTAGGTATTATTGCTACTTTGGAAGACGTTTTTGCTACCTACCGGTAGACGACAGTTCGATGACCCTTTTTGGTCACTAGATTAGTGGTACAACTTGTCGAGGTAAAGTAACACAATTTGCTGCTGCGTCTTTTAGAAGAAAATCTGCTCTATACATATCAAAAGGCTAAATAATTTCCAATATATTATACAATGATCATCTACATAACTACAACTTACAAAAAGAAACAAAGAGTTGCATGTATCCGAAAATTCATGGTGCACAATCTCAGGAAAACTCCTACAAGGCCTTTATAGTAGATTACATTGGTTTTTGGCCAAACGCAAAAACTAGGGGTTGCCTGTTATGACCAAATAACTATACTAAGGAGAGCATTCCTCATCAGAGGAACTATGCTGCCGTTTAGCTGTGTATCCGACATGTTGTAGATTTGGATTAACTGGAACTGGAAATCTATGGGCGGAACTGACTACTGTCCGCTCATTTATCATTCCAACTTCCTTGCAAACCCGATCAAGGATCATTAGGAAGTCTTTGACCACCATGAAGGTTCTAAAAGGATGAGCCTCTTCTCTAGCTGAATCTCCATGGAAATACTCAGTTATTTCTTTCACCAGCGACATGGCCAACGCTTCTTGAGCTTGGAGCCTTATAATCTTCTCTTCTGACACTTCCATGAACCCGTTCATGGACTCGGAGAATTTTTTAGTACTGCTTTCCTCCAATCCAACGGCTTCAATGGATCCTACAACCTCAGCAATGTTTCCTATTCCCTTAGAAAGCTTTAAAACATCACTGTGGAGCACTTCTGAATCCATGGCAGCAGCATTTTTAACATTTATAAGCTCTGAACTAATGTTGGAAACAACTTGGAGGCCAAGTTTCCGGCACTTAGTGTCATCATGTTCATTCTGATTTCCTCCAGAAAGACGAGCACCTTCACCTTTTATAATCTCTTGAACCACAAAATGCAAAAGGGTTGTTTTGCCATCTGCTCCCTTTACATCTACAAGCTTTAGTAGTGTGTCAAGTTTGAAGGCATGAGCATCACCCCTGTTTGTCCCAACATTCATTCGGTTCCCCGTCTTCAGCACCGCTTCCAGAAGCTTCAAGAACATTCTGCTACTTCTCAACTCTTCACATGCTGCCTGTAATAGGAAAGCTTTATAAAGACATAATTCAATAGATAATCAATAACAAGGAGATGGGCGAGAATAACTACCTCCAGAGTTTCAAATGACTTTCTGAGGTAGTTAACCTCATAATTGAAATTTGATATATACAGCATAGCATCTACCCTTTTAATGCAAAAGGTATATCAAGCACTGATTTCAGAAACTTTTCTGCTGGCCCGAGCTTGAATGGAGAATCATCTTTGTATTCTTTTAGCTTACGTTCTTCCTCTTTGGATGGAGCCATCTTCAATAAAATCTCAAGGAGCTCAGTCCCAATATTTTCAGCATTTCCTGAATAGAAGATGTAACTTGTTACTGCTGTCTATTCTCCTATATCCAAACACTTTACAAGTTCTAGATACACTTGAAATCATTAAAGAACAGTTATTGAAGGTAAAATTGTTGACATGGTAGAACTTCTGCCTGTTGATGAAACCATCAAAGAACATTTATTGAAGGTAAAGTTGTTAACATGGTTTCGGAATCAATATACTACACGGCCTTTCCACTATAATGAGATGCTACATCCTAACAACGAACAAAGGAGCATAACTTTCGCGATAAAATAATCGCCCCTGGCTTTACCATCTATAAGCATTGTGACCATCTAGTTATATTAGTTTTGCTACAATAAGAGCCATGCAGTTAGCCAGAAATCCAACCATCTGTTCAAAATATAAACTGGGTTATTTTGCCTTCAATACTCAGCAGAAGATTTATTTGGCAACATTAACTAGCACTGCCATCATTCCATTTTTCAGCTCTTAATATTCAATTCAGAGATGGATTAACTTATATATAAACCACCAAATGTAAGGAATTCTTACAGTATCAAGCATTTTAACCTATTGTGGTAGGTAACCTTTCTTATTTTCCCGGTTACAAAATGTAATCTTTTAGGTCAATCTGATAGCATAAAAAGTCTGTGTATAAAAGCTAAACTCATCAAAGAACGGTGAGAATGAAGAATACCTTCTAAAAGGGCTTCACATACTTCCTCTGTGGTTACATTTAGGGCCCTCAGCAAAATTGCAATGTTCTGCGACTTCTTTGGATCAAGTGCCCTATTCTCTTGGCTCTGTGAGGGAAGAACATTGCGTCTAGCTGTTTCATTTGTATTCGAAAAAGGAGCCTTCACTACAAACAATGTTTCTATCATCTCTTCATTCAATCTGCAAATAAATAAGCTCTATTCAACCACTACTACAAAAACAAGAATTAGCAACTACAAATTCTGTAGCTAAACAACAAAATCCGTTGTTATTCCTATTTAGCAACGGATTAGCAATGAAGTTCATAGCTAATTCAGGTTATCTGTGATGAAATTTTAAGTAGTAAAAGTTAGAGATTATCATACTTAAATGAGCTTGATTTCAGTTGATCCCACACCATTTCGCGATCCGAACTTGCTCTCACTTTATCCCAATGCAAAGTTTTCAACCTTGGTTTTGGCTCCTCATTTTTCTCATCATCATTCTTTATATGTTCCAAAATAGAAGGCAACTCCATTGGAGATGCTACAGGAGTTTCAAGAACTGGAGGATTATATACTGGCTTTGACAATGGTGGCAAGGGTATTGTCGGGATTTCTATATTCTTACAAGGCGGCGGCGGCGGCGGCGGTGGTGGTGGAGGACGTGGCGGTGGCGGAGCAAATGCTGTCGTGGCATACTGTATGTTATGTCTTATTCTCACTGGAAACTGAACATCCTGATCCATAAGATTGAAAATTCCCGGAGATGAATCCATACTTCTAGTTGAATATCTCTCTTGAGAAAATGAACTACGTGGCGACGGCGACTGTGACGGAGATTCTACAAATGGTGGCACAATCGCCCGTGGCGGTGGCGGTGGCGGAGAGGTGTCGACGGCCACTAATTCGGGTGACACAGGTCTTAAATTTTCCCTTTTCGGACTCAAACTCACCGGCGGCGAAATGCTTAATGATACAGACCGGACCGGCGAACCCGACCCGCCGGAACTCGAGGAAGTACTTGAAGAAGAAGAAGAGGTACTACAACCATCAAATTTCTCAACTTCAACACCACCAAAATCTCTCCGGGATAGTGATCCACCTTCGATAGATCCCGCCGACGAGTAAAAATCCACGTCATTCTCAGCACTACCGGAGAAAAACCTGGTATTTCCGTAATTTTGTCTTAAATTATTCCGTCCATGTAACGGCGGTAATGGACGGAGCTCCGGTGAGTCCATTTTTCTCGAAGTAGGAGCAGAACTAGGGTTACAACTATTACTACGGTTCTGAGCATTATGTGTTTCAACTTGGCCATGTGAATTTACTAAAGTACCCAAATAGAGAAACTCTGAACTAGTTTGTGATGGTCTTTGAAGCTTAGGAATACTAATGTTAGCATCATTCTTAGGAGTAGGACTAGTACTATTATGGGATGTTTGAGTTTTGGGGTTGTTTTGTTTTCTTTTTTTATGTATATGTAAGAAGATGGCTATAGAGAGAACAATGATGGCTGCAAGGACACATGTAATGGCAGTTATAATGAGTTTAGAGGAAATAGGTTTGGGTTTGGAGGGACTGTTTGGGAGGATAATGGAAGAGACATTTGCGGGTACAGAAGAGGTGTCTGAAGGGGGGAGTGGGGGTGGTGGAGGAGAAGGGTAAGATGGGAAAAATGGGTTGTTATTGTTGTTGTTGGTATCAGGAGGGGGAGGAGTGGAGCCTTGAAATGGGTATTCAGTAGGGAGTGGAGGAGTGGGTATAGGGGGTTGGGTAGGTGGTGGTGGTGAGTCTAGTGGGAATAAGGGTTCATGGAGAACACGACGGTTGTGGGTGATGATGGTGGTGGCAGTGGAAAATGATACATATTGAGCTAAAAAACAAAGGAAAATGAAGAAAAAGGGAAACACCATTGTTAACAGATGCTAAAAAAATGAGTTCTTTATGATAAAAATGAGAAATACTTTTGCACTGAATCAAGAAGTTCCCAACTGTTGAGCTTTTTTTTTTCCTTAATATTATTTCTTTGTGAATGCTCTATTATTTTTCAGCAAGATTCTTTTTTGGGAATTTGGTCAATGAAAGATGGTACTAGTAGAAGACAAATATACTGGGAAGCATAGGGCGGGGGGGGGGGGGGGGAGTTTGGCTGAGTTTACACAGTGGGGGAAAAGAGAAATTTTGAAGGCAGGAAAAGAGAACAAAGAGTGACAGAAAGTAGAGGGAGAAAAAGTTTGTATGTGTGTGTGTTGTGTGTGTGTGTGAAAGGGTAGAAAGTTGGGGAGATTATGGAGTAATTATGTGATTAGGAGAATGGACCAATTTGGTGGACAGATATTTTGGGGTGGTGAATCCAGCTAATAATATTCTCTGCTACCTGTTGTTGTGATGAATATTGATGATTCATGCAACGATGCAAGTTGAGTGTTATAACGCCGTTACTCATAATTTCTCATAAGTGGCCGCTTTTCAGTTTTCTTTTCTCCATGATCATTGATCAAGTGGCCCGGTGCTTTTGCCACTTTGTCCTACTTCCTGCTGTAATGACACTTTCTTTCAAGTTTCAACTAGGAAATATGATTATTTATGTTACTCCATAGTACGGAGTAGTAGATATTTATTTAGTAGTACATCCTCCGGTCAATGTTATATAGGAGAATTGTGACACCACCGCATTAGGATGCTACCTAGGTGCCACCGGAGACATATATTTGGCATGTGTAATGGTTACATAAGAGGAAGACAGGATATTATGAGAAGATTTTAGAGATATATGGAGATTTTTTTGAAAGATTCTAAAATTTTATGAATTTGCATGAAAATTTCTTAGAATACTTTAGTTGTGTGGAGATTTCTAGAATAGGGGTTTATTTGTAAATATGTTAAGACTCGTACAATAATTATTATTTGCATACTAGTCTCTAGGTGAGTAGTATAAATAGGAGAGTCATTCATTTGTAAATCATCAAGCTAATAATTCAAGTTCTCTACAATATAAAAGCTTTCTTTTAGCAAATTTCTCTTGTCTTTCTAATCTATCATTTTCTTAGCGATCTTGAGAGTAATAAATTAGGCTGACTTGGCATAGCAAGATCGTGAGCAAATTGTGCAAGAACGTGAGCGAGTTGTCAAGTGACGCATGTGCGCTTAGTTGAAGACTAAGGACGTGACAACGTGACATCAGAGCGAGGGTTGATACTAAGAAAATGACAAATAATTGAGAAATCAATGTCGCTAACACCCAAGTCAATGTCACTCAAAATGTTGTTCGTAAGAATGACCATACCAAAAAGATGAATGCCATCAGCAAGAGCCATGAGGTGCCACCAGAGGTTGTGCCAAACGAAGGGCTTACATCCCAAGAACCTTATGCTACTGATATGAGTGGGGATGACGTCGAGGTCCCGCCCAAGGACATTTCGCTTGGTAAAGAGTGGATTATGAAGGTTAACGTGGGGATGGACGTCATCGACATCTTTGGCCAGTGTCTGGGGAAGGTGGAAGGAACCCTTAATATTCTTGAGGGGCACACTCTTAAAGAGATTAAAAGCATTCGAAATGACTTGAATGGGCATATGCAAGTCGAGATTGAGGTAAAGCAAACCATCACTGTCCTAAAGTGCAAACTCATGGAGGCGTTGAGTACTATCGATGCCATGAAGGCAAAGATAATAGCACTCGAAGAGCAGGTCGACGCTGACGTGAGCTAGGCAGCCAACAATGTTGTTATGACGAGGGAGGCTAAGATCGAGTCTCTCAAGCCACCAGTGTTCAAAGGGGTTCGTAATGCACAAGAAGTGGAGAACTTTCTTTGGCACTTAGAGAACTATTTCAGGCATGGAAAAGTTAAGGATGATGAGGCCAAGATTAACATTGTTGTGTTGTACTTATTAGAGACAGCCATGCTATGGTGGATGAGGAAGGTCACTGATGCTGAGAGAGGTTTATGTACAATCAACATGTGGGATCAGTTCAAGAAAGAGTTCAAGCGTCAATTCTTCCCAAATAATGTCTTGTACGAGGCAAGGCGTAAGTTTAGGGAATTGAAGCAGATAGGGAGTATACGCAACTATGTCAAGGAGCTTACCACCCTGATGCTTCAAATTCCCAACCTGACCAATGATGACTTACTTTTCCACTTTATGGACGGATTGCAGAATTGGGCTAAGCAGGAGCTGCAACGTTGTCAAGTCTCAGACATAGACCAAGCCATAGTGGATGTTGAGTCTTTGATAGATTCCAGGCATGACAAGCATGACAAAGGAAAAGGTAATGAGTCAAGGGATAGCAATACCAAAGGTGGGGGAGACCGTGGCAAAGGAAAAGAGACGCACCAACAATACCCTAAGACTAAAAATACGAACAAGTTCGATAGTAAAAAGTCAAATGGTCGTCAGGGTTACACTGAGAAGAAGGCGTAGGCCGAGAAGAAGGGATGCTACATATGTGGAGGGTCGCACGACTTTAAGAACTGTCCCGACTTAAAGAGCCTTGGTGCTATAGTTCATGACCAAAAGGAACAAACGCAAGGACATAGTGCGGGAACTGTACAGTTGGGGGCAGTCAGACTATGTGGTGTTGTCAAGAAGCAATCTAGCCAGCCGAATGAGAATAAAAACCAGTACGTGGATCTCACCATCAACAACAAGCTCATTAGTGCATTGGTGGACACTGGAGCAACCCTTAATTTTATGACCGAGGCTGCTGCTAGGAGACTAGAGTTGAAGCTCGCTCTAATTAACGCCGCGTCAAGACCGTGAATGCTGAGCCAGAAAATGCTCATGGTGTAGCTAATGGTGTTGGGGTAAAATTAGACGAGTGGAAAGGTACAACAAATTTTACCGTCACTACTATGGCTATCTTTGACATTATTTTAGGGCAAGAATTCTTTAGGCATGGCCATATGATGATCGATCCCTATATCCAACGTCTCATAGTCTTGGAGAGGGAAGGAGCTTGCATGGTTCCTACAGTGAATATGTCGCATGGACAGGCCAAGCACAACTCTCGGCTATGCAGCTTGTTAAGGGACTCAAAAAAGGGGAACCGACGTTCATTACAACCATTACAAGTTTGGAGAGAGATTGGGATTCCCAAGAGACACTGCTGCCTCGCATAGAGAAAATGCTCAAGGAGAACAAATATGTTATGCCCGAGGAGCTACCTAAGCACTTGCCTCCTGGACGTGAGGTGGATCATAAGATTGAGTTAGAGCCAGGGGATAAACCACTTGCATTCGCCCCTTATCGCAAGGCACTGCCTGAGTTAGAGGAGCTTAGGAAGCAACTGAATGAGCTACTTGATGTCGGTCATATTCGCCCATCGAAGGCACCCTTTGGTGCACTGGTGTTATTCCAAAAGAAGAAGGATGGATCGTTACGCTTATGCATAGACTATCAGGCACTTAATAAGGTCATAGTGAAAAACAAGTACATGATATTGCTCATTTCTGACTTATTTGACAGACTTGGGCAAGCCAAGTACTTTACCAAGGTGGACCTTCGCAATGGTTACTACCAAGTTCGCATTGCAGAATGAGATGAACCGAATATAACATGTGTGACGAGGTACGAATACTTTGAGTGGTTGGTGATGCCCTTCGGCTTAACCAATGCACCTGCAACATTCTGCACTCTCATGAACGAGATCTTTCAACCCTACCTTGATCATTTCGTGGTGGTTTACTTTGATGGCATAATCATTTACAACAATACCTTGGAGGAGTACGTTCAGCACTTAAGAAAGGTTTTCCAAGTCTTGCGGGAGAACGAGCTATACATCAAGAGGGAGAAGTGCGAGTTTGCACAGTCAAAGGTACGCTTATTGGGATATGTCATTAGTAATGGCGAGCTATGCATGGACGAGGCTAAGGTACGAGTTATCCAAGAGTGGGAGACGCCTACAAAGGTAACCGAATTGAGATCATTCATTGGCCTTGTTAACTACTATTAATGATTCATTAGCGGTTATTCAAGCAAGGCATCACCTTTGACCGAGTTGCTAAAGAAGAACAAGTCGTGGATTTGGATAGAGCATTGCCAAAAAGAGTTTGAAGACCTTAAGGCAGCCATGACAGAGGAGCCAGTTCTGGCATTGCCTGACTTTACCAAGACATTCGAGGTGCATACAGATGCATCTGACTTTGCTATTGGGGGTGTCCTGATGCAAGATAGACATCTCATAGTGTTTGAGAGCCGCAAGTTGAATGAGACAGAGTGACATTATACTGTAAAGGAGAAGGAGATGATTGCTATTGTGCATTGCCTTCGCACGTGGTGACATTACTTTCTCAAGTCGAGGTTCGTGGTCAATAATGACAACATGGCCATTAGCTACTTCCAGACACAAAAGAAGCTCACACCAAAGAAGGCTAGATGGCAAGATTTCTTAGCCGAGTTCGATTATATGCTAGAGTATAAACCGAATAAGGGTAATATTGTGGCCAATACATTAAGTCGAAAGGCTGAGCTTACCGCCATCACTTCAACAAGCTGGGACATTTATGAGGCTATAAAAGAGGGCATACAACATAACCCAACAGCCAAGCAACTCATAGAGTTAGCCACTCAAGGAAAGACGAGACTCTTTTGGATGGAAGATGGTCTATTTCTTACCACCGATCGAATGGTTTACGTGCCAAAGTTTGGAGATATTAGGTGACATATTATGAAGGAAAGCCATGATACCTTGTGGGTCGGTCAACGCTGCACTAGGGCCTTGGTTGAGTCAATCTACTATTGGTCGTGTATGCAAGAGGACATAGAGTGCTATGTGTAGACTTGTCTTATGTGCCAACAGGACAAGGTTAAATAAAGGTAGCCTAGAGGACTTTTGGAGCCACTACCAGTTGCGGAGCGCCCACGGGAAAGCATGACCATGGACTTTATCACTTATCTATCGAAGTGGTTGTGGCACTATCATGGTGGTCGTGGATAGATTTTCAAAGTATGTCACCTTCATGCCCACCTCACCACGTTGTACAGCCAAGAAAGCAGCCAAGTTATTCTTTAAGAATGTGGTGTAGTATTGGGGCTTACCAAGGCATATCATCAGTGATTGAGACCCCCATTTCACTAAAAACTTTTGGAGGAAGTTGTTCGATATCCTTGGCACAGAGCTACACTTTCCCACTAGTTTCCTCCCACAAACGGATGGACAAACGGAATGGGTCAATGCCTTATTGGAGTGTTATTTGAGGCATTATGTGAGTGCACATTAGAAGGATTGGGAAAACCTCTTAGACATAGACTAATTCTCATAGAACCTGCAACTGAGTGAGTCCACGGGGAGGACACCATTTGAGCTAGTCACAGGCCAACTACCACAAACTCCATATTCACTACCGGCAGCGTTTGAGGGGAAAAGTTTGAGGGCTTACCATATGGCCAAGGGGTTTGAGTAGAGATGGCCGTGGATCCTGGACCCGATCCGGATCCGGTGGATCCAGATCCGTTTTATAGAATATGGATCTTCAAAATTTGGATCCGACGGATCCGGATCGGACCTGGATCCGTTTCTGACGGATCGGATCTGGATCTGGATCTTGTATTTGAGATCCGTATCTGGTCCAGATCCGACCCGTGGATCCATTTTTTATTAAATATATTCATAACCTAGAATGTAATTTTATAAGTATTTTCTTAAAATTGCTAAGCACATCCTTGCAAGTTTAATTCTCAAAACAAGTTTAATTTATTCCGCGTTAACTCAAAAACCAAAAAATAAAGAGGTAGCTTCGATAATAAAATCAATCTTATATTAGTGAATGACTAACATCTCCATAGACAAGTAGTTAAAATTATATTCACTTCATTTGTAAAGATTTCAAGCACATGCAAGTTCTGCATTGTGGAAATACTAGTCAGCATTTTTCACAACTATTGTCATTGTCCAACATTTTCAATTAATAGCTCACAATCAAAACGAGACAACAAACAAAATATCTCATATGAACATTTCAAAATTGAAACACAGTAAACTGTTAGCTAAGTAAAAATCGTTTGTCAGTTCAAAAAAAAATCTTAGCAAGGTTACATTCTTAGCAAAGCAAAAAAAATTACATGTGGATCCAGATCCGATCCATAGACCCGGTGGATCCGATGGATCCGAATTTGGATCTGATTTTTATGAACCTAATGGATCTGAATCCGGATCTGGATTCAGGTATGAAAAATGGATCTGGATCTGGATCTAGTAGGATCCGGTCCAGATCAGATCCGTTGCCATCCCTAGGTTTGAGAAACAGCTTGACATTGCTAAGTCCTACTTGGCCAAGACAGCAAAGAATATGAAGAAGTTTGCCGACTGTAAGCATCGTCCCACAGATTATAAGGTTGGATACATGGTTTTGGTGAAGTTTAATCTGAGGCAATTTAAGGCGCTACTGGACGTGCACCAGAACTTACTACGAAAGTACGAGAGGTCGTTTAGGATCATTGCCAAGATGGGTAAGATCTCATATAAGTTAGAGTTACCACCTCATCTTAAGATTCATCTTATATTCTATGCCAGCGTGCTCAAGCCATACCATGAACATAAGGATGATCTAAGTAGAGGCCAGTCAAGTCGTGTGCCTATTACTATTACCACCTCGCATGATCGGGAGATTGAGGCTATCATTGATTACCAATCCAGATGAAGACAAGAAAGCAAGACACTGTCATGTTCCTCGTCCATTTGAAGGGGCAATCACCGGATGAGGCCACATGGGAGCGATATGAAGACTTGTGGCAATTCAAAGACAAGATCCGAGATTTTGTGCAACAAAAATGCGTCGCGGTCGTCTCAAAATCGGGTGGAGGAGGCTGTGATGACCCACTACATCATCATGTCACATAAGTGCCACTTGGAACATATATTTGTCATGTGGAATGGTTACATAAGAGGAAGACTAGATATTATGGGAAGAATCTAGAGACGTATGGAGATTTCCCTTGGAATACCCTAGAATTCCATGGATTTGCATGAAAAGTCCTTAGAATACTCTAGTTGGGTAGAGATTTCTAGAATATGGGCTTATTTATAAATATGTAGGGACTTGTACAATAATTATTATTTACATACTAGTCCCTATATGAGTAGTATAAATAAGAGAGTCATTCATTTGTAAACCATCAAGCAAATAATTCAAGTTCTCTACAATATAAAAGCTTTCTTTTAGCAATTTCTCGTCTTCCTAATCTACCATTTCGTTAGCGATCTTGAGAGTAATAAATTAGGTTGACTTGGCATAGCAAGATCATGAGCAAATTATACAAGAATGTGAGTGAGTTGTCAAGTGTCGCGCGTGCACTTAGTTGAAGACTAAGGACGTGACAAGTATACTTAATATTTTGGGAAAATAACACTCTCTCACAATTTGAAGAAAATATTTATTCGGATTAGCTCATATTTTTTTAAATTACCCGAAAAAGTCTAATTTTTAACTTTTCTTTCATCCTCTCTTTTCCTAGCTCCCTCTCCTTCCCCATCTCTCTCACGCTGCAGGAGCTCCGGCCAAGCCTTCTTCCTCATCACTACCACCCATGCACCCCAACACCACTGCTTCACCACCGCGACCTATTGCTCCATGTCCACCCTCTATTCTTCTCCCCTACTGCTTCAACGATGAGCTCCACCTCTGGTAAATCAAAACAGCCAATGTAAAATTAACTAGCCCCTTTCCCTTCTCTTCCACCGGCAAATCATGCCGCCGCCTACGAAACCAATACATCTCTCATCTCCACCACTCTTCTCCATCTTCGGCCACCACTCTAAACTCCAACCCCAAAACCACTACTGCCATCTTCCTCCAATGTAACCACCTCGAACCACCACCACATCGTTGTTGCTTGACCCCCTCTCCCTTCTCAGAAGAAATCCAAACACCTCTCACCACAAAGCTCCCGCCATCTCTCCGTCCCCGTTTTCCCTTCACTACTTCGGAGAGGAGCTTCTAGTTGTGATAAACCAAAGCAACCAACAAGAATTGGGTTTGTTTGTATGCGCACTCTCCTCTATAACTGCGTTTGTTTGTATGCATACTGTAGATCTAGCAAAAAATCTATATTTTTCGGTGACCTTTGACTATAGTGGCAGTGGCGGTAAGGCTAAAACACTGGATATAGCCAGATCTAGCCGAGGACATTTGTATAAGTTTGTATAATAGTGTCAAAGTGTATTTAAACATCTCTTATACACTATTATTAGGGGTGGCAAATGGGCTAGTTTGGGTCAAATTCGGGCGGATTAAAATGAGTCACATTAATTATTGGGTCAAGACCCGACCCGCCCAAAATTTACTTGAGTCAAATGGATTGGGTCAAGATGAGTCAAACAACGGATCATAACATAACCCGCCCAACACAACCCAACCTCTCCCCTTTTTAAACATTTAACAATATTTGCTTTGATCAAAATGGGTTGGACCAATTTAATATTTTAATAATATTAATATCAATATTTTTCAATAGGATTTCAAATGTATAGATTTTTTAAATATTCTTGCTTGTTTAGGTTGGGTACATTTTGATCCGGTGAGTTACACTACTTTGAACCGTTTTGACCCGATTGGTTGATGGGTCATATTGGGTTCAACCCGTTGGATCAACTCACAACGGGTCATGACCCAACCATAGAAACACTAGACGGGTTGGGCGAGTTGGGTTTGATTTTGCCCCCCCTAGACTATTATACACTTTTATTTTTATACATGGTTGATACATTGTCTCCATTAAGTGTATAAAGTTGTATAATATTGTATATACACTTTTATGCAAGATTGATACATGTCTACTCCAGATGTATAAAGTTGTATACTGTTGTATACCGCGAATATGTGGCTATGTAAATGTAAATTAAAATATTGCTATAAAATGTAATTTCTTATGTTAAATTGTATATTATTGAAATTGTCCGTAATGTTTTTAGATTTTATATTTAATTTAAAACAAATACTCTTATATATAATTAAGAAGGTAATTATATTTTCCTGTCAAATTTTCCATTATTTTAAGACATTTTTACATAATTAAGAAATTAAATTAAATTCATTTTACTCTTAATGAAAAAAATCTATAGCCATATAAATATCTCTACCTTATTTTAGATCATAACTTTTTTCTATATTTTAACCTCCATGCTCAATCAAAATATATAACATAAAATGAGACAAAGAAAGTATCTTTTATTTTATTTTATCATAGAATATAGTTTAATTTGACAAAAAAAAATTAAAAAATATTATACTATTGGATATTTCATCACAATTTTGGAGTTATAAAAATATGTCACTACAGATAAAATGGAAATTTATTCTTAGATGGTTTCAAATATCAAAATTTGTCTTTTTTTCTTAAACAGATTAAGTGACTATCTTTACCTGATATGATGTTTAAGGGGAAAAAATTGAAAATACTTAAAGTACCATCAAAATTTAAAAATAATATTATGACATTATTGTAGATATAAAGTAATAATTTAAACTTGATTAATCTCTTGAAAGAACACAAAGGGTTAGGATTTATTTATTAGTACAGCCAAAACCCTTTATAATGGCAGTGTTTATCCGAGAATTTCATGGTTGCTATAGTGAGGCGTTGTTATGTGTATATACTGATATTTAGATCTCATTTAGCTGTTATAAATAAAAGTACGTAAATAATTATTTTTCTATATTTTTATGTTATAAATAAAAATAATATAGTACTTGTTAATTATTTTTTAAATCTCAATTAATTTTCATATCTCATTAATTAAAAATTGAAAAGACTAAGAAATTACTAGTAATAAATTCATAACTAGTGTACCATACATATAAATTATCAAAATTTAAGGAACATATACATTTAAAATTAATTGAGAATTTAAATATTTCACGCTTGACGTAAGAATTTTACAATTGTAGATTGTTTCGTAAATTTCATTCTTTAAGTGATAATATAACGCTTGAATTGAAGAATTTTGTCCAAACTTCAGCAAAAGGAAATTCAATTCCCTTGAAGGCGAGCTTAACATAAATATTTTAATATTTTATTTTTATACATAATATATTTTTTATAAAATATTATTACACACAATATTTGAGTATGAATGTTATAGAGATAAAATTTTACAAAGAGTGTACTGCTATAATGAATGTCACTGTTGTTATAAATAAAATGTTAATATAGAGAAGTAAAATATAACATAAAAATTAGTTTTTTAAAAATTAATATATTAAATAAAATATTATTATAACAAATGAAAATTATAGAGATGGTTAACTGTAGTGGAAATTTACACTGCATTACAAATGAATAAAGTGCTGATATATACTCCTAGAAGACAGCAATAGTATCTTACACTACAAAGAAGAAGAAAAACAGCATTATTTGACTGATTTGGTATTTTTGGTATTTATATACAGAAGAATGTGGCCGACAATGATTTAACAAATATTATAAGCTCCATAGACATTAGTGCTCTCTTACCCAATATTTAAATCAACATAAAATCACCTTCCACGTACAGTAGGTATATAAACTAGTAGTACTTGCCACTGTTTGAAAATGAGTCATCAAGATCCAAGAAAAAGAGAAATAAATAATCCCTTTTTCAAAGATTTTATATATATATATATATATATATATATATATATATATATATATATAACAAAAATATACAAGTTACTCAAAGATACGGACTTATGCCCGTTACATGATTCGGCGCATTAACCATAATATACAAGTCACGAAAATTAACCTTGCGGTCATAAGTTTGACACATTATATCTTTTCAAAAGACATTTACGGCTACTAGACCAAAGACGACCTCGACTGCTACGACATCGAAAGCAACTTCAACTCGCTCGAAGGCAAGTCAAGAAGGAACGGAGAGTTTCAAATTCAAATCAACACCTGGCATCCGACGATTCTTTTATATCGTTCCCCAGGTCAAGGAATCGATCGAACATTCTCGATTTCAAAAATCGTACATGGGGTAAAGATACAGTGAGTCAACAAAGGGTAGCGACACCTGAAAGCAATAAGCAAATAAAGAAGCATGCACTTTAACTAGTCTTTACTCTTTAGTAAAAGCTAAGGTTAAATCAGTCTCAACTGAAGGGAAATCAGTTAACAAAAGAATAGAAAAAGCTTTGACTAAAGAAGGCCGATTCCCCTAAGCAATTAAAGTTGCTTCCCTGCCCGGTTTGATATCTTCTCCCCGTTCTCATTTCCGCCGCCCCCTCTAAGCCCTTTAACACCATACGTCCGTCTTCCCTAAATTCCGAGCTATTCATAATCTAGGTTTTTTTTAAACAAGCCAAGATTTTTCGCTCCATTTTTGTATTCGTTCTTCCCTACCTATCTGACTAGGTAAGAGCTTTCTTGCTGTGAAATTAATTGATTAGACGGCTACTATCTATAATAATATAATCGATGATACTAGACCTTCGAGCGATGTCGAACTTTAGACTATGGGAGCAACAAGGCGAGTCACAATGATGTCTTATACAGACGAACTCACACACCTTAGTCTTTTTTCCACCATCATCTGCCGTAGCAGAAGCATCAGCGGTTGGAGACCTAAGAAATGGGGTAACCCTACCAGTTCAAAAGCGAGTTTTTGCTTTGTGACATCGGGGTCATGGTTCTATGAAAAAGCTTACTTAATTGTAATTTCATACATGCTTACAAAATTACTTGAAATTCGATTCCTGGTCATACTGAAAAACGATTCCTTAGCACAAGCACTAAGTAGGGGGGATATACAAGTTACTCAGCATACAGACTTATGCCTGTTACATGATTCAGCGCATTGACCATTATATACAAGTCACAAAAATTAACCTTGCGGTCATAAGTTTGACTCATTCTATCTTTCCAAAAGACATTTACAACATAAGGGGGGAGGTTACAACAAAAAACTTTGCATCATCAAAAAATTCCTTTTTTGCTCCCTCCTTAGCCAGTTTGTCACCATGCTCTGCTCACGGTAGATGTGCTTTAGTTACAGATGGCCCAGTTTGTGCATCAAGGACCTGCATTCAGAGATAGTAGGCATATAAGTTAAATGTCCTTACTTGATCAGTGTGATTACCTCCTTAGAATCACATTTGATCTCCAAAGGCATCATATTTCGTTCGTGAGCTAATTGTAGTCCCTACATAATAGTTGTTAGTTCAACATAGATATTAGTGGTGTTAGGTAATCCTTTGCTAAAGCCTACTACCCAATCCCCTCATTATTTCTAATAACTCCACTAATGCCACATATCCCAGGATTCTCAAAGCTGAAATCGTCAGTGTCAAGATTAAAGGTTCCACTTTTAGGGGGTTCCCATTTTAGAGAAATATATACTCTCCTACTGACTCTTTGATGGTGGCTTGTGAGGCTGCTAAATTCAATAGCTTTACCATAGACATTTTGAAAGAAAGGCTGGTCATTCTTGTTGTGAAAGATGTTGTGATTCCTATTTAGCCAGATTTCTCAAAGGCGGAAAGGTAGTAAGGTTGCCCAGTCTAATAAGTGATTATAGTTCACAGTTTTTAAATCAATCCAAGTGCTTGATAGTAGCATTACATTCAAAGAAAATGTGCTTAATAGTCTCTGAAGGGTTACTATAGAATTTGCACTAAGGGTTGATATTTATGCTCATAGAGTGAAGGTAAGAGTTTATGAGAAGCCTATTATGGTTCATCAGCCAAATAAAGAATAATTTTATTAGGGACTCTAAGTTTTCAGATCCAATTATAGTTCAGATTTTTGTCAGTCTCCTCTCTGTTATTGGTATGACTGATAAGATAATAGGTACTCTTAGAAGTAAATTGACAATTACTAGTGAGCTTCCAGTAGTTATAGTCTTCCCCACTGATGAAACTTAAGGGAGTAGAGGTGTTGGTGATGAGCTACTTAATTCTAGTAGGAAAAACAAAGAAGAGATTATCAGGGTTGTCCCTAATGTCATTGACTTTAAGGTTATCTTCTCCCAGGTACAGAGGGCCCTGGATATTTCAGAAGCTTTAAGAATTTCATTAAAGTCATCTCCTACCAGCCAGCTATCAGAAGTATAGTCAGCAATGGAACACAACTGATCCCAAAGAATTATCCTATCAATAAAGTTATTACTGGCATAGATAGTAGATAAGACCCAAGTGTAAGAAATGTTTATTACCTTAACAATGGCCTGAATACCCTGGCTAGAGATCGTAATCTCTTCTACTCTCAAGAGACCATCCTTCCATATAACAACAAGACCACTAGAATTACCCACAGCATGACGATGGAGATGGGAGTTAAAGCCAAGACTTTGAGCAATGTGTTTGTGCTCATCCATCTTAGTCTCTAGTAAGCAAAGCATATCATGTTTATGGAGACCTATCATGGCAGTACAATGCCTTTTAAACTCCAAATTGTTCTCACCCCTAGAATTACATACTATGAAATTCATTAGTAACATCTTTCGAGGGTTTACTTGTTCCTTCATTACCAAATTCCCATTTCCCTTTATGTTTGCATGGGTCATGAGAGCATATTCGGTTAGGATTTTGGGACAAAGCACTATGAGCATCTAGCTCCTCGAGCCATTGAACTTTACCAACCTCAGACTGTCTAAGGTTATTACATTTGATTTTGGGACCTTCATAGAGGTTAACATTGCTTCCAGTTCTTTTTTGTTAGATCTCAGATCCTCCAAAGTTGGCTCTTCCAAGGTTTGATCCTCCATAGGGCTTGGGATGGTTGACACTATGGTGGACTCTGTCTGCATGAGGTTTAGTAATGGTGGAGCAGTCCACTGGACTAGTTGGGAATTGAAAGGAAATATTTTTGGATTAAGAGTGGGGAAGAATGGGATATTCTTGGTCACCTCCCCCATAACAGATGTCAGGGCCTGGGGTGCGATAGGCTGAGATATATCCCGACTTATTGCCTGAAATGGAGTATGTATCCATACTTGATGACCATAGTTTGTCAGCCCCTGGTTTAGGCCCTCCTTCACTAGATGTGCTAAGAAAGGTGCATCATACACTATTATTTGGATATAGCGTCCATCCACCTCTAGGCTCAACAAAAAAGAATGGCCTTGGAGATCCCACTCCAACCATGACGTTGGCATATAGTCGGAGGGTGGTTGAGCTGTTACAAAGATCAAATTGTTGGTCAGTTCTTAGGAATTGATCGCCATTCTCAAACGATGGTAGAGCTGGAAAAAAGGAAAGGATGGTGGAGAGGTTGGTAGAGGTAAAGATTGTATGAGTGAGCTTGTTACAATAAGAGAGCTCAGAAGAAAAAATAGAGGTAGAGGCATTAAATGCAAACACTTCTGTTATGCCCAAGCTTTCCACGTCTGCAAGGTTGTAATCATTGCCCTCGGTAGAATATATATGAGTAGTTTTGGAGGGAGTAATATCCATTTTGTTAGATACGTTATCAGTGAGAGAGTTAGAAGAACGAGAAGTACCAGAAATATTAGAAATATTCTTCACAACCTCGTTTTTTCCTTTATTGGACAAGTAGCTAGTGTTCAAATTAGTAGATTTCAAAAGGTTATTTTTATCTTGATTAGTGAGTTCAGTGTGATCTCTTTTTTGACCTTTTATTTTTAGAAAAGGTGTAATTCAAACTCTGATCAGATGTGGGGTCCATAGAGGGCCTAATTTCAAATTTAAAATCATTTGACTTAGAAATGTCAATCCGGGCTGATTTTTTATAGGCTGCCATGGGTTGTTTCTGATAACTTTTTCTTTTTTAAATTCGCTTGTTTTGGGCCTCTCTAATGAAATACCACTTTGGCCCAAATCAGCTGGCCTACTGGAAAACCGGCCCACAGGTTTTGACCTAGGTTCTTCCACCACTTCTTACCTGACCTCTTATCGAATTATTTTACCTTCATCGTAGGATCATTTGCATTTGCTGATGTTGGCTTGCCTCTTGAATTCTGCTTCTTTGTTGGACTCCGTTATTTCCTTTGCCCAAAGGATACCGTCTGCCATTCTGACTCGACCAGTGCCGTAACGACCTTTGGAGAGTCTGATGTAGTTTCCATCATAGGTGTAGTGTTTGGAGCCTGCTTAGAAACAAAAGTGCAGTGCATAGATATATGTCCTAGTCTTCCACAACTAGTACATAAAATCCTTTCTCCTTCATATAAGAGAGGTTGTTTATGGTTTCCTATGATGATCGTTATTTTAACCGGCGTTCCCATATTCACTTCCATACAGATCCGCACATATCTTCCTCTCAATGGAAGAAGTGCATGCATCTATTTTGACTAATATGCTTATTTTTCTTCCAATCCTCTCTAGGATACCTCCATCATAAAACTCTGTTGGTGATTGTGGGAGAGGAACCCATATTGCTGTGGGATCAATCTTAGAATCTTCAGGGAGAAAATTTAGTTCTCATCTTCTGATAGAGAGAAAGTGACTGGTGACAACTATGGCCCCTCTTGCATGACTTTGTCAAAACTTTCATCTCTCATAAACTTGACCACATAGAAATGGAACCTAGATCAATGGGGTTTATGGGTTCTTCAAGTTTTCATAAGTCAAATAACTTTTCTTTGAGTTATTGATGGTTCAATCTCTTACCTAGTAGTTTAATGATGACTGATAATCTCCATGGTCAGTAGATTCTATTCTTTTCTTATGGTGATAGAATGGTTGCATCAAGGTCTTCCGGAGGTTCTAGAATTTGAGGCTTACTACTTTGAACATTATAGAGAGGTGGAAATACCTCTTCTGCATTCAAAAAAAATTCCAATATAATATCATTGTAAGAAAGATTTTTAACTGTGTCCACTTTCATATTCATAGTGTCCGGATCCGAGTGGTTCTGATGGAATCAGAGGTTGAGGTTCTATGTTAAGTAGAAGGCTGAGACATAGCTAGTTAATTGAGATATTTTGTTACGGTGAGTGCTAGAGAGAAGTCAGAGTCTCTCTTTAGAAAGGAATCGGGTCCTTTTTTCAAAGGATTTGTTATGTAATACTAACAAATATGCACGACAAAGTAATGTAGATAAAGAAGTTGGGACTTGGGGAGAGGGAGGATTTTTTTTTTAAAAAATATGGTGTAGAAATTAATTGATTTAGTTTCTTATTTGTCGAAGAAAAAGAGTTGATGTGAGGCTTTTTAGGAAGTTGTAAAAAAAAAATCAGAAGTTGCTTGCAAGTTGCTTACTTGATTGCAAGTCTAAGTTATGTATATTATTAGTGAACTATTTACACATCTATATTTTTTTAAAACTAATTACAAAAAAACTTTATAACAAACGTTAATTGATAATTTGATAAAATAATCATACTAATTGTTTTACCGTCACAAAGTAAACTACATTGTTCGTGTACGAAAATTGTTGCCTTTTCAATACGTAGTATTTAAAAATTGGAGTCAGAGACGAATTTAACCTTCAGAATACAGAGTTGACAGAACTCATTAACTATGACCCAAACTAACTACTTTGATCCAGCAACTTACTAGAAATATGTTTTGACTTAAGAAAACTCATATTAAAAACATTATAATATATACAAAATGAAGTTTAGACTCATATATTAGTACTTGAGGTCATGATTCTAAAATCTAAATTCACCTCTAATCAAAGTATGATCCTTTTTTAATGGCTTGGGGGTTTGGTGTAAGGCTGGCAATGGATCGGATGTGGATCGGGTGGAGCTCAATCCGCCTCCACCCGCCAACCATCCATCCACCACCCGACCCATCCATCACCCTATTTTTTCTTCATCCACATCCGATCCACCCATCATCCACGAGTGAATCGGGTGAATCTTCGCGGATGAAATTTGTTATAAGTTTAACCATTTGTTCTAGTTTAAAATAAGTGATAATGTTAGTAATTAGTGTTCTTAAATCTTGTTTTTTTAAATTCACAACAAAAATGGAGTGACCAAAATCAATATAAATACTCTTAGTTCCAACGTAGCAGTGTCTCATCGATTAGCACCTTAAATATTTTTATTCATATTTCCATTTTATGTTAGCTCAAACAAATCATACTTTACGTTGCAAAATAAATAATAAAATTAATCAGACCTAACAATGAATAATTTTTTATATTTTCATAAATGATCACTAGCTAAGAACATTATAAAACTTTACTGTTATGGAAGTGAACTCTAGGCCAAAATTATGTTATTCTTGATTTGCCAAGTTTCATTATAATTTTTATTTAATAAAATATATACAATTTAATGATAAAAAGTATTATCTAACTATTTATAAACGGGTGGATGGATGGGTCGGGCGATGAGTCGTATGGTGGGTTGGATGTATGTCCACCCGAATCCGACCCGATCTATCACCCTATCCATCCGTCATCCGATTAAAATCCGTGTTTTGTCAAATTTTCATCCATATATTCGATCGGATAGATCGGATATCCATCGGGTCATGGTGAAATTGTCCGCCCTAATTTGGTGTGAACATATGAGCTCTACTATATAATTCAAACTTACCCCTTAAGTAGGAAAGAATTATTTTGCGCCTATAGTAGTAGTAGATAATATTATTCAACATTTCAACGCATTTAAGATTCTTGGACCAAAAGTAAAATTTTATAAATCCATTTAGCTACACGATAACCTTTGTAATTGACAGTATTGTCCACCAGTACTTAAACAATTCTTAATTAAAAAGGTAAAAGTTGCAAATATACACTTGTTTCGTTAGATAACTTTACATAAGACTTTTTTTGTAACGGACAAAACAAAACAGTACTAAGTAAATTGAATGTGTCTGAGGTTATGTGACTCACATGCCGCATCATACTTGTATGAGGCATGATTTGGTCCCACATTCCAAATAAGCAAAGCTAAATTGGGAAACACTTTCTTTATGAGTTAATTTGAACATGAATTTGAGTTATTTGTTAGTTTGTACTTGCTTTGGCTTTGAAGTATTCCTTATTCCAATTTGGATTAATTTGTTCCTCAAAATATTTGATCATGTGAGTCACATAATAAAATTTCGCCTATCCGTATAATGTTGATTATCTTTCTTTTAGACATCTCATTTATCACTTCACTAATTAAATTTAAGAATCCTTTGGTAGGTGGGATGGGATGGATAAGAATATTTCATGAGATTATCTATCACACTTTTATATGAGATAGCTAATTTCATCATTTTAGTAGAAAATAATTTTTGAGACTAATTAATACTAGAATCAAACGCGAGATATAATAATCATGCAAGATATCCCAAGATTATTATCCCTTATCTCACCAACCAAATGCCCATAAGAGTATTTCCTAAATCACCAAATACTTTAGAACAAATTATGTATGCTAATAATCCAAAACAACTAATATTTGGAAACGAATAAATACCAACATGTAGGGATCTAGTAGCTCAGTTGGTTGACTACCTAAACTTTTATCTTATCGGTGAGGGTTCAAATTCCCACATTGTAATTCCCTCCCCATTTACCCTTCCCCTACCCCTATTAATTAAAAAGATACTAATATTTCTCCCATCTCAAGTTATGTGGTACTTTTTCTTTAAACTATTCCAAAACATGATACATTTTAATATTTAAAATAATTTAAATTTAAATTTCTCATTTTGCTATTAATGAAATAACTTATAAGCGGATATATCTATGAAATGTTTTAGATAACAAGTTTTTTTTAAAAAAAATTCCCCTATGTAATAAAAAAATACTAATATTTCTTCCATCTCAAGTTATGTGATATTTATTCTTTAAACTATCCCAAAACATGATACATTTTAATATCTAAAATAATTTAAATTTAAATTTCTCATTTTTCTATTAATGAAATAACTTATAAGCGGATATATCTATGCAATGTTTTAGATAATAAGTTTTTTTATATATATAATTTCGCTTCCAGTTAAATAATATCACGTAAAATTGGGACGAGGAGAGTAATGTAACATGGAAACAACTGGCAAATGAATCCAATTATCATGTGAAGTTGCAGCAGTTCATCAGTTCATAGAATTGGAAGAAGCAACCATTTTGCAGACTCGTGTCGACATATTTTTCATTTATATTGGCATTTCATGACATGCAAAAGGCCTTACAGGAAAATAAGGATAAACTATATAATATAAAATTTGGGACAAGTTTCCCATTAGTATAATATTACTTCATAATAAAGTTTGACAATAATGTATTTGGGACCAATCTTCCAAAATGTCTTTGGACTTTAGGACAGACGCTTTCCCAATAATGTAGAGCATGGACACATATAGGCTGCTATTTCTTTACTAAAAATGATTAGAGACATGAAATAATACAATTAATCATTTAAACACAGATGAGTTTTTACTATTTGTCTCTTGTAAAAGCTTTTTACAATGACTAAAGTAACAAATGAGATAAATATGATATCTCAATGACATGAGGGAAAATTTTAAGTTGTAAACATCTTAGAAAATTTTGTTCCTAGAGGACCTTTTTCAATGAGTGGATGTAGTGCATTAATAGTGTAATTTTTTTTATTAGGTAAAATTCTTATAATAATAACTTATCGTATAAAGCCCGATATTATTACCAAAATAAAATAAATAATATATTATATTCGATTAAAGGCATACTATAAATATAAAATTATTTATAGTGTTATTGCATATAACTAAAAGTCGTTTTACAATTAGTCCCAAAACACCACTAAAATAACTTTAGTGGAGAATCTATTTCCCTTTTCTTTTATCTTTCCGTCTTTTTCTTTATATATGACCTAAGATTTGTCAGTACCCTATCCTATTGTGAAAAGAAAATACTCCATCATTATCGCACTCAATTATTATCTGAAATTAATAGCGAGTTATTGATACTAATCATGTATAGTATAATTACTTATTTGATGAAGAAGAGTCTTAGTTGCTTTGTCGAACATCTAGTGTTTAATCATTTTTTTTCTCCTACATCTATCAAAAAGCTCAAATCTTAATTTCCTGAAGTTCCATACAATTCACAAAAAGGGTGTCTACAGTACTATTAGTGTACATATTTGTTTAGGATTCTTAATGAACAATAATATGTCGTCTTTAAATATACTGGAAATGGAAAAGAGACAACTAAAGACAAAGCAAAAAGAGTCAACTATACCTTATTTCTCCTCACTGAAAGATGCTTTAGCAAGAAAAGTGGAAAAGAGCTGAAGATGCTGAGACTCTATCATCTATAAGTTATATGCACAAACGTTGTAAAAACATTTATACACAATCAAATCACTTTTAAGGCAATTTACAAGTAAATATCTATGATAACCAATAATTAATGACTTGATAAAAATGAAAATTAACTTGCTATAGTAGTACAGAAAATTACACAGCTAGTATGAAATATCATTGTATATAACTTAAATCCTTATTTTTTATATGCAACTTCGCCAAAGATAGACCATATATGCAAATGTGCCACGCACCAGCCATAAATAAATTTTGAAAATGTCACTCGAACTCCATATGGGGGAAGGAGCGTTGTTGTTTGCGAGGTCGCCTTTGTTTATTGTGAATCCGTTCGACATATATACCTTCACTCGGGCCTCAAAAAAGCAGAGAAATGTTGAAGTCACTACATGCTCTTCCAGCCTAACATCAGATGTTTTTGCTTCCTACTTAAACTGCACATACCAAATTACATGCATTGCATCTATAGCAACAAAGACTACTGCATCCTTTATTGTTCCTACAGGAACAAGACAACTGCCCTCTTATTATAATTCATTCCTCAATTCTTTATTCATGACAAGGAAGAAAAACCACCAGTATTATTGAATTCTAGATTAATTTCCCAGTGCTAGTAACATGGTACATCCAGCCTGATTTATTTTGTTGATAGAACACCATAGAGTTTGAAATGTTCACTGAGATATTGTCATCTTCATAAAACATGATTGTTGCAAGAAACATAGCCACATAGCGTTTAGGAGGAACTTCTGTAGTTGAAGAGATTGTTGAAGCTCATCCGAATGATTCACTTGCATTGTCAATTAAACAATCTACTCTATACCTACCACTAGGAAGATAGCAAATACTCTCCCTTCTCTTGTCAAAGACAACTAATGAACTGGAACCGCCATGCTTTTTGGGTCATACAGTTGGAGTAGCAAAACAAGCTCTCATGTCTGGATTTATATTTCATCCCAAAACATGGTCTCACTGAAATGACAAAACCTAATTGGCCAATAGTCAGCTGATAGCAAGTGCCTAAAGTTGAGCCCAAATGATCTACTTGGCCTATTTACATAAACTTATCATACATTGCAGCAGGGCTGCATTTTAGTCCAGGCTTCGAACAAAAGTCTCAACTTGTACACTTGATCACTTCGAACATTTAACAATTAACTCAGTGAAGTCCAATGCCGACAAAATTGGCCAAAATACAATAAACATTAACCTTGATTTCATCAAGGAAAGAGTTACATGACCTCATTCTATCCTAGTATACAAGAAGAGATTTGGTTTGTGACAATCAAAAGTCGTCACGTAATACATATAGCCACATCTTATTAACATACCCCTTTCTCTGCAGATGCTTAATGCGGTTGAGGAGTAAACCTTCAAACTCAATGGAGAAGACAAATGACAGAAGAGCAGACCAACACTTATCTCAACCTTCTCATCTTATTACCCAAAGCTCCAAATCATACAACAGCATGCAGCAAGTTGCTAAACCTGAAGACGGATCAAGGTTCTGACCATCACTGCCAACTATATGGGAGCCCTTAATATATGACACAAGGTGGTACGTGCAAAACTCTAACTTGAGTAAGTGCCAGACAGGCAAAAGGGTTAGCCTCAAGTGGTGGTTTAGCCAGAGGGGCAACGTGCAATGGTTGGATTCGGCAAGCTCTTAAAATTCCAATCCGCCTACATCTTCACAAGGAATAGTCTAGTCCAATGTTCCTTTCCATTGTGGGTTAACCGACCCTGAGTACCGAAATGGGTTCTTTACAAGAAAGAATATATTCTGCATGCAAAAAGACGAGAAATATTATGCAACACATAGTACTATGATGAGCACCCCTACTCTTGGTTAAAAACACCAAGTACATATCAAGAACACTACATCAAATAAATTTGGCAGATCATGCATGACAAAAAAGAGGGAAATAACAGACTCCCAATACAAAAGATTATTGACACTACCCATTTCTTATTGCTTCTTCAATTGCCTTGCCTGTAATGAGAATTCCACACGGTACTAATGTTTCATTTCATTTTTCACTCCAAATTTGGGATTGGAAAGTTACCTTTTGAAGAACATCAGCCCACAAGGACCTTCAATCCACTACAGAAAAAATATCAAAGCACTTGTGACATATTTCCTAATATAAATAGCCTTTCAATTTCCAATCATGCACTTCCAAACGAAGCAAAACACGTGTTACGTTACGCATCATATGTCATGAACGAAATAAACTCTAAAATCATTAGTTGCACGCAAACAGATGATCATTGTAGAAGTCAGTTTAAGGTGAAACTCTGAATGGTGCAGTGATTGAACAGGACGCCCATTTTGAATAGAAGTTCTATCTTTCATCCAATGCAAGTCGTTCTAAATTCAGATACTGAATACTCTTCAACCATGTATGTTTTAGCCTTTCTACACATAAAACACAAAACCTTACGAGTTCTCTTTCTTATAAATCCACCAGCTATTCAGTATATTTTTCCAACAGCAAAGTCTCTGAAAAATCAGGGGGGCGGGGGACTTGTTACAACTTCCTTTCTGTGCATGAGACTTGCACATATATCCATTTTAAAGTAGCCATATTTCCAACTCATATTCAGCATCTAAGTTGGAGAGCATCCTCCTTCAATGAGATACTCAGTTAGTTGTAAAAAGAGATGTTTGGTCACTTGGTCAAGTTCATTTACTTGCTTAATGACAGCTTGGTCAGCGGATCAATTTTCAATGACAAATAGCTGAAAATGTTTAACAATATGCACACACATGCATATGTTGACTGGATACAAAAATCATCCCAAATGAAGGACATGATAATGTATTCTTTGATTCCAATGTACCAAAATAATAAGAAATAAACAGAAGATACAAAAATACCTTGGAGTTTTCCATATCATTTGATTACTTCTAATGCTTTTCTTTATTTATGTAAGCAGTACTCCAGTATGGTTTAGAAACTTCCATCCTTTTCCCAACTAGCATTGGCTCTCCACATCACATTCAGGACAGCATAGACAAAGGTTTACATCGTATGCTCAAGGACAGTGCATCTGAGACACTTCCATGATCACGTATCCAACTTACCATAACGAGTTTGAGGCTGCACCCATGCACCAATACCACATTGTTCCTCCATCTCTTTGCTGGATGAAGATGATCTCTAACCACAAACTTCTTCATGAATGTTTAAAAACTCCAAGATAGGCTTTCTTGTACTTTGTTACATTGTGAACGTTGAACCCAGTTTTGGGGTATATTTTCAGTGTGAGGATCTAAATAACAGGATATCGATCTAGGAAAAGAAAATTGTACATACTTTTACCACTCCGTTCCATGCTTTTTATCCATCCCTTTAGCCCAAAAAAAAAAATTGTTCCAATATATTTATAGTTTTAGGAACCCAAGAAAACGATAAATTCTTCTTCCAACTCCGCTCTTAATACTCCAAGAAGGCATATAGTCGTTAATTAATCATTTGAGAAAGAGATATGGGTAATTTAGTCAAATAACCCTTATGATTAATTTATCAAATGGTTTCCTCAATGGTTGTGCCAAAATTTTAAACGAGAGATAAAAAGGATGAAGGAGTATAAGATAGTTCCACCTGACTTCCATGAGGACAAAAATTGATTTGATATCCAAAACATGCAGGAAAATGTTTGTCAGCAGATGCTGCTCCTTTATCACTGTTGAAACCAGGCTAGATGCATGCCTACTTTTTCCAAGGTGGTTATTTCAGAAAGAAAAAAAAAACTTGAATTGTATAAATCAAAACCGCCAGACTGCACTCATGAATGCGCAAAAATGTTTGACGCATATGACCAGCCATGACTTCCAAGGAAAATAAAGATACATATGGCAACACCAGTGCATGCCATAAAGTTCTTCAATTAATGGGATAAATCAGGACATGAACTTCTGATATTTCACAATTGTAAGTAAAGGAACCCTCCAAATTCTCAACTGCAAAATCTGAGGACAATATAAATTATGGAACCACATGCACATTTCAGCCGGCTACCTTTATTGCACCAATCTCATCTATCTTTGAGCTCTTGTGCTGCAACATTTCAGCAGGTAAGATGACAGCACTATTAGTAAAAGGTGAATGCATGTTCAAGTTAAGGGATCAGACTACCCATGCAATGAGTTTATATCACAAAATTAAGATATGCACTTATACTTATTTATCAATAAACGAGGTCCCAAATACAGTAAAGAAAAAATATTAAGCATCCAAGTATTTTTTAGTTTACCTTGCTTTTCTTGTGGTTGTGGACACCGTTAAGATCCTCCTCGTCATGCTTCCTTTTCTGAAATCGTTTGAAAAAAAAGAAGATCAAAATCAATGAGTTCTTTTATCCCTATTAATACTTTTTGATTGCCGAACTCCTGACATTGTGAATCAAAGTTGAAGGCAACAAGAGTGATTTTTGACAACACACCTTAATAGCTAACCACCACCAGGTCAAGAACTCAGAACAAAAAAAGGAAGAATAAAGTCTACGAGAGAAAAACTACAAAGTCAACATCTCCTTAAGTAGATTGCACAAAATTCGAACATGAGGCTATTCTGACAGTAAAGGAATGGATCAGACTGTACCAATGTAAAAGATATGTAAGACTAAGCTACACCAAATAGCTGACTCAATAACTGAAAAAGCCAAGTGGCAGTTCATATCAAAGACCTTGAATCCAATCCTAGAAAGCTGAACCTTCTTTAGCTCACTTGGTTTCCACTTGATCGTACTGAGGCAACTTACAACGCAAAAGGATAATGTGGATAAATGGATTGAATTATCAAGTAAAAGTTCAAGAAAGCAAGAGCAACAGTCACCACATCAGTAGCAAGACCCAACTTGACCACTAACCCATGCACCTGCACCCCTAACCTAAAATCTTCAGTACCCGAACAAGCTTTCAATATAACAGCAAAAGTTGTTCTGTCAAAACCAATACCATCTCTTCCCATTTCCAGAAAAACTTGAATCGATCTCCCATAATTACCATTCTGCATATACCCCGAGATTAACGAATTCCAAGAAATTGCATCTCTTTCCGGCATCAAGTCAAACATCAACTGTGCCTTCTCCAATTCACTAACCATTGAATACCCAAAAATCATGGCGTTCCAAGAAACTGTATCTCTCAGAGGCATTTTATCAAACACCTTGTCTGCATAACCCAAATTGGAGCATTTTATGTACATTTGTATCAAACAATTAGTGACAAAAACAGTGGGTTGAGACCCAGAAATTATCATCCGAGCATGGGCTTGCCTGCCTGGCTTCTGGGCACAATGTTTTGCACATTCTTGATATATATGAGAAAAAGTTTTCCTGTAATTTAGGTGCATTTGGTTTGCTGCAAGTGTTGTAAATCCAGGGCAATGTTGCATCCGCTTATATCTAAGTGTTGATGTAACAACAATGAAGCAGAGTTGTCAAGTGTTGACGAAGGAGGACACCAGCCATCAACTTTTGAAATCATGCTTTGGCGGATGTTCCAGGCTCATAGTACACGGAGTTTAAGAAAGAAAATATTTATAACCCGAACATATAAATCACAGTCAGACAAATGTGACTTATACATTCGTCATTGCCACTGTGATTATAAATCACATTTCTCTTGTACTTTTTAAAATTTGTGATCTAAATCAAATCTTAAATATTTGTGTGATCAGAGTAAAGTAAAAGATTTAATATTAAATTATTTTTAAATGTAGAAAGATAATACTCCTAATCTTTTTAGACTAACGAAAAAAAATTATGCCTTTTTTGCTTCCTAATCTGAACGGATTCTTATAGTTGACAGCTCTTCTTTTTTCGGACACAAATTTATCATGTACTTATTATAAGAAGTTGTGGTTATCGTAATTTATTTAGTTCTAGTTACGTAACTTGTATTTCTAGAAAACATTAAAAAAAAAATTAATAGCTGAATTGTGATAAAATTTAGAGGGTTTGACACTTGTATTCCAATCTCCTTTCTTCTTCATCGCTAAACTCCATAAAACATAAACAGAGAAATTTCTTCACTGAAAAAGTATCTCAACAAGACAAACAGTTTGCAATTGCATCGTTTATTTATTCAAATCACGAGAAGCCAAAAGGAGTTACCATCATGGTCCATATCTACTTCACACAATTTTCCTAAAGTTCGATCCGTATCAATTCAAATTTCAGGCAATTTGTCAGATAGACACTCATTGAAAACAATGAGCAGAAAGAAAGTAATCCGTACCAGTACAACTGACCTTCTATCCACAACAAAAAGCTAAAGAAGATACCACATAAAGGACAAATACAAGATGTATTCTAAACATAACAGAAGATAAATTGAGAAAAATTAGGCAAAATACCCAAAAGAACTTCTGGGCGAAGGCGGCACACAACTGAGCCAGATAATTAGACAACATTCAACACAAACATCCAGCAGCTGGAAATGACTAGTGAAAAGACATTGCCTAGAAATGAATCCAAAAACTCATTGCCGAGGGGATAATAAATTATGCAACATTCCATGCCGGAATTATAAGGCTAAGTGAGCATATAAAAATCTAGTACATTCTCAAAATGGTAAATTATCATTCTACAAAGCATGCAGAACTGAGATCTTAATAAAGAAGCAAAAACAGTTAAAAACAAGAACATAAGCAACAATAATATTGCAGTCAGCACGATGGTACTGACACCTATTGTTAAACTTATAATTTCATCCGGTTAAAAATATTCTATTCAGATAAGATTTAAGAGAATGTTGAACCTCAGAAATTCCAAATATGAAACTAAGACAATGTTCACAGTAACAGCATTCCATGAGAATCATCATTTTTGAAACAAAATCGTTAAGAGTTTAGAGGGCAGCAGACCTTCTCGTGTTTCCTTGAATGCTCAGCACCAGGATCATGGCGGCCACTTTTATCTTTCTTTTTCTCTTTGTCCTTGTCTTTACTCCTATCTTTATGACGATGTTTATGCTTCTTATGCTCTCTGTCCTTCTCCTTGTCTTTATCCTTGTGCTTTTTGTGCTTCTTCCCCTTGTCTTTTATTTCATTTTTAGATTTTCCAGCTATAGTGGGGATGCCTTTGTCAGACTATCAAACACCATGAAAGACCTACTGATCAGCAACTATTGTAACAGGCAAAACAATTTTACGTTTCAGCGCAAAATTAGAGGAAACCCAATTCAAAAGCTCCAACTTCAGAAAGCATAAAGGAATAAGAGGGTAGCTTAGAAGAAGCTGAATAAATGGAGTTAAATAGTTCAAAAGCAGATATCTTACCGGAGACAAATCGACTGGAGCCGTTTCACGTAGTTGGAAGGCTTCTCTAAGGACATCTAAGTCAAAGGGCCGGATGCATGAACTAGTCTCTCTTGAAAAGGAAGCATCCTGTGTGAGCTGATCCAACTGCATCTCCTCCCCTTTCCTAATTGCTGTGTCTCCAACCACATTGTGAAGATAATGTGTATCGGAAATTGATAATGGAAGTGACTTCTTACCGAAGAACTCATAATGAGGCAACAACTTGAAGTGACTAATAAGATCACGAGCACCTGTGAGTTCTCTTGGCCCTAACGATATATTTGGACCAAATCAACAACAGTCATAAACTATAGATATCTTTACTTAACATGAACACGTTCTAAAGAGAAGAACAAAATTTGACAGTTTTTTTAGTCTTCAACAGTATCAAGAGATTGGTCTAAGGACTTTTAGGAACCAACTATATGTTAAGGAATATGCAACATAAAAATGGCAAAAGACCACAAGATGCAAGATGCAATCTGCAGTCTGTTGGTAATATTATTGTGAGCCTGCCACAACACTCCATAGGCAATACTATAAATTCCTTTGCTGCCTAAATTATATTCATTTGACACCTTGAATATAAAAAAACTCAATTACTGTTGAGTGTTTCTCTTCTTCTTTTTTTGGCTTTGCAGAATCTTAGCTATAAACTCGTCAACATTCCATAAATTTCTAAAGTAATCTTAAATTTGAACAAACTACCAAGACCTTGGTCAAGATTTTGATCAATATAGTCGGAAATTTTGCCCCTAAGGTCAGATTCCTAGAGCATTACACTAACAGCTGATACCATCCAAATCTGCATGAAAACGCCTAAGGCCCATATAGCTATAACAACAACAACATACCCAGTGAAATCCCACACTGTGGGGTCTGGGGAGGGTAGAATGTATACAGACCTTAACTCCACCTTGGTAGGTAGAGCGGCTGTTTCCTGGAGACCCTCGGCTCAAGACAAAGCATAATCAGACAAAGCAAGCAAAGCATAACAAAGTATGAGAAACGGTCAGACTCAGACGAGAAATTAAAGCATTGTGGACATGCAGATAGTAAAAATCAAATACGCAATGGTAGCGCATTCTAACAACAGGAAGCAGTAGCTAACACAACCAAATAAGATAAATAAATTATACTAAAGAACACATAGCAACAGGAATCAAACTACAGGGTACTATAGCGCAATAATGCACCTATAAGTGTGACAGGCTAATCGAGCCTACAGTAATAACACTACATTATCATTTTGTAAGCGTAAAGAGGACTACGCTCGACTACCTACTACCCTTCTACCATAATTCGTGTCCTCGACAACCCCCTATCTAAGGTCATGTACTCAGTAAGTTGCACATGCGTCATATCCCGTCTAATAACCTTTCCTCAATACTTCTTTGGCCTATCTCTACCCCTCCTTACCCGTCCATATCCAACCTATCACACCTCCGCACTGGAGCATTTGTGTCCTCCTCAACACATGCATGAACCATCCACACCTCGCTTCCCGCATCTTATACTCCACCGAGGTCACTCCCACTTTATCCCGAATATCATCATTCATAATCCTATCTCTCCTTGTATGCCCACACATCCATCTCAGCATCCTCATCTCCGCAACTCTCATCTTTTGTATGTGTGAAGTCTTGACTGGCCAACACTCTGTCCCATACAACATAGTCGGTCTAACCACCGCCCTATAGAACTTGCCTTTTAAGTTTAGTTGGCACCTTTTTATCGCACAAGACTCCAGATGCGAGCCTCTATTTCATCCACCTTGCCCCAATACTATGTGTGACATCGTTATCAATCTCTCCATTTCCTTGAATAATAGACCCTAGGTATTTGAAGCCTCCTTTCTTTGGAATGACATGAGTATCAAGTCTCACCTCCACGCCTGTCTCAAGATCACGGCCGTTGCTGAACTTGCACTCTAAATATTTTGTCTTGGTCCTACTCAACTTGAACCTTTTAGACTCCAGAGTCTGTCTCCAAACCTCCAGCTTAGCGTTCATTCCGTTGCGAGTCTCATCAAGCAGGACTATGTCGTCAGCGAATAACATACACCATGGTACCTCCCCTTGGATTTATCGCGTCAGTCCGTCCATGACCAAGGCAAATAGGAATGGGCTAAGAGTTGATCCCTAGTACAACCCCATCGTCACTGGGAAGTGCTCCGAGTCTCCTCCTACTGACCGTACCCTAGTCTTGACTCCATCATACATATCTTTGATAGCCCTAATGTACGTCACAGGTGCACCTCTAACCTCCAAACATCTCCATAGAACCTCCCTAGGGACTTTGTCGTATGCCTTTTCGAGGTCGATGAAAACCATATGTAAATCTTTCTTCATCTCCCTATACTGCTCCACCAACCTCCTAATAAGATGAATGGCTTCGGTAGTCGAACGTCCCGGCATGAATCCAAACTAATTCTCAGAAATAGACACGTATTTCCTCACCCTCATCTCCACAACCATTTCCCAAACTTTCATAGCGTGGTTCAACAGCTTCATACCCCTATAGCTATGTGGACTGGGAAACACTTTTGCAAAACTCATTCTCTTTAAAAAAAATACTCCACATGTAGATCACAAAGATTCAGAAGCAGCACAACCTTGTATCACAAAATGGATGAAAGCAATTGCATTATTGTAAGCAGAAGAAGTCAGCATAAATGAGTTGGCAGTAAAACAATAACTTTATTTTCAGAAAGTAAGAGCAAGAGCAATAGGACTGTAATCCAAAATTTCAGCAGCAAATAAATCCGCCAACAGGAGTCTGAGCAAGAATATAAATCAATGAAATACATCAGCTTAAATCTAAACCTAGGCATACAATAAGGAGACACAAAGGTCAATAGTCTGCAGTAGTCAATATGTGTAACAAGCAAGGAAACTGCATGTTCCTATTTTTATTTTGAGGGGAAAGGTAACCACGGTAAAAGTCTCACCTCTTCCAAAATTCTTGCTATCTGGATCCATCAATTAGCGCTCAGTAGATGAGTAGAGCATTATTTCCTGGGAAGTATCAGTAGGTAAGACAAAGTCCAGAAATATCTAGCACACCAAAGGTCAATCTACTCCTATGACTAGAATGCAAGCAAAATGGCATTGGAGAAAACTGCAGAATGTAACCTGAATACAATCATAGTGAAAATTAAAGTACTAATAGAGCTCATAAACCTTGCCAGTATCATTTTCGAATTAATGTGGCCTCAATGCCATGGATTTGGCACGGGCCACTATTGGCTATGTTCAAAACAGAATACCAAGAGTAAGAGAATAAAGGGTGCCAGATGTGACATTAAATCCAGAAAGAAAGACAGCTTTTATCTGCTCAACTAAGGAGAAAACTTGGTATATGAGCTGACAGAGAGATCATTTCATATCCCATTTATATACGTCTACTCTCAAGTGGACGGGGAGGTCTTATTGGACCCAGCAGAGATACTTCAAAAAACAGAATTGTAGTAAATAATAAGGAAAAAGAAAATGCAATGTAAGGCTAAATGCAAGGTAAGGCTGCGTACAATAGACCCTTTGTAGTCCGGCCCTTCACCGGACCCCGCGCATAGCGGGAGCTTAGTGAACCGGGCTGATCTTTTTTTAATAAGGAAAAAGAAAAAGACGAAGGACCCAGACTGGTCCTACGAACAATGTCTCCCAAGAAATAGAGTATAATGGAGTCTAATGTTATGTGTTACTTGACCCCTGACCTAGGGCTAAGGTATGCGTACACTCTACCCTGCCCAAACTCCATCTGTGGGATCACTCTACCCTCCCCAGACCTCATATGTGGGATCACTCTACCCTCCCCAGACCCATCTGTGGGATTACACTGGGTATGTTGTTGTTGTTGGCATCTAATGTTATTTAGGGTGATTAAGAACAGTGTCTGAAAAAGTTGTGTATAACCGACCAATGTATCTACACCCTAAGTCTGATGTCTCCCAAGAAAAAGTGTAAAATCTTTAGGAAAAAGTGTATAATCAGCCTAAAGATTAATTTTTCAAAACAGTCACTTCACAAATGCAACTCAAACAAACATTTTGGCCCTTGACAAGACTTAACAATAAACCAAAAACTCAACTTACAATAGAAAAAAAAAATTAACAAGAACAACCGCCGCCACAACCACCACAGTGAGAAAGTAATACTAATAAATTTTCATAATTTTGAACTCCAATTACTACTTTAAGCAACTAATTCCAGTTACCATAAAAAGCTTGATGTCCTAACAATTTTTTGTGGTCCAAATTTTCATAATTTCACAAATTTGCGTATCAATTAAACATCTTGATCTCGGAACTTAACGAGTACGTGACTCCTTGCACAATATAACAACAGTACATCGAGTATCCAAATCCCCAATATGAAAACGAGCTTACTCGATCAAACGGATGTATATACAATAGGTAAATTAGGCTCCGCCAAAGCACAAAGCTCGTATCTATCCAATAGGTAAATTGGAGCTTAGGGTTTGGAAATTCACCGACGGAACCCTAATTTTGCAATTTCGCAGGGTTGAAAAACTATTGGCTCGGGACAGAAGAAAAAGGCACCAATTACTACGTGGTATTATTGTGACACCGTAATATTTATCGTCATTCTTTCCCAAAATTTTGCAATTCTGGCTGAAAAAAAGTTAGTGTGTAATTTTCGTGAGAATTTTAAAAATATAGGAAATGCACATGTGAAAATTTATTTATTGTATTTGAGTTTTTTTTGGCTTAAAAATGTAAATAGATCTCACATAATGTATTTTGTATAGAAATTACACATTAGTTAGTTTTTCGGCTAAAATCAGGTATTGAAACAGATTTAAAAATTCTCCATGAAGAAAGAGAAAATTGGCAACACCGTGATAGGTTTCCGGTAGCAACTAGTAATCAATATGTGGGCATTCTGTCTTGACGCATGTATAATTAATAATTTCATGATTCTAGTCACAAGGAGATAAATTTACGATTACTTTAAGACTCGATCAGAAAAGTTAATTTAGTGCATGAAGTATCATGCAAGATTCCATAAAAACCCGCACCCAAAAATGTTACGTAAGTAACCTACATCAAGGCAGACAAGCGTCAATGGCGAATTACTCATAATATATAGTTCTCACGAAGATAAATTTATTGCTCCAAATCATGCAAGGTACACAGATTGTCCCGCAGTGTTTAATTCCGCGACTCGAACCTCTAACCTATATAACATATACTTGTATTACATATGAAAGAAGAAGAAATTAAGTGTGAACTTATCTTGGTCCATAGTTTACTAGAGTAGTGGCTTCCCTTACAATAAAAGCGATTATGTGTATGCAATTGCTATCTCTACTCATCAGAGCTTTTTCTATTATCCGAATCAACGGTAGTTGGGAAGTGGAAGAAGGAATGCTACGAATGCGAAGCGGACACCAAAGAGAGTTCGATTACTTCATATTAACGTGTACATGTATCCCCAGAATCCCAATTCAATTCTACCACCATAATTAGCATATATCTCATATATTGTGTAAATATTTAGTGATGTATAATTATGGTAAGTAGAAGATTCTTATTGTACTAGAGTTCTACACATTGTACACTATATATATTTGTATTAATGAGAAAGCCTCCATAAGGGAAATTAATACAATCTTACATGGTATCAGAAGCCAAAACCCTAACCTAAAAAAAAATTCCTTAGGGAACTGTTCAGCCAGCACAGTTCCCCTTTCAGAACCCAGACGTATTGGGCCCGGGTCCAGGCTATAGACCAACCCACTACCAGCAGCCACATGCCCACATCGCCCAGGCACACTTCTCACACCAGCCCAATAATCGGCCCCTCTGATTTGGGCCAGGCCTTTAGCAGTTTGAACTTGCAAAAGCCCAATGAAAATTGGTACATGGACTCGGGAGCCACATCTCACCTCACCTGCTCTGCATGTAAAATTCTCAAACTGCTTTCGTTTAAAGCATCCTCAATACATTATTGTTGGAAATGACCATCGCATTTCAATCCAGGGCTATGGTACCGCTTACACATCACCGCCTCTTACGAGATGCAATAGCACGGGAATCTATACCCATTTCCATCCACATCCGCTGTCGGAACATGCCCCTCTATCTCTCTGTCAACATGGCATAATAGGCTTGGCCACCCAGGAGCCCCAATTTTTAATTTTCTTATAGGCAACAATTTTATTAAATGTAATAATGAGAAACTTGTCAAGCACTGTGTTTCTAGCATATACGGATGTTGATTGGGCAGGCTGTTCGGACACGCGACGCTCCACCTCCGGCTACCGTGTATTCTTAGGAGATAATCTCATCTCCTGGTCTGCCAAGAGGCAAGCCACGTTATCACGTTCGAGTGCAGAATCAAATTATAGAGGAATTGCAAATGTTGTTGCTGAGATCTGTTGGCTCTAAAACCTTCATTTGGAGCTCAAGTATCCTTTGCGTAAGGCGTTTGTGGTTTACTGTGATAACATATCCATCATATATTTATCTCATAATCCGATTCAGTATCAGCGAACAAGCATATTGAGATGGATATACACTTTGTTCGTGAGAAGGTTGCACTCGGTCATGTTAAAGTGTTGCACGTGTCTTCCTCATATCAGTACGCGGATATCTTCACAAAAGATCTTCCTAGACAGCTATTCCTCGACTTCAGATCCAGTCTCAGTGTCTGGCCTCCTCCCGCTTAGACTTAATATTAAATTATTTTTAAATATAGAAAGACAATACTCCTAAATCTTTTTAGACTAACGGAAAAAAAAATATATGCCTTTTTTGCTTCCTAATCAGAAAGGATTCTTATAATTGACAGCTCTCTTCTTTTTTCGGACACAAATTTATCATGTACTTAACATAAGAAGCTGTGGTTATCGTAATTATTTAGTTCTAGTTACGTAACTTGTATTTCTAGAAAACATTAAAAAAAAATAGCCGAATTGTGATATAATTTGGAGGGTTTGACACTTGTATTCCAAACTCCTTTCTTCTTCATCGCTAAACTCCATAAAACATAAACAGAGAAATTTCTTCACTGAAAAAGTATCTCAACAAGACAAACAGTTTGCAATTGCATCATCTATTTATTCAAATCACGAGAAGCCAAAAGGAGTTACCATCATGGTCCATATCTACTACACGCAATTTTCCTAAAGTTCGATCCGTATCAAGTCAAATTTCAAGCAATTTGTCGGATAGACACTCACTGAAAACATTGAGCAGAAAGAAAGTAATCCGTACCAGTACAACTGACCTATCCACAACAAAAAGCTAAAGAAGATACCACATAAAGGACAAATACAAGATGTATTCTAAGCATAACAGAAGATAAATTGAGAAAAATTAGGCAAAATACCCAAAAGAACTTCTGGGGGAAGGCGGCACACAACATTCAACACAAACATCCAGCAGCTGGAAATGACTAGTGAAAAGACATTGCCTAGAAATGAATCCAAAAACTCATTGCTGAGGGGATAATAAATTATGCAACATTCCATGCTGGAATTATAAGGCTGAGTATATAAAAATCTAGTACATTCTCAAAATGGTAAATTATCATTCTACAGAGCATGCAAAACTGAGATCTTAATAAAGAAGCAAAAACAGTTGAAAACAAGAACATAAGCAACAATAATATTGCAGAATTCTTGCACTGCCGTTTACTCATCATCCGAATCGTCGTCGTCGTTTCCAGCAGCTGAATTCAAAGCATTCAGTCTCTCAATCAACTTAGCCTTCCTTTCCTCGTATGTTAGCTTCTTTAGATTGTACCTGCAAAAGTATCCAAAAATGAATATGCAGAAAAGGTCGCATAGACAGGAAAAGAAAACATAAGTCGTATAACCATTAATAATTTTAGGGTTATATAAAAAGACATTATTAGCATATAAATTGCGGCAGTCAGAAGACATACTATAGTTTCCTACATGACATTCTAGAAGTGAACAATCCAGACAAGCATCAAATGCACATTCCACATTCAATGAGAAAGAGGAACTGAAAATCCTTAACCCACCCCACTCAGCTAAATGCTTGAAAACTACAATACATCCGACACAAGCTTGAAATAATTTTTTAATAAAAGTGTGAAACATAAAAAATGACGAGTTAATCAGCCTAAAGACAATTTCAGACCTCTTGTGCTGTTTAGGAGGCAGCTTGTCAGATTTCTTTGGACTTGGATCAGTACGAATGGCAGCATGAACCTTCTTGTACATCTCCTCGAGGCCATCGGCCTCAAGACCCTTTTTGATGTACTCACTAAAGTGTGATTGATATTTCTCTGGTTCATCTTCAATCAGAGTCTGCAGATAGAAGGAAGAGGTTTAGCATAATAGACATTGGGTGTACCTAGATGAAGAACATATAAGATCAACATCATACTCTATTATGCATTTCCATGGATTTGATGATTATAATAAACTATAAGAGGATTGCAATAACCATTCTATTTACCTTCATATATGTAGCAACATGGCCACCATATATGTACTTGCGGTGAACCTCAGCATCAAGTTGCTTAGAATCCTTGCTGAATCCAGCAAACCTCTTCTCACTGTGAGGAATATCAAGTCCACCATCCAACGCACCCTGAATCCAACCAGCAAAGAATTGCATTTATTTTTAAAACATATGGAAGATCATATGGCACAATAATTCATTGTACATATGAAAGGTAACATGTCGTGAGGAATACATCTCAAATCTCAAAACATAAAAGAAAGGGTTTGGACAGCAGGGACAGACTCCCATCAACTTAGAAAAGTCCACATTATAAAAGTCAGAAAGCACATCAGACTCTTTGATTTCCTCATACAATTGCATTCAGGGTCTCATAGCGTCATAATTTTTTAAGTGTGAGCAAGTTGCTACTATTCATTAAAAATTCCCAAAACCATCAAAGCATCTGTTTACATCTATTATCCTGAGATACTATTATCACATCCATTCTATTGATATGGCCATCTTTCCACGTTGGGTCACTCCAAAAAAGATTGACATCTTTCGATATTCAGCAACTCTTTAACCTAAATATTTCCAGTTTACCCTTAATGCTTAAGGGCATGATTTCATAGGAGCAGACAAGGCATTTCACATACCACAAGATATTAAGGATACTTTTGATATGCCATATATCTTTTGGCTGAAGTGTCAAAAGTCTTTATTTCTTAAAAACTTTATGCCAAATCAAGCATCGACATATGCAGTTTAGACAGAAACGACAGAAACTAAGTGATGCAACACAAATACAAAAAGCAGGATTATACCTTGAGAGCACCAAAAACACGATTTCCTGTAGTAGTCCTTAAAAGGCCAACATCCAAGAGAGCACGGAAAGGCCTCCTGCTTTCAGCAGGTTCAACAGAGTAATCCTCCCCATTTACCTGTAAAGATTTGAAAAATCAGTTAAGAAATGAAAGCTATTCCTACAGACGGGACAAAACACCCATAACACTAGAATACATCTGCAATTACCTCAAGGTTCCCTTCATACTCCTCGTCCATTTCAAGCTTTTTGAGAACTCTCCTTGCCAAAAGAAGACCAGTGCAGTAGGCTAAAATTGAATGTAAATGAGTTAACAATTCACTAAGAACTACAGAATTTCAAGTGAGATAACCAAACAAATAGATAAAGCTGTGTGAAAGTACCAGCAGCATAATTTGTCAGTCCAACTTCAAGGCCATAACGAGGCAGCTCATTAGCATAAGCAGAAGCAAGAATCATATCACCAGCAATACTAGCTGACACAACTTGTGCTACTATGTCTCTGTTAGTCTGAAAAAACTGTTAAGGAACCAAAGAAAAGGACCAGCACAGCATTGTGCCCATAACTCCAACATTACAGATCGACGTGACCCACAACATAGATACATGATTATCCTAATTGTCACCATCAATCATGTGATACACATTCACTGTGACAATTTCATGAACCAAACATGTAATATTAAATGGACAACACGTGTCAAATCAATAAACAAAAATATTTTAAAGTAAAGCAGAAGTATTAGGATACAAATCGGACAACCAAACGGTATTTTGGAGTGTTGTACTTATTTTTGTCCTGATTGATCAAGCGATTCCTGGCTCTGTAGTCTGTTTTGCCCTCTGCGTGATAGTAAAAAATGGAAACAATTAGATAATGAATTGCAAAGTTTGAGAACAAAACAAAAGGTATTAAGAATATACTATAAGATATACCTCTCCTTCTCTTGAATTTAACCTGGTAACGCTTAAAATAAGCCCTTGTCTTCTGGACTTTGATGAAGGCCTGCAACATAATTTATTAACAGTGTCAAGCACAAGAACATGCATCAGAACGCTTAGTTGTGTTGGTACATTCACATTAGGTTTCTTAATAATTATTTTAGTTTGTTCGAGATTTATTTGTTGGTGGAAAATGCAGAAAATTTCTAGTATAATAGAAACCCTAATTGGTTGATCTCTATAAGTTTTGGATTGAGGTACATTTGATGTTTTTATCAACCTGTCCACTTTTTCTAAGTAATATAGTTGAAATATTAGCAAAGCATCAATCTGTCTCATACCGAAAGATACAATAGAACATTATAAAAAATCACTTTTTTAGTTCTCAATGAAACCAATATATCATTATTATGTTGTCAAAATAATGAGATTTGCATATTTAATAAAGACTATATGGCGATAACACTGCACATATACACCGATCCTTACTGATGAGAAGACAAGATCCTTAGAGATTTGTGAATAAGTGTTGATAAGAGAGTGATATTTAGTAAATCTCTAGTTATACCTACTGAATGTAGATCCTAATAGTGATATATATATAGTCAGTGTAACTGAATAACTCGTAGAAATATATACGAGTAATATATATGAGTGATATTTAGTAAATCTCTAGTTATACCTACTGAATATAGATCATAAGAGTGACATGTATATAGTCAATGTAACTAAATAACTCGTAGAAACACACACACACACATATATATATATAGCAAACAGTATAAGCACAGACTTGTAATCCTCCAAAAAAATCAAACACTAACACAACAACTCTTAGAAACAGGAAAAAATGTTTCAGCATAAGCATTCACAAAAATCATATAAATCATACGATGAAGAAATACAGAAGTCGTTGCCCTAAAACAAAAATGTAGCACATTAAGCTCAATCGCTTCCAATATCAACTACTAAAACAACAACAAAACATTAAAAGGGCAGCCCGTGCACTAAAATCACGCTATGCGCGGGTCCGGGGTCCGGGGAAGGGCCGGATCACTATTGTACAAAGGCTTATCTCACATTTGGTAAGTGTAAAACAAAACCATAAAATACAACACGGAAGCTATGAAGAAGAAGCTTAAATTTGTAAATCTCACCATTGTTTCTCCTTGATGAGACTCCGCCGGCGGCCGCGAGGGAATGGGAAGAAGCTAATGTGAGAAAAGAAATTGCAGCTGCGGAGCTATGCTTTATACTTCACTAAAACCCTAGTTGATGGGCCGATACTTTTCTTTTGACCTTTTTGCCCTTTTGACATTTTGACTATTATGTCCATGGAAAAATTTTAAATAACTTAAAAACAATTCGGTTTAATATATATTTTGTCCCTCCAACTTGTACTAAAAATTTTACGCACCAATTTTTAAGAAAATGACACTTTATAATTATCGTTTTGGTTGATGGTTTAGTAATATGGGGTTGTAATGCATAAAATGTTACATGATGATAATACAACAAAAATTGTTATTTAAAGACTGAATAATACGTGAATTGTTAAATGAATAAATATTAAATAATGTTTATATAGTACGAGCAATCCTATTTAGGAAATTATTTATTGTAAGGATATTTTTATATTTATATATATTTATTATTCACGTATTGCTAATATATGTATTAGTTATTCCTCATGTTTATCACATATAAAAAATCTATCAATTCTTGTAACACACACACACACACACACATATATATATATATTTAAAGAGGCATGTCACTTCGTTCGTACCTTCTTGGCTTAGGCTTCCAACTGAACAACATGGCCTTGCCGCCCCGCCACTAGCAGAAGCTAAGCGCTTGAAAAGCGCGCTAAAAAAAGTTGCTTCTGTCTATATATATATATATATATTTCTTAAGTATAATATTAAATTTTGCATAAGATATAATCCGTATAGAGTTTAATACTGGAATAGGGGCTAGGGTTCATAAATTTCCTCTGTTTGCTTATTAATTTATGTTGGTTAGTGATGTTTTTTTTTTTTTACTTATTGGAAAAAATATGTAAAGAAGTTGCCTCGGTCGTATTCCTAAGCGGTTGATCTTTGATAATGTTTTCTATTAATGTCTTGAAAATTACATGATATTGTAGTTCAATGTAAGATATATATATATATATATATATATATATATATATTGAATTTCGAAGATAAATGATTTCATGTAGTCTTTTTTTTTTTGCCTTGAAATCTTCTTGTATGAACATTAAAATAGAATTTGTAACGTGATCATAATACGTAGAAACAAAAAAAAATATTTGAAAACAAATAAAAGTTGGAAATAAAAAGAGAAATGATTATGACAATATAACACCATCTTAATCATAAATAACTAAATTACTAAAAATGCCTTTAAAAATAGCGTATATTAGCTTAAGTTAAATGAAGATACTATGGAAGCACAAGGACGTGCACTCATCCACTTCATCTTAATGATATATTTCGTATAATCTCGTTTTGTAATTGCATTAGGAAAATGCCATGAACAAATATACAACGATGAAACGGATTTTACGACATGGAGATGAATAATGAGATGTGACAGCATCGGAGATCTCTACTCTATTTCAAACGCTGTCAACAATCCAGCCGTAGTTCCCTCAACCTTTGCTGCTCTTTCGTTTTCCTTATGGCATGACATCCGGGAGACTTTGTTTTATGCTCCCTTAATAAAAATAACTTTATTAATTGCAACCGTATTTCTAGGACTCTTATATGTGAATCTTGCGTTTTTTTTTAAAACATGTCAAATTATAATTTTCTGCATCCACAAATTGTACCTTAATGCATTTCGATTTCATACATAGTGATTTGTGGACATCCCCTGTTTTGAGTACGGCTGGTCATCGATATTATGTGTTATTTTTGAACGATTATTCCAACTTTCTATGGACTTTTCCATTGGAAATAAATCACAGGTCTACCCGATTTTTTAAAAATTTTGTGTTTTCGTAAAAACATAATTTGAAAATAGCATTAAATATTTTCAATGTAACAATGGCAGGGAATTCGATAATAACCAATTCAAATAGTTTTGCTCCAAAAACAGTCTTACCTTTCGTTTTTCCTGCCCTCATACAACCCTCCCAAAATGGTAACGCCGAACGGAAAATCCAAACCATAAACAACTTCATTTGTGCCCTACTTGCTCACGCCTCAATTCCCCCCCAATTCTGACATTACGCACTCTCCATGACCACATATCTCCTAAATATAATCCAAACAAGTCTCTAGCTCAACGTCGCCCACCCAAGTTATGTTTCGTATGAACCCCTCCTACCAACACTTGCGTATTTTTGGATGTCTTTGTTACCCTCTCCATCCGACCACTCACAAACTCCAACCCTAGTCTTCCCCCGTGTGTTTTTTGGATTACCCTGCCAATCATTATGGTTACTCGTGCTATGACTTGTTGAGCCGTAAAGTGATTATTTCACATCATGTCCTATTTGATGAGTCTCAATTCCCATTTGCCTCTCTATATTCACCATCTCGACATTCCTACTACTTCCTAGATGGTGGCCTAAACCCTCTTCTAATTCACCATTTACATAACCCATTGTCACAGATCCCGGCACTCGCCACCACCTCGGCCAGTTTGGGACTAGATGTCTACCCGGTTCTGCCGACGGTGGCCCAGAACAACCCGCCTCATGGTGATTCTGCAGCCACATCTCGACAAACCGAGGTTCGTCCATCCGGTACCTTCACTAATGTCCTTCTTCATCTTCCCGGCAGTCCCGTGACAAACCCCACTCCCGTCCCGCGTCCCGAGACACACTCTCAAACCATAAAAATCCATACCATGCACGAAATTTATAAACTTAATAGTCTGTTTAACCTTTCCGTTTCAGTTGTCCCTTCCCCTGTCCCTCGTAACCCGAATGATGCCTTGTCCGACCCTAATTGGAAAGCCGCAATGAATGATGAATATAGTGCTCTTATTGATAATAAGACGTGGGACCTAGTACCCCCTTCACCTGATGCTAATATTATTCATTTTATGTGGATTTTTAGATATAAAAAGAATTCTGGTGGTTCTTTTGAGAGGCACAAGGCTCATCTTGTCGGTGATGGCAGGTCTCAACAGGTGGAAGTGGACTGTGATGAAAAGTTCAGCCCGGTCGTAAAGTACGCAACCATTATAACAGTCCTCAGCATTACCATATCCAAATCTTGGTCCATTCATTAGCTTGATGTCAATAATGTATTCTTACATGGGGATCTTCATGAAACGATATATATATGCATCAGCCTATGGGTTTCAGGGATCCTATTCATCCGGATTATGTGTATCTATTGCGGAAATCGCTATATGGACTGAAACAGGCTCATCGAGCATGGTACTGGCGGTTCACCGATTATGTCTCATCTATAATTTTTTCACACATGAGATCTGATCATTCTTTGCTAATCTACAACAAGGGTACAAACATGATTTACCTATTATTATATGTTGATGACATCATCCTCACCACATAATCTGATGCTCTTCGCCAGTGCATTATGTCTCTCATTTACTATGAGTTTGCTATGAAAGATCTGGGCCCTCTGAGTTATTTCTTGGGCATCTCTGACGCTCGACATTTTGGCGGCCTATTTCTATGTCAGAAGAAGTATGCCGAAGAGATCCTTGACCGTGCAAGCATGACATCTTGCAAACCATTTCACACACCTATAGACACCAATTCTAAGCTCAACACTAATTCAGACTCGACTCACTATCGTAGCCTGGTTGGGGCCCTGCAATACCTCACATTTACGATACCATACATATCCCATGTCGTGCAACAAATCTGCTTGCACATGCATATTCTTACGGAAGCACACATGCATGCCCTCAAATGTATTTTACGATACGTCCAATGTATACCTCACTTCAGATTACATCTATACATGTCTTCGCTCATTAGTCTCACTGCTTATTTTGATGCTAATTGGGGTGGATGTCCTGACACCCGACGCTCCACGTCTGGTTATTGCGTTTTTCTCGGAGATAACCTATTGTCTTGGTCTTCTAAAAGGCAACCTACACTATCCCGATCCAGTGCAGAAGCAGAATACAAATGTGTTGCCAACGTCATCTCTAAGTCTTATTAGATCCGTAACCTTCTACTTGAGCTTCACTGCCCGATTCAAAAGGCAACACTAGTCTACTATGATAATATTAGTGCGATATATCTTTCCGGCAATCCCGTCCAACATTAGGGCACTAAACACATTGAGATGAACATTCATTTCGTTCGCGAAAAAGTGGTTCGTGGTCAAGTTCGTGTCTTTCATGTTCCTTCTAGATATCAGATTGCCAACATCTTCACCAAAGGACTTCCGCGTATACTATTTGATGATTTTCGAGCCAGTATCAGTGTTCGAGAATATCCCGCTTCGATTGCGGGGGTGTAGTAGAATATTTTTCAATATTCTTTCATTAATTGTATTAATTGTATATCTCGTATTTTAGGTAGAATTATAATCCTTTTGTAATTAGGTTAATTAGTTACATAGTTTGTATCAAAGTAAATATTCTTGTAACCTTATATATATTGTAAATCATTTATCAATAAAATAAAGGAACATATTTCTTTAGGTCTCAATTTAAGTGTCTTAATTTGACTTGACATAAAATTTAAGAAATAAAAGAAGACTTTTGAATCTTATTGTTTGAAACTAAAAATGTGTAAAGTAGCAAAAAAATATTTGAATCTTATTGTTATAAGCTTGACACGTAAGATATTACTGTATATAAAAATAAACATTCTTTTTTGGAATAAATAAAAAGGAAAATAAGAGACGAGACGGAGGAAGTAGAAGTGATTTTAGTCAAAACTTGGGTGACTATTGGAAAATTAACACGTCATTAGAGCAGTCTAATCACGTTTTAAGGATTGCTCAAAGATTCACTTAGTGCATAATTTAGCACTAAACACACACTTCTCGGAGGCAATTTCACAAACACAAGGAAGACAGATTCATTTTGATGGCTGCGAGTGCGAATCCGGCGGCGGATAACAATAACTGCGGCCAAGAAGGGACAAACAGTGCCACAAGTAACGGCGTTAACGGCGTTTCGGTTCCTGCTAACTCCGTGATTGATCCGACCAAGGCGGCGCTCAAGAACAGTGCATATCTCTCCGTTGATTGGACTCCCGAGGAACATTCTCTCCTTAAAGAATTGCTCGTTGAGTATGTCACTTTTCCTTTATTCCTCATTCAGTTTTGTGCACGTGATTATATTTGCTATGCTGTGTAGCTTTCATCTGTGAATTACTCATTCGTTCACTTTTACTTGTCTTGAGAGTCAATTTGATTAATCTTCGGATCTAAATTGAATTAGATTAATTCGATATTTTAAAATTAAAATTTGGATGTTCACATGTCAACAACTTTACCCTACCCGTTACTCAAAGGCTACTCTTTCTCATATGAATATGATAAATATGTATTTTAAAATGTTGGTCAAAGTTCAGTTAGTTTGACTCTGGTGAATCGAAAAGTGACAAGTAAAAGTGAACCGAGTGAACATTTATTTGTTGCAATTTTTCTAAGATTAATAAGATTAAAACACACATCTTAAGATGTTGGTCAAAGTTCATGTAGTTTGACTCTCGAGAAGCGAAACACAACAAGCAAAGTGAACGGAGTGAGTATTTATTTGTTGCGGATCCAGGATATTTAAAATTTGATGTTGGTCACACTGTTATGTGATGAAAAAATATAGTGATGTATGAGTATAAAGTTTTTATCTGTTTCACTGATGTTATTATTTATTAGCTAAGCAATTATTGAATAATATTGTCTAAAACCTATTAAAAAAACAGAGACCAAAGTGCATAAGTATTGAAATTCAGTTGTTTCTGTCGAAATTCAAAACAGAGAGGAGTAAAATGCTATTGGTGAATTGTTAATGCCATAACAACTGAAATGTTGAAAGTTTAGTGCCAGAGAAACACGAAGATACAAAAATATCTTAGAGCATATGATGATATGACTAATTCTTTATTTGTGAACTGCTTACTTTAAAAGGAAAAACTCTATATAGTATTGAAAAAACCGGAGACCAAAAATTCAATGATTTGGATGGAATAAAAATATGATCAAGCAAGTCTCATTTTGTAATGTAGATTTTTTTTTTTGAAAATAGTGTGTAATTTAGATCTTATGGTCATGTATATAATTTATAGTGAAACAAATTTATAGTGGCTAAGATAGAGGCAAATCTCAATTTGAAGTAATTAGTAATCAATGACGAATCTTCAAAGTTTTTAGTGTTCACCATGACGTCTTGGAAAATCAATCGGGATTGGATGATTAAGTCAAGGGGAGGGAGAGAGAGAGAGAGAGAGAGGGAGAGAGAGAAGAAAAATAAAAAGAAAGGGGAAAAGTGAGAAAATAGAAAGGAGCAAAGGAATTGTTTTGAGGAAGTTCAAACTGTGGTCTGATAAAGCGAAGGAGGGACAGAAGAAAAGGAGAGAAAGAACAAAAAAGTGTACATGAATTCATCTGATGAAGTGGAGAGAAACAGAAAAAAATGAAACAAAAATCAAAGGAAAAGAGAGGAAAAAAGGAGCTAAAAAGAAGATATGAAATGCTTCCATAATGAACAGGGGCGGATGTAGCATACCAACACCGGGTTCATCTGAACCTAGTACTTTCAAAACAGAGCATAAATTTATATGAAAAAATTCTTTAAAATTGCAACAAATAGTAGATATGAACCCATAACTTTAAAGATATAATCAGTTCAATGCTAAGAACCTTAATTGTTGAACCAATAAAACTTTAATTCTGGATCCGCCTCTGATGATGAATGATACATTACGTGACAGTTATTAGCTTTTTGTTAAATTTCACTGAATAAAAAGGATCCCCGACTGGACCTAAAGGTAGATCATGCAAAGCCCTTCTTGTCATCCTTTTCATCATACCCATTGATACTTGCATCTTCCTGAAAAGACAGGTTGTTATGATGCAAACGAAAAGTTAATTTCCTAGAACCAAGCTACAAAACTCTGACAGTGTTACCATTTAGAGCAAGTGTAAGTAAAGGGTAGAAAATAACAAGATTGCATGAGAAATCCTGTTTTAAAACTGTAACACAGATGAGCAGATATTAGTCCTCTGCTTCATTACCTTTTCATGAAAGGCTTAATGCAGATGTAAATGTCCTAGTTGTTAAATTTAACTGAATTCTGCATTTCTGCACAATACAACTTTTCTGGTCATCTTCTGACTAAACACTGTTCGATTCTATTTGCTACATGCGTTCTCGAATAATATTGCTGCCAGACTATCTCTTCACTTTCTACTTTGGATTTGCTTAGTTTAGTTTGATGGATATTATGCCTAAAATGACAGTGAAATGCTATTTTTGCAGATACGCATCTGACAACAAATTGCATTGCTATGCTAAAATCGCGGTGCAGTTAAAAAACAAGTGTGTACGAGATATAGTATTGAGATGTAGATGGATGAATGTAAGTCTTATGATTCCATATTGTTTTTAGCTATTTATCCGTGTATTTGTTAATCAACTGTTATCACCGGTAATTTTAACGTTTAAAGCATACTTGTTAGCCTCTCCATAATTGATATGTTGGTATTAGTTGAATTGGAAGTCTTTCTGACATGCTCTTAGGATGTATTCAGCAAAAGTAGGACTTGGTAAAAAACTGGTCTGGACTCTGGAGGATGTTAATTTGGTACATAGTTAAGCTGCTAGTCTTGATTTTGGGTCTAGGTAAAATAGTGTACTCTAGAAGATGTTGAGCTTGGGAATGTCCAAGATTGAGAGATTGTTTTCTTAAAGCTAACCAAATAATTAGTGGAGCCCATGACCGGTCTTGCACAATTTGTGTTCTTGGAGCGCGAGGGACTCAGGGAGGGGGGTAGGGGCACAGATCTTACTTAAACTCTCAAGAAAAATTTAAAATGGGTGGCAAAAGCTCCCGGTGAAACAGAATTGTTCTTTTTGTAGCTATTGTGATAATTTTGAAGGATCAGACAAAACAGATATCCCTTATGGTGTCGCTGTCTGGAAAACATTGGCAACTTATGGTAATAATTTCAAAATCTAGTCAATTTGAAAGTTATGATTCGAAGAACATCAAGATGTGGCAGGACGCATGGCTGGGCGACTCACCTTTAGTGGAGATCTTCCATGATCTATATGCTTTAGTGATGAACCAAGAGGTCACTGTGGGTGATTGATAGTGCAAGGGATAGATGGAAGCTAGAGTTCAGAAGTATTTTTTCAGGGAGATTGAGAGAGTGGCTAACCAAGATTTCCCCCCAGTCACAGAATGATAGACTGATCTGGAACGTAGCGAATACTGGCTTCTTTACAGTGAAATAGAATACTGAACAACACAGTTAGAAGGAAACAATCACCATGAGAAAACCTTTTGGAAGAGTTGGGCATCATTGGAAGTAGTATGTTTCACTTGGATTGCCTTACACAGAGCTTCTGTAACTCAAGCAAATCTAAGGAGGGGTAAATACTTACACCAAACCAATGTAATTTATCATGGTTAAGTGATTTAATGAAGAGATTATATACATTAATTAATCATGGTTAAGTGATAGTTGTGTGTGTGTGTATATATATATATATATATTAATTTTTAATTTTAAAACTTGTCCATCTTTGCTCAATGAGCATGGACTTGCATATATTTATATGAACACATTACAGAAGAAGGGATAGAGGAAATATATATTCCAAAGCCTACGGAAATTGGAACAAGCTCCAACAAATCCATGAGAGTAGGTTAGCAATTAGGCTCACAAAAATAAGTTATAGAGGGAAAGTTGTTAGCATATACACATTCCCCTGATAATTCTAAACAAAGCTTACGGAACATCAAAAAGGTAAGTTCTTTGCAGTTGTCTATCTATGCTAAAAGAGTTCCTTTTTTGTTTGAGATGAAATGAAGGAAGGCCAAGTTTATCCATATTGAAATCACCCTTAATCTCCTTGGGCAGTTCTGGAAAATCTGAATACCAAGTTGGAGAAGTACATTTCAGCCCATTGTTGGCCAGAGAATCTGCAACTTTATTTGCCTCGCGAAAGCAATGTTGTACCTTGTACTCTTCAAAAACTTCCAGGTTTGCTCTGATCTCCAAAACCACTGGTTGTAATCTCCAAGTAACTAGGCACTGTTTTTAATACATTTACTAAGCATTAGAGAGTCAGTCTCAATCTCAATCCAGTTAATATTGTTGTCCTTGCACCATTTGAGCCCAGTGCATAGTGCAAGAGCTTCTGAAAGATTATTAGAAATAGATCCCAAATTAATGGAGAAAGCAGTAACAAACTTTCCTAGACAATTTCTGATCACACCACCACCACCACTGAGTCCTGGATTCCCTTTAGAGCAACCATCCGTATTCAGTTTAAACCAATCAGCTTTGGGGGGATGCCATTTCACCAAAATGACTTCAAAGTCACGTCTGGCTTTGTCCAGCAGATCATAGAAATGGAACCATCTCATAAATGGGGGGGGGGGGGGGATCATAGGGAACTGTTTGTGATTGTAATATGATGCCATTGGAAGACATCCTAGTATTTTCAAACCTGCTCTTGCACCTTGCTTTCCATATTTGCCAAATTATTATGCCAGGAGCAACTTAAAGGAACAATTTCTGGATAGGATTAGTAGACTTTGTCATCCACCAAATCAGAATCAGCTGTCTCAGTTCCTCTTGCCCAGTTCTAATTCCCATCAGTTGGCTAAAATGTTGCCACACAGTCTTACTAATCTTACCTTTGCAAAAAAGGTGTTCTTCATCTTCAATATCAGGAGACAAGCAACAATCACATTTAGAAGGACTATGACAACCAAATCTCTTTAAATTATCATCCACAACCACCTTATGTCTTAGAAGTTTCCATAAGAAGAAAGAAATTTTAAAAGGACATTTTTTGTGCCATATCATAGTGTTGACAAAAGAAGAATTCTTGAATTGTCTAATGCTATTCTAAGAAGAATTACAATTAAATCTTCCATCTGAAGAAGCAGTCCAAATTGGTTGATCTTCAAGATGTGGAGAGCTAATTATAACTCTATGAATCTGTTGTACCTTCCCAAAGGGAAGAATTTCAAGAAGTTTAGATGAATTCCAACTTCCATTCACAATATAGTCAGACACATGAATTTTGATAGAAGTTGGGGCATTCCCAAAGTCAGCCAGCTTTCCATCACCTAACCAATTATCCCACCAAAAACTTGAGGAGCCAGAATGAATTTTCCAAGCAATTAGGTGATCAACTCTATGCTTGATATGCATCATTCTTCTCCATGTATGTGATTGAAAATAATTCCATTTCCTGGCCATAGGATGGACTCTGTGAGAGTATTTGGCCTTCATAAACTCAGTCCAAAGAGTGGATTTGGTTCTGAAATTCCACCATAATTTAGCTGCAAAAGCATCCGAAACATCTTGTAGGGCTCTAACTCCAATACCACCCTCGGAAGTAGGATAGAACATTTTTTCCCATGAAGCCCAATGGTATTTATTTTTCCCCTCAGAAGAACCCCAAAAGAAGTTTGCAAAAGCTTTCTCTATTTGTTGTAAAGTCGTCTTTGGGGGTTGACAAATTGAAATAAGATGCATTGGCATGGCACTCAACACATGTTTAATAAGAATTATCCTTCCCCCAGTAGATAGAAGTCTGTTCTGCCAGTTGCCAATTGTCTGAACAATTCTGGTTACCATATCAGTAAAGAAATGGACCCTCTTTCTTCCAGCAAAAAGAGGACAACCTAGATAAGTTATTGGAAATTCCTTCTCCTGAAACTTCAATAATTTAGCCACAATGTTTCTTCTTTTCACTGGTGTATCATCTGCCATCAGAAAACATCTTTTGAGTTTGTTAATGAGTTGGCCGGAATTCTTTTCATATCTGTGTAGCACTTCCATAATCAACTGTATGGTATAAGTCTCCCCTGCACAGAAAATAATTACGTCATCAGCATAAGACAAATGGTTAATCTTGGGACCATTTGGTTGCATATTAAAGCCAATGAATCTAGGGTTATGAAATAAATTATTAAGGAGTCTAGATAAAACTTCAGCTGCAATAATAAAAAGAGAAGGGGAAATAGGATCTCCCAGTTTCACTCCCCCGTAAGACTGAAAAAATCCATGTCTTCTTCCATTAATGATAACTGAATACCACATGTTGGAGAGGAGATTCCATATGATTTTGATCCATTGATCAGCAAAACCCATCCTTCTCATGACAATACACAGAAAGTTTCATGAAAGCCTGTCATATGCTTTATTCATATCCAACTTAATAATCAGGTTTCCTCCCTTGGTAGGCTTCCTAATATTGTGGATGATTTCTTGAGCAAGTAGCACATTCTCCCCAATTGATCTATCTTTGACAAAGCCTCTTTAGTTCTGTGAGATGATTCTTGAGAGTCTGTCATTGAGGACCTTAGATACAATCTTCTGAGTTACATTGCTCAAATTGATTGGCCTGAAATCAGAAAAAGATTGAGGATTATCAGTTTTTTCTTACCCACCTCACTACCACCCACTATCCCTCACCCCCACCACCCACCACTCACCCCACACCAAATTTACACAAACTTTTCATTTTTATAAAGGTAAAATTAAATATGAAGTAGAAAATTTGGGAGGGGGTAGGGGGTGCGGGGTGGGTGTAGAAAATCAGAAAAAAAAACCTTTTTTTTTAAAAAAAATCAATTTTTTTGGAGGGGGTGGTAGGGTGTTGGGGCGGGGGGTCGTAGAAAACCAAAAAAAGAAGAAGCTTTCAAAACTTTTTTTATAAAAAAATTAATTTGTTTGGAGGGGTGGGTGGGGCGTGGGGGAGGAGGGGGTGTGGTGGGTTGTCGTAGAAAACCCAAAAAAAATGCGTTGCCATTACTTGTCAAAAAGTTAAAAAAAATGCTCTCTCCTCTCTCTTCTCTCCCTCCTCTTTTTTTTTTTTTTTTTTTTAAGCTTCATGGTTCCTTGTGACTGTGCTCCGGTGAGATATCCAGATAGATCTCTTTCAGAAAAGGTGAGATAGCCATAGTCCTGACACTGTACAGATACCAGCACCATTTGCCATAAATATTTCTGACTTATAAATTCATTAATCCAACTTAATAATGATAAGAAAAAGAGAAATGGATATCCATTTTTAGTTCGCGGGTCCTGCCTTCCCTTGAATGGGGTTGATTTTAACCTCTCCAAAGAGGTTTCGGCTTCTAGATTAAATTTAAACTCCATGATGTACAAAGTGATGTGTGAGTACAAGTGTGGAACTTAATGTATACTGTATTCTTAAAAAAATGGTTTGAGAAGCAGGAAGACTTTACAATGCCTTCTTTTGGAGCAAAATCAGTTTCTTTTTCCAGTTAGGCATGATAACTACGTTTAACTGCTCTTTTCCTTTTTTTTTAATCTTTATTGAAGCAGAAAAAGGAAAACGGGAAGCGAAGAAAAGAAGATCATAGTTCGAGGAAAAATAAAGACAAAAAGGTGTGTTATCTATTTGCAGCACATGGTTCTTGGCCCTTTTAATTGGTGCTTAAGAAAAGGTGTTTTCATTTAGCAATTGTCTCTTTGTTGGACGAATGTTCTTTGGTGTTTTTCATTAAGCAAGTGTCTCTTTGTTGGACGAATGTTCTTTGGTGTTTTCATTTAGCAAGTGTCTCTTTGCTGGACGAATGTTCTTTGGTGTTTTCATTTAGCAAGTGTCTCTTTGTTGGACGAATGTTCTTTGTTTCAACATACATCCATATGTAGCCATATTTCCCCATTGGGCAATGACACTGCTAGTGAGGTTCTAATTGAGGTGTGTCAGCTGCTGGTTTAAAACATCCATGTGTAGCCATGTGCCCAATGTTGATCTCATTATAAAGAGTCATTGATCTTATATTTTGTCATCATTCTTTCTTCAGCTTTCTCAATCTAATTTCTTCTTTTGATGTGAGATCCATGTCATTTGAGAAAGTCTGTTGTGATTGAAATTTTGGAAGCAGTCAACCGTATAGGCATAAACAAAAAGGTTGACGTGCTTATACAAAAAGAGCAACTATATGTAACATATGCACGAAATATGTGTTTGTTTACTAGTCATGATTCTAGGCTGTTACCCAAGCTAAGCCTTCAAGTAATATGTCGAGACCCAAAAAGGGGGCTTTGCTATATAGCTGACTTAGTTTTACAGAGACAGAAATGTGTCTTCTGTCAAGTGTAGGGTCACTCAGTATCCTTCAAGTGTATTATATGTATGGTTGCCTTTCAACTCCTGGATGATTACCTTGGGTAGTCTGCTCCTTTTCAAACAACTGAAACAAATATTTGCTTGCAGTCTCCTTATCTATATTATTATAAAAGCACGAATCCCTTTAGTGGAATGTAGTTCGCCTTTTTTACCCTTTAAAAAAAATAATTTTACATTGAACAATACGGTTATTTAAGTTACTTTCCTAATATTAAGTTATTTAAGTTACTTTCCTAAGTTACACTGTGTATGTTGTCGTTGTTTGTTCAACGAATGACAACTTTTTATATTTTTTTTATGTTAAGTTATTTGTTGTAAGGTTTTAACTCAACATTAGTCATTTTTAGAATAACATTGACACTTATCAAGTTTTCTTTAAAATTTGACAGCTTTGAAAACTGTGATAAAACAATTTGTGTTTTCACTTCAGCATTATAACATAATATGTGTTACTTTAATGTATACCTAATTTTTAATATTGTGAAATCAATTTAAGTTATTTATTAAATCCTTCTCTATTTGAACTAGGCCGGAAGTCTTTAAAATCAATTAAGATTTTAATTACCTTATCTAAATCGTTTCATTATTTGAATTGTATAACAGAATTGTAACTCCTTCCATGTTTTTTTTTCCGGTCAAAACAGAAAATTTTTCATTCAACCAAAGTAAGTCCTGTAGAAACTAGCTCGTTTGGACTATGGAGCTAGATCTCAAGTAAATTAAGTAAACAAAATCAGAATCTATCACTAAAACCCAAGAGTTGCATAAGCTATCAGTAACCAGAGTTCAGGCACTTTCCAGGAAAGGTCCTAAACCTCAGTTTTCATCCTTTAGCAGCAAGCTCTTTAGTTTCCTAGCATGGAAAACTATTAAGCTTCTCCAAGATGCTCGTCCAGTTGCCTTGCTTTTGCCCCACAATGTGGAGTTGTAGGACAATCTCCCTTACTATCTTCTGTGGCCTTTTGTCAAGCTGGTTGAACCTTCTATTGTTTCTCTCGATCCAAATGGCATAGACAGTAGCAGCAAATAAGAAGTTCTTGCTTTTTTCTGTCTGATCATAGAAGATAGCTACCTGATTTTCTCATTCCAACTTCCAATATTCCTATTGTACCCCCATCCACATCAGGAGCGTACTCCATATACTTTTGGAGTAAGGACAAAGAAGAGATGTGAATGAGTTTCCTCCAGGCCAGTTGAGCAAAGAACAGAGTCTGGTGATACCTGGATGCCCCATTTCATTAATCTGTCCACAGTGGAGAGCCTATTATGAAGTGCAAGCCATAGAATTACTTCCATTTTATCTTTGAACTATATATATACACGCATTTCTATATTATATTTGAATTACTTTCCTACTAAAAAAATTCTATTCATTGATTCTTAATAATATTAGAAAACTACACTCGATAATTAGAACAAATAACTAAGAAAAATATGTGTGTGTGTGTGAGAGAGGGGGGGAGGGGGAGGGAGGGAGGGATCGAGAGAGAGGAGGAGAGAGAGGGGTTGCTGGAAAGATTTCAAAACCACTTATAATTCTGCAAATACAAAGATTCAAGATTGGCATATGAATTTTTACTATTTGAGAATAGAATTCTTAATGAATAAAGTTGTAATTACAGGTAAATATTTAAAACTTGGGATAAAAAGGGCAGCCCGGTGCACAAAGCATCAGGGGTTAGCAGGGTTCGGGAAGAGCCGCACCCAAGGGGTGTGATGTAGACAACCTACCCTAATGCAAACATTAGTGGCTGCTTCCACAGCTCGAACCCGTGACCACACGGGGACAACTTTACTGTTGCTCCAACGCTCCCCTTCATCTAAAACTTGGGATGAACTACTATTATTGAGCATTTGAATTAACAGAAACTGTTTTTTAAATGTTGAAAACAAGCAGCTTTTGAATTAACTAATTAGCAAAAGAATTCAATTCAATTCTTTTCCAAATTGATCATGTAAGTAAAATTATTTATGTATCAAGTTTACAGAACTCTAAAAGGTACATAAAAAATATTCGTAAGAAGAGTCTGCGGTGAATGAAATTAGAAATAGAGCAAAATCGGTTATAGTATAGTATTAAGAGTCACATTGGTAAACAATATGAAATTGAAGCATTAAGGATGAAATAGTAGAAGATAAAATTTATTATATAATTGAGTTGTCCTTTTTTTGTGTTTCTAGTCCAACAAATGACAACATCTCACTATATTCTGTTTTTAAATTAAGTTACTTATTATAAAATATTAACTCCACATTAATTATTTTTTACACTTGACATTGTCATTATCAAAATTTTAAGGGGTATAAAGCCAAGCTTTCATTCTAAAATCTCTAAGTAATTAGTTTGCCTATTTCACCATTCACGAGCCAATTTTTGGCCCAATAAAGATTACATTAACCTCATTACATTAAAGTATATAAAGTACAAAGCCCCAAAATGCCAAATCATTAAAAATATAAAAAAGACTTTAAAAAAGGATAAAATCAAAAGAGTCAAACTAAGAATGTTCGTATAAAATACTTATGGAATAAATTCATAATTACAGTTATATATTGAAAATTTGAAATGTAATATTATCAAGAATTTGAATGAATAAAAAATATTTTTTTTGCTTTAATGTTGCAAACAAATAATTTGAATTTTCAACTAACTAACTAATTCTATTTTTTTTTTCAAATTCCTCAGATAAGTAATTTTTTTTTCAAATTGACAACTCTTAGGTATCTAAATTTACTACAGAAGAAAAGTGTTAGTGGTGAAAGAAATTAGAAAATAAAGCAAAAGTCAATTATAGTATGGTATTAAAAGTTAAATCGGTAAGATACAAATTTAAAGTAACAAGGATGGGATTGTAGAATTGCTCGTCCTTATGCCTAGGGTCTATCAGAAACATCCTCTCTACCTCCCACGGTGGGGGTAAGGTCTGCGTACACTCTAACCTCCCCAGACCCCACTTTGTGGGGATTTCACTGGGGTATGTTGTTTTGTTGTTGTAATAACTTGATGAGATTGAAGAAGATAAAATGTATTCTAAATGAGTTGTCATTTTTTTTGTTTCATTCATTCTAACAAATGACGACTTTCAATATTTTTTTATATATTAAGTTATTTGTTGTCAAATGAGTCACACGCAAAGCGCGCACCCTGAGACTAGTTTATACTAAAAAGAAGAAAACGATTTACTTGCAGTCTCAACTTTTGACAGCTATGCTGTACATTGCATCGGATTTTGAATAATAAGTTCTTTGCCATGATTTCCTTGTTTTTTGGTTTTAGGAAGAAGTTACAGAATCTATGCCAAAATCTACTCATGTTGCTAATCTCACAAATGGTCCTCCTTATGCTCAAGCTGTTATGTCAATGGACAGTGATGATGGAATTTCCTACCAAGGTTGGTCCTTATGACTCTGATTCCACTTTTAAAGATCAACTGAAATTTGAGAAAACTGAGTTTTAACTAGGAGCTATGCTGTTTGGAGCTCTCTGCTTTTATTTTTTGCACTCTTAAGAGTCTAATGGTCCTGTCTGGAATGGCATGTTAGAGGGAGGTATGCATATTGGGGAAGATGAAATGAATAGAGATGATAAGCATATAATCTCCTCTTGATGATCATAACCGAATCACTGAGAGGTTCTTATAACTGTCATATTCACACTTACAGAGAGTACTTCAATTTGAACCGTCCTGTGTAGATTTATGTGACTGATGGCTTAAATGAACACTATAAGTACATTTAGATATTAGAGCGTCTTCTGCGGTGTACCTTTATTGATTCTTATTCTGATATGGTAATACCTTTATTAACATTTCTTTAATATCTTTGATAAGTAAAGTAAATTTATTATTGCAATACATACAGAGCACCAAGGAGGTGCTGTAATACAAAAGTATGTATTAAAATAGTCCAAGTCTGGGTGAATCCAGAAACTTGATCAATTTTTTTTGATAAATAAAATAAAACAACTAAGTTCCATCTTTTAGGCTTTTGTAGTTTGTACTTGACTTTCCAATCAATCAGAAAAACATAAACATCTTTCACAGGTAATACCAAAACGCTAACAATTGTAAGCATTTAAGTTTAAATTTATGAATGGATTGAGCAATATCTTCAAAATGTCTTTGGTTTCTTCCTTCTATAATACCCTCAATACACAGATTTCTATTATATAAAGCAACATGTGAAGGAAAGGTTTGATGCTGGATTAGTTGAAATGTGAAATAATAAAGATATGCTAGGTCATCACCTTTCCTGTGTTCCCCAAAGAAAGTGTGAACATTTTGTCTGAAAGATCAGGACATGTACTATTTTCAGAGACTGACGCCAATCAAGAACTTTGTTTGGCCGAAATTTGAAATTCAAGTTTGGCAGATTATTCATTTGAACTTTTTACGCCCTAAAATTATATTTCATATGAAAGATACAGAGTAGTTGTCACATGGATTAAACTGTGAACATCTATTGTGTGATGTTAAAAGTTTCAATGAGCTTTGTAAGTGAGATCGCCCATTTTTATTCTTCAGATTTTGGTCACAACTACGGCCAACTCTCTACCAACTTAGTACTTTTTAAAAGCTAATTTATTGGTGATCTTTGAAGAACATATCACTCTATTTGAGAACTAATAGGAAAAGAATTTAAAATCTTTGATTTTCTAATTGGACAATTGACTTGTAGATGATTGTTTATTGCTGACTTACGCTTTTTTCTTTTTTTGGTAAGCATGTTTTGACATTATAATGACATGTTGGAACTTCATACATTTCTGACTGCCCTATGAAATGAAATTTTATGGCTTTATTACTTTGTCACTCATTCGCCAGTTGAGGTTGCTCCAGTGGCAAATAACATTTAGTTTTCTGCCAAGATCTTGGGTGTTCGCACAACCAAGGGAGCAAAGTGGGAAAGGGCTTTTGAGTAGTAGCAGAAGCTAAAAAAATAGCTTTTTCTCCATAAGAACTTTTGGAACCTTGATCAGGCAAGAATTGCTGCTCTAATATTGGCGAAATGCTTTTCAAATTGGTTAGCTAAACACAAACTGCTACTTTTCAAAAGTATTGTTTCGAAAAACACTTCTGCCAAGAATCACTTTTCAAAATAAGTAGATTCTGGAAGCTTGATCACATATAGTATTAACCTCTGTAAAAGAGTTTCTTATCCCCCTTCTCTCTCCTCCCAATGCTATGTAATTTTCCTCTGTGAAAAGTAGTTATATATCAGCTATATGCTGGATGCTATTCTTCCATTCATTCTGACCACCGAGTTTTATTTGTACTATTCAATATCTAAGTTGGTGGTTGGGGTAATATGAACTCTGCTTTGCTGCATGCTCCATCTCTGTTAGCAATTACTTGAACCTTTGGATCCTCAAGATTTTTATATCTGCTCCAATTTATCCTGTTGTCTTGTTTCGTGGTTTTGTAGAGAAATACTCTTTTTTTTTTTTTTATCAATGCACTTATAGACAACTCAGAATGTTTCGACACATTATGTAGATACTAGATAGAATAACAGTTCAATGATAAGCATTACATTCTCCTGTTTCTCTGTCCGTGATATGTCAATGTGAAACGATCGTGTTTTTTATCTAGGTCCTTTTTTTCTTATTTTTATTTGGACATATATGGTGTATGTAAGTCTTGTAATTTTGCAGCCATCGGTGGTCCCACTGGACAGCTTCTTGAGCAAAATGCTCAGGCCTTGGATCAAATTTCTGCTAACTTTGCCGCTTTTAAGGTCAGTTAATGGTTTTGAGATTTTTCATTACCCCCTGCCTCACCCCTTTTATCTGTGATCTGTGACACACATTGATAATGATACTGTCTGCTCTTTACACTTGAGTTTATTTCAAAAGGAGAATATGACACTGTTATTCAGTTAAGCATGTTAGACTTTATCAGCTCCCTTCAGCAATTGTGGGAGACTGCCTCTTAGACTTTATTGTATGTATTTCAGCACTTTCTTAGTGCTGGTTCCTACTTAATGAATTTTTACCTTTACTTATGAAAAAGACTAAAGAATATTCATCTCTGTTACATTGCTCATATGAAGGTTAAAGGGGTTAATTAGTTCGTCATTGTCTGGTTTAAAGAGGAAGTAGCTAAAATTTTGCCTCTAGTGGGAGTGATGAGGGAAAAGATATCTTGATCCTCTTCTTGTTCCCTAAAGTGACAAGGTCCAATTTTGAAGGGGGCACATGATTCTTTTTATTTATTCTACTCATGGAGGCATTTCTATATATGATATAATGCAATTCTTGTATATGCATTTTCGAGTTTTAACTTCTGCAAACCCAGTAAGCATTCTTATATGATATAATGCAATTTTTTCTCTTGTTTGGTCCCTGAGTTATCGTCTTATTCCGATTTCGATCCTTGTATTATTTAATTAAGCACTTTAGACCTTCAATTAACCTAAATGTGTGATTTTACTCCTTTAAGCTAACCACTGTTAAATAGTTAACAGAATTAGTGTTTAAAAGTTAGATTTTTTTTTAAAAAAAAAGTAAACAGAAAAAGAAAAAAGAAAAAAGAAAAAGGGAGACCCGAATTGATTTCCTTCAATCGTTCCGTCGCCGCCATGACTGCGTTTGAGAAGCATAAACCTGAAATAAAGAATATACTGGCTGATGTGGAAAGTGGAAACTATGTGTGTGACATGTGGAGTACTTTCAAACAAAATGGTTATTGTCATACTTCATTCTATCAGTGAGAAATAGTTGTATCAGGAAGGATACGTGTGACTTCATCTCTCTTACTATACTCTTTCTTTGAAGCATGAAGAGAATAAAGAAACAAAACAACTCCTTTTCCTATATTTCGTTAACTTGAGAGATCTGACCTTGCTGTTAACACTTAATCTATTAAATATTTTTACAGCAAATAAAATATAGTTGAAAGAACAAACATCATTAGAAAAATAGGCACAAGAAGTAAAATTTATAAGTCAGTTCATCGCTTAAAAGAAAGATAAAGGAATTGGTGTTTGATACTCCAGCCAAGAGCAAAGAATAGTATATTCTGTTTTTGGGTTTATGCTTCTCAACATCAACCATGGAGAATCGTGCGTGGTGATGCAGAGGTTGAAAGAAAATGAATTGGAGTCTCTCTTTCTGTTTTTCATTCTTTTTAAAGTATTTTTTAAACACTAATTCTGTTAAGTATTTAACAGTGGTTAGCTTAAAAGAGTAAAATCACACATTTATGTTAATTGAAGGTCTAAAGTACTTAGTCAAATTACACAAGGATCAAAATCGAAATAAGGCAATAACTCAAGGACCAAAAACGCTATTTCCCCTCTTAATTATAAAGATAGAGAACTATCAGTGCTTTCTGCTATGCTGCTGCGTCATGATATTCTTTGCTTGCAAGATCCTTATTTTTCCAAGTGCACTCATCCATGGAACGGCATATTTCATGCTGTGCCTACTGCCCAGTGACGAGGCTATATTATTCGTGATAAAGTTACGTGGATAGATGTTGATCTTGTTGGCAATTCACAATGTAAAGCATTATCCTTTGTTGTGATTGGTGCAGATCCAGGAAAACATCAACCTTTTCTTCCAAGCTCGAAACAATATCCTCACAATCTTAAATGAGTATGATTATCCCTCCTCTCTCTCTATATCCTCACAATCATATATATATAGCATTTGCATATCTTTATTAATGCATGTATTTATTTTTGTGTATCGGGTCTGACCGTTTCTCTTGCTTTGCTCTTGCTTTGCTTTTGCTTAGGCTCTGTCTTGAGCTGAGGGTCTCTCGGAAACAGCCGCTCTACCTACCAAGGTAGAGGTAAGGTCTGCGTACACTCTACCCTCCCCAGACCCCACGTTGTGGGATTTCACTGGGTATGTTGTTGTCATTCTTTTTTATCATGAGTGGATCTCCTTTCCATGCTTTTTATCTTGAGTGAATCTCCTTTACCATCGTCAAGAACACATACTATTTGATAATTTTGCACATCTACTTTTCAACTGTGGGAGTTACTTGTCAAGCACATATTGCAAGTAAAGAACATAAATTGACCAACATTTTTGGTAAAGAAAGAAAGAAAGAAAAACTAGCTACCTACCAAAAAGAGAGAAGGGAATGTAAAAGTTAACCCCAAAGGTTCTTTTAAGTTGTGGAAAAATACAGAAGGGTTCGTGTATCAAACAAAATATATATTTGTATTATATGCTCAACAAGGTGCATAATTTCTTGACTTCTCTCGGCTTGCTTGCTGCCTCATTGCGTGTTGAACTAAACAATCTCTTGCAGCTTGAATGACGTGCCAGAGAAAATGGATCAGATGCCTCCACTCCCTGTAAAGCTAAATGAGGAGCTCGCCAACTCAATCCTTCAGCGACCACCATTGCTGCCAAATAAATCATGAGGTCCTGATTTGTTCCTGTCTCGGGCTTTCTACAGATGCTTCACGCGAGTTTCCTGAAGCTGAGACTCTTTCAATCACTTAGAAAGCATAATAAACTGGCTATTCTTGTCAAGTAGTTCATCAAGGGAAACTTGCACCAAGTTTATACTGGTTTTTGTTCCTTCTACAGCGTTTTCGTTTCTGCACTTTGTTTTTTCCTTTAACCTTATTTAGTTATTTACTATATATTTTGGTCTCTGTTGGAATAATGTTAGGGATTAGCTGGTTTTACCATGTGAAATATAGTATGTGTAGGGAGGGTTCATTTTTGTAAATAATTTCTCTCATAGATGTTAAATAGAAAAAGTTGGACACCATCCGTCTATTGATTGTTTGTTTTACGTTATTTTTTTCTTTTTCAAAGTTCATGTCATAAATTTGTACAATAGTTTGCTCCATGAAGATTGTGGCCTCTTATCTTTTGGATACATTTTGTAGCATTATCAACTTGTAGTTAGTCAGATAATATGGTATCAAGAAGCTTAGCCGTAGACAGGTAAGAGGATACTTGTAGTTCGAGCTGCTTGTCTAACTATGCTTATGTTTAATAGAGGAACATGAATAGAGTTGCTTATAATTTTTGGAATATTTATGGCTCAATATTCAGTAAAGAATGCAAATTTTGCTATTTCAAAATAAATAAGAATCCAAGACATGGGATATGATATAGCTATCACAGGTTCAGTTTAAATACCAATTGCACGTCGAATGAAATAAAGAAAAAAAGGTTGTTGTACAGTCCCTTTTGGTTGTGGGTGATTGACACACGTAGTGTCCGTCTATGAACTCGTTTTCGTTTCTCTTATTGGTTGCTGGTGTAGTATAAACTTCTTTAAAAGGCCATGTATGTCAACACTATTCTAAAATTGGTAACTATATTTGACTTTGAGATCTCTGTGAAGTTGTACATTCTATTACTACCAACTTGTAAAAGCAAGACTGGCAACTAATGAAGGATTTAACTAATCGTTACACGTTAGAGTAAAAGAATTTTTAATCCATCATTGTAGTTGGAACATATTTAAAGGTAGAGTGTGTTATTTTTCAGGTTATTAATTTTACTTTTTATGAATAGTTACATGTCATTTTTTGAGTCACTTGATCAGGGGTGGATCTAGGGCTTGCCGAGGGTGTTCACCGCAAAAAAATTTATTGTATATATAAGGTATTTTTTTTTATTTTTTATGTACATAGATTTGGAATATCTTGAAAATAAGAGAAGAGGTTGGTTTAGTGGTTTAGGGAATTCAAAATTCACTTGAAATTCCAAGTTCAAATTTCAAGCACTATATTTTTATTTTCAAACACCCTTAGTGAAAATTCTGAATCTTTCACTAACGTGATTTTTTTTTTTACGGTGTCAGTATAAAAATTTAAACTAATCAAGAACGGGCATATTTTACAATCCCCATTTGCAAGTGTTTCTGTACTGTCACATTTCTTTCCAAGGAAATTGATTTATACTGACAGGTGACACATGATTGCGTTTTCATTTAAAAATTGCAATGTCCAAATGTTACGGAAGATCTGGAAAAGCTTTAGCCCAATATAAGGCAAAACTTTACTTCATCATCTTCTTGGACCTTGGTTGTTTCTTTTTGGGATATAAAATTTGACGTTAGTTACCAGTCACTATATACTTATCTTTACATCAACGTATTACCTAATGGTTCCTTTTTTTTTTGTTGACGAAGGAATCCGCAGCCGCTACTCTCTCGAGTGCGCACAGGTAAACTCCGGACTGACGCAATAGCCTGCAAACCACGTCAGCCGATTAACCACACTTGGCAAGTCATGTGTGACAGGCTCAACCAAGAAGATTTATGCAGGGGATCGAACTCGTGAACTTGCGGTCCCGCGCTCTACTGCTACACCAACTTGGCTACCCTTGCGGGTCTAATGATTCCTTTTTGTTTAATACAACATCGGATGGTAGGTCCCCATTTTTTTTTAGCTGGAGTTAAATATATAAATTAATAGGCATTAAATAACAGGGTTTGATCAAATCTAAACATGTTAAAACAGGTTGTATCGATAAATAAGTTATGACCCAAGTCATGGTTTAAGTTGTTTGATATGACCCAATGGATAAAATTCATAAATAGATAATTGAAAAATATTCACTGCTATAAAGTTTATTATCATGAAGTTTTACATAAGACTGAAAAGTGGTTAGCCCCCGCTATTACTATTGACCCAACCTCCTATTTACATAATTCCTAATCTACAAATTTGATTTTTGAGTTACACTATTTGATCTGTTTAGACGAATATATAGTTTGATGGGTCGTGGGTCATTTGTCATTTAGTCGGTTGAATGAAGTCAATAAATAGATATTAATTCAACCCATTTAAACTTAGACAAATTTGAAGAGTTACTTAAAAATGGATTAATATTACGACCTTTAATATAAACTGTATCCATTAATTTCAGGTATTCACATGATTGATTATACTAGTACTATTTTTAAACTTGTACAACAAATCACAATTCCCGTTTTTTTTTTCCATTTTACATTATCATATAGACACCATGTTTGTTAGTTTCCTACTAATATAGTACTCAATAAGACTTCAACACACAACTTCTCTCTCTCCATGCACATAACCAACTAGGCCACTACTTCTTTCACCCTTTACAATCATTTTCCCCACGTCCTAAAATACTTTTTACTTACACAAAGACATATAGATCCAAGTAGAGTGTATGTTTATGTGACAGAGAGAGAGAAAACAAAGTGAAAGATGAAGGCATCTTTCAAATTCTCTGCCTTCTTGTTCTTCCAAATATTTATGAGTTCCCAAATTTTGAAAGTAAATGCTCAAGATTCATGCAATTCCATTCTCAACCTCGAAAGCAAACTTCTTTTCGACACAACTTCTTTCCATTGTCTTTCAGTATGGGATCAACAAGGCTACATCCTCAGAGTAATTATTATAAGAAAATCACTAATTTTCGTTCAAATTTGTCTAGTCAGTATCCTTTACTAACGAGTCAATTAATGATTTTCTAGTAATGTATATCTCATTAACTCTTGCATTAATATTTTCTTACTTTATTTGTTTTTCTCTCTTCAAGTATATGAGAACAGATACAAATGTGTGGAGCTTTGTTCTTTCAGCACCAAACACAAATGCATATATAGCCATGGGATTTTCAAAAAATGGCAAAATGGTTGGCTCCACTGCTATTGTTGGCTGGGTGGCTAATGACGGAACTGCCACTATGAAGAAGTATTTTCTCGGCGGACAATCGCCGAACGAGGTATATTTTAATATTATCTCCCGTTATATTTTGGAATCATTCATATTCTCGTTATTAACAATTTCTTCCCATATTTGTCCTTGATCTTACCTGAGCTTCAGAGTGAAATGGATGAATTCCATACACATAAAATTCTTCAAAAAAAAGTCCAAATTTATAAATTTCATTTTGTTATACTTTATCTTAAGTCCACATTGAAGTTTTGTTACGATTACGGGCAAATACTAGATGATTTACTAAAGGCAAATGTATGAATAGTTCCAAACTATAGTGCATCGTGAAATTAAAATATTTCACATAATATGAGTTATATATATAATAAGTGTAGAATCTCCTGACCAGGTATTGCCAGATGAGGGAAATGTCCAGTTAGTCAACTTAACATCATCCGTCATAGTTGAGAACTCCAGAATCTATGTTGCCTTTCAGTTGAACACTGAAATGCCCAGCAATCGCCTCATCTACTCCATCGGACCGGCGGGAATGCTGCCGTTCACCGCCGATTTCCGGTTGTCGGAACACCAGGATCATACCTCCACTTCTTTGAATTATAACACAGGTAAGTGAATTGTTTCAAATTTAGATGTAACATAAAATTACACAAATGTTTAAACGGTCCTCTCTCATAATATTTGATTTTAAAGTTTAATTTTGTGAAAATAAAAATTAAATAGCCCCTTTATAAGTTGATTAGTGTCTGCTGGTACTGCAAGTTTACTACTATGGACCACCAAAAATTGTTGTGACAGGATGAATATAATTTCTCTAAAAGTTCTTAGGTTCAAGTCCAATAGTTTTCGCAACAAGTGCTTTTCCTTTTAATTGGTCTTATGCGGTGCGAATTCGAATTAATTTGGCCAATACTGATATCGAACACCAAACAAAAAGGAAATCTTACTAATTACCGGCACCCAAGAGCGTGATCTTGTGATCAACGAAGTGGATTAGGATTAATAAGGTCTACGTTTGATTCCTGGCAAATGCAAAAAACACTAGGTGATTTTTTCCTATCTGTACAAGTCTTGATAGATAAAGCTATTCGATACCAGTGGAATTAGTCGAAGTGCGCGCAAATTGATTCGGATGACACAGTTATAAAAAAATAATCTAGTACTAATTACTATTACGACGACTGGTGGGTGGGTGGGTGGGTTCCACGACAGCTTCTAATGAAGGCAATCATAATTGGTCAAAGAGTAAGAAGATAGTAGTAGTAGTTGCCACGAACCAACGAATGTATCAATTACTTATACTATTAACAACAATAATATTTGAAGTACCAACAAACATATGTACCTTTTAAGTAGTTTTTACGTCTTTGACTTGGAAGTTGGAACCAATGTTGTTTGGTAAGTTTCTTAAAAAAAGAAAATAAAGAATAGTAGTTCTGAGTTTAGTTCAGTATGGTACAAAGGGGGGTTACTTTAATAATCTAAATCCATTCAATCAACTATTTCTACAAACCAAATTAGTTGAGATCTTACTATTAAACTAAATGTGTATTTTAATTTCTTTAAGACAAAGCAAATCTTAATTTGGAAAGAAGAAAAGTACTAGCGGTGTAGCAGTAGGTATAACAATATCATAGTTGAATTCTGTAGTGCATTTAAGAGTTTAAGTTTAAGTTCAAGTTTGTTGATTGAACTGGATTCTCTGTTTCTATTGCAAATTTTAATGGGGTAGATATGACAGCGGGTTTTCCTGATTTCTTTTATATAAAGTGAATATGTTTGATCGAATCCTTTCAAGTACTCTCTCCGTCCTCTTTTATGTGCCACATCTTTTTTAACTTATCCTTGTCACGTTTTTATATTTGAAAACTAACTAATCATATTATCTTTATTTTATCCTTGATGACATAATTTGTTAGGACCCCTTTGATACAAAAATTCACCTTGTTATTATGATGAGAAAGAAAATGGAAAACTCTCACAACCTGCAAGGTAATTTTAGTACTTGCAGAAATTACACTAATGTGTCAAAAGTCTTCTGATTTCTTAACTTCTTCGTGGCTGTTCAAAGACTGCCACATAAAATGGGAGAGAAGTAGGGGCGGAGCTGGCTTATAAGTTACGGGTTAACGTGAACCTAATAATTTTTATTTAGACCCGGATATGTATCAAGAAATAGACTAAATATTTATAAACATTTAACTGTGAACTCAATTACTATTGCATATTAATTTGATGTCCATATAGAACCCATAAACTCTAAATCCTAAATTCACCTCTGGATAGAAAGAGCACATTAGTTGGGGATGTTCTTGACATTTTGTGTGCTTGTGTTGGTTGTAAAACAGGTCAAAGTGAAACAAAAACACTTTATGCAAATCTGAGGAGAAGCCATGGACTTCTAAATATGTTTGGCTGGGCAATTTTCATGCCAATTGGTGTCATGGTTGCTAGATACTTGAGGCATTATGATCCAATCTGGTTTTACTCTCACACAACCATTCAATCAGTAGGGTTCATCCTCGGATTTGCGGGTATTATCAGTGGGCTCGTTCTCAATGGTCGTCTTCAGAACAATGTCAATAGACACAAAGGCCTTGGCATCTTCATTCTTGTTCTCGGTTGCTTGCAGGTTTGTCTGAAGTGACTAGACTTACAAAAATTTATGAGTAACGTAACTCCATCCTAATGTATATAGGTGCATGAATAGAGACAAATTCAGGATTTTTAGATCACTAGTTTTCTGAATATCACTGCACTCCATACTATTTGAATATTAGTTAATCAGAAAAGATCTAAATAATATAAATCACAGAGGCCAGTATTTTCATACATATTTTATATAATTGAAAAAGAATTACATTAATGATTTTGATTTTGACTGTTCATTGGTATTCATTTGGCTGGTTAATTCTTTATTGTGTAGGTTATTGCAATATTGGTCAGACCAGACAAGGAATCAAAAAAAAGAAAATATTGGAATTGGTACCATTACATCACAGGGAGACTTTTGATATTTTTGGCAGCAATAAATGTTTTCTATGGTATCCATCTAGGGGATGCAGGAAGTTCTTGGAAGGCTGTTTTTTCTATGGTTCTGGTTGTATTATTCATCATTGCTGCAGTGCTTGAGATCAGGATGTGGAAGAGAAAATAGAAATCATTTTTGTTATGTTCATTCATGTAATATTTTGTTTATTTTTCTTGTTTGTGAAGGTTTTCCTTTGTATTTTCTCTATACACATTACATAAAACTAACAGCCAATCTTTCCAGAATTTAAGATTTATTCGATACAGTATTACAAGACCAATGTAAAGTGATAATTACTTCTTTTTTTCTTCAACAAAATCAATGTAGGTGATATCTATTAGTAGTTGGGAATAAGTGTATGAGAAGATGGGAAGACTTTTTGTGTTTCTGAGACCTTTCTGGATTAGGAAACCTCAAATACTACTGCAGTTTTTAAAATTCATGAGACCTTCTGAGGATTAATTCATACTAATTCCCTTATATGTCACTATTCAAATGAAAATTTCTCAGTGACCTGAACAAGCTCCTGAGTCTTCTCTATTTCTTGTGCCTTCTGCTTTTTGCCCTCAACATATACTTAAGTCATTCTTTGCCTTCCAAAAAAGTTGTCTCTTCACACATGTTCAGTCACAACCAAAATAATGCCTGAATGGTCACTACTCTTGAACTCTCATTTGCAGATAATTTGATTGATTTAAGTAAAAGAATATCGCCAGATCATTTTAAAGTCCTTAAACACTTGTACTGCACCAAACAAATAAATTTCAGGAATGTACTGAAAGTATATTTATGTCATAGAGACAATCTGTATTAGGACAAATGTACTTTATACACATTCGTATTATTATTAATGGAGATTAATATTTTGGCATTTGCAATTATTGAATTATTAGTTGATTGTTTATAATATTCTATAATATGCATCCCTAGAGGTTACGTTGTTATTAATAATGTGAGATATTAATATTATATCGTAACTCTTAAAATAGCCTCGACTAATGATCATTAAGAATGGGATATCGATGATATGTGATAAGTCGACATGTGGTCTGCATCACTTCATTAGAGGATGTAGTATGTCTCACTTGCTACGAGTAATGACTACTCGTGATGGACACATGGATACTTTGAAAGTATTGGTATACCCTGCTGATATATTGTTTGTTATACATGTCTAAAATATGATCAGCGTGTGGAAAATAGAAGTCCTTAGACTTGAGGTCAATACACACCTTGTCTACATAGTAATATACTTTGATCCTGTCCTAAGCTCAAATGCCTTATAGGTTGAGATACGGCTTGTATTGAGTACATTACGATGTGGATTAAAAGGTGGTAGTTGAGCCAAGATTAGGATTCATTCCTCGAATGTATATTCGAGAGAACACTCAGCTTCTCATTGATATTGTGTTGACTAAGTCGTTGGCCAACGCAATAGACATATCTAGAATATGGTCTTGTTGTCAACCAATATAGATGAGATATAATGACCAAGCCATTTGGATAGACACTTGGCAAATCCTAAGCTTGATCGAGTGTATCGTGAATGAAAAGATTTTAGCTTATCACATAGAGGTTAAGTTTACTGGATTCATGTAAACATACTTCACATATTGAGTTCGTCTTGCGGCGCCGTCTAGGAGTTCCGCGTAGACCTTAATTTGATTAGTGTCGATATGAGAAGGCATGTAGGGTCACACTATGTCGATTGTCCTTTCAATCTAATGATGTATTGAGAGAGTATTAAATATTCGATTTAAAATCGAGATATTTAAATGAATGATGATTGTTTTAATTAAGTCAAAATTGGATTTTGGATTTAATTAAGAATGTGCTGAGAATTTTTGAGTCAGGCCCAAGGTCAAACCCTAATCCGGTTTGACCTAATTTTTCACCTATAAATACAGACTTACACTTCATTATTCATTACATTTGATTTTCATATCATTATTCTAAGTCTTAGAGACTCAGAATCAAAACATTATCTCGAACCTCTGCCGGATTTCCTAGCTTTCTAAAGAATGAATACATTGAAGCTTGCAATCGAAAGGGCATTCGCGTGCGCACACACAGTTGATAAAGATTGTAAACATGTAAGTACCATTCAAGTCTTATGTTTACTGTTTTAAATTAACCTATAGTCAAACAGTTCTACGTTTGTTGGGTTTGAAACAAGTTTTCAATATCCGTTGCGTACAACAACCCAACAAAAACCCTACATGTACTACAATCTAATTACTAATTTCATCTGACATAAAATAAACTTCAAGCTCTTTCAACATAAGGCTGAGGGAATGAGGGGAAAGGATCCAAAACAAAAGTAGTTAAACCTGCCATGTCACCAACATGTTTGAGTAGATCATCTATACAGATGTGTTAATCCTACATGTACTGTTTAGATCCTTTCTCAGCACAACTTCCAGAACGAAATACTTCAAAGTTCTGTTCAGTGCTTCACAATTTTAAGTTACCATGTTGCCCGCTTATCTTCTAGCTCTTTTCATCCTAATGCATTTGCAGTCAGGTACAAATACAATGATCAGAAAAGTTAAGTGACCTTAACAGTTGCCCAACACTTTTGCTAAAAACCTTAGCTAGCCTCGAATCGAACTTTCCCATCTAAGAGGTGCTACAAGCAGCTGGCTGGGAAGGGAGATGAATAATTTAGTCCAGCATGACACTAAGAAAAAGGAGAAAAATCAATGTCTATTTAAACCAAAGATCAATCACAATTGACAACGAAAACAATACAAAATTTTCAAGGGACAAACATTGAGAAAGCCAAAGATATATTTATACAATAGAATGATAGTCCAACATGACACAATTAACCAACAACTAGTATGTTGAAGGTTCAAATTGTATGAAAAGGAAAATTATGTATTATAGGAGATTCTTAGATATATTGTATAAATTCATTTCCTATGCACTTGGTTCCTTGTCCGATGAGCTATCGGTCATGATTTCATCTTCTTCGTCGTAATTCAACTCCTATAAGTAAATACAAAATTTTCCATATCAATATCAACAAAAGAAACAGAACATGCTTCCTAAAAATTGATTCAATTCGCTAAAATTAATTAAGTTCCATCAGATAAATGTAACCATGTAAATGTTACTTGCCTTTAGATGATCTCCCTTTATCTTCTTTTCTTCTTCCTTCTCCCTGAGCGTTCGAATTGGAGAAATTTTTAGCTGCAATATACATCGACAATCAATCAACTTCATCTCAATGTGAAACAGTTCATTCTTCGAATTTTCTATACCCATTTCACTATAATCATGTTCATTTCATTCAAATACAAAAAAAAATGCATTTTAAAAAAAAATTCGGTTTCCTATCGGTGTCCGGTACCTGCATTAGAGTCCGACTAACCCGTATTCGCGCCGCATAGGACCCACTCGGGGAAAGCGCTCGTTACAAGGATTTTCTATACACAGGGCTCGAAATCGAGAGCTCTGGTTAAGGGAGAAGCAACTCTATCCGCTGCACCACATCTATTGAAGTGTGTGACCATCTGATCTAAAAGCTTAAGCTGTTAGATAGAACACACTTTTAATATTTGATAATATTCTCAACACGCCCCCTCACGTGCTGGCCTGATTTTTTTCATGGTCCAAGCACGTGGAAATTCAGTGAGATTCGATCCCAGGACCTTTGGCCTGCTTTGATACCATATTGAAGTGTGTGACCATCTGATCTAAAAGCTTAAGCTGTTAGATAGAACACACTTTTAATATTTGATAATATTCTCAACTCCTTTGGTGGTGATGCATTTTAAAACTTATTGGAAGTTTTATGAATTTCACAAAACCACAAACAAGAAAATCATTCAAAAAATCAACTTACAATAGATTTTTTTTTTTAAATTCTTGCATCTTCAATAAAGATAAATCTCTAATTACAAAAGATAAAAGGTCAAAAATTACCCATGAACTATGTGAAATGGTCTAGATTTACCTTTCGTTAATAGTTGGAGTCAGATATACTCCTGCCATTGTTAAAGTGGCCAAATATAACCTTATTTTCAAATATAAAATCTTTGATTTTAAGACGTCAAAAGGTAGAGTTAAGGTTTACGTACACTCTAAACCTCTCAGACCCTACCTGGTGAGATTATACTAGGTATGTTGTTGTTGTAGTTGATTTTAAGACATTTTTCGATTGATTCATTTTTTACTTTCCATTTTTGGACAGATTAAAATTCACCTGAAAGCAATCAGAATAAAAAAATAGAGTTACCGTGCAGGATAATCTGAGTTCTTTCAATCGAAAAAGGTGATCAACTTCAAGCTCAAGTTGTTTCTGTTCCTCTCCTCTGTTTAACATCTCTTTTATCTGCAAATCCAGCATTAGATCTCTTTCTTTCAACATCTTCTCCAGCTTCTCTTTATCGCTTCTCAACCTCTCGAGCTTTTCACGAATAGCACTGAGCTCCTCAGCTAACGATGAATCGAATGGCTCTGCTTGAATAATGTTGATTGGATTTGTTGCCTTTTTCGCAGTCGGAAAATCTGGATGAACATTCTCTTTGTTCGAGTTTTGGATTAATGAAATTCCGTTCCATTTTTCGGGTATTGGATTGGTGGTAAGTGGAGTTGATGGAGTGTTTTTGGGTTGAAGTGGTTTCCGGATCTGATTGTTGGGAAAAGGTGTCATTTTTTTTGTTCTAATTTGAAATGGTTAAGGCGGACAACAACGGCTACTTATAAAAATGTGTGTGGCAGGACTTTGAAAGTAGCACAAAAAAAAAGTAAAAATAAACGTAGCAACAGAATCCAATGTTTGTCAAAAATATAGATCTACAATTGGGTTGTTTAAAGGTGTGGGGTTGTTTGTCAAATGTCGAAATGTCTAAGCCAAAACATGTCAAGATTGAGCCTAAGACTTTAGATTGCATTTTTATCGGATATGCAAATAACAGTAGTGTTTATCGCTTCTTAGTGCATAAGTCATATATTTCAGATATTCACAGGGGTACAATCATGGAATCAAGGAATGTTCAATTCTTTGAGGATACTTTTCCTAAAAAGGAAAAAGACATAACCTCTCGCAAACGAAGTTATGAATAAAGCTCTCAGGAACCAGGAGTCGTTGACTGCTCTGATCTAGATGGTTCAGATCTAGTGGACTTCGAAGTAGCTGAATATCCGGAATCTAGTGTTCCAGATTCTCAGAACTTGGAGACTCCAGAGATGGAACCGAGGCGAAGTAAAAGGGCCAGAAAGGATAAATCCTTAGGTCCTGACTTTGTAGCTTATATGGTTGATGACGACCAAGGACGATGACGAACCAAGGACAATTGCTGAAGCATTGTCAACTCCAGAGGCACCGCTCTGGAAAGAAGCTATTGAGAGTGAAATAGACTATATCCTGCATAACGCCATAACCATACTTGGGAGTCGGTTGATCTTCCTCCGGAAAATAAATCATTGGGTTGTAGATGGATACTCAAATGGAAGTATAAAGTAGATGGGTCTATAGATAAGTGCAAGGCCAGGTTGGTAGTCACTGGCTATCGGCAGAAGGAATGCATTGACTATTTTGACACGTACTCCCCGATGTCTAGGATGACGTCCATACGAGTATTCATTGCGATCGCAGTGTTGCGTGACCTTGAGATACATCAAATGGATGTCAAGACAACCTTCTTAAATGGTGATTTGGAAGAAGAAATTTATATGGAACAACCCGAGGGGTATGTGGTTCCAGGACAAGAGAAGAAAGTCTGTTGACTTGTCAAATCTCTGTACGGGCTGAAATAGGCCCCGAAGCAATGGCACGAAAAAATTGATAGTACTCTACTATCGAAGGGTTTCTCCATTAATGAGTGTGACAAATGTGTCTACACGAAAGGTAACTCTTACTCGTTCGCCATGATATGCATGTACGTAGATGACATGTTGATCACATGGAGCAGTCCTAACTTGATCCTAGATACTAAGAACATGTTGAAACAATGCTTCGACATGAAGGATATGAGTATCTCATATGTCATCTTAGGGATAAAGATCTCTAAGACGTCTGACAGACTGGTCTTATCTCAATCTCGCCTATGAAGTCACCACTGGATAGAAATCAAAAGCTTGATAAAAATCGTTGTGCACCCGTATGCCAGGAGCAATATGCACAAGTGATTGGAAGTTTGATGTACATAACAAACTGCACCCAACCTGATATTGCTTATGCAATCAACAAGTTGGCTAGTTTTACCCGTAATCCGAGTAATGATCATTGGAAGGCGTTGAATCGGGTACTACGATACCTGAAATACACGCTAACTTACGGGTTGCATTATTCGAGATATCCAGCTGTACTAGAGGGGTACAATGATGCAAACTAGATATTTGATATAGAGAACACCAAGTCCATCGGTGGGTATATATTTACAATTGGTGGTGGGGCTGTGTCTTGGAAATCCTCTAAGCAAACTTGCATCGCCCGATCCACGATGGAACCGAGTTTATCGCTTTAGACAAAGCAGGAGAAGAAGTTGAGTGGCTTCACGACTTCTTAGAGGATGTCCCTTGTTGGGACAAACCCGTACCTTCTGTAATGATCCACTGCGACAGTCAGTCGGCTCTAGGAAGGGCACAGAGTTCTATGTACAACGACAAATCTCGTCATATTCGACGGAGACAGAAGACCGTTAGGCAGCTGATCACCACGAGTATAATATCCATTGATTACATAAAATCAAAGAATAACATAGTGGACCCACTGACAAAGGGCTTACCCAAAGATCAGATATTCTGCTTGTCTAGGAAACGGGAAGTAAATAAATATTACAAATGCTAGAAAGGATAAACTACTCAAGATTACAACAAAATGGAAATAAGAACGATTACAAACTCCTTGTGATTTGCTGAGACGAGTGATGACACTCTGTCTTTAAGACAAGATTGCCCCGTATATATCCTTTTACGGTGTCGGGCAATAGTCTCCCAAGATACAACAACAACTTAACAAATGAGCAAATGAAACTCAAGTGTTACTCTAGAAGAACTTTGAATATAGAAAACTTGCTAGAGGGGAAGAAGAAGATTTCAGGGAATTTCTAAGTGTTGAGCAATTGAGCCAAATGCCTCAATTTATAGTGTAAGGAAATGACCCCTCAACTAGTCAACTAATGACCTTCAATAGCCATGTAATGACACTTATTGAGGGGTTACATTCAGCCAAATAATGGCTGAATTCATGTGCCAAATAATGGAGATTCAATGCTCCAAAACCAGCCCAAGAGTCAAAACTTTCAATCTTCCCGTCGCAACATTATGACTCTGAAGCGCCGCAACGCCTCGGCTCCAGTAGCCCAACCACCAATTAGCGTCGCAGCTCTGCCATGGGGGCGCCGCGGCTCCGACGGTGTTGCGCCGCGGCTCCGACGGTGTTGCGCCGCGGCCCTTCACGGCTCCGCGGCGATTTCCGACTCGTTTCATCTTACACTTCGTACACTTCTTCCTTCGTTTACCAACGTGGAATACTTGTCATTTGGCCAACAACCGTCCATCATTCTATGTCTCAAACGTATTACGTATGTACCAATATCTATTTCACTAATGAAATTTAAGATACTTGGCACTACGTGTACACGTGTGTGGAAACGACGTTTCCGACGCGCGGGCCCCCAATTGTTTGAGTCATAAATAATAGGATAAATTTAATTCCACATTAGTAAATTTTCAACGACGACTCCTAATAATATTGATTAAAGTGTTTAACATAATAATGTGAGTTTGATTTTCACTTCTCCTTTTTCCCTTTCCCTTAACCGACAATGCAATAAAATATTAAAAAATGAACAAAAATAATGGTTAGGTAGTTTATGTTTGATCCAGTGTTATGAAGTTCATTCTCAATCAGAAAGGAAGAAAAAAGTCTCAATCAAAAAAACCGAATTAGTGGACTATTTACGGAACTATAAACGTGTAAACCGAATAAAATATTATCAAGACCTTTTCTTTGATTGCAAAATTGTCGTACAAAACATAGAAACAAATAAATTTCAATTTTAATGGTCCACAAATCAAATCAATTATACAATCAAATCTCTCTATAATTATCTAGGGCTGGCCAGTGGGCCGGGACAGCCCGACCCCGACCCGAGCCCGTCCCGAGCCCGCCCGGTCCCGCCCCGACCCCGCCCAAAAAAAAAAAAAAAAAAAAAAATTACGGGGCGGGACTCGAACTCGGGACGGGACGATGTCTCGTCCCGCGAGACCCGAGCCCGCCCCAGCCCGCGAGACCCGAGCCCGCCCCCAGAGCCCGCGAGACCCGAGCCCGCCCCGACCCCGACCCCGACCCCGCCCTTTGCAAAAATGGCCGTTGCACCAACGGCCATTTTAGATTATGGCCAGTTGGCAACAAACCATTTTAGCCCCCCCCCCTCCCCCCAACCCCCTACCCCTTAATATTTATTTTTAACCCATAAGTTATTATATTTACACTTTAACCCAATTTTTCAACTATAAATAACTCATTTTCTCTTCATCTTTCTCACAAATCTTCCTACAATCTCTCTAATTTCTCAATATATCTCTCTACAATTCTACATTGTTTGCTAAATATTCAATTTTATTTATTCATTTGGGAATTGGTAGTGAAGTTGGCAACTAGCTTGAGGATCTTCCATCGAGCAAAGTTTCAATTTTCAACCTCTCGATTACACGTCGACGTTACGTCGGCGTTTGGTACATTCGTTCCTTCATTAAATTATTATTGTCTGTGTTACACCTCATAATTTTAAGACTATAATTAGAGGACGTAATTAAGGAGGTAAGATTTGAATCTTGGATATAGAGTATATTTATATATGCTAATCCGGAAATTAGTATACAAGAGGATGTGATTCCGGAAAGATGTTGGTCACAATAAGGGTGACGTTGGATACTTATAGCAATAATTGTATATTCCCGTTATGGAATAGTATTGTATTATAAAATTATGACATTGAGGATACGAGGCTTATGAAATTCTCGGGAATTAAAAGAAGTGGGTTTGAGATTTATTAATTGAAGAACTTGGGGGCCAAAGTGTAAAAAGGAAAATCAGATTTTTTTTATAATAAACCTACACTTACCTCTTCATCTTCTTCTACACTTAAACAAAAAAATAACTATCCTCTCATTCTCTCCTCTACACTATTCCGAAAATCACCCTCCACCCATAACCAAAATTAAGGTTGTTATCTTCTCTTCCTAGACTACATTCTTCACCAAAAATTAGAAGCAAAACAACACCAAAAGCGATGCGAAAACAAAGTGGCAAAAAACGACAACTTGCTTGCCGAAAACTTGCCCAGAAAATTGGGATTTTTGGGATGAAATTTTGGAAGAAAAATGTGTAGGGATGATGGCTTAACATTGTATAACACTTGCATGTCAATTGGAGTTGAAGAAGTGAACAAAAAGGAGGAGAAAAATTACAAAACAAAGGGGATTTCCGGAAAACAGTGGCAGAAAATTTCGGACTGTTTTGACGAATTTGAGGTATAAAAATTCTTCTTTCTATGATATAATTGGAATGCATGTTGTTAGAATTAAGGTAATGAATTTGTGTTAAGAAAGAATTGGAATTTAAGCATTGCATGTGACCATTTTTGGCTAGTTGCCAATTTGGGACAGATTTTGGTGTTGTTGGATTCGTTGGTTATTGTGGTTATTATTATCACTAATTGCATGATGGAATTGAAAGGAAATATGGAGATTTAGTTGGAATTAGTTATATGGAAGTATTAAAATCCGAAATTTGGATTATAGGAATTAAGATAAGAGTTATGGAATTATGACATGTTGTGGCCAAGAACTTGCATGAAATTGTTGGACATGTTGTGATATATATGGACTGTTCTAGGGGCTGTTTTGTGGTGCTATAATTCTGGAAATTTAGTCACCATTATGCATGTTTAAGTGTGGTAATTTCTAAGGTAAGTCCTAAAGGAATAAGGGTGTGGAAAGGCATAGAAAGGCTTCACATTCTACCCTCGTTGTTGTTGAAACATGGGCTGTTTTGTGGGCTGTTTTTAAGGTGGATTAAGAGGCTAAATTTACATGAGAAGTGGGTGTGTAAATTCCCTTTATTGTTGTCTTGGTTGTGCCCTTAATTGGTGCTTGTTTATTGATGTTATTAGCCTCGTTTGAAAGTTGTGGAAACATGTATAAACAGGGGAAGTCTTTGCCCGAATTTTTATAAAATAAGAAGTCGTTATTCGATATAAAGTATGCTAGCGATCATAGAATTGACGAACGTATTACCATTATTATAGGTTGAAGTTCTAAATCGAGACGTACTCTAATATAGAGTTGATTAGTTCGTCTGAGAGGTATGTGAAACTCTTACTTCTTTCTTTTTGGCATGATTTAATGAAAGTACGGCGGACGTACTTAATTCTTATACGCTTTAATTCCTAATGAGGATTGTTATGAGAAGTGCCTATGAGTTTTCAGCAAAGAGTTTATTATGACATTATTACAATGATTTTATTGAGAGTCAGATGATAATTTTTACTTGCATATGGTTACTCACGATATCTACTCGTGCTAAGTGTTACTACTTCACCTCACCGAGTCCCGGCCGGTTACGACTCGTGCACGCCTTGCATTGTTCACCGAGACCCTCACTAGAGGGCGGGTTACGCAGGATGGATCCATAGATGAGAGATGATTTACCGAGTCCCGCATGGGCCGGTTATGATATGATTCCACCGAGTCCCGCACTAGTGGGCCGGGTTACGTTACGGTATATATATATGTATATGGACGAGCATTCATGTTTTCTTGCCTTGACTCTCATTTTTATAAGGCACGACCGACTTTTATGGTTTATGGCACAAACTTGGATTTGGATCCCGATTTTTATACCGATCTTCTGTTTCGTTGGCTACTTATGATCTCATATGCAGTATTTCATGTTTTACATACTCGGTACATTATTTCGTACTGACCCCCTTTCCTCGGGGGGCTGCGTTTCATGCCCGCAGGTACATGTTTTCAATTTGGTGAACCTCAGGCCTAGGTTCCTACTCGGCGAGTTGGAAAGCTCCTTTGATCCGAGCTTTGTCATTTTGGTACCGAACCTCTTTTAGACTTCTGTTTGTATTTAGGGGCACGACGGGGCCCTGTCCCGTCATATGTCGTTATTCTTCTTATAGAGGTCTGTAGACAGTGGTGGGTTGTACTTATGTAAGGGTTATAACTCTGTTTTGGTCACCATGCTATTGTATTCTGTGTTAGGGCGTTTCCATGTATATACGTTAGTATTCGTTGGCGACCTTGTCGCTTGTCCGTTATATTGTGTTGGCTAGTTGTGACTCCTCAGGAGACATGTATATTCGGGGGTAAAGGCAGCCTTGTCGGCTTGCCTACCCTGGCATATGTTGCTATTGCGGCGTTATGCTGCCGGATTTCAGACTCATTACGTGTTAGTTGGGTTATATATGACAGGTTAGTATAATGACGTCATTAGGGCGGTTAGTCGCGGCCCGTTGGGTCGGGTCGTGACAGTCTGTTTATTTAGTTTAGATCACTTAATTTTATTGTCTTTAATTATTTATTTATTATCATAATTAAAATGGAAGGATTAAAAGGTATGTTTAAGGGTAAGGGTAAGGGTGCTTCTTCTAGTAGGGGCAACCAGGGCAAGGGTACTTCTTCTAGTCATCTTATTCCTACACATGATGATTTTGTTGATACTCAACATTTTCCTACAATACCATTAGATTTAGACCAGGAGCTATTTTCTGGAACTCAAGAAGACTTTAATTTAGACGATGATCTAGATGATATACCCACTAATGTTGATGACAACACACCCACTAGTGCACCTTCAACCGAAATACCTCCTATTCCCCCTAGTATGAGACGAGGTCCAAAGAAAACGACCATTAAAATAAGATGCATGGACATTTTTTGATAGGGACGTAGAGAATCAAGTAGCCATATGTAAAATTTGTAAAAATGTTTTAAAATTTAAAACTCGGAAAAGGTCACGGTGGGACGGGGTTTAATTAGACACTTAGTAAGTGCTCATCCAGCTAGGTATGCCCAATACCGTGCTTCAAAACCGGGTGCGCAAACGCCCGCTCCATCGGGACAAGGTTCACATACCGATATCGTCCCGACCAAGTACGTGGGTCAAATTAACCCTATGACGGGGGGAATTGTAGGCTCTAAATACAATAAACATAGAGATAGGGAAGCAATATCAAAATTAGTTGTCATGGAGGGTTTGCCTTTTTCATTTCCTTCATCTCCCGGTTTATTCATTACATTAGAGATATATATAATCCTGCTTTTAACGGTTTTCCTAGATCAACCGTTAAGAGAGATGTATTTAAATTCGCGCATGAATATCAACAATATTTACGTTTTTCATTATATCATTTTAATGGCAAAGTATCCATCACGTCTGATATAGGTCGTAGTACTAACGGCCATGATTATTTAACTGTAACTTGTCATTGGATAGATTATAAATAGTCTATGCAAAAACGTATTTTAGCGTATAGATATATAGATGATAGGCACACCGATACTTTTATTGCGTAAAATATTTATCAAGTGTGCGATTATTACGAATTACCGATAAAATTATGACTATTACATTAGATAACGCTTCTAGTAACAATTACACAATTACAATTTTAAAAAATAGTTTAACTCCGTCTTTTCCGACCATTTTCATATAAAATGCGCGTGCCATATATATAACTTAATTGTAAAGGATGGTCTATCACTTTTTGAAGACATTCTTAGTAAAATACAATTTGCTATAAACTTTATTTTTAAAAGTAATAAAGTACAACGTAGAAAAGAATATAAAAAAATTTGTCATGATTGCCAACTACCTTTTAGAAAAATTCCACAAGAAGTATCCACTAGGTGGAATTCTTTATACGAGCAACTACTTGTTGCTTATGACTATAAATTACCTATAACTTTATTTTTTAACTCTCATAATAAAAAGCCAAATTTGATATGATTTTAGATAGTGATTGGGAAAAAATTTCCGAACTTATTGTATTTTTAGAGAAATTTTTTCAAGCAACAAAAGAATTTTCCGGTATATATTATCCTACTATTTCAACTATGTTATTTTATATAACTCTAATATTTTTATTACTTAGTGAATATATGGAAAAACCAAATTATAAGGCGACTATTAAAAAAATGTTTCTCAAAATTAAAAAATATTTTATTCCTATTCCCTCTATTTATATTATTGGTTATGTATTAAATCCTACTATTAAAATAGACGGTACAAAATCACTAATTGAAACTATTTACGATTGTATAGAAGTACTACCACCTCCAAGTCCCAAAAATCTAAATCACCCACCACCTATTGAACAAACTAAAGAAGAAGTGTTGTCTAGCGTAGAACACCAATGCAAAAATATATATAGATTTTATCAACAAGAAAATGCTAGTAACTTACCGGCTTCCATACCATCTTCTTCATCTTCAACACAACCTCACAAAAGACATGCTTTGTTTACGCGCTAGTATTGAAAGCCTCGAAATAGAATGTGCGGCCGTACCTCTACTACTAACCAAATTAGCGAGTTGGATATTTTTGTTTTGCGGGGTTACATGTACGTATCAAGAAGTTATCAATGAAGATGGACATGAAGACTTGCCAAATACTCGGAGGGGGGAATGAGAAGACCTTTTCGACACTTTCAATGATGGCTCGAGATGTTTTGAACATTCAAGCGTCGTCAACCGCGTCGAAAGCGCTTTTTCGCGAGCAGATATCAAATAGGAGACCACGTACACTCATTAGCTCGGAGACAACTTGGAAATTGCGTATTATTCGTAGATTGGATACGAGCGGAGCGGAGAAGGTGCGGTCAACCGGAGATCAACGAAGAAGATGATGAAAACTACAACGAAATCTTAACCGAAGGTAGTGGAAGCGACGTAGATCAATTTGACCAACAAATACCAATTCCAACCGAAGAACCACATGAAATCATCAAGCAATTAGAACGGGTTTTTTTGAGAATGTAATTTTTTTAATTGTAATTTTATTATGTAATTTGTAACTTTTGGACAACACCACAAAGTTGCAATTTAGATTTTAGACAATTGTATTTGTATTACAAAAAAATCATATGTCTATTAAATAATATAAGAGGCACAAAAAACAAATTGGGATGTTTTTATTACACTATCTTGTTTTGTTTATTGAGTTTTTTTTATACATATGTTATTTTTTTTTAAAAAAAAAAAAAAAACCGCCAGATCCCGACCCGAGCCCGACCCCGACCCGAGCCCGTCGGGCTCGGGATCGGGACGGGACTTGCTCCGATCCCGCCGCAGACCCGACCCCGCCCCTTCTCCCGTCCCGCCCCGACCCCGACACCGCCAGACCCGGCCCGCCAGACCCGAGCCCGGCCCACTGGCCACTCCTATAATTATCATTCGCTATAACAACATTTCACTATAACGGTCCGATTTTCTCCAGAACCATTTTTAATGTTATATTTTACTTCTCTATAACAACATTCTATCTATAACAACAATGACATCATTATAGCGGTACACTCTTTATAAAATTAACTCTTTATATTATATATAAAAAATAAAATATCAAAATATTTATGACAATCATCAAAGGAAAGATTGAATTCCTTTTTGCTCAAAGTTTGGACAAAAATCTTCATCAATTCAAGCGTTATATTATCACTAAGAGACTAAAATTTACGAAACAACCTACAATTGTAGAATGTCATTCTCCCTTATTGGAAAAATACTGAAATTCTACCTAAAGGTGAAAATTCCCAATATTAATAGTGAAAATTTAGAACTTGTTGACGAGGTTGGTAGTGTGTTATCACTTATAGCCCAAATTCCATCTCATGACACCAATCAAGAAATTAATGCTACCACTTATACGAGTTTGACACAACTCTTTCAATCCTTGAAACTTACATTGATGAAGATATTATTGCACAAGTAATTGGAGTAGAAGAACAAGAGACAACGAATACAGAGGGTGACAACGAAAGTGTTGATAAAGAGCCTCAACCTATTGCTACTTGGGGTGAGATATAATGATCAAATGTTAAGCTCTTAGACAGTCTTCAAGGGCCATTGAATTCCCTTTTGTTGAAAGTTTGGATAAAATTCTTGTCAATTCAAGCGTTACAATTGTAGAATTCTTACGTCAAAATTGAAATTATATTTAAATTCTCAATTAATTTTAAATGCATATGTTCCTTAGATTTCAATTCTTTATCGGTATGGTACAACTAATCATGAATTTATTTATAATTTATTAGTCTTTTTAATTTTTAATTCATGTGATATGAAAATCAATTGAAATTTTAAAATTAACAAGTATATTATTTTAGTTTATTAGCATAAAAAGTACAGAAAATAATTCTTTGCGTACTTTCGTTTATAACGGTTAAATGAGATCCAAACATGAAATTCCAGTATACATATATAATAACACCTCATTATAGCAATCATAAATTTTTTGAACAAACGCTGACACTATAAAGAGGTTTTACTGTAATTTTATAGATAGGAAAACCTTCATTTTGACCACTGTTTATTTGTTATTTAAGCATTCTAACTTTAACAATTGAGTATATAAAAATATCAAAACTATTGCTAAACCCACTTATATTACTTCTCCTGTTTATTTGCTAATCTTTAATATTGCCTTTAAAATTGAACTTATGCCTAGCCGATCATAAGTTTTTTAAGAGCACAAAGCAAAATCCATAAAAAATCATAATGTAAAAATATAAACTTATGACTTACGAAAATATTTACATATGGGATAATTAAAGATCAGCACAAAGTAGGGCCAAAAGTGAAAATGAACCCGCAAGGGTAGCCAAGTTGGTGTAGCAGTAGAGCGCGGGACCGCAAGGTCACGAGTTCGATCCCCTGCATAAACCTTCTTGGTTGAGCCAGTCACACATGGCTTGTCAAGTGTGGTTAATCAGCTGACGTGATTTGCAGGCTATTACGTCAGTCCGGGGTTTACCCTATGCGCATTCGAGAGAGTAGCGGCTGCGGGTTACTTCGTAAAAAAAAAAAAAAAGTGAAAATGACCCCTAAAAAGTGTATGTATACTACTATACTTACTGGTCTACCAATTTTGCTGCTCTGTCAATCAATATATTAGGCTAAAATAAAATTTCGCAATGAAATAATAAAAATTCACATGAAACAAAAAAGAATCATAATTTCGCGAAAAAAGTAAGGTTCTTTCTTCCAAGAAGATGAACCCAATCAATCAATAATACACTCTTCAAACCCTAACCAATTTTCTCTCTCTACCTATACGTACATATATTCATATCTATTCACGTTGTTGTAATTTCTGATCATTTACATTTCTTCTAGGTAATTCGTTTGACCGTATTGCCCTTCCAGTTTCTTCTAATTTTCAGATCATATCATCATACCAGTGTTTCCAAGGGCAATTTTGTCCAGATCTGAAAATATATCTCTAATGGATGACCTGGATGTGTTGGCTCGAGATTTCGGGTTTAGACCCGCTGGAAAATCAGCTCCGATGAGATCCGACGGTGGAGATCAACGTCGTTCCTCTTCCGTCCGATCATCATCATCAGCGTCTTCACCATTGTATGATGATGACGTGTTCGGTGGACCTTCAAAATACACGAAGCCTAGTAATAACAACAACAATAATAAATCCTCGTCGATGAATGATATCAATTACGATTCAATTTTCAAGGATTCGAATAGCCATAACAACAACAACAATAAGACATCGTATGTTCCCGTGTATGATAAGCCAGTTTACGATGATGATATTTTCGATGGATTGCCAGGATTGAAGAGCAAATCACCATCACAACCGAAGATTAAGGACGAGCACTTTGGTGATCTGTTGGGGAATTTGAAGTCAAATGAGAAGGTAACAGAACCGAAGAGTAGTACGAGCTCGAGTGTCCGAGAATTTGATGATTTGTTAGCTGGTTTTGGGAGTAACACTTCCACCACTAATAAGAGGTACTTGATCATATTTCTCAAAGCTCCACTTGCACTATGTTTGGATGGTTGTTATATATTGTTTCATAATATATCGTGTTGTATAGATTGTACTTGCACCGGTTTTGATGAATATAATGTTTGGATAGATTGTACCGTTTCCCATTACATAATGTCACACATCAACAATTTGAAGGATAAACCTACAAGAAAAGTTGGGTACGAGATAGAGCTACTATAAAAAGGTAGGGTAAAGATAATATATGATTATTAGGTAATAAGTAAAGACAAAATGAGAGGGACAAATGCCACACATCGTATTGGTGCATGGTGGATGAAATGGAGGCTCACATCTGGAGTCTTGTGCGATAAAAATGTACCACAAAAACTTAAAGGCAAGTTCTATATGGTGGTGGTTAGACCAACTATGTTGTATGAGGCGGAGTGTTGGTCAAGCAAGATTTCGCACATCCAAAAGATGAAAGTTATGGAGATGAGGATGCTGAGAGGGATGTGTGGGCATACAAGGAGGGATAAGATTAAAAATGATGATATCTGAAACAGAGTGGGAGTGACCTCGGTGGAGCATAAGATGCGTGAAATGAAGTTGAGATGGTTCGGGAATGTGCAGCTACACAAATGTCTAGTGCGGAGGTGTGAGAGGTTGGCTATGGAAGAGTTCATGAGGGATAGAGGTAGGCCGAAGAATTATTGGGAGAGGTGATTAGATGGGATATGACGCAGGTGCAACTTACTGAGGACATGACCTTAGATAGGGGGTTGTGGAGGACACATATTAGGGTAGACCGGTAGTAGGTAGTTGAGCGTAGTCCTACTTACACTTACACACCGGTAGTTGTAGTGTTATTATTGTAGCCCTGCTTAGCCTATCATACTAGTAGACGCAGTATTGTTTTATAGTCCCCAGTCATTGGATTTCTGCTGCTGTATGTTCTTTCGTGTACTTTGTTTATCTTATTTATCTGCGTTAGTTACTGCTTCTTTTTTTTAGAATCTTTTATCATGGCTTATTCACTTTTGTTACCATCATTTTCATATTGCTTTAAATTTCTTGTCCGGGTCTGACCGTTTCTCTTACTTTGCTTGTGCTTATCCTTTGTCTTGAGCCAATGGTCTTTATGAAACAACCTCTCTACTTACCAAGGTAGGTAAGGTTTGCGTATACTCTACCCTCACCAGACTTATGTTGTTGTAAGTAAAGACAATGAGGAGAAAAAAAAAGAAAAGGTAATGATGCGATCACACCAACCAGTCGTTAAACAAAATAAGACTTTTCGACGTTACATAATGATGGATTCAATGATACTGTATGATAAAATGTAAGTAACAATCAAAACAAACAATGTATTTAAACTAATAACACAATACAATACAAATGGTAACAACCGTCCAAACAGAGTGTAAAGTAACAGCCAGAGTTACAAAATTTAGGCATAGTTGTTAAAGTTATTTATGTAGATCAAACCTAGTTTGTGATTGAGGCGTTGTTATTGTAAAGTCTGACATGATTGGATTTGACTCAATTGCAACTAATGTCGATTTGAGTTCTCCATCGTTCTATTGCACAAGCAGAAAGACATTTTCAAACACCTATACGTAAAATTTTATTGGGTTGCAGATCACTACTTTGGAATTTGTTCAATTAGTTTGTTTAGGTAATTTGGTGAGTAGTTTTATATAGTCTGAACTTGGTATGAGCTGTTCTGTGGATTGACATGTAATTGAGTAAGCTCTTGAAGATTTTAGAGATACATACAACAGCTAGGCTTCAATTCATACTAGCTGCAATCGGCTGTTTTAATATTCATTCCGTTAAATTTGGATCCGCATTCCATTACTCAATTATTTTAGATCGTACAAACCTCTAATCAATTCGGAAACAACCTCTCTATCTCCAAGAGGTAGGGGTAAAGTTCTGCGTACATTTTACCCTCCCCAGGCCCCACCTGTGGGTGCACTGGGTATGTTGTTGTAGCTGTATTTAGTTAATCAATTAAATTGTGCAAACTTTTATGCCCTTTTATTAGAGCAGCCATATTATATGTTTTGAATAAAGATTAGTGACATTGAAAATAATCGAAAACGAAAAAGAGAGTTCACTGACATCAACATAATTTGTTTTGTGAGTCAACCTTGAAATGTGCCCTTATATAAAGCAGTTTAGTTATCACGATTTGCTGTTGAAAGCTGTCTTCTATTTAAAAAAAACTGGTCTTCTATGTGCTTGTGTCTTGTATGGACTTATTTCCCCTTTGATTTTTATTTATTTTCCTTTCGGGGTGGGGGAATAAGGGGGTTATGGACTAGCAAGGGGAGAATATTTTTACTTCTATAGAATCATACAAACATTATTGGTGATAAGGGGGTAAAAAGGTATTTGGATACTGCAGAAGGCCATCTGCTCACTGGTCATACTGTGTGTACATGTAACATACTACTGTCTAGGGTATGTCTAGGGTATTTGGATACAACTTGAAAGGGCTAACATGTAACGAATGTTGCCCTCTTGCATGTTGAATAGGATAGCCATATGGAATGTATTAGAAGTTCTCGTATTCTTTAGCTTTTGGAAACTCCGTATTTATTGTTAATATATGGAAGTACTTCCCATATTATATCTATATGCTCCCGATAGGCGAAATGCTATAATTAGGTGAAGAACAGTGTATTAATAGTGTATTAACGCTAAGAGGTGGCAAACTGTGGTACTTTATCCATAATTGCAAAAAAAAGTTGGTAGTACTTTACGCAAATAATAAAAATAAAAATATGTAACTATTATAGCAGAATGGCTATAATTCTGGTTATCTTTCTCAAATTTGTAGTAAAAGTTAGTACTTAGTAGTTTGTGTGTCTTATCGTAAAATGAAGCCAGTTCATTTCTCCATTAGTCCTTTCACTTTTCATGAATTTCTTTTTAAATTATCAAAGTGACTAGAGAAAATTAGACTGGGTCTTTTTAATAAATAAATATATAGAAAGAAGAAGACAAGATAACAGGGTTATCTCAATGGAAAAACATTGATTAGACTGTATTTGACATTCAGGTGCATTTTTCCTTGGCATATCAGTTGTGAATTAGTGTTGTGGATTAGAATAAATTGATGTACTCAAAAGTACGGTGTAATTGTTATCTTATCTTTGTTATCCTGCAATTCAATTGTCTAATTAGGGACAGGTGGTTTTGCACAGGTCATTTACAGAGTCTAGTCATTACTCCAAACCCACTGGAAATCCAAATCGAAGTTCTAGTGTGCTGGATGACCCTTTTGCAGGCTTAGAGTCAACCTCAATGCTGGCTTCGTCTTCCCCGGGGAGTTCATGGATCCACTTGAACAGATTGGTCAGCTTGGTAAATCTGGAAATGCAAAATCTGAACCTTCATCGGTTAGTGGAGGAGTTCTTGATGATTTAGATCCACTGAATGGTTTTAGTAAGTCTGTCCCTCCATTATATCCTGCTAGGAATAACAGAGGGATGGAAGGGAGCCCTCAAAGGGCAGGGTCAGGAAGGAGCGACACACAAACCTCTACTTCTAGAGAAAACATTGGAAAATCTTCTTCTAGATCTTCTGAGAGCCGCTCAGAGAAAAAGGTGCCGGGGGATGATTTTCAGGACTCTCCTCTGTTTGACATGCCTTCAGCTGATCCTCAGAGATGTTTTGGTCAAGCTGGTTCCTCTCCGTATGCAAGTAGCAATATCCATGAAACAAACTTTGAATCAGATATGTCCCCAAGATCAGAGGAACAAATGCAGCCTTATGATGATGTGTGGCTTAGTGTATCAGAGATTCCTCTTTTTACACAACCTACAAGAGCTCCACCTCCATCACGACCTCCGCCTCCAATTCCACGGCGAAATTCAAAGTCGGAGGCTAGTTCCTTTGCTTCAAATGCAAGAAAGAAGGGTGACGGATATTCTTCTTCTCCAAGTTACAACCAATATTCTCAAAGTCCTAAGCCTGTTCGTCCTGCAGCCAAGAGCCCTCCAATTTCTCAGTTGGACGAACTTGATGAATTTGCCATGGGTAGGTCTCACCATAGTGTGGATGAAAGTGCAGACATTGTTTCTGGTGAAGATATGAATGCAAACTCAGTAGCTGCTGCATCAGCAGCTGCGATGAAGGAGGCTATGGATAAAGCTCAGGCCAAATTTAGACATGCTAAGGAAGTTCGAGAAAGAGAATATGCAAAGGCAGCTAAGAGTAAGGAGGCTGTAAACCTGGACAGGGATGAACAAGCCATGCATGGGACACAAGAAAAAGAATTGAGAGAAAACAAGGAGAGATTAGAACGTGAACGTCAACAGAGAGAAAAAGAAGAGGAAGAGAGAGCACAATGGAAACTTGAGAAGGAGAGGGAGAGAGCTAGACAGATAGAAAGAGATAGGGGTAGGCAAGCTGTAGAAAGGGCTACTAGGGAAGCACGCGAAAGAGCAGGAGCAGAAGCTAGAGACAGAGCTGCTGCTGCTGCTCGTTTAAAAACCGAAAGAGCTTCCGTCGAGAAGGCTGCAGCTGAAGCTCGAGAACGGGCTGAAAAGGCTGCAGTTCAGCGAGCACAAGCGGAAGCCCGTGAAAGAGCTGCAGCAGAAGCTAGAGAAAGAGCAGAAAAGGTAGCTGCAGAAGCAAGGGAAAAGGAAGCACATGAGAAAGCTTCAGCTGCAAAGGCTGAGGCTGAGGCTGAGGCAAGGCGTCGAGCAGAACGAGTTGCAGTAGAAAGGGCAGCTGCAGAGGCTCGTCAGAGAGCTGCTGCAGAGGCTCGAGAAAGGGCGGCTGCTGCTACAAGGATGAACCAACAAAAGAACGATGATGATCTTGAATCCTTTTTCAACATGGGTTCTAGAGCCAACAGTGCACCAAAGACAAGAACAAGTTCTGTAAGTGTAAACAAAACAACAGAAGATATCAATTTAAGCCTCTTGCAGTGCTCTATCTTTTGTTCTTCATTTTGGTAACTATTTCTTTTCTTCCCCTGTCATTTCTAGGAGACTTCATCTGCTTCACAGTTTCAGAACAAGGCAGGTGCTGGAGGGCCAAAGCCAACATTTTCATCTACCACAACCTCCTCCAACAGGACAAAGGCATCTTCAACCACAAGTTTTGTTGATGATCTCTCTTCAATTTTTGGAGGTACCTACTTTTCTGCTGCTTCACTAGCAAAATTCACGGAGTTAGACTGTACTACTAGGAAAGCCTCACAGGCTAGAGCAACTACCTTGGCGACTTTTTACTTTCTCCAAGTTTACCCTCAATTGAATTTATCTCACGCAATAACAACTTAATTCAACTCATCAGTTAATAGCAGTTTTTTCTTGGATAACTCCCTCAATTGTACAGAAGGTGCCTTTTTATAACTGTATCAATTTCTCCCCCATTGGTTTTTATATTGTATTTATACTTTAAGAAGTCATCTAGGGAATAATATGCTTACAGACAAACTAATGGCATATCAACTGCGTGTGACGTTGTTTTTTAGTCTGTCTCATCTATTTCCTGAATACTGAATTATGTTACTTAACTAGCTGCCACGTCATCTGGAGACTTCCAAGAGGTTGAAGGGGAAACCGAAGAAAGAAGAAGAGCTAGATTGGAACGCCATCAAAGAACTCAGGATCGTGCGGTATCCCCCCTTGGCTCATGTGTCTTTCCTCTCATGTTTGGATTGTCAGGGAAAATTTACGTTTACATCCTTTGAACATGTATTGCATAGTTTAATTCTATGTAATGTATTTTCTCAGGCCAAAGCTTTGGCTGAAAAGAATCAACGTGACCTTCAAGTTCAGATGGAGCAGCAAGAAAGACATGTAAGTACTGTTTTAATAAACTTGCAAAAGTACTTATAAATTAGGCAAGGTTGTATCACTTATGTTACTACACTCCGTCAATTCAGTATATAATGCATGACAGATGCTAGATGCTGTAGCTCGCAACTTTTTTTTATCCCGTTTGAGATTTTACTTCTGAACCTGCATGTCTTATTCATTTTTGTTAAGACACTTGAATCACAAACTTGAATCCAGCATGTAGAAAATTCACTTACTAAAGTGCAATCGAGGGCTAGGGAATGAACCTGTATTTTATATCCTCTTACACACGATACTTAATTTTCACAGCTTATGGCATATACAAGACCTGTAGATGTCTAGGTTTAAGCAAGGTCGCTTGATCTTGTTGTGATTGGAAAGGTTTTCTTTCTTCAAATGTTGCCTACACTTTGGGATCTTGTTTAAAAATGTGAATTTGTCTAACCATGTCTGATATCAGTAGGATCACTTTCTTAATTTTGGTGCTGAATGTATCAAGTTAAACTGAGAAAAATTCTCCTCAAGGCCTCTCTTTTTACGCACGGTGCTATCCTGTATATAGCTAAATGAGTTGAATATTGCTGATTCTTTATTCCTGACTAAAATGTGTGCTGGCAGAGCTTGGGTGCATCAATTCTAGGATGAGCTTGCTTCTGTTTTTTTTTCTCTATTGGCTTTTGTGGTGTCTTTCAGCCTTTTTCCTTTTTTCTTTGATTTCTATGATATGTACGGCGGAGTGTTGGCGAGTCAAGAGCTTCCATGCTCAAAAGATGAGAGTAGCAGAGATGTGGATGTTGAGATGGATGTGCGGGCACACCAGAAGCGATAAGATTAGGAATGTAGATATCCAGGACGAGGTAGGAATGGTCCCCGTAGAGGATAAGATGCGGGAAGTAACACTGAGATGGTTCGGGCATGTGAGGAGGAGAGATGCAGATGCCCCGGTAGGGACGTGTGAGAGGTTGGCCGTTGTGGGCTTGAGGAGGGGTAAAGGTAGGCCGAAGAAGTATTGGGGTGAGGTGATTAGGCAGGACATGACACAACTTCAGCTTATTGAAGACATGACCCTTGATAGGAGGGTGGGGAGGTCGAAGATTAGGGTAGAACGGTAGTGGGTAATCGGTGCATTTCTTTTACATTCCTGGAGTTTTAGCATTATTCTTGTATTTTCTTATTTTTAGATTTCTATTACTATATGTTGTTTCTTTAGCCTCAGTTATCTTATTATCTTGCTATTGTTTTTGCTTGTTGCTACTGCCTAATTTTCGTCCTAAAATGAGCCGAGGGTCCCGGAAACAACCTCTCTACCTTCCCAAGGTAGATGTAAGGTCTGCGTACACACTACCCTCCCAGACCCCACTTGTGGGATTACACTGGGTATGTTGTTGTTGCTTTGACTTCTATGATATGTCTTTGCTGTGATTTTTACTATTTTATCTATGTTATATTTGCTTACTTTTTGTTACAGAGAATCGGTGAGACCCTGGATATTGAAATCAAGCGATGGGCTGCTGGGAAAGAAGGAAATCTGCGTGCACTGCTATCAACTCTGCAATATGTATGTTCCGTTGTATGTTCACTTATATTAGGAGATCAGTTGCACCCCAGAACTGCTAGATTCCACTTGAACACACCAACTTGTTAACAAGAGAAAGGAGAAAATCTGAAAGGAGTTTTTTCGTTGATGAATTGCCAAACAAATGACACGCACATCCGGTCCATTTTGCTGTCTCTGTATTTACTTGCTAATCATAGTCATGTTTTTTCTTTGTGTCGGGGAGTGTGGGTTGGGGGATTGTTTCCTTCTACCTATTCACACCTTGAACAGCACTGGTGTTAAAGGAAAAAAACACCAAGCACACATACATACATAGGAAGCTATCATATCAGATAACAGATTTTTCTTCCAACCATAGAAATTTATGCACCACAAATTTTAAACTTGTATGGAGCATCTACAGAGACCAAAATACTTTGGATCTCTGGAAAATCGGATTTTTCTGATTGACATTCACCAAATTAGTTATTTATGAAAGGGAAAACCTATAATTCCTGATTTTTTTTGATTGTTTGTGCTTCTAATAGAATGGTCTTGATAAAGATCTAAATTGACTTGTGTCATAGGTGCTTTGGCCTGAATGCGGTTGGCAACCTGTTTCTTTGACGGATTTAATTACTGGTGCTTCTGTGAAAAAGGTATATAGAAAAGCAACATTGTGTATCCATCCCGATAAGGTGCAGCAGAAAGGTGCCACCCTTCAACAGAAATATGTTGCTGAGAAGGTGTTTGACATGCTCAAGGTACTTTTATCACTGGTCGACATGATGTTCCATCAGTGCAATATGAATTTGGTTCTTCATTAACATGCCTCCAAATTTCTTGTTAATTAGAGGTTTTACTCCTTTATCACGAGACATTAATAACCAATTAGTCCGTGGTTATGGGCTGGGTGGGACCCATCGAGTCCAAAACAATAATCCCACTTTTTCCCCTGGTATGTTTTTTTTTGAGTGATGGGTCAAGGGTTCTGAACTTTATGAAGCCTGTTAAAAACACGGTGACAATACCAAATTAAAAAGTGAAGCCTGTTAAAAACAGATGTCCTGTGGTTTTATAGGAGGGGTTCTTATGGAGCCAAAAGACTTGAGCAGTCACTGCTTATGTCATTTCTTTTACTCTTGAAGTCTTTTGAGCTCTTTATTAAATTCTATATCTTGCAACAGGAAGCATGGAACAAACTCAATTCAGAGGAGCTTTTCTAGATGCTACGGTCATTCATTAGCTTTGAGCTACCTTTGGAATTTTTTTATAGAAGAGGTAGGAATAGTTTCCAAGCAATGCTCGTGGTGACTGCATCATTTTCTCCTCTCATCATGTGGCATTTGCTGGGCCGGTGGAAGGGGCCTTTATAGCAGTGATGGTAAAGTGCAATATATACTCTGTTGCTGAAATTGATGGGAGTGCCAGAGACATTTGTGGTGAATGGCACTGATAAATGTCGGCGTTGTTAATTATGTGCAGCATGAAAGGAGCATTGTATCATTGAATTGTGAAGTTATACAAAATGTATTTTTCCTATTCATTTATGTCAAAAGTTTTTTTTGTTTCCGTATGAGAAGAACAAATCTCTCTTCCATCATTTTTTAAACTGATGTTATATTGAGTATCAGAATGATATTTTTGCATGATGTGAAAGGTGAAGTTTAATGTGAACTTTAGTCTTCAGAGGCAAATTTTGCACTTTCACGCTTGAGTTAGGATGATGTGATGGGAGTGTTTTACCCCTGCAGTTGAGTTTGAACTGATTTTGGACGCTCCTATGCTTTTCCTTCAGTCTGAGATAGGCTACTAGCTACTTGTGGTAAGTTGAGTGAAATTTCTTTTTCCATGTAATTGTGCTCGATGTTTTTTAGCCAAAACTAGTCTAAAATTTAAATATTATTGTTAGAATAACGGGAGTTTAGTGCACCGAGTTGTCCTTTTTATTGTTATAATAGCTGACAAAGACCAAAATCTGCTTTACAACTTGCACTAATTTTTTTCTTTCTCAAACTAGGATCAAACACCAACTCTCTCAAACTTAAAAAGTAATATGATCCGAATAAAAACAAAATCAAATGACAAGTTTCATATCATTTTATTTTAAATACAAATAAGGATTAATTTGATTAAATAAACAATGCACTTTCTTAGAGATCAGGGCAACAATAATTGATGAAGCAAAAGGAGAAATAATAAAACCTGACGGGCTTTCCTCAAGGATTCTTGAAAACGAAAATAAAAGCTGCAAAAATTGGACTACCACAATAGATCATTCAAAACCCTCCCTTCATCACACAGAAAGCATGGACTCATCACACCTTCTCTGATGCTCAACTGAGAATATCACCGGAAAGTTCAAAGGAAACAAGCGGCGGCGGCGGCGCGTTGAATAACATTCGGAGATGCCGGAACATCCTGTTGCAGACTCATCAACCACCGACAACACCGTAACCGTGAAACGTTATGCTCCTCCTAATCAGCGGTATCATAATCGTTTTCATATACGAATCGATCTTTCTAATTACGGACATGTTTTATTGAATTGTTAAATTTGAACTTGTTTTTTTTAATTGATTTAATGTGATTTTGTCCTTTTTTTTTACCAGGAATCGTTCACTCAGTAGGCGAAAATCTGGAGGAGGTAAATTTTTAGCTATTTAAGGACTACATTTTATTAATTGAGATTATGTTAAGCTTAATGCCTTAATTTACATGTAATGTAATTTTTATCATCAAGAATAATCTCATGTAAAAGATAAACACAAGTAAGCTACTAATAAGCTTGTTGTAGCACTCATGATGAGCATTGTGTTCATCTTACATAGCTATTTTTGTTCTCAAATGACCTATAAAAAAATCTCCTTTTGCTCTCAAATATAGTATGCACATCATTAGCAGTACAACAGTGTTTTTGAAATATCAGATGGTGATTAGCATGTGTTGATAATGACAAATTTGGAAGTGTGAAGTCCGTAAGCTGTAATTCTATGTTTCTCAGGCTCTCCAAAAATGTTGCCGTACCCGTGTCGGATCCTCAAAAAATGCACTAGTTTTGGAGGATTTTACATGCACCCGGTGGCATTCTAGAAGAGTCCGAGCAACATAGAGCTGTATTGTAGTTAAATTTCCGATGAAATGAGCTAACTCTAGTGGGACATGAGGATGCATTATAACTTATAAGATTGTCTCTATAAATTATAATTGCTGTCAATCAGTGGAACCTGTTCTTTTGATCTTTTAAGCTAGCATTTTAAAGTTGATTACTTCAATGTAACTCCCTATATTTCTTTCTACTTACTATTGTACTATTGATTCTTAGAAAAGAAAGCAGCTTCCATTTTCGGCTTTGCTACAGACGCATTCGACTAGATTTTATAAGTTTTTTTAGGGGCTCTTTGTATCACGTTTTTTTTTATCTGTTATCAGCTAGTAGAATTGAACTTTCTCTATGTTTATACGTGGTAGACTAGTAGACACCAAGAAGATGAGCCAATGTCCAACCCTGAGAAAACACAAGGGAAGATAAATAGTTCCTAAAATCTGAGTTGAATTATTGACATAGAATAAAACCTAAAACGAGTGTTATATCTCAACTGGCTGACTAGTTTTATTTGTGATGTTTCGAAGAAGTAGGATAACTGGTGTTCTTTGCCTATGGATGTTTGGCTATATTTAGTCTTTTAAACTAGGAATCTAGATCATTTTTCTCTAATGGTTTAGTTTACAGATCGACTTGAACGAGCTAGCAGCTATGCTAGTGATGGAGAGAAGAACCTAGTCAGTGCCTCTAAGTCTACGTCTACCGTAGCTGATACTGGTGGTGTCAATCAAGCGAATGAGTATCCTCCAACAAGGTTAATACCTCTACAAGGATGTTCCATAAGTGAAGCTTTTCAGCTACTGAATGACCGTATGTTTCTTAGATCAAATCATGAACTCCTAAATTTATCAATTCCATTATCTATTTAATCACTTTTATCTCAATTACATTGTCATACCTACCATATCTTTTTCAGTTCTCCCTTTTTCTGATGCATTTGCTGTGCTGTTTCATTATTCAGATTCAATTGTTTTTTCCCGTTAAGTTTTGTTTTGTATGTCTATAGCATTTTGCTTTGTGAATTCCTTCATTCTCTTTGTTATCAACACCAATGTTGAGCTCTCGGTAGATACTGAATTCATACAGTGAAGTATAAGAGATCAATGGTGATTTGGCTTTTGATGTGATTCTTCCCATCATTAATGAGCATGACCTTCGATCCTAGGCAGTAGAACACCATAGTAACATCACGTGCCTTAGTCAATTGTAGGTGTATTTACAACGACGGCGTCTTAGGCCTAAACAAGTTGGGGTTGGCTATATGAATCCTCACTGCCCACGTTCAGTTCTAGGTGTATTTGCATATATTAATTCTAGGTGTATTTGTCCCCCCAAAAAAAGATTCTAGATGTACCATCTTATCATCCCCTGGACCTAATCTGCGTGAATGAGCTCTGAAGCATATATTCTTTTAGATATCCTAGTTCATAAAAGCTAAATTAACTAGATAGTAGATACACGCTGAGACCTGGAACTGTTTTGAGCGCTTTGGATGGACGAAAAAGAGGTCGATTGTCATACTAACATGCTGACATTCCCTGGGGAGAAGACAGCTCAAAATTCTTATCATGTGTGGGTTTTTTGTCCCCCTCCCCAAGTCTCACTGTGCTATCATTTAGATATTTTGGTGATATATTGTAATGATATTATGGTAATATGTTAACTTGCTTTCAATCTTGTGCATGAACATTGGAATGATGTCTATATTTACTATGATCAAGAAGTTACAATTGAGAATGACGATGGAGTTTCATCTTTTTTATCGGCTGGGCGGCTACTCTGAATGCTCACAATAATTTACCTGAAGATTCTCTTGGTAAGTTAAAGGGTGCCCCTCTACTAATCAATTGCTCTGATTTCTTCCTTGATTTGTAATGTAGAGAAGTTATTTGGGAATACTTCTTTCAACCTTTTGCAGTTCAACTTGTGTTAGAAATGCATATTTCGTGAACATCTATATTCACTACATGATGGATCCATTCTGGTGCTTCTCTTGAAGTAACTTCATTTACTCTTTTGGATGGTATGTTGAACACTCCTAAGCCTGAAGGAGTATGAGTTTTTGTTTTGTATATACCATGCACCTCCTGAATGCTTCAAAAGTAATAAAATTGACCCTCATTTATTCAATAAGAATGTTAAACACTTCTAAGCATGCTATGAGTGTCTTTTCTGGGATTGTTGAATCCTTTTTGTGTACAAAGTTCATGCTGTCTGAGTAGTAATGCCAAGTTTGAACGGCCTGGATTCTAGTGTTTATTATCTAATATAGTAATGGCAAGTGTCGATATCCTAAAGTCTAAAATATATTTAGAGCAATAAGATGGATTCATTTTCAAAAAAACATCATTCTACCACTTTGATTTGAGTTACTTCTTTGTGCCATAGGGTAAGTCAGCACATTCTTGTGATTGTATGGTTGAGAAATGCAGGAAGTGATGCTCATGTTTTTGTAGTTCTCCGTGTTAAAGTAGTGCAAAAAGTATGAATTTGTTATAATCTGTTTAATTGGTTGATTGTCTTTGGCTTTGTTGTATATTGGTAACTAAGCTTGGATGACTGATGCTTTGTCGTATATTGGAGACGTTGAGCATAAATAAATATCACTTCTATGTGTAATGGAATTAGATGATTTCTTCAATTATCAGTTGAAAAAAGATAGTTTCTCCATCTACTCTTTGATCACAAATATATTTTAATATAAAAAACAAATGACATATCCACGTTTTTTATTTGTTATTTATCATATAAAATAATGGATTAAGATGAGCTTAAATGGAGAAACATGGACAATAAGGGTTCACATAGCCGCAACTTGTTTGGGATTGAGGTGGTGTTGTTGTAGTACTCTTCAGATCACTACTAATTTGGCTGTCATTTCTATAAAAAAAAAACTAATCTAGATGTCGTTTTGTTAACCAGAAAGGCCAGTAATGTATGCAAAAAGATCACCCTGGGGGCATGCTATGCTTCCACGTCAAGTAAGACAGTCTGTTGATTCTCTCCCCCTTCCCCTTCCCCCGGGGTCATCTCTCCAAAAAATACTGAATATTTATCTTTTGCCTTCAGTTAATGTCACAAGCAGGCGCTGGATCTTCTACTGGGTTGCACAAGGATTTCTTAAGCGAACTTCGGCTGGCAATGCTCAATGCAAATGTCATTCCAGATGCCTAATTGCTGCCCATCAAGTGCTCAAAACTAAGTTGGGTAGTTTCTTTTGCAATGTTAGATACCTGTTGTGAGCCATCATCAATCTTGATAACTACTTGATATTTAATCTGTTTGAGAATGACAAGCTCTGCTTTGTCTATCATTAAGGCTGCAATTCTGCACCCTTCGTAGTTTTTCTGTTTTCATGTTATTTACTGCATTATTTTATTTAGTATGATGGTGTCTGTGCTAGCTTGTACGCACCAGGTAGTATCTATTATCTCCCACTACCACAAACATCTTATAACTTTGTCCATCAAGTTTAGGCAGATGGACAGAAATCACCTACCTATTTTTTTTTTTTTTGGTCTTTGATAGGATTTGAGCCGCGCTGTGTATGATTTTCACCACCTAGTTGATAGTTAGGCCATACCCTTGGTTGCTTGATGCACTAATAATATTCAACTAATAATTTGACGGGAAGAAAATAATCTCAATGCTTACAATTTACGAAAGAAAAAGGGGAAGAACCCTATCCAATTGCGACACATTTGGAAATATAAACCAAAGTTGGCAAATGCAGGTTGCGGACAACCCGAACTTTTTACTGATATCAAGTGCAATACATAGTAAACATTGCATGCTAAATATGTCTAATTGGGAATATATACAAATCTCCCTACTTTGGCTTAGTGACTACCCAAGATTTATTATAATAGTTGTATCTCAATCCCAAACTAGTTGAGGTTAGCATTTGAATTCTACTGATCATGATTCTCCATTTAAATTCTATCACTGGCCAGCATAATGCAGAATAAAAATCTAAAGCCCAAAATATATATACAGGAACTAAAATCTAAACTCTTTTGGCACTATTATCATACATCCATATTTAGAATATAATTTTTTTTTGATACAATCAAAATCGCATGGATGCAAGTGTTGGCTAAACCCTAGTTTGAGATTCTTTGTACCCATTCACAGACATTGGTGATCCTAGAGAACCGTCAGTTGATGGCTAGAGCAATCTCTAGCAGCCTTATGTCCCCTCTTCCTTTTCACCTTCTCAGCCCAATCCAGGAGGCAAGCTTGAACATGGTCGTCAAACATCGACTTTTTATAATGATTGCCCATCTATAATTTCATGTCCAAGAAAAAAAGTATTTAGGAGGACATTCAGGTTTTAGTTTCATTGATAGAAGTCAAACTTATCGCACAAAGTGTTTACCTGTGTAACTAGAGCATAAAACCTGAATGAATACCCTGGAAAAGATGAAAACAAACCACCTTTAAATATGAACACTGACAAATCGGATATAAGGAAGTGAAGGATAAAGGTCAAGAAATGCAAGAACATTTGCCCCAAGAGAGAAAGATAAGGGCGGGGTCCAGGGGCGGAGCTAGGGTGGCGCAAGGGCATTCATCTGAATTCCTTTCGCCGGAAAATTACATTGTATATACATGATTATAAATATTTTTAATGTATATATAGTAGATGTTAAATCCCCTTGGTTTCTTCGTGTGTTTATTTCGTTATATTTTGAATCCCAATCTTAGTGAAAATCCTGGCTCCGCCACTAGGAGGGGGGGGGGGGGAGCTGATAAGGAGTAGTGAACTCTACCCTATGACAAGCCGAGGAATAACGAACACATATTTTCCCATAATGCAGGAGTAAAAGCCATATTGGAACTACAAAGATAAAACAAAAAAAAGAACATGAAATTAGGAAAAAGAGCATTGAACTATGTTAAACACTGAATAAAAATTGTGTCCTTGATTATTGGGTTACCAATATCCAGAAGAAAAATGAAAAATGCTACATGACAAAGAAATTTTTCATGTTTAATACTCATCATAACATTTAAGGCTCGATATAAATGTTGACTAGCATTTGAATAGGACTTGAACACGAATATCAGAGCAAATACCATTATATACAACCACAACAACATACTCAGTGTAATCTCACAAGTGGGGTCTGGGTAGGATATGATACCATTATCTATTTTCTTAAAGTATAAGCCTAAAAGACAGCTATCAAGAGAAGTGATAGTGTCCTAGAATATCAAAATCATAGTATTCTGATAAATAACACACATCTTTGGAGAATGAAGCGTTTAAAACTAAACAAGTATAATTTTTGATAGGGTCACTCACGATAAAAGGGATGAAAGCAATCCAGAAATGCGTATGCCAACCTGCACAAGCGTAATGATTTGTCAGCCTTCAAATCATAAGCCACAATCCAATCATTATAATTTTTTATGCAACAAAAGAATCGTGGTAACATGAAATTAAGGTGAAAGTTATTCCATGCAAGTGTTATGTTTTCAAAATATTATTCGGACCATTATCTTCTCGCGAGTTCTGAAAAGTTCATGTAAAACCAAGCACAATAACGTTTCAGTCGGAGTGTTCATTTATCATAAGAAACATAAATTCATCAACCATCATGCTTATAGGTATATACTTAGAAGCTAGATGCAACTTCTGCCTCCAAACAACTATTTTAGTTTATGAAAATATTAAAATCATTATATGTTCGATGGCTGAGACTCGGATAGACTTTTTGCTCCTTAGGAAGATTGACAATGGTCTTTGTAAAGACGACAAGGTTATTCCGAGTGAGTATCTTACAACCCGACATAAGCTTTTGGTGATGGATTTGGAGATCAAGATGGAGAAGAAGAGGAGGGTGGTGGATGACATGCTAAGAATCAAATGGGGGAGTTTGACCATGGTTAGTGCAAAAGAGATGGGGAGATGTTGATGGCCAAGGGGGCTTGAGGGAGTAGTGGGGATGCGATCGGTATGTGGGACAAGACATCCAGCTACATTCGGGAGGTAGCTAGAGAAGTGCTAGGGGTCTCGCGGGGTAGCCGTGGTGGACATCGAGGGACTGTTGGTTGAATGGTAAAGTTCAAGAGAAGGTGGAAGCAAAGAAAGCGGCGTATGCGAAATTGGTAGAAGGCAAGGATGAGGTGGAGAAGTGGACGAATAGGAAATTGTATAAGATGGCGAGGAAGGAGGCAAATCTAGCGGTAACGGTGGCGAAAACGGCGGCTTTTGAACGCCTGTATGTGGAATTAGAGGAAAAAGGGGGGGATAAGAAGTTGTACAGACTAGTCAAGGCGAGGGAGAGAAGGGCCCGTGACTTGGATCACGTGAGGTGCATCAAGGACGAGAACGACAAAGTACTGGTGGAGGACGCACATATTAAACGGAGGTGGCAGTCGTACTTCCATAAACTCTTGAACGAAAAAGAGATAAAAACATTGTACTGGGGATTTGGAGCAATGTGGAAGGTACCGGGATTTTGGATATTGTAGAAGCATTAAGGTTGAGGAGATCAAGGGTGATGTTCGCAGGATGCGTAGGAGATCCCAGTTGAATTTTGGAAGAGCGCAGGCAGGACAGGTTTGGAGTGTCTGATTGAGTTGTTTAATGTCATTTTTAAGACGACGAGAATGCCCGAAGAATAGAGGTGGAGTACAATGATTCCTTTGTACAAGAACAAAGGCGACATCCAGAGTTGTGACAACTGTAGGGGTATCAAACTTCTAAGCCACACTATAAAAGTTTGGAAAAGGACCGTGGAGACGAGGGTGAGAAGAGGCGTGTCTATTTTCGAGAACCGGTTTGGATTCATGCCGGAGCGTTCGACTACAGAAGTCATTCATCTTATTAGGAGGTTGGTGGAGCAATATAGGGAGAGGAAGAGAGACTTACATATGGTTTTCATCGACCTCGAGAAGACATACGACAAAGTCCTTAGGGAGGTCCTATAGAGATGTTTGGAGGTTAGAGGTGTACCTGTGGCATACACTAGAGCGATCAAGGATATGTATGATGAAGTCAAGACAAGGGTACGGACAGTAGAAGGAGACTCGGAGCACTTTCCAGTGAAGATGAGGTTGCATCAGGGATTAGCTCTTAGCCCATTCTTATTTGCCTTGGTGATGGATGGACTGACGCGGCAAATCCAAGGGGAGGTGCCATGGTGTATGTTATTCGCAAACGACATAGTCCTGATTGATGAGACTCGCAGCGGAGTGAATGATAAGCTGGATGTTTGGAGACAGACTCTAGAGTCTAAAGGGTTCAGGCTGAGTAGGATCAAGACAGAATATTTGGAGTGCAAGTTCAGTAACGAGAGCGACCTTGATACATGCATGGCGGTGAGGCTTGGTACTCAGGTCATTCCAAAAAAAGGAAGCTTCAAGTACCTCAGGTCTATTATTCAAGGGAATTGAGAGATTGATGGCGATATCACACATCGTATTGGGGCAGGGTGGATGTAATGGAGGCTTGCATCTAGAGTCTTGTGCGATAAAAACTATTGTGCATGTGACTTTCACTGTTCTGACTATTGTCTTTGGAGGAGCAAAGGTAGTACAAAGCTTTTCTGCTTTAGTTTCATTTACTTTTGTCTTTCAGGCTAATTGATTGTTTGTTATCTTTATAGTAATGGCCTAGATACGTCAATGGAAGTACTGGAGGATGCCATAGTAAAAGATAATCCTGAGTCCGAACATGGTATGGCACTTAGTTCTTTTACTACGGAAACTAATATTGATGCTCCTTTTTGCAGATCATTTGAGATCTCAGCAGTTACCCATGTCCATGAACATGATTTCATCAGGAATCGGTTTCAGGGTATCGGTAAACAATAAGCCATTTTGGGTTGGGTGGTAAGCACTTCCTCTCCCTACTAAGTATGTTGGCCATTCTCCGTGAACACCATGCAAAATAGCCTCTTTTTTTAGCATGTATAAAAGTCTAATAGTTAGTCACATATCTTAGGTTACCTCAGCGTATACTCATTTCTTCTTTTCTTTTGGTTAACGCGGCATTTGCATTTAGAATGTGACATGATTATATGTTAGGCAATCATAGAATTCTCAGTGTTCAAGAAACTTTTCCGTTGGGACTTTTATGTAATTTAGTTTCGGAGAGTCTATATGTTAGTCTTTTATACTTTGGATCGAAATAAATAATGTATCTTTCTGTCACTGTCAAGATTGATCCTGCTAACTGGTCCTCAAATGTTTGACTTTAGTTTAGAAATAGTCTATTTCTGGTTGAAATTTCATCGGTGCAAATAGAACAGAAAAATATCATAAATTTATGCTAGTGAAGATGGGCGAGATGTTGTTCGTCTAAGTTTATGTGCATAGATTTCCACTTCTACTCCATTTTTCTCTAGTGTGTTGTTTGACATATGTTCTCGAATAACACGTGATAGACTCATAGGGTCACCCTCTTTCTTAATCCAATTCGGATTAGTATTTGAGTTCTGTTTCAGGACTCTAAAAACTCAAATTTCAATTTCTAGCTGCCAGTATATGCTTTGGTTGGTCCAGAATGACGATATATTAGGATAAACCAAGTTTAGTAGGACATTAAATGTTGAAGCATGGCGGAGAATTTGAATTTAGAAAGTATTGGTCGTTATTTATGTCAAACATCATGAGTAAGCTATGTTGAAACTTCAAAACTAACTTCAATGATTAGAACAAGAGAAAATCTGAGATACGTAGTTTAAGAGTAAGAAATAAGTTGTCTTTTGCTAAATTATTATAAGTTTTAGGCGAAATTTTGTAGCATTATTTCTTTAAGCAATTTTCTGCTTCTGTCAACGAGTCAGACTACAACGAGTCAACATTATTTCGTTGTTTTACTATGTATCGAGTGCTTTTACTTGGCTTACTTATGATACAATAAAAGCCTTTTCCTTGTGTAGACACATTGCAGGGGAAATCCAAGATTCAATTTTCACAGGTTTATGATATGTGCACTGGAAGACGATTTTAGGATAGTTGTCGGTATCAAGCAAGTGATAGATACGATGATGCTTGAGCTCTTGGACATATTCCTTTCCAACTCTTTATGAAGAGTTTGAAAACATTATTTCTCGCCGCTGGTTCTTCAAATTAACTGGTACTCTTTGCTTTTGTTTGTTGCAGTTGGTATCTGTGGATATTCGTAATCCTCTTCTTGTTGCTTGATATTAATGGTAAGCACAGTTCAAACTTGAAATGGACCTGTTCACCTTGCCACGCTGCTACGATTTCATTTGTACTTTTTGCTCCTCTAGTGCTAGAGCCTACTTGAGGATTATTGTTCTCTTAGCAACTACCAGTAGTAATTTACATATAATGATTTTAGTACAACAACATACCAGTGAAATCTTGTTCACAACATGGGGTCTGGGGAGGGTAGACTGTACGCAGACCTTACCTCTACCTTGGTAGGTAGAGCGACTGTTTCCGAAAGACACTCGACTCAAGACAAAGCATAGGGAAAGGCGCAGTCTTCACTTTAAACGTATAAATGATGTAATTCTGTCCAAAAGGTTGCAGTCTTCACTCAAAAGTTCGTTCGAGTGATGTAATTCTGTCCGAAATGTTGCAGTCTTCACTCCAAGTGTCAGAATGATCTAATTCCGGCCGAAAGGTTGCAGTCTTCATTCAAAAGAACGAGTGATGTAATTCTAGCCGAAAGGCTATAGTATTCACTACAAGTGTCAGAATGACGTAATTCTGGCGGAAAGGGTGCAATATTCATTCAAAAGTCCGAGTCAGTGCATTTATATTGGTTCACCAAAGGATGAGTTTGGCTACCGATTGTGGGATCCAGCTAAAAGGAAAATTGTGAGAAGTCGAGATGTTTTTTTTGAGGATCAAACTATCGAAGATTTCAAGCAATCAGAGAAGTCACAGCCCAAGATCATAATCCATTCGGACTCTACACCATTCTCTGCGGTGTGAGATGATACATGGGGAGAAGAGTTAGAGGCTAATCATGAAGCACCTGTAGAACTAAATGAGAATACTGACAAACAAACAGAAGACTCATCTATAAATGAACAATCTCAGTCAAATGAAGAAGCGACAAGGGAAACAAATGCTCCAGCACAACTCAACTACGACGCTCTCCTAGAGAAAGACGTCCCTCCACAATATATTCTCGAGATGAGCATGCGGTCCTCATTGATAAGGGGGAGCCTCAACATTATGAAGAACCCATGAGCAGCAACCACAAAGGAGAATGGGAAAAAGCTATGCAAGAGGAAATGAAATCCTTGCATGACAACTATACATATGATCTAGTAGAGCTACCTAAAGAGAAACAAGCTTTAAGATGCAAATGGGTATACAAGCTCAAGACATAGGAGAACAATCCTAGACTGAGGTGTAAAGCTCGAATTGTTGTAAAGGGATGCAATCAGAAGAAATGTATTGATTTCGATGAAATATTTTCCCCTGTGGTGAAGATGTCATCTATCCGAGTTGTAATGGGTCTAGCTGCCAGCCTAGACTTGGAAGTTGAACAACTCGACGTCAAGACTGCATTCTTACATGGAGACATAGAAGAAGAGATCTATATGGAGCAACCCGAGGGGTTCATAGTTTCGGAAAAAAAACATCTAGTGTGTCGTCTCAAAAAGATTCTCTATGGTCTAAAACAGGCACCACGTCAATGGTATAAGAAGTTCGACTCTTTCATGACGCAACATGGATTCAAGAAGACTCTCACCGACCATTGTGTATTCATGAAGATGTATGCTCTTGGTGATTTTATTATACTTTTGCTATATGTTGATGATATGTTAATTGTTGGGCAAGACAAGAAGAAAATTGCAGCTCTCAAGAAGGCTTTGAGCAAGTCTTTTGCTATGAAAGACTTGGGACCGGCAAAGCAGATCCGTGGGATGAAAGTCACTCTAGATCGATCTAAGAGACTATTGTGGCTACCCCAAGAAAGATACATTGAGAAAGTTCTTGAAAGATTTAACATGCACATAGCCAAGACGGTTAGTGTACCACTTGCTGGACATTTCAAGTTGAGTAAGAATCAAAGTCCAAAAAGTGAGAAATAAAGGGATGAAATGAAGAGTGTCCCATATTCTTCCGTGGTTGGCAGTCTCATGTACGCCATGAAATGTACACGACCCGACATTGCTTACACAATCGGTGCCATGAGTCGTCATTTGTCAAATCTCGGAAAGGAACATTGGGCCGCAATCAAATGGATATTTCGGTATCTCCGGGGAACAACCAAGAAATGTTTGTGCTTTGGAAAAGGAAAACCTTTGTTAAAGGGTTACACATAAGCAGTTATGGCAGGAGATGTCGACTTTATAAAATCAACATCAGGATATTTGACTACATTTGCAGAGGGAGTTGTATCTTGGCAGTCTAAGATCCAAAAATGTGTTGCCTTGTCTACCACCGAGGCGTAATACATTGCAGCCACGAAAGCTTGCAAGGAGATGTTGTGGTTGAAAATTTTTATGCTAGAATTGGGTCAAAAGCAAGAAAAATATGTTCTACTTTGTGAAAATCAGAGTGCTATTCACTTGGCTAAAAACTCAGCCTATCATTCCCGATCGAAACATATTGATGTTCGATATCATTGGATCCGGGATGAGTTAGAAGAAAAGCTGCTACAAAAAAGTTCACACTGATGATAATTGGTCGGACATGATGACCAAGGCTATACCGACTAAGAAAAATTGTTGTGATGGTGTTGGTGTGGTGGTGCCCCCCAATTAAGTCGGGAAGGGGGAGATTTGTTGGGTTATCCCTACTTAATTATGGGATGCCCACATATAATTATATTTCTCTAGAAATGGATTTCTCTAGAATGAGATTTCTCTAGAGTTGGATTTATCTAGAATGATTCGTGCATTAATTACTAGTTTGTTGGGAGTTGAATTTAGACAATCTTGAGAGTCTTCTAGCATGTTCATTTTTGCCCTATAAATATGGGTACTTGGAGAAGGCTTGGGCATCTATATCCACAAGTTGTGAAGAGCATCTACAACACAAGTGAGAACATCCACTCTAAGAGAGAGAGAGCCACTTTCATAGTGAGGGTGCTTGAGAAAAATTCTCTATTTTTTTCAGGTTAGTGAGTGTTCCACATAAATTATTATTGAAAGAGAAATATTGTTGTCCATCCCATCTGGGTGAGATCTTGTTATCCTACTATCATCTTATAGTGGAAGGATTGGACTACTAGTCCCGCGGTTTTTCCCTCATTTATGGGTTTTTTGCGTAACAAAAAATTCTCGTGTTTCTTTGTCTTCTATTCTCCTAATTTTGGTTCGCAATTTTATTTTTCATCTTAATTACACAAAGAGGGAAAATATGAGTTTTTCCCAAATTTGTTGGGAAAAAGAAAAAAGATTAAGTTATAATAAATGAAAATTAATAAGTCCATGGCAGAGTTCCTATCTTTGGCGATCTTCCATAGTTAGCTCCGGCGAGATAGCTTGGATAGTGAAGACGGAGAAAGCGAGGCGGTGGCATATGTCGGAGAAGAGTGAAATCAGGCAACTTTTGTCTGATTCATTTTGTTGTTTTCATTTCCTTTTTGCTTTTGTTTATTTTATTTTGTTTATAAAGACTATTATTTTAATAAAGCCACACAATTATGGGTGGCGGTGATGACGGTGGCGAATATGGTGTTTCGGTGAGATTGGGCGGTGGGGTGGTTTAGTGACAAAGAAGATATAATTATTGGAGGATTTTAATGGTTAATTAGAAATTAATTAGTGTAAATATAATTAAGGGAAAAGGGTTAAATTTGCCCTCCAACTATGTTTTATGGAACATTGCCTTCCGTCAAATTTTGAGATCAAATATACCCTCACCGTTTGTAAATTTGTTAAATTTGCCCTCGGATTGACGTAAATGTGAGTTGTACGCCATGTCGGATCCACGTCGGTGCTTAGTAGACTCAACCGGCTTCAATTCGCCGTTATTATCACCGCCGTCTCCACCGTCACCTTCGCCACTCCAGCACCGAAGAAAGTGAAGTGAGCATCTCATAGTGTTCCATGAAAAATGGAGAGAAAGCACAAATCAAAGAGTGTTGATAATTTTGATATACCTACGACACACCGCCGCCGCCATTGCCACAATACATGGATCCGAGGAGTAGTAAAATCGATAATAATAGAGGTGGTGCAAGTGCGACAAATGAGTTTATTAACTCTTTGTTTCACAAAAAGAAGAGAAAAAATAGGTCAAAAAGTGTTGACAATTTTGATGCACTTCTACACAAATCTAAACATTCTCCTCTCCATTACCAATGGCCGGCATCCTCCACACTACTACCTCCACCACCGCCGCTGCCTCCTCCTTCTCTGTTCAAAGCTTATTCACATCCACCACCACCACCTCCTTCGCCTGTCAAGGCGGAGACAATCAGGATATCAAGACCAAATCCAACACCTAAGCCAGTGAACCCTTTAGACTCCAGAGTCTGTCTTCAAAACTCCAAGTATTCTGTCTTGGTCCTACTCAGCCTGAACCCTTTAGACTCCAGAGTCTGTCTCCAAACCTCCAGCTTAGCGTTCACTCCGATGCGAGTCTCATCAATCAGGACTATGTCATCTGCGAATAATATACACCATGACACCTCCCCTTGAATTTGTCGCATTAGTCCATCCATCACCAAAGCAAATAGGAATGGGCTTGGGGCCGATCCCTGGTGCGACTCCATCATCACTGGAAAGTGCTCCGAGTCTCCTACTGTCCGTACCTTGGTCTTGGCTCCATCATACATATCCTTGATCGCCCTAGTGTACGCCACATGTACACCTCTAACCTCCAAACATCTCCATAGAACCTCCCTAGGGACTTTATCGTATGCCTTCTCGAGGTCGATGAAAATCATATGTAGGCCTCTCTTCCTCTCCCTATACTGCTCCACCAACCTCTTAATAAGATGAATGACTTCTGTAGTCGAACGCCCCAGCATGAATCCAAACTGGTTCTCAGAAATAGACATGCCTCTTCTCACCCTCATCTCCACGACCCTTTCCCAAACTTTCATAGTGTGGCTTAGCAACTTGCTACCCCTATAGTTGTTGCAACTCTGGATGTCACCTTTGTTCTTGTACAAATGAATCATCGTACTCCACCTCCATTCTTTGGGCATTCTTGCCGTCTTAAAAATGACATTAAACAACTTAGTCAGCCATTCCAAACCTACTATGCCTGCGCTCTTCCAAAATTCAACTGGGATCTCATCAGGCCGGGTCGCTCGTCCCCTGCGCATCCTGCGAACATCACCCTTAACCTCTTCAACCTTAATACTTTTACAATATCCAAAATCTCGATACCTTCCGGATTGCTCAAGGTCTCCCAGCACAATGTCTTTATCACCTTCTTCGTTCAAGAGTTTATGGAAGTAAAATTGCCACATCCGTCTAATAAGTGCGTCCTCCACCAGCACTTTCCCGTCCTCATCCTTGATGCACGTCACGTGATCCAAGTCACGGGTCCTCCTCTCCCTCGCCTTGGCTAGTTTGTACAAATTTTTATCCCCGCCTTTTTCCTCTAATTCCACATACAGGCGTTCAAAAGTTGTCATCTTCGCCGCCGTAACCGCTAGCTTCACCTCCTTCCTCGCCATCTTATATAATTCCCTATTCGTCAATTTCTCCACCTCATTCTTGCTTTTTACCAATTTCGCATACATCACTTTCTTTGCTTCCACCTTCTCTTGAACTTTACCATTCCACCACCAGTCCCCTCGATGCCCACCACGGCTAACCCGAGAGACCCTAGCACTTCTCTAGCTACCTCCCGAATGCAACTGGCTGTCCTATCCCATATACCGGTCGCATCCCCACTATTCCCACTATCCCAATAAATTAAATTTGATATAACTTTTTAATTAAAATTGTTCTAACTTTAACATATTTGTAACATCGTATAAGAAAATAATAGTGAAGTCCCTTTTCAGGTTAACAAAAGTTGACTTTTGTATATTAAAGGTGATCTTTCTCCAGAACCCGCGCATAGCGGGAGCTTAGTGCACCAGTTTTGCTTTTTTATAAATATTAATTGTGAGTTTAGTACAACACAAGGAATGGCTGAGTTGCCGCCAAGAAATTAAAACAGTAGTAGCAGTCACAGCCTAAAACGGGTCGGGTTCTGCTGAACTGAATATAATGGTTTTGTAAGGGTTTTACTCCTCGCTCTCCCCTGTAACTCTCAAGCAAAAAGAAGGAAATCGACATTTTCTTCTTATATTTATTTTCACATTTTCCTTATTTGAGTTCTAAATTTACACAATGACCACTATCGTCCCTCCGGCAACGGCAGGTTCAAAGCCGACGGTGATGGAACCGGAGAAAATCGATTACTTCAACTTGCCTTGTCCTATTCCTTACGAAGAAATCCACCGTGAAGGTCTCAGTTAGTACTATCCTTTTATCTCTCATTTGATCACCGTGTTTGATTTTCATTCCATTATTTTGTTCTAACTTGATTTAAATTAAAATGTAATGAAGCTGAATAGAGCTAAATGGATTTAAAAGGATTAATATAGGCGATCCAAAGTAGTAGCAGTTTTTTGCTTCAACTTGTTTACTGTAAATGTAATCGAAACTTACAGTTTTAGCTACATTATTTTGTTGATCCAATTCATAATATCAGATAAGCAGTGTCAACTCCATATGATCTACATTTGAAGTTCGGGTGCAGCAGTGTCCTCTTTGTATCTGTCAAGAGACTAAATTGCTAACATAAAGAAGGGTTAAATGAGTTAGTAAGATGAGCAACTGATGCCAGTGTTATCAAAAGCGAAAAGCGCAAAAAAGCTTTAAGGTTCGTTGGGCCTTTAAGCGCAAAGCGCAAATGAAGTGTGGCCTTTAATGAAAAAAGGCGAAAATGGAGAAAAATACAAATATTTATGTTTGTCCAAGACTAGTAATTATAAGCACGAATAACAAATAAATGGACAAAGAAATTGGAAAAAAATAACAATAAAGTGAAATATTAATTATTTAGTGTCGCCTCTTCCGGAAACGTTCATTGGCAAGGAAAAATATGTCTTAAAACCTTGATGACTACACTAAAGCGCGCACATTAAGCGAGGCGAAACGCTCAACATGTTTTGAGGTGCTTCAGGGCTTAAGCGCGCCTTTGACACACTGACCGGAAAAAGAGAAGTGGGATCAAACTTGTCGGATTCATAGTCCACTGCAAGCTAGATTAGTATTGAACTGCTAGAAGTAGTTTTTTTTGCGTGTAAACACTGAACTTGTTTAAGTTTATTGTTAATGTTGTTATTATTGTTGTTCATGTTAGTGTTATTACTGTCATCAATATTATGCATCTAAATCATCGTCAAGTTAATCATATACAGTGGTTGGCCTGCTGTTAAGGCTGCCATTTATTGGTGTATTTATGTATACATAAGGGATGTATTAATTAATGCATGTCTTATCTTGGCAGTGTCTTTAAAGCCTGAACTTTTTGAAGGCGTGCGCTTCGACTTTACCAGAGGACTTAATCAGAGATTTTCACTCAGTCACAGGTAGATTTGGCATTTCTAAAGACATGTACCAGATTTATTACTATGCTTTCTTCTTTCTTGGAGGGAGAGGGATGTTTTCTCAATGATGAAAAAAATCTGCTTCCTTTTTCTGTTAGTGTTCTTATGGGGCCCACGGAACTTCCTACTCAGTCTGCAGATGTAGTCAAAATTCCGACTGCTCACTATGAGTTTGGTGCCAACTTTATAGATCCAAAGGTGTGTAGTTGATACTGTCCCTATCTAGTGTCTGGAACTCATATGATTATCTAAGTGTTGGAGCAATGACCGTTTTGTGACAGTTGATGCTTTTTGGGAGAGTAATGACAGACGGTAGAGTGAATGCAAGAGTGAGGTGTGATTTGTCTGAGAATCTTGCAATGAAGGCCAATGCGCAGGTATATGTATTTGTTTGCTTAACTTTGATGGTGTCAGCGAACAGTTAATATATATCAGGAATAAGCAATATAACTCATATTTTTCTACTTATCAGCTAACCGGTGAGCCACACATGTCGCATGGCATGGTTAATTTCGATTACCAGGTACTTTTCCTTAGATGTATGAACAAAATTCAATGCATGCAATGCATTGGATTTAATTCATGATTTCAGTTAGAATGTCATGGCTTCTATTCTTGTTTCAGTCAGCCTGTACTATGCACAAACTACTTTATAGCCTAGATGACTTGGGAAAACTAACAATTGCGCATTCTCGTGTTTTATTATTTATAAAGGGTAAAGACTACAGAACACAATTTCAACTCGGAATGGCGCATTATTTGGAGCCAGCTACATCCAGGTAAATGATCAAGATTTCTAACTCTGCAATTTAGCCAATGAATGACATCATTAAAAGCACTAATATTTTTCAAAAGTAAATGGCCTTAATTTTTGGGTATATGTCACATACAGTACATTTCTTTCAGTCCTCTTGATCAAGCAATGTATTTCTGAATTAAATTTCCTGATGACACCTTTATATCTTATGCAGAGTGTCACTCCACATTTGTCTCTGGGTGGTGAAGTGTTCTGGGCTGGTCAGCATCGAAAGTCTGGCATGGCTATGCTGCTCGCTACAACACAGATAAGATGGTAAATTGCCTGTTAATAAATGTGTTTTTATCGTGCCGATTAGGCGTTTTGGATGATAATCGTGGTCTGATGATTGAAACATGCTTGTCAGGAAAATATTTGATCTATTTTAAAAAAAGGAAAATACTTGATGATTTTCCTTTCTAACCCTGCTGTCCTTTTTACTCCCATTAATTAATTTCCTGTGTTTGTTTACGTAGTCATCATGCTTAATAGTTGAGAGACTTTCCTGATTAAAAAAATAGTTGAGAGACTTCAACTTTTACCGTTAGGTATTTTGTTCTTCTTTTAAAGGGTTCAAGTAGTAAGCTCTTTTGAAAGAAATCTCTGGAAATGTTGGGCCATTGTCGGATCTCTCTATCTTCCGGAAGCTAAATGCTTATATTTGATGTTTGTCTTGGTATTTTCGTGATGCAGAATTTCACAGAATCTAAGCTGTTTCTTCTCTTCCTTTTTAAAAGATAGTTAAGGAGTTAACAGAAGCACCTTTATCCATTGTGGTTTTTGGCTGATATCACCAGAATTTAATATGTATGGTTTTTGTATAATGAGTGTGTTACAGCTTGCTTGGTTGATTCAATTTTTCTGTTAATTAGTTCATGTTTTGTTCTGCCTGCAGGTTGCTACAGGGCAAGTTGCTAGCACTGGAATGGTTGCATTGGCTATGTTCAGAAAGTTTCTGAAAAGGTTTTAAAACCTGGGTATGGTTATTTTTTTTCCTTAAAGCCTTCCTTCCACGCAGGTTTCTCTGGCATCAGACTTTATGTACAACCATATGTCTAGGGACGTTACAGCCAGCTTTGGTTATGATTACATCCTTCGGCAGGTAATTTCTGTGGTAAACAAACAATTGGAAAATGTTGACCGAAAAGCTTTGCACTTGCAAGCTGTAGTTTTCTCAGTATCTCCCTGTCGTCTGGTTTTGATAAGTGTATTGCACTGCTGCAATCATGTCCGCTAGGTAAAGCGGCATGCAAGTTTGTGCTGGCATTTTTTTTTTGTATGCTATTAGATTTTGATACCTTGATGCCAGTATGATGTCAATATTCTCCTCTACTTCTAGTAAAAGACTCTTTGACTACCACTTATTCCATGTCTGTGTAATGGCAGAGATGATGTGCGTGCATATTGTGTATGCAGCACACCTTCTTGCTTGATTTCTCATTTGCATCTCTTGTTCATCAGTTGAAAACAAGTGTAAGGTGGCTTCTTTTTTTCTTTCTTTTTGGCGGAAGAAGAAAGGAGTGCGGAGGGTTAGAATGCCTCATTCCCCCACGTAACCTGAAATCATCCCTTTTATGAAAAATAACATATGCTATTAAGCATTTGCTTATTGGTATTTTTCGTGCAAGATAAGGTTAAGAAATAATTTCTGCAAGTGTTAAAACTGCTATACATTTCACTATCTTTCATCACTACAACACAAATAGAGGTTGCTGCAAAGGAATTATTGTTTCCTGAATTTCTGTTGTTGTAGTGCCAATCTCATGCATATCTCTAAAGTCTTTTCTAGTAGAACATCTTTTGGAAAGTGGCTTCTGATCCACATCTTTTGGGCTTTTGCAATTTAACTATTTCTTTGGTTAGTGGATTGTCATATGCATTAGTTGCAACTCAGGACATCTTTGCTGATAAATCATACACATGATATTAGGCATCATGAGAAGTTACTACCTTGTTATGTTATTCTAGTTGCTACACATATTGTCATAATCATAAAACAGTTAATAATATAAGTCTTATCTTTGGACTTTCTCATGCTGTTTTGGGTGTATAGCTGTAGTGGACTCATTAATATTAAAAGTGGTCTGTTGTTGGGATGAATAATCAACACTAGGTGTGAAAAGTTTATCAAAACCAGTAAATATTTGTGCATTACAGTGTCGTCTTAGAGGGCAGATCGATTCCAATGGCTGTGTTGCTGCTTTCCTAGAAGAACGCCTCAACATGGGTCTTAATTTCACTCTTTCTGCCGAGGTAAGTGTCATATGTACTGCAGGTCTACTCCTATTTCTTTAAATACATGTTTCTTCCCCATCCTACCTCTCTTTTCCTTGGGTGCACAGTTTTCTCTTTCTTAGAGATGACATATAAAATTCGATTATGATTTGCTTTTTAAGCTTTTACTTTCGAAAATCACTTTCCTTGCTTTTACGAGTCTCCAGTCTCATGCACTTAGGCTACTCTACTGTTGTAAATCTGCTCCTGATTGCGCCTGCAGGTTGATATAAAAAGAAAGATTACAAGTTTGGATTTGGGCTGACAGTGGGAGAATAGAGGTGCCAGTCAGTTTAGACAAGGATAATTTTTTAATTGAGCATATCCATGGAATTAAAAACATTGTAGGTGATTCTTTTTCCTCTCAATAAGAATTAATACATCAGTTCTGTAATTTTTACTGAGCAACATCGGAGCATCAGTTGCTGCAACTAGCCACCAGTAGTTGATTTTGCAGTGGGGTATTATTGTTCAATATTCAATAATATGCCCATCGAACGTTGTAGAGTTGAATTCGTTTGGAATGAAAGAAATATAATTCTGATTTAATGTTTATCAATAGTGGCATTTCCCCACTAGACCACTTGAAATTTGTTAATAATTCTAAGGTGGAAATTCTTGTACTTAGTTTCCAGCCTCATCATTGTCTCACAAATTCAACACCTATCCCCACTTTTAGGTGGTTAAATAATTCTTCTGCATACATTATATGATAATAGCACTAGATTAAATTTGATATGAGTTTATCTCACATTTGGAAGTTATCTAAAATGTTGAAGATCAAGACAAACACTTCCTCTCGTTTGGTACAAGGATAATTAATCTCGGGATAATTAAGTCCGAGATTAAATTTTAGATGAGTTTATTCCATATTTATTTGGATAAAATTGTAATATAACTAATTTTGGGATTGTAGTGTTATTTTTATGAGGGTAGGATAACAATTCTTTTTTTTTGTTGACGAAGGAACCCGCAGCCGCTACTCTCTCGAGTGCGCACAGGGTAAACCCCGGACTGACGCAATAGCCTGCAAACCACGTCAGCCGATTAACCACACTTGGCAAGCCATGTGTGACAGGCTCAACCAAGAAGGTTTATGCAGGGGATCGAACTCGTGACCTTGCGGTCCCGCGCTCTACTGCTACACCAACTTGGCTACCCTTGCGGGTGGTAGGATAACAATTCTGGAATAACTAATCCCGGATAACTTGTTCCCCAACAAAACAACCCCTTTAAAAAGTTGAAGTTCATTTGGCAAATTGCTACTCAGCGCCAAAATAAGCGTTCAAATGTCCACCCTTTCAACTGTCCGCCGTCTGCCAAAATAAGTGTTCAAATGTCCACGCTGGCGTTCCAATTATGAAATCGCCGTTCACCGCCTTGCCAAAGCCAAACACTTCTCCCGCATCGAAGAAATTATCGAGCACCTAAAGCACTACCCAGAAATTCGAAATGAAACCTTCGTCGCCGGGCTTATTCATCTTTATGGAAGAGCTTAGATGTATGATCACGCACGTAAACTGTTCGATGAAATGCCTCAACTAGATTGTCCGCAGAGTGTCTATTCCTTCAATGCCCGTTTGGAATCATGCATTACGTCAGAGAGATATGATGAAATTGGCGTGTTGTTTCATGAATTGCCCGAGAAATTGTCAATTGAGCCTAATTTAATGTCATATAACCTTGCGGTGAAGGCGTTGTGCAAGGTTGGTTCTTTGGATTCTGCTGTGCTTTTAATGGATGAGATTGAAAAGCATGGGATTAAGCCGGATATTGTGACTTGTAATACGTTGTTAAGTGCCCTTTATGAAAGTGAAAGGTTTAGTGAAGCTTAAAACTTGTGGGTTATGATGGAAACGAAAAATATTCTTCCTGATCTTCACAGTTATAATACTAGATTACGAGGTTCACTTAAAGTTCATGAGGTTTCAAAGGCCATTGAGTTCTTCGAAGAGATCGTTAAGAAGTGTTTCAAACCGGACAAATTTACTTACAATACTATGATAAAACTGTATGTTGACGAGGGGAACTTGGAGGAAGCTAAAATGTGGTTTCAGAAAATGGTGCGAAGTGGTTGCCTGCCGGATGGTGCAACGTTTCATATGCTTATTCCATTGGCTTGTGACACGGAAAATCTTGATTTTGCGCTGCACTTGTGCAAGGAGGCTATGGATCCCCAGGTACTTATTTATAGAGATGTAATGCAGAGAGTTGTTGATGGCTTAGTTGAGCAATCTAAGATTGAAAATGCAAAGGAGTTGGTTCAGTTGGCCAAGTCTTGTAAGAGATTCCTGTATTGGCTTTCATTGCCTTTGCATAACTAGTTGTTTCTTATCCCTGTTTCAGTTAGGGCTTAAGCTTTTGCTCGTTTACTTGAGCTTGTATCAAGCTTGATTTTGCATTGAAGATGAAGTTATACAAGGTTCTAGGAATGTTTGGATGGGGACTATAGAAACTTTAGCTTGTTGCATTGGTGTGGAAGGAAATATATTTTTATGATATAGTTCAAGAAAGAGTTAATTATCTCATTAATTTCCTTCTTTTTTCTCTCTAACTCATTCACTTCTGGTGCAAACATCAGAAACCGAGAGTTCAAATCCTAACAGATACAAAAAAACATTAGTTGATTTCATTTCATGTGCCTATGCTTTGGTGTCCTTTTTCATCTTTATTTGAGCCGAGAAGATTTGCATACACACTACTTTATTCAAACCCCACTTGTGAGATTACACCGAGTTTGTTGTTGTTGGCCGGACACCACTTATTGGCTCTTGAGAGGTACAAAATTGTTCTTTCACGCAGCACTCCTTATTGTTAATTTTTTTTAATGTATCTAGCGTATATTCATGTTTAGTTAATTAGACTAATCTAATTTTAAATTTGTAAAAAAAAAAAGTGAGAAATTTTGTAATACCTTGCAAGAAGAGTAGATGGGGCCTTAGATCTTGACCCTCTTAATGTTTGCTCTTTTGATTTCTAATTCACCCCTACATATACAACCTTAATACATGCAATCCGCTAAACATATCCTACCAGCCGACTAAATGATTCCTTTTTTTCCCGCTTGGTGTCCACCCATGTTGAGACCTGATTAATTCTGGATTCATGCTAGGAATCTCAAAGGGGGTGGGGGTGGGAGGTGTAAAACACTCCCTAACAGAGGTGACTGCGTACCAAGATTCGAACTCGAGACCTTTAGTTAAGAATGAAGAGTACTTAGCGCTCTACCTGTCCACCACTCTTATGGGTAAAAGTATAGAAGGGGAAGACTAAATGATTCATATTAAGTACTAATTCATATTAACAAAGTACTAATTAACATTGCTCTTCCTTAATTAGGAGTTGTTCCTACCAAATTGGACAAGTTGGCAAAGACTTCCTCCATATTTGGTCGTGCATTTGGATCCTTACTGACATTTCACTGTTATTTCTGTGATGCTATTAGCAAGCTCATCATTATCTTGCAGAAGTGATTTACGCACTATTGATCTTTTTCCTTCTTGGAGCTGTTCCAGAATCCAGTCGTGGAGTCCCATGTCATCCTCTATATCGTTGTAGTTATTGCCAATCAACTCCACAAGTAGAACACCATATATGTAAACATCAGCTTTTAAAGTCCGAATACCTACATGGATCACAAGCCACACTAGTATAAGTCAGTTGCAAAGTCATAGGCACATAAGTTCAAGGCTAGACCGACTACTCCAAAAGCACTCATTCATAAGCTGGTTACTGGTACAAATAGCATAAAAAAAATGTAACAAATGTTTACATTTCTCGAGTACCATGAACTCAACCAAGAAACCCACATCAAATACTACTGTACAATTCAGAAAAACAAGAAAATAAGAAAAAGTTGAACCTAGAACATTGACCTATGAGCAAGTATATTTCAAATGGAAATCCATTTGTCCAGAGGGACAAGAGAGTGGAAAAATTACAGTATAATAACCACATACAATACTCTAGGAAAGGGATCCTTTAACTACCATTGCTATTCATCAAAACATACCATCCAAATTTCTATAATTATCGATGTTGTATTTTATGACATTAAGCAAAACACAAAGATAAAGTGTAAAGAGAATGAGAGGCATCTCAAATTGCGAACTAGTGGGAATTGGTTATATGAGTCCTCAGTGACATTTCATTCATTTTTTCATACCAAAGAAATTTAGTAATACAAACTGAGAACCATGCCACAATTTGCAGTAGAGACATCGAAGACAATAAATTTAAAAGACGTGCACTACCATATCTAGCCTCAGGACCATCTTGATAAACAGGATAATATATGGGAACTCCGTTATCCTCCTCCCTGATCCGAGCAAGGAAATCAAAGTCGAATACTTTTATGTTGAAAGGGAGAAAAAAACCTCGTTTTTCTAATCGGACAAAAGAGTGGAAATCCCTGCTGCAGCAGGAGAAAAAAGCTACCTGAAAAAAAAGCAAGGTGCACCTTGAATTGAACTCGACGAATTAAGTTTTGCGAGCCAATTTGAACAGTAACTTACTGTAAAACATCAACAAGTTAGGAAGTTGAAAATTAACTAAGATTCAGCTGTTATATACCTTTTCAATCATTATGCCTTCTGGTATGACACTACCAAATGCAATTCGCCTCTCATGAAACCAGGCAAAGAGGCTTGAAAGTTGAATCGCCACCTTCATTCTATCATCCCATCGGAATTTCTTGACTGCCCGAACAAACGATACATTAAAACCACACAAAAACTACTCCATTCGTCTCAATTTATGTGAAGGTGTTTGACTGAGTACGAAATTTAAGAATGAAAGGAAGACTTTTGAAGCTCGTGCCAAAATAAGCTTAAATACTTGTACGGCTATAAATCATCTCATTAATGATAAAATAAGAAGTTTAAAGTTAGAAAGATATCATTCCTTTTGTGACTGACTAAAAAGGAAAGAGTAACATAAATTGGACAAAGGGAGTAGTAAATATGGTCATCAACTATAGCTGGTGAAAATTCCTTTAGTAGCTCAAGTACCAGAACGAAGCTTCTTTTACAAAAAATTAGTTGGTAATTCATCATACACTATATCAAGTATATGCTGAAAACAGAACCCCTTTATCTTCATCAAACATGGATGTCGGTTTTCGCCCGTCAGTATTTCAAGCTCGTTCTGCAAATTAACTTTTCCAGCTATCTTAGAGAGAAAATGTTAATGGAGAAAGCGAGAAACGAGATCAACATCAAATTAAACGCACAAAAAATCTAGACTGATGGTCAACATAACAGTGCTGCATTGGAACAAAGAAATCCCATGTTTTGATAGCAACATTGCATTCATGATATACAAACAATCTCCCGTGCATAGTCTTATATATTTCATATCCGAGAAAGTCGTGGACCAAATCTTTCAAACCCTGAAAGCTGTAAGGCTCCGCGTGGCCCACGGGTGGCGGAGTCATTACCCAAAGAGATATGCAAACATTCAACAACAAATAATTCTCAGCCTATTGAAATTGCATCAGACAAACAACAATAACATACTCAGTATATATATCGAAAATGAAGAGTAGTATAAAGTTATTATTACTTGTTCAAGGCCTCCTCCAATTGAGAACATCCATGCATGAACGAGCCAAGCAAGACCTCATAACCGGCTTTGTCTTTCGACTCATAATAGTTGTGCTTTTGAAAGTAATACTCTAAATATTGCTAGGGTGTCCATTGATTAGGAGGAACAGGATGGATGCAATCACGAATATCAAAACACGAAATGTTGAAGGATCAATCTTGTAATGTTGATATATCGTCTAATTTCCAAAATTAAATTATTCCTTCAAGTAGATAATTTTATGTTGGATTTACACTTTAAAACCAATCAAGATTCCAGTGATAACTCTGTAATTGGATGTATTATTAACTCATTAAAGGATCAATGTCAGCGCGCATCACAAACTTGGCGAAAAAATGGGCAAATGGACACTTTTTACACCGCTAACCAAGAATTTAGCAATATTCTCGAAACTAGTTACTATACCCTCCCTCCTATTTTAATTGTCATTTTAGCTTATAAAAATTATCTCAGAATATGTGTTACGTTTAAAATTTAATATCAAAATTGACAATTGTTTTCAATAAATCCCTTAACAAGGGGCGAATTTATATGTTAAATTTGGGGTACGTGAATCCATAGTCTCTCCGTAAAATTAGATATTTTATGTATATATTTTTAAATATTAATTTTAATATTATATGTTGGCACCCGTGCTACAAGAATGTTAAATGATGCACTTGGTTGAAAGTTGAACTATTTAGCTAGAGAACTAGGGATCAATTTCACTTAATATATTTTTTCCTTCTTTTTAGTGGTGCACCCATGTTCGAGAAATCTTAGATTCGCCTCTACCATTAACATTAAAGAAGTAGTCCCTTTCAAAATTGCTCAGCTCTTAAAATCTACTAATAAATAGGGGTAACTTAGTTATAAACTATACCTCACATTTATTCTTTTCTTAGTGGGAGTGAAAAAAGCTAAAACAACTGTTAAAATGAGAAGAATGGAGTACCACTTAGCCACTCTTTACAGTGACAAAAATATATTGACGAAAGTACCCTACCTAAAATTAGAGATGTGACCCTTTCACTCTTTCACGGACTGATACATGTACCGAATGCTCATATGGGAAAGTTGACTCCTGGGTCTGGAACTTGAGGGGTTGCTCCGAGAAATCCTTTCTTTCTCGTTCACTCGGGGGGGGGGACACACTGCGCGGATTACACACCTAGCGGATCTTAAGAGGCGGGAGAAAAGGAACCTCGGCGACCCAAAGATCGCTGAGTCCGCGCCCGTGCCGAAAGTGAAGAAGCTTTCTTCTCCTTCCTTATAGTAAAGGCTGACGTCAAGATTTTTAGTCTATGGGTTATGGATCATTTTTTTGTTTATTTGATTCTAAAAAGGTTATTTATGCATATTAAATAATTTTTTCAATACAAATATAGAATTTGAGCCAAAATTACTGAATTTTGTTGAAGCCGTAACAAACCACTCTGGCTCCGCCCCTGCCTAAAACTCAATAACTCCAACACAAGGTCATGATAATTCTTAACTCATGGGCCATTTGGGTGTCACATCCCAACCTTGGGGGGTGTGGCTGGCACTCGGCACCTGGACGGTCCGAGTGTACCACTTGAACATCATTTTGGGAACATACAACTGCCTGGGCCGACAAGGCCTCAATAATGATAATTGTGAAACAACGTGACCTAAAAATCATGCAAACAGAAGGACCCAACCTGTACATATATACGAGCTAAGGCCTACAAGGCCAATGTACTCTTTAACCAACAACTCGGCCTACAAGGCCGTACGAATAAATTGTACAACACATGATCTGTCTACAAAGCCTCTAAGAAAAAGTCGACATAATACATAAGTTGGGACAGGGCCCCGACATACCCAATGTACTAAAAAGATATAAACATACTTCTGACTCGGCAATACTCCAGGAGGAATTAGAGCTCACCAACCAAAGTTGATATCTGCACACGAACTACCGAGCGGATTCTTTCCTCGCCTACCTGAACTTGTGCGACATCAAACACAGTGCCGCCGCTCGACGGTGAATACATGTCTGCCCGATCGGCTATAACCCGGTGGTAAGTAACTATATGTCCAACTGGCCGTAGCTCAGTGGTAATCCATACTACTACGTCCATGCCCCTATAGGTATTCCATACGTATATACATACATGAAGAGCTATACTAGCCTTCTATGAATTATCACAATTCGTAATATCATTACGTTCTTAATTAGTGCTTGGGGTCTATCATAACAATTCTCACTTCATTTTAAGACTAAGGAAATCATTTTTACATGAATACGTTCACCCTAAGAGCCATAAGCCCGAGCTTCTAATCCATCAAGAGTAAGGTCTCATTCTTTCGACTATCATTGAAGAGATAACTAACTATTTCATTTCTATCCTTTCATAAGAATCCACAAGACAAGATACATTATTCCTAACCTTCGTGCCAATAATCAATTTATGTTTTAAATTTCTAAAATGACATTTATTTTGAGATAATTTTTTATTATTATTAAAGTGACATTTATTATAGAACGGATGGAGTATATTGAAAGAACTTTATAAAATATAAATTTAAATTAATCGAACTAATAAAGTAAACCTCGGTCCTAATCCTATCAAAGCTTCTCAAGACCCAGTTTCCTAGGGAAGAGAGCTGTCTCACGGAAACATTGGACCATCTTTCTCAACATTTGAACCGTGTGACCGTGTCAAAAGTCGAAACCCTACCGTACTCCGTGTAATGCTCTCTCTTTTTACTTCATATAAAAACAAGGTCGGCCCAATAAATGGCTACTTTCTCTCTCATTTAGCGGGCATTTGGTGGCTTTCCTATACTCCCTTTTCAACTGTTACATAACAGACCGTCATTCTCGTATTATAAAAAAAAACTTTTCTTTCATATATTCGCAGTTTTAATTTGTGTAAAAAAAAAAAAGAAAAAAAAGGGCAAAATGTGGAGAACTTCGTGTAATTTATTGAAACGGACCGTTACATCGTCTGCAAGGACAAAGTTCATCAGTCATGGAACGACGCCGTTTCGGGGCGGGTGTTATTCCGGGCCGACCCGAATGATGGGCGAGTACTACTATTTTAGCTCTGGTTCTTCCAATAATGAGGAAAAAAAGAATGTGAATAATGGGGATAATACTATTACTCATGAGGAAGCTAAGAGGTTAATGAGATTGGTGAATGTTCAGGAATTAAAATCGAAATTAGGGACGAAGAATACTGAGGTTATTGGATATATGGATCTGCTTAAAGCTTGTCAAAATTTGGGTGTGGCGAGAACACATGATGAAGCTGTTGGTTTTGCTAGAGTTCTTGATGAAGCTGGTGTTATTTTGCTCTTTAGAGATAAAGTTTATCTTCATCCGGATAAGGTAATTTTTATTTTTCTCTTATGGTTTTGATTGTTTTGGGATGTGGGGTAGTGTAAAAAGGTGTTTGATTGAAGGTCTACATTGTCTAGCTGTAATGTATAATAAATCATGAAAAAGGTGAGATCTTTGTGGAATATTGATTTGGTGTTTGGTTTCATTGGCCCCTCTAAGATGAGGGAAGGAATATTATTTCTCTTTTGGGTGTTGTGAGGAGCTATGTTACTCTATGTGTCGGTTCCTCCAAAAGTAGTGCATTTTTGAGGGATCTGACACGGGTGTGGCAGCCATTTTGAAGAGTCCGAGCAACTTAGGTGAGGAGAAATTGTTACTGGTAACATAGAAGGGGCAACGAAAAAGCATACAATCATTGGCATCTGCTAGAATATCAAGAACCAACATGATGAACAACATAGTTTTTTAGCTTTGCTCACTTATTCTGCTTTTTTTGTCTGCCTTCGGTGTGTGCATACAAGAACCCATATTGATCAGCTTAACCTAAGTATTAGCTGTTAAGTGATAAATAAAAGGGCAGCCCGGTGCACTAAGCTAGCGGGTCCGGGGAACGGCCGGACCACAAGGGTCTATTGTACGCAGCCTTATCTTGCATGCAGAAATGCAAGAGGCTATTTCCACAGCTTGAACCTGTGACCTCCTGGTCACATGGCAGCAACTTTACCACTTACTCCAAGGCTCCCCTTCCGTTAAGTGATAAATACAAGGGCTAATTATATCTGGAAATTGGCATTACTAATTCTAGAAAATGGTGTCAATCAGATGGTGTGAGCTTGGATCAGCTGATGTGTTTCGTATTTGAATCTCAGTTTTACTTAGATCAGTATACACTGTGCAGAGTTGATTAGTGTGAATGTATCCTGCCTTTGATTGGAGAATTTATGAGAAAAACACAAAAAAGGTGATTTTGGAGAACAAACTCTCGTTAGTTTGGGCATTCATTAATTACCTTATTGTGGACATTGTCTCATATTACCAAAAATGTGGTATATTCTCAGTTGATTAGTTAATGGTGTAAAGATGCATAATTTTGTATGGACATGTCATGTTTAAATTACTTCTTTTCGGTATTAGGCATAACATCATCCAATTACTTAGTTTCTAATTTAATGAGACAACGGGAACTAGAAATAGAACTATACTTTCTTCGATCACAAATTTATCGCTTAAGTTGCCCGAGAAAGTAAAGAATGTGTGAGTTTTAAATATGTACTTGGTTGTGTCTGAATATGAATTAGAGTGACATTCTTTCTCACTGTTGAAATATTCAGTTTCATTTTCTTCCTTTTGTTTTCAGGTAGTGGATGAAATGAGAAAAGCAGTTCCCTTAGCACTTCTACCTGATGATGACTCCACAATAGAGGAACTAAAGATTCTGACGGAGAAGAAGGATAAAATAGATGAGCTTGCACATAAGCATGTGCGCCGCATTTTGTGGATGGGTTTAGGGGCTGGCCTTTTGCAGGTCGGGCTCTTCTTCCGTCTTACATTCTGGGAATTCTCTTGGGATGTGATGGAGCCAATTGCCTTTTTTACAACTACTGCTGGAATAGTAGTAGGTTATGCTTACTTCCTCGTTACTTCTAGAGACCCGTCATACCAAGATGTGCTGAAGAGGCTCTTCCTCTCAAGGCAGAGGAAGCTGATCAAGAAGTATGATTTTGATATTCAGAGGTTTGTGGAATTACAAAAGAAAATCAAATTACCAGTGAATAGTCAAGCTTCCATGAAACATCGGTTAGGGGTGGAGCTGGAACCGGAGGATCTTTTACATGGTCACTAAATCACATATTCTCATATAATTGTATCTTTACTAAACTTTTATTTTCAACCAATGTAAGCCCTTCATTTTGTTGCGGAGGGTGAACATCTCAGCTGTTAACAATTGTCCCTGATTTTACCTTGTAATTTGAATGTAGTAATCCTAAAATCTTCTTTTACAAGATAGGCTTAGATAGTAGTTCTGACCATCACAATTCCTTCAAGCCTCTTACTCTGCAGTTGTTGTCCTGTCATATATACTTGAAGATGTAACCAAATACTGATGCTATATCAATGACTTTTAGATGTTTGTTCTTCCGGTTAATCCCAGTTAACGTTTCATAGGCCATTGATTGCCCAAAAATATTTTCTTTCACTTAAATGCCGGGCCTTTTCAAGCCCTTTTTGCAGGGCTTTCATCATAGTGTCATTCTGTGGGAAATTTGTGCAGTACTGATAGATATTGATGCTATATCAATGATTTTGAATATTTGTTCTCTGCGTGATAACCTCAGTTAATGATACTGAAAAATAGAAGATGATTTATGCTTTTTATTTGAGTTGAATGCCTGGGTCTTTTATAAGAACTGTCTGGAGACCTTTCTTTCATTGTTTCATTTTCTTGGAAAATTGTCATCATACAGTCTGTCGCTTTTATTCTTGCATTTCAGAGAGCCAAACTATTTAGTGCATCATTTCATGAATCAGCTGCAGTTGCTCACTGGCAATTCGTAGATTATTGACTGGCTCTACTGACAAGCTTTATACAGCTTTTTATAAGTTTTGTGCACATTGATTTTTTTTTTTTTTTTTTTTACATCATCTGGTAGAATTGAGTCATTGACCACTACAATAGTAATTCTGCATATCAAGCATGATATGGTAAGAAAATAGAGTGATAACTTGCTATTACCTCTTAAAATTAGCACTGATAGCGTAAAATGTATATAACTTATCCTTTTTCATTCAGAGTTTTACTTGGCTAAAGCCACTTATGCATTTGGTAGTTTTACAAAATTAGAGGTTAAAAGTGGGGAAGAGAGAGAAAAAGCATTTGACTAGATGAGCAGAGTGGAAGAGAAAACATGATAAGGTGTTAAATGAAAGGCAAATATTGACTAGTCTACTGTTGTACATATTGGATAACTATATGTTCAAGTAAGGCAGTGGAACTGTGGAAGAACTTCAGTTTCTTGGAAACGATAGTCTGCAGCTTCAGGAAGTATAAGCAAGGCATCTGAGGTATTAGCATATGCATTATGCTCGCTCGAGTTCTGGGAATGGTGAAACTCGTGGTTCTCGGGGGTGAATGGAGAACTTTGCAGTAGCGAGGGTAATGATAAAGGTTCAGATAGTTGGGTTCTGAGAGACATTGCTTCAGTTAAAGCTCCGTTTAACTCGGATTGCAAGTGAAAAACATGTTTCTGGAGGGCAGAAATGATGGCAACGCTGTAAAATATGTCGTATGACAGGAAACTCGAGTATTAGCACGTCGTATGACTGTAAGATTATCCTTCTGTTGACTTATCTCCTTTTTTTCGGTCATATGTATGAAAACTGTAAAATATGTGTATATATGTTATATTTTTACTGTGTAATATCTGAATTACTTGTACGAATATAATTTTAATTGCAGGTAGAAGCTTTCACTGAATTCCTACATACATTGACGGATGGTGTTAAGAGGTTCGGAGTGTGCCTTCAAGCTAGGACGTGTAGTTGTAGAAGATTTTAACTGAATGAGATACCTTGTATGCATGCTATGGCTGCTATAATGTATAGGCGCCAACATGGAGAGAATTATTCTTCAACCTACTACAGCAATAAAAATTCTCGGGATGCATATGCGATTCCGGTTGAACCTCTTCCATGCGAAAGTACATGAGATATACCAATTAATGTAAGGAAAGAGATTGTGTTGCCACCATATTACAAAATACCACTAGGAAGACCAACTACCAAAAGAATGAAACCATTATACGAGAGAAAATTCAAGAAATCAACAATGACGTGCCACAGATGTGGTATAGATTAGCACAATAAGAAGACTTGTACGTCAACAATGCTATGATGTGTTTTTCTTAATGAGAGTAGAGGAAAAAAGAGATAATACTCAAGGAACTTATTACTTGAGTACAATTTTTGTTGGCTATAATAAAATCTTATATTTTCTCCGTAAAATGTATTATTAGTGTATGAATATTGTATGAAGTCAAGTATATTGAGTCTAGAAAATTTTATATATTCTCTATAAAGTGTATGATTAGTGTATGAATACGGTATGAAGTCACGTATATCGCTGGGTGTTTTTTTTTGGAGGATCGTACATGGACACGACAATATTTTTGAAGGGTTTGAGCAATATAGGTAGTACATGCTTCAAGTTTTAGGTTTTGGACAATTAGGTGAGACATTGGGTGCATGTTTTTTTTAATGGTCATGTTGATTCTTTTGAGCGACTGTAACTTGTGATGACTTTGTTTGTATGGCTCTATGATGTGGAAAATGTGCCAAATCTTGAATTTGATGACTTTTCATGAATGTCAGTCTTTAGTTCTAATCTCTTTCAAATATGCTAGGGCAGATTATTTGTGAAGCATAAGGCATGCTTAGATGATGTTGCCAATTAAGTAGGTTGACTATATTCACATTACAATTTCAGTGGGTAAACGAGACACCTTCTTCCTAGTTTCTACTTCTTATTGATGTTGGAAGCCCAATCCTTTGGACCTTTTGTTTTCCATCTTTTAAATAGTTGTTGCTGATCTTTTAAGCAATGATTTTCCTTTTTAGGCCCTATTCGTGTGTATATATGTGTGCACTGCTACATGTATATATGCATAAGAGATCTATCTTTAGTTTCATACACTAATGTATGATTAGTGTAGAATACTGTATGAAGTCAAGTATATTGAGTTTAGGAGGTTAGTTTTAAAATCTTATATTTTCTCTGCAAGTGTATGATTAGTGTATGAAGTCAAGTATATTGAGTCCAGAAAGTTAGTTTTAAATCTTATATTTTCTCTACAAAGTGTATGATTAGTGTATGAAGTCAAGTATATTGAGTTCAGGAGGTTAGTTTTAAATCTTATATTTTCGGTTCTTCTATTTCTGATCACCGTTCTTGATGTACAAGCACTCAAAAATAACTTCAGAAAATAAAAAATGAAGAGCACAAAACTGAAAGAAAAATCAACCTGAATGAACATAGAAGATGATGGTGATGCAAGTAAAACTGATTACTGTGTCAAAGATGTATCAATTACAATATTTGATTACTAAACTCAGAGATTCATAGCAAGATGATTACAAAAAAATTGCATAACCAGTAACTCCAAAAACTATTAGGATAGATCCCAAAAAATGTGTCATAACCATTCACCATCAACTACCTATATTTTTACCATCAAACACTACAACCTAAAATTTCACCAATCAGTGACCAATGTGTCATAACCAGTCACCAACCAGTAACTCCCAAAACTATTTTTTCACTTTTCATTTAGGTCTCGGTAATTTTTTTCATTACGGGACAGGTTCCTTGCGAATTCTTGGCCCACCTAATTTTTCGGTAACCAATTCAGTGACTTCACTCTCACTAATAGCTCCAGCATTCTGCTTTTGCCTTGCGTAATCCCACAGTAGGGCACCATACCTACTACAGTGAAGATGATGATCGAAATTGGCCTTCAAAATGTTGAAGATGACTTTAATCCAGCATGGACTACATGAGCCCCTAGTAGTTTACCGGATAAATTGATAAGTCGGGCATTCCCGGCCCACCAAGTGAAACCGGTGATTTCTTGGTCACGGCTAGCTAAGGCTAAAGTTTCATTAAAGAGTGTTTCCACGTGGTAGAACCTCCTCAGGGAATATAAGGTTTTCATGAGGCTGATCTTGAGCCGTCATCCAAGCACGAATACCTTCTCTGATAAATTCAGCAAATACACATACATAGACTCCACAATCAGTGCAAAAAGAAAAATGATGATAAAAGTGTATGAAAACTATAACAAGTATTAAAAAATAAAAATAAATCATATTTCATAGAATAAAAAATACATATTTTGATGCAGGATCTTGTTGTGGAAAATTTTGCATTAATATATAATCCAAAGGATCAGAAACTCCCTTCTCAATGTAGGTAGGTTGATTCATTTTTCCAGTCTATGTCATCCCTTTTGCCATAAAATTCGATACTTTTGAAGAAGAGGGGTATCATCATTGCCCGTTTTTTAACTATATGTGTAACCGCACGAGTGTGCACTTTACCCCCCGGGAGTGAATCATAAACATAAAGACACTTGTTTTTTATAGATAGAAGAGTCAGCACCCAATGAAATTTTGTGTCTACATTAATCGATATAATCACATACTCCACTTTATTCCAACCGATATTTGCAAGAAGCTTATATCCAAGAATAACTTGTGACACATCATAATCTGGAGTGATAATACTTATGGGTATTGATATTGGTGAATGGGAAATGATTGGAAAGAAAAGTGGGAGTTGTCCCACATCGGTAGTGGAAAGAAAAGTGAGAGTTCCCTCTTGCTTTATAAAATAAGCATTTGTCCCACATCGGTAGTGGAAAGAAAAGTTCTTCTATTTATAAGTAGAATTACTCCTTTTTGTCAGTAAAAGGGTTGAGGGGGCAAGGACCCCTCGCGCCGTCGTCGTCGCTCGCTGGATTCAGATTCGATCAAATGATCTGATTGATTGATAATCTTTTTGGACCAAATTTTCTTTAATTTTTAATTATTTAATTAAATTAATTAACTTATCTAATCCTACCCGTTAGTGACCCTGATTCTGTTTATTTTCAGTGTTTATTATTTACTGGTTTTTTGGAATACAGATTAATAACAAATACTGGGATCATAATTCTTGTCCTTAAATTGCTTGTGGATCAACTCAACGCATGACTTGAAAAAATAGTCAGTTATTACATATCTGACTCCGTTATTTGGCACATACTTAGCCTTCTTCCTTAAGTAATACATAATCACATCAACATGCTTAAAAATATGTCAAATTAAACTATGAATCAGATTTTAGAATATCATGTTGCATACACACCACATATGACTCCTACAACTCTTATCTTTGTTGCAACCTGCTAATGGAAAATTAATAATTTGATGCTACTATAAAAACCACATTTCATACACACACCACACACACACATATATATATATTGTCTAGTATCTTACATGACATAAAAGTAAAAATCATATTCCATACACATACCATTCAGATAATTTTTTTTTGGAAATGAATGCCATGAATAGGAAGAAAATCAAAATCATATTCCATACACATGAAATGAATGCCATGAATAGGTTGGAGACAACGTACCGAATCTCCCCAAGATATTCCAGTAGTCATCATATTGTAGAACCACTCCATTTTGTCGACTTTATTGACTCCCAGATTATAAGAATTCACAATCTTATTGCCCTGTACAGAGAACACTGTGTCACTGCAAAAATAACAAATGTTTTAGAATTGTAGAATAATCAATTGAAAGAATGTCAAATAATAGTTCAATAAAAAACATATGGGGTACAGACCTTTTACCCCATTTTTTTAGATATTTTTTATTTCACCCAAGCCTCAAATTCGACGATCAGTTCATTGTCAATAACAAAGTCAATGCAATTTGTGAATGGGTGTTTAATATGAAAGTATGTAGGAGAAGTGTCTGTTTTGCTGCCAATTGAATTAAAACCAATGAATGGTGATTTGCCATATGGTCCAGGTTTTCTATTTCTTGCTTCTTCTTCAGGTGTAATGACAACACTTGTTTTGATTTCAAGCGCTATAATTTGAGACTCGTTATATGGAGGCAATTCAAAGTCATCGAGAGTATGGATCTTAGTGGCAGAAGTGCCCAAAACACCAAACTTATCAATGCCAGCAAACAACTCATCTAGAGTAGTTTTGTAGAATCTGAATATTTAAATTTATATTAAAATCTCAACATCTGTAAAATGTACACTTATTTATTACATATAGTAATTACCTTCAATATCTGCATCATCAAAATAACATGCTTCAACTTGTTCACCAACTTCATGTTTTCACATAAAGGTGCAAGTTTTCTTATATTTCTACATTTTTCACACGGAATCACAACAAACTTCTATTTATTACATATAGTAATTACCTGAAATAGGAGCATCATTAGGATGCCTCTTCAATTCTTCTAAGTCAATTTTTTTGTTTATTGCATGCTTCACCATCTCCAACTTGGTCACCAACTACATAATTCCAATAAAAAGTGCAAGTTTTCTTATTTTTCTACATTTTCCATATATTAAGATGAATTTTAAAAAAAGAAAATTAGTCCAAGGGAAAACGCCAAAACAAACTTAAAAATCAAGTTAGGAAGAATAGATCCCAGATGGGATCAAGATAACTGGAGGGGTCTAGGCCCTCTAGCCAATTCCCTACCGGAAGGGAAAAGGCCAACCAAACTTAAAAATCACCAATTTTTTATTCAAAACTAGAAAATAAGATATCCCTAAACTAACAAGTCCTCAGGTTTTATATTGCCAAAATTTTTATTCAAAACTAGAAATGTGAAAAGACATTGTATTACATCTCAGCAAGAAGTAAAATCTGGCATAAGTTTCAATTTAGGATTTCCATCTTTATGCAGAAACTCATGAATGAAAAGTCAACAGAAAACAAGTTGACAAAACTCAGTTATACTCTAATACATATCAAAATGCTCTTGCTTTCACCAAATGCAGAGCTGATAAACCATCCATTAATTTCACATTCAAATGCAAGTCTTGGATGCCAAAACAAACATAACTTGCATGAAACGACTTAGCAATTTACAGAGCTGGTAACTTTGATTTCTTATTGTTCTACATTTTCCATACATTAAGATGTGTTTCAAATATGTCAAAAAGAGAAAACTATACCTGAAATAGAAGCATTAATTCAATTCTTCAAAGTAGATGCATCTACTCCTATCTGACCGGATATTCGGTCACCTCCATCCTGCCCACCAACCGCAAAATCACTCATTTTTTCATTAAAATCAACCTGCTTGTTGCTTGTCTTTGGGTCTTCCGTATTATCCTTAACACTGTCGGATCCCTGTTTATTAAGATATGTATCAACGCACTTGGATAGAAATGGATAATACAAAAGACATTAACTCAAATTATGATAAAAATAACCTTAGCTTCCTCTGTTTCAGTTTGCTTGCCAAGCATGAATTCGATATCTTTAAGTAAATTCATTATTGACTTGTCCATGTAGGCCTTCATGTCATTAAACTGTTCACCAACCTAGAAAAAATAAGAAAATTATCATAAGAAACCTAAGCTAATCTATATACTACAATGAGAATAAAAAAACTTTAAAAATTATGTTAAACTTGTTAATCTTTTTATCTAATGATTGAAGATCTTTGCGGACCTGAAAGATGTAGAATAACATTAGTGAAATATTGTTAACCACAAAATTCAATCATTTCATAAAAAATGATGAATACAATTAGTGAAAATACATACTTATATTTGCAACTTCCTTCTTCAATGCTTCAAACTCAGAACCATGTACATAGGGACGACTCTGTAGGAACCTGCGATTGCAACATCATCGACCACAATCTCTTATGTCAACTCTGAAAAATTGATAGCTCTCTTTCCTCACCCGTTGGGAGAATGTTGGTAAAAATCAGCTACCAACAAAAATACATGTAGAAGCTGACCAATTAGCATTATAATAAAAATAGTGTATGAAATATGAATAATTAATGTATAAAAAATATAAGTAATCAGTTAGCTTGTATTATTACAGGATTGTTGTAGGTTTTGAACATCCCCATCTTTAGATCGTTAAAGTAGATTATATTCGAAGTTGTTTGCCATTTAAAAATAAGGGGGATGCCGTTTTTAATACGTTTTGCAACCGTAGGGTCTACCTTCGAACAACATTCATAGAATCATACTTGAATGGCCAGTGGAAAACTCCCAAACCTGTAGTAAGTTGGTTTGTTCACCAACTTGTGACTAATCGAAGACAACATATTTTTGAAGCAAACATTGTCCCAGGGATAATTCATGTACTCTCCACTCTCAACCAAGTCAAAATGTAACTTGGTGACAAACACTACGTTACTTTGAGTTGAGAATAAGAAAGTGCTGATAAAATAAAGTATTGTTATCTTAAAAATATCATCATCCTTAATCAACGATTTGTTGCCTTTAAAGTCTATAAAGAGACTAACCAACAAGGCTTTCGGTACTTTAGTTAGACCATTAAAGTACTTAGTCATCAGTTTGTTGGGGAAATCAGGGTCTGAGATAAACTCGCTGTCCATGCCACATTTTTAACCAGTTATGATGGCAAACTCTTTAATGTCGAAACAGAGCAATTTCCAATTGACCTTAATGATAAACATATCATCCCTATCATGATCCGTTTTAGCATACATCAGATTTCGAAGTAGTTGTAACTGAACCTTCAATGTTGGCGAATCCAGAAATAACCCAAAAAGGGAATTCCTAAATAATATGTTTCAGAAAATCAGAAAGGCACAACCCTTTAGATACATATTTCATACACCCCTTTACATACACAATCATACACATGTAAATTAATCAAAAAATCATAGACTAAAGTGTAAATATTTTTTTATACCTTTTTTGTCGAGTTGCTTTTCTTATTATTCTTCTTTGATCTTTGGGCTTTCTCGACTTTCTTCTTCTTTGATGTTTCACCTATCGCAACCTTATTTTTTTGCTTTAGGACACTTAGTTTCTTCTTTGAAATTAGAGTCGACATTTTTAGACTTACTAGTTGAATTCTCTTTTCCCTTCCTTTTGATATCTTTTCTGGGGGTTGATTTGATTTCAACTACTGTAGGACTAACATTACAACGATTGTTTCTTCCTTTCTTCCCTGGGAGGGTTTGAGTGATTAAATCGAAGGTTGGAATCGGCCCTATTTTTGGACTTGTTACCCCAGATCTAGAGCTTCTACGGTTACTCATCAGAACGCTAGATTTTCGTTTAACAGTGATGAAAATCGAATGCAAAATAGGAGATGAAATGGAGAAAGGGAAATAACATGAACACGAAAACTAGGGATGGCAACACATCGGATTTGGTCCGGATCCTGCTAGATCCAGATCCATATCCGTTTTTCATACCTGAATCCATATCCGGATCCAGATCTGTCGGGTCCATAAAATCAGATCCAAATCCGGATCCATCGGATCCACGGATCGGATCTGGATCCACATGTAATTTTTTTTGTCTTGCAAAGAATTTTTTTTTGAACTGACAAACGATTTTTACTTAGCTAACAGTTTACTGCGTTTCAATTTTGAAATGTTCATATGAGATATTTTGTTTGTTGTCTCGTTTTGATTGTGAGCTATTAATTGAAAATGTTGGACAATGACAATAGTTGCAGAAAATGATGACTAGTATTTCCACAATGCAGAACTTGCATGTGCTTGGAATCTTCACAAATGAAGTGAATATAATTTTAACTACTTGTCTATGGAGATGTTAGTCATTAACTAATATAACATTGATTTTATTATCAAAGTTACCTCTTTATTTTTTGGTTTTTGAGTTAACGCGGGGATAAATTAAACTTGTTTTGAGAATTAAACTTGCAAGGATGTGCTTAACAATTTTAAGAAAATACTTATAAAATTACATTCTAGGTTATGAATATATTTAATATAAACGGATCCAAGGGTCGGATCTGGATCTCAAATATAAGATCCAGATCCGATCCGTCAGAAACGGATCCGGGTCCTATCCGAATCCATCGTGTCCAAATTTTGAAGATCCATATCCTATAAAACGGATCTGGATCCACCTGATCCGGACTGGGTCCAGGATCCACTACCATCTCTAATGAAGACCAACCAAAGAAGAACGATGAGAAGAGACTGCTACTTTTGGGCGGAAGAATCGAAGAAGACCGATCCACGTAGATAGAGGCCCAAAAACGCGGTGAGCCCAATTCCGTCAAGTTTTGTAATTAATATTTAAATTTTGTAAATAAGGAAAACTACTACCTATATATTTTGTAATAAAGAGTATTAAGTAGTTACCCTATGCTATTTTTTTCTTTTGTTTAACTCATTTTTGATCCGCTCATATCCTATCCGACCCACCCGTTTGCCACCTATAGATATGACAATATCGATATATATCTGATGAAATACGTGGAAAAATACAGACTTCGTCAAGGATTTCAATGATATAAACATGATAACTTATATGTTGTTTTATATCTCCATGAATCTAGGATTGATTCCATGATTATAAGTTCATTCCATACCGGACCAGGCCGAAATAAAGTTATATACATTCTCATTATGAGAAGGGCTATTACAGAAGCCTAAACTTATGGAATTGTTGATCTTCATTGAAATAGTCTTTTTTAACTTAGCCCAAAGCAATGTATAAATGTATATGGTGGAGACGGATATTCCTTGCTCATTATCAGACAATCAACAAGATTTTTCTTTTGTCCCTTTCGCGCAATCGAAAAAATAAAGAAATGGTTAATATATCCCCTTCGCAAAAATGGAGAGATTTATTGATATATTTATTAGATCTTAATTTCAATTCAAATATGAATTTGATTCACACTCCATCTATTCCGTCCGTCCAAATATGGCGCTCTTTCTCATTATCATCTATCGCCTTTATCCCACTGAATTGAATGGGGTCCAGGAAGATATCAAATTTCTACCAAAGTATGTTTGACATTACATGATATATTTATCAATAGGAACCCCAATCTTTCTTCCGATTTGAGTATGTTTAGAGGTCTAGCCTTTTTATAGAAATACAAAAATCTTACACATAGCACCAACAATTTCAATATATTTAATCCCTTCGTTCAATTTTGTTTCATACTAATCTTTTTATTAGTATATCTAAAAAGGAATAACACATTTCAATTTTTTAATTAATTTTTTAATATAATGACGTACACATGATTTTGACAAGCAATATCAATTTATTGTCACAATTTGGTTTGTACATGAATTTAAACCTGCCGTCTTAGATGGTGGGACTACATAAGAATTCTTTTTTTTTTTTTTAAATAAAAAAACTTGATATTACTTTTATAGTATTATGTTTAAGTGGAGTTAAATGACACTACTTCGTTGGAGGTGTCTCCACCCCTAGTTATTATATAGATTAACATATATTATATATGATGCTAATAAATTAACAAGTAAAACGGCTTTGCACAAACATATAGTGTATTTATCTATATTATATTAAAAATAAGGATCTTAGAAATGTTGATTGAATCTTTTGTCGTTCATTAAAAGACTATGCAATAGATAAAATCGTCATTTACTATTTTTCTCAAATTATTACTCTATGTAATTATTTTACTTTATAAAAATATACCTCCAAATTTTCCATATATATTTAATCTAATATACACGCCTCATTAGAGTCAACTAACAATAGAATATCTAAAGTTTGTATCGGAATAAGAATTCTAATTCTCTTAATCGAACTAGAGTCCGATTTCAATTTTCCCACTATTTAAATGGTTATGTTCTATAGGTTTCTTGAAGTTCCAAACCCATACTAATTCCACATGGATACGAATACTTCAAAAAGCCTATTACTTCTATATATAAATGATGATAGAAAGAGGGTATACACGGTGTATACTAAGTGGCCGAAAATAGTTTGAATACTTATCATATATTTTGTAGAATTCTCGTATAAGTGTAATTATAGTATTAATATTATATTAGAAATATGTATTAGTCTTGTATTAGAAAATGTAGATTTATTTTTCATATTTAGATATTGTATATCATGTATATATACCTCTTCAATTAATGAAAATAATCAATGGATTACTTATTTCATGGTATCAGAAGTCTAGAGCAAATATTTTTCTTCTCCAACCCACACTTTCGCTGCCCTAGTTCCTTCTCCTCGGCCGTCGGCCACTCCCTCTATTTTTCTTCCCAAACAAAAATTCTCGTGTTGTCACTCTTGAGCAGAAATTTTTCCATGTCAACATGGAGGATTTTCCGAATGTCTCAACCTATTGCAAAAGGCTGAAGAAATTGGCGAATCAACTCAAGAACGTTGGTGCACCCGTCACTAATGATCGTCTTGTTCTTCAGATGGTTGAAGGCCTATCCGAGGCTTATAATGGCCTTGGGACGCTTCTTCGTCAAAGTAATCCTCTTCCGCCGTTCTACCATGCCTGTTCCATGCTCACATTAGAAGAAGTCGACTTGGCTAAGAAGGCGGCTACCAGAGCTAATTATGCCATGATGGCGACATCGCCACAAGATTCTTACTCTTCATCATCTTCGGCTAATTCTACTCTAAATCGAAACAACGGTGGTGGAAAATGGGGTCAAAATAAGAATTTCGGTGGAAAAAGAGGCAGCAGCCACAACGACAATAGTGGTGGCAGCGGTGGTCAGGGTGGCAGACGGCAGTGGAAATCGCAGATTGGGCCGGGGCAGTGGCTTGGTCAGTGGGCCAACAATGCTCGTAGCCAGTGGGCCTGGCAGTGGCCCAACGGGCCCGATTTCCCCTTTCCAGTTCTAGCAGCTTGCCCAGTGAATTGGGCCAGCCAGCAGAGGCCCAATTCGCAGCAGTTTCAGTCTAGTCCGTTTCTGTTCCGAGTCAAGGGCCTGTTACTCATAGCAAAAAAGATATTTTTAAACCTAAACGACATTTTAATTTAAATTCTAATGTCACTAAATCATCTCTACCACGTAACCCAATGTCTGCCCTTCATGACCCGAATTAGCAAATGGCCATGGATGATGAATATAATGCTCTTATTGAAAATAAGACGTGGGAGTTAGTTCCTCGTCCGCCTGGTGTCAATATTATTCGTTCTATGTGGATTTTTACTCATAAAGAAAATCCGACGGTTCTTTTGAGAGGCATAAGGCCCGTCTTGTAGGGGATGGTAAAACTCAACAGGTTGGCATGTATTGCAGTGAGACATTTAGTCCGTTGGTCAAATCGGCTACCATTCGCACTATTCTCAGTATGGCTCTCTCGAAAACATGGCACACTCATCAGCTGGATGTGAAAAATGCTTTCTTACACGGTGATCTTAAGGAGACAGTATACATACATCATCCCTTGGGATTTAGAGACCCCATTTATCCTCATCATGTATGTTTGCTGAAAATGTCCTTATATGAGATTAAGCAGGCCCCACGGGCTTGGTATAAGAGGTTTACATATTATGTGTCTACTATTGGGTTTTCTCACAGCATATCTGGTCATTTTCTATTCATCTATCGTCGTGGTACTTCTCTAGCATATATTTTGTTATATGTGGATGATATAATATTGACTGCCTTGTCTGATAATCTACGCAAGTCTATCATGTCCCTTCTCAGTTCAGAATTTGCTATGAAAGACTTGGGACCCTTGAGTTATTTTTTGAGTATAGTTGTCACTCGTCATGCAGGTGTCGCAGAAGAAGTATGTGACTGAGATTATTGAGATAACTGGCATGTCGTCTTGTAAGTCCTCTTCTACTCTGGTTGATACAAAATCGAAGCTGAGTGCTACTTCTAGCACACCATATGAGGACCCCACCCACTATCGTAGTCTTGCAGGGGCTCTTCAGTATCTTACTTTCATGAGACCCGATATTATTTATGCAGTGCAGCAAGTGTGTTTATTTATGCATGATCCGCGGATTGAGCACATGCATGCGCTCAAACGCATTATACGATACATACATGGAACACTTGATTATGGATTGCATTTATATCCATCCTCCGTCTCTACTATCATGTCTTATACATATGCTGATTGGGGTGGATGTCCAGATACCAGACGTTCGTCATCTGACTATTGTATGTTTCTTGGTGATAACTTGGTCAGCAAAACGCCATGCTACTTTATCACGATCAAGTGCGGAGGCCGAGTATCGAGGAGTAGCCAATGTGGTGTCAGAGTCATGTTGGCTGCGTAATCTTTTATTAGAGCTTCACTTTCTATTCAGAAAGCTATCTTGGTCTACTGTGATAATCTTTGTGCAGTCTATCTCTCTGGGAATCCGGTCCAACACCAGCGCACTAAACATATCGAGATGGATATTCACTTTATTCACGAAAAGGTACCTCGTGGACAAGTACGTGTCTTACATGTCCCTTCAAGGTACCAAATTGTTGACATCTTTACTAAGGGTCTTCCCTTGGTTCTGTTTGAAGATTTTAGGGACAGTCTCAATGTACGACAACCGCCCGCTATGACTGTGGAGGTGTGATAGAAAGAAGGTATACACGGTAAAACCATGTATACCAAGTGGCCGAAAATAGTTTGGTTACTTACCATATATTTTGTAGAATTCTTGTACAAGTGTAATTATGGTATTAATATTATATTAAAAATATGATAGATTTATTTTCCATATCTAGATATTGTATATCATGTATATATACCTTTTCAATTAATGAAAATAATCAAGGAATTATTTCTTTTAATAAAGTTTCATTGGCATTGTTTTCTAACCATTAATAATACCGCAAGGTCCGATACTCCGATCTAATGTCTTGCTTTTTGTTTTTATTTTCTTTTCATTCTAGGATGCTTATCCACTTATATGCAATGATGCATATGATCAATTGTACATTACATGCAGTTTTTTTTAACTATTTGGGATGTTTGTTTTAGTTTCTCCTAACTGTAATGCTAATATGAATTAGTAAAAATTTTAATAATTTTTATTGTTGCAGATAACCAGATTGTGAATTTTCTTATCTTTGTTTGAAGAACAACGATATCAGGTAATTGTCAAATTTCTTTCCCTATCTCACATAAGATGCATGATAAGTTTGAATAGATTTGGAGTTGTTATCTTATTGGCGAATAGTCTCTTTTATTCTCTAATTATTTTTATAGTATATCACCTAACCCTGCCATAGATAAAATGGTCATTTAGTTATTTTTCTAATATTTAGTACTATTGAATTAACTAAAATTTTGATTTTTTTTATATTTGCAATTATTTAGTACTTTAAAGTCCTTTTAGGTTAAGAGTCTTTTTATTTGTCATTCTTTAATATCCTTTTACGGCAAAAACTCAAGAATCCTTAACTTAATTAACTTGAGGTAAGTAGACTTTGAAATCCGAGAAGGCAAACAGTATGGATTTTTGTAAACTTTAATGTCTATTTTTATATAACTCGAAAAGTATGTTCTCAAACTATATATAAGCCACAAGACATTTAAAAACTGCAAACTCAAATGTTAAAATTATATTCAATAATAACGAAATTCATCACATCTATACGTCCAGAAAATATTGAATCAAGTTATTGCATTAATGTAATAATATTTATTTCATTATTTAAATAAATATTACATTTATTTTAACGTGAATTATTGTTTTTCAACAATTTATATATATTTATTACTTGACGTCATACACGTACGCTAAAACTAGTAATAATAATAATATAAATGCTCTCATGAGATAGAGCTAATTAGCCACCGACAGTTTTTTGCATCGTTCTTGCTAAAATTGGCAAGTAATATACACCTTACCAACCTCAGGAAGTTTGAGATAAATTAAGAGAAGACAATTCTTCATGTTTTCTCTCTTTTTTTTTTTTTTTTTTGGATAACCGCAAGATGTTCATTTGAGTAATTGTAAAATATATTCAATATAATCTACAACTATTAAAGTAAGTAAATGCTAAACGCTAACAAATATTTCTTCTATTCAAATAACGATTAACATATTGAAGTGATGTAGTAGCAAGTAACAGTTGATAAAAGTAAATAATTTGGACTTGTATTTATATAATAAATATATGAATGGTTTACTAATTTGGGAATAAAAAACAAATCGTGAAGGGAGGAGTTCGTTGATCAAGTAGTACCTTCCGATGACTAGAATCCGTTAACGTGCTCGTAATTAAGAGAATTAATCACCTTCCTTCTCGAATTTAAGTTATATACAATTATGATATTGATGATAGTCAAGAATATTTTATTTTATTACGTAATAAAATTTAATCTATTATAATAGGTTATTAGACTATATTTCAGATACACGCCATAAGCTTGATATGGAAAGTTACTTATTATTGTATGCACAATAATTTAACCAGATGGTGGGTCTATAAGTAAAAATGTCGTTGGTACTTATAAGCATTGTTTTAAGAGGTGGGGGCGCGAAGCGAGGCGTTTTATGCCGTACGGGGCGAGACATAAGTCCCGAGACATGGGAAGTAGTTCCATGAATCTACGGGACATATATCTCATGTATCATCAAATTATTATTTTTAATACTAAAAAATAAGTAAAAGTAAAATTTTCATTAAAATTCTGCAAATAAATTCAAATAAATCACCAATATTATAAAGAAGTTATTATCATTATTATATGAGAAATGTAACAACACAAAAAATGATAATCCGTAATAACCTAGATAATCTCTAAAATAAATTGTTCATCCATTCCGTCATTAATCTCCACATTTATTAGTTATTTTCACCCTCAACTAATATTTGCACATTTTTATTTATATACCTCAAAGAAGGAGAATGATGAAAAGTGTAATAGCAACGCCAAAAAATGAAAAGAGTTGCTTCAGCAACATAGTGCTATGAAATTTCTATCTTACCATTTTCATATATAAACATTTATAAAAATTATTTATGACGTGTTATTTATATATTTTAGGAAAGCCCACTACAACATGAAAACATGATACATAACAATTATAATTTATAGCAAAAATACTTTTAATTTTAAAAAGATAAAATTTAACGCATGATGCAAACACTTTTACGCCAGGGGCTTACACTTCGCTCCCTGGACTTATGCCCCAAATTCTAGGGCGTACACCCTATGAATCTACGTCTTTCATTATTTACGCCCCGAACCATTTTTGGTACGCCTTGTCCCAAGGTCACCTCGAAAACGTATCTGAAAACACTGCTTATAAGAATTAAAGTTTATAAGATCAGACAAATAGTACAACAATTACTATTAGATAACTGTGATAACATGCTCGTTGTCTACCTATTATCTCCCAGAATACTCAACCAATCAAGTTTTTGAGAGGAAGTGTTTTACAAGCCTCAAGTTTTTTTTTTTTTTTTTTTCTGTTTCCTTTGTTTTTCTATATATGTTCTTCTTTCTTTCTATATCAAAATTCTAACAGAAATCAGCATGCAGGTGAGATACTAGAGCACACTTTCCATTAGAGAGATTTCAAATGAACAATAATGAATTCATGATTAAATATTGAATATCATGCCGGTCCCTGCAGAGTTATTTAGTCGAACCAAAAGTTCTGATCTTTTGTAAAGAAAGAAAAAAAAGAGTGTATCCTTAGCTAGTACGAAGGTCATAACTCACACGTTTGCTGGAATATCACTTGTCTATCAATCAATTACAATTAATGTAGTAATATTATATTCTTGTTGCTTTATATTTGTTTGGTTGGCTGGCTGGCTAAGTGGCTTTATCATACAATTGTACTTCAAACAGCAATATATGGTTAAGGCCAGCTTGTTGACGATGTACTAACCGATACAAGTTTCTCATAGGATCGTTTGCCATTTGGAGGAAGATGAAAAGGATGGGATGCGTCATCCAAGGACCCTTTACTTCGTAACCTTCAACCAAGTTCATGTGGAATGAATAATCACAAAACTTTTTAAGATTTGCATGTCAATTCCACAAGGATTACCACTTACCCATAATCAAATCAAATTTCTTCAGCCACCTAAAATTTGGGATCTTTTGTGGCCTCCACAACCCTGAAACTTTCTACGCGTCAATCTTTTGTGTCCCAGGAGAATAGCCGAGGTGAATCTGCAATTAGAGTCGATAAATTCAAAATGAGAGTAATTTTATTTTTTTTCATTGAAATAACACATCTCGTAATTATGTATCACTAAAATAAGAGTCACAAATTTCATATACATGTCATGTGCGAAACTGTTCATTACAAAAATCTCATATATTAAAATCTTTGAAAAATTAATTAGAAGGTTGTTGGAAATAATAATTCTATGTCTAGTTAAGATTTATAGTTAAATTTATATAAGAATAGATTTTCTTGTTTTGAATCAAAATAAATTTCATACTATTATAAATAAGGGTGTTGCTAGCTATTTTCATAGCAAGAGAGAGTAGTGAAAATTGTAGAGAGCAATCAAAGATTTATTGAGTTCATAAATAAAATATTTCCCTTCAAATCGGTATCAGAACTCCTACGATCTTAATAGAGAATAAAAAAACTTCTGTTGCCGGCGAATGACTATAACCCATATATGCCGCCCGTTGGGTGAATGAGATATGCATGAAAAAAATCATGCTAAGAAGGATTGAGAAACAAAATATTCAAGGTTCAAAAGAGTGCAAGCAAATATAACACAAGAGGAAGAAACTTTTCTCTAAAAATTGAAGAGAAATGGGTAAAAAAAAATGGAAGGTTGGAGAGTGTGCTCTAACATTTGAAGGTTGAAGAGAAAGTGCATCAACAAATTGGAATGTTGGAGAGAAAATGCTCCAATAATTGAAGGTTGAAGAGAAAGTCCTTCAACAAAATTTAATGTTGGTGACAAGTGCATCAACGGGGTTGAAGACAAGTGCTTCAACAAAAATTGAAAGTTGGTGACAAGTGCATCAACGGAGTTAGAGATAAGTGCTTCAACAAAATTAGGTGTTTATGAGAAGTGCATCAACGAGATTGAAAATAAGTGCTTCAACAAATTAGATGTTGGTGACAAGTGCTTCAACAAATTTGGTGGTTGGTGACAAGTACATCAACGGAGTTGGAGACAAGTATTTCAATAAAATTTAGTGTTTGTGACAAGTGCATCAACTGAATTGAAGACAAATGTTTCAACAAAATTGGTGGTTGGTGACAAGTGCATCAAAGGGGTTGGAGACAAGTGATTCAATAATTGAAAGATGGTGACAAGCGAATCAAAAGTTGTATATACAACTTTGAATTACGGGAGAATGTTGAAAATAATAATTCAAAGATGAAAGAAATCAAAATTGGTTAGAATTTAATATTTTAAATCATGTCTAGTTAGGATTTATAATTAAATTTATATAGGAATATGTTTTTCTGTTTTGAATAAAAATAGATTTAATATTATTATAAATAAGAATGCTGATAGTTATTTTCAAAATGAAAGAGATATCATGGAGAGATTCATAAAATTTATCAATAAAATATTTCACACCTACTTTACCTATATTTAGTCCTAATAAAGAAACACGAACTATATAAGAATTGTTCCTTAGGTGGCTACTAGTACGTTGTGCATTATCCGATCATCTGGCTAGATTTAAACAATATGCAAACTGCAAAGCAAGCAAGTCAGAGTGCTACAAGGGTGTGGAAATGACAATTAGGACGAAAATCATGTGAGATATCAAAATTTAAATTGCAGAACAGATAAATAAAAAATTGAGTAATTTCTTTGTGTCTCCGAGCCTTGTGAGTAGAATAACTTTATATAGCAATTCCTCCGTCCTAATTTATTTGAAGATCGATCAATTTGGTAAGTCAAACAGTTTTTTTTTAATTACGATTTTCTTTAACTTTTTTCATATATAGTGAATTACTAATTATGTAGACTTATAATAGTACTTTTATGTAGTTTTTAAATATATAAGTTTTATTATAAAATACTCGAATAATCTATATTTAAAATTAAGTCAAAAAAAGTTATTTAACTCTCCAAACAGATCAATCTTCAGACAAATTGAAATGAAGTAAGTATGTGTTATTGAAAGGTAAAGTTGGCGCAAACTACCCTCACCATGGTGATTAAAAAGAAAAAATAAGCGAGTCAAAATGACAGAAAGCAAAAGTCTAGGGGCGGAGAGAAAATATAGAGGAGAATTGGGGTACCAAAACTCCCTTATCCATTCGGATAAACCCACAACTCATTCCGAACATTACCAGAGACAAGAAATCAAAGTTTAGGATATGGCTTCCGCAAGCACTTCAGTTTCTACAACATGGAGCATGTCTTGTCTAAAATCGGCACTCCCTTCAATTCAACAAATTTTGAACCCTTCACTTCGATTCTCTTGTGCGCCTTCTCCTTATCGTTTGAGGATTTGCAAACCAAAGTCAAGTTCAAGAATTCTTCAGTCCTTTGTTGGTCTTACTCCCCTGCATCCACTCTTATCCCTTTCTTCCCAAGGTAATCTTTCTCATTACAATTTGTGCAAAAATATGTGTTTTCAAGATTCTAAACCACCATTGTACCTTTTACTCCAATGGGTGCCAGTGCCATAGTATAAATAATTCTTTAAAGAAAAAATCAGCTATACATTGAGTACAAGTGAGGCATTGGATGACTCATGCTGCTACATGTATTAAAGGGGTTCAGTCAAAAAGACAATTTTTTTTGTATATTTAAATTGTTGAATTTTGGCTTATTCGCCTTGCAATCATGCATAGTTTTGAGCCGAGATGACTCATGCTGCTACATGTATTAAAGGGGTTCAGTCAAAAAGACAATTTTTTTTGTATATTTAAATTGTTGAATTTTGGCTTATTCGCCTTGCAATCATGCATAGTTTTGAGCCGAGCGTCTATTGAAAACAACCTCTCTACCCACAAAGGTAGAGGTTAGGTCGGCGTACATCCTATCCTGACCCCACTTTGTGGATTACACTGTGTATGTTGTTGTTGTTAAATTGTTGAATTCCTTTCGTTTAAGGAAGTTTCTAGTGTACAGGGATGGCTGAAAAATTGATATAGGTTGGAAGTTCCAGTTTAAGGTGTTGCATTCTTGAAAACTTTGAATCCCTATTAGAATTCCTGGTTTTGCCTCTGCACGGCAATGTTTACATTTTTTTTTTTGGGGAGGGGGGGGGGGGGTCTTATGCTAGTTTTTTTGGATGGGAATTGGCATCCAACGGAAATTGCCAAATTTGTGTCAGTTTGTTCCCCATGGCATGTGAATGCACAAAAGTTTGCATCTTTCTAGTGTAAGGAAACCCAATCTATCTTTTTGTGTGGGTACAGAAGGCACTCTGTTGGTGCATTCAAGCTGTGGAATGGTACCAATTTGCATAAAGGAGGGTCTTTTCTCTTAATTCTCTTTTTCAATATAGTTGTATGATGATAATAGAAATGAGCTTAAATGCAGAAGTGGGGATTCATAGCCGACCCCAACTTGTTTTGGACTGAGGCATCATTGTTGTTGTTTTCATTATAGTTGAGGGATGTTGAAGTGGGTGAGGTGAGTACAGTTTTTTCCTCTTCACACCTAGTTCTCTTGTCTACTACTTGCCAAGTTTTAATGTATAGGTGATTTTCCGTTGGTCTAGACCATGCCGGATGTTATCAAGAAGTCCGCGCATAATTATGCCTCTCTTTGTAATGTTGCTTAAATAAATATTGTTGTCTTAGGATCTTTGATCAAACTTACATAGTGTTTCTGGGTGGGCATTGAAATCCAGTTGAAATTGCCGCATTGTGTGTTAGTCTGTTGCCCATGGCATGTGACTGCACAAAAGTTTGCATCATTTTAGTGTAAGGAAACCCAATCTATCTTTTTGTGTGGAGTTGGAAGGTATTCCTTTTGTGCATTCAACCTATGAAATGGTACCAATTTGCATAAAGGAGGGTCTTTTTTCATTCTTTTTTTCTTTATAGTTTTATGATGATGATATGAAATGAGCGTAAAAGAAGAAGTAGAGATTCATATGGTCAACCCCAACTTGTTTGGGATTGAGGCATAGTTGTTGTTGTAGTTTTTTCCCATAATAGTTGCAGGATGTTGACGTGGGCGAGGTGTGAAGATGCTAGTGATAGCGGTTGCTATTGCAATGTGGTAATCAACGTACTTCTAGAAAAGTGGATGTTTTTTTTAGTTGCTTAATTGGAGAAGTCACAATTTTTCTCTTGGGTTATCGACATTAAAATAATTCAAATGTGGAAGCTATGTATAACATCTGTGAACTAGCTAGTGTAAGATGGGTAAATGTTCTATGGATTTTGGGTTAGGTAGGGATGATAGGACTTGGGTTTTTAGGACCTTTGATTAAACTTACATAGAGTCTGATGTCGTCTATCACTGTTACGTCGGAAAACCTCCATTAAAATCGATGAGTTGGGGTGGGACGGGTTATAATCCTACGTGGACAGTCATGTGGCAATTTTAAAGAAAAGGGTATTTGAGGTCCATTTAATTGACGACGAGGGCTCATTTGGTATCAAAAATAAACCGAGGATACATGTAATCTATTTTGAATAGTTCAAAGGTAATTTTTGCTCTTTTCCGTTTTTTTTTATTGAAATAATACATCTCTTATTCATATCAATAAAATAAAAGAGTGACGAACGTCATGTATGTGCGTGTCCTGTGGGAAACTGTTCATTATAAGAGGTCTTATGTACTAAATTAAGTTTTTGCAAAACTAGTTGGAAGGTGACGATACTTATATTTATTCGTTCTAATAAAGAAATATGAACTGCATCCAGGTTGTCCCTTAGGTGACTTAATATCTTCGAATATGTTTTTAAACAGTATAATCCAAATTAAAGTGCAACAAGGGTGCATGTGACAATGAAATGGACGAAAATCATGTGAAATCATCATTTTAATTACAACACAGATAGAAAAATTGAATAATTTTTTTCATGTCTCTAAGCCTTTCGGATGGAGTTACTTATTATATGTGCTAATGGAGAGGGAAAGAAGACTCCCACATCGAAGGTGGGCATGAGATGACTTGGGTTATTTTTCTCCTTGAACTAGTTTTTAAAATTGAGTTAGGTTCAAGATCCATATATCACAGGTACAACAAAATGACCGAAGCGGAACAAACTAACGTGGTGATTAATAGGAAGAAAAAAAAGAATAAGCGGGTCAAAAATGACAGAAGCAAAAGTTAGAGGGGTGGAGGGAAAATATACAGAAGAAATGGGGTACCAAAATTCACTTATCCATTCAGATATACCCACCACAACTCATCCCCAACATTAGACAACCTTAGGATATGGCTTCTGCGAGCACTTCAGTTTCTTCGACATGGAGCATGTCTAGCCTGAAATCAGCTCTCCCTTCAATTCAACCAATTTCGAACCCTTCACTTCGATTCTCTTGTGGGCCTTCTCCTTGTCGTTTGAGGATTTGCAAACCAAAGTCAAGTTCAAAAATTCTTCAGTCCTTTGTTGGTCTTGCTCCCCTACATCCACTCTTGTCCCTTTCTTCCATAGGTAATTTTTTTCTGATTATAATTTGTGCAAAAATATGTATTTCAAGATTTTAAAACCACCATTGTACCTTGGTACTCCAATGGGTGCCACATTGTATAGTTGATTTTTTTTTTTTAAAATCAACTATACATAGGGTTCAAGTGAAGGCATTGTATGATTCATGTTGCTCCATGTATTAAAGGGGTTTAGCCAAAAACGCACCTTTTTCTTATATATAGATAAATTTGTTGAATTCCTTCAACATAAGGAAATTTCTAGTGTACAGCCAAATGTGGCTTAAAGATTGCTTTAGGTTGCAAGTTCCAATCTAAGGTGTTGCATTTTTGCAATTTTGGAATCCCTGGTTTTGCCACTGCCCCGTGCACTAAGCTCCAGCTATGCGCGGGTCTGGGGAAGGCCGGACCACAAGGGTCTATTGTACGCATCTACATTTTCTTATTGGGTCTTATGCTACTTGTTCGGGGTGGGTATTGGCATCCAATTGAAATGCCGTATTGCGTGTTAGTTTGGCATGTGAATGCACAAAAGTTTGCATCTTTTTAGTGTAAGGAAACCCAATCTATATTTTTGTGGGGAGTTGGAAGGCACTCCCTTGGTGCATTCAAGCTATGGAATATTGCCAATTTGCATATAAGAGGGAGTCGAAATAGAAAGGGGATTCCAATTTTCATTATACTTGCAGGATGTTAAGGTGGAGGACGTGTGAAGATGCTATTGATAGCGGCTATTGCGATATGGTCATCAAGGTACTTTTAGGAAAGGGGATGTTTTAGGTGCTTAACCGGAGAAGTTACAATTTTTCTCTTGGGTTTTCAATAATGAAGTAACTCAAATGTGGAAACCATCATTTGTGAACTAGGTAGTGTAACATGGGTACTAATGTTTTATGGATTTTGAGTTAGCTAGGGAAGATAAGACTTGGGTTAAGGTGCAGCTAGACTAGACTACGGTTGTTGTTTCCTCTTCATGCCTAGTTCACTTGTCTACTCCTAGTCAAGTTTAATGTATAAGGTGCTTTTCAGTTGGTCTAGACCATGCTCGATGTTGTCAAGAAGTCCGTGAACATCTTTTCCCTGTACAGCATGCAGCATATTTATGTCTCTTCTTGTACTGTTGGTTAAATTAATATAACTGTTTTAGGATCTTTCATCAAACTTACATAGAGTCTGATGTATGGATGGTGTATCACTACAAACACGCTACTAATCTCCAAATATTGGATCTTGTGGTAAGTAACGTTAACAGAAGAGGGAGGCTTGAGCGAACTGATTACATACAATGTTGAGACATCATGTCGAAGATGTTGATGTGTGAGATTTGAAAATGTCTCAGCAGTCATTTGCAAAATTAAGAGTGTGAATGATAGTTAATTCTACTCTTGCCTTTATAAAAAGCAAGTTTATTCTACTGATGTAGCTTTTGCATGTTGAGTTGTGTTGCTTTACCATTATTACACCTTCAATTTATTTTGCAGATTCAACAAGTTTTGAGCACTCATTCACTGTGATTGATAATGGTGGCCGGGTTTTTGCCATGAGACATGGCAGAAAGGTGCCCAAACTGAATAGACCTCCTGACCAGCGTCGGGCACTTCTGAGAGGTCTGACAACTCAGCTCCTCAAGCATGGGCGTATAAAGACCACTAAAGCGAGGGCAAGGGCAGTGAGAAAATACGTTGACAAAATGGTTACGATGGCAAAGGACGGCTCTCTTCATAAGAGAAGGCAAGCTCTCGGATTCATCTATGAGAAGCAGATAGTGCATGCATTGTTTGCTGAAGTTCCCGAAAGATATGGGGAGAGGAACGGAGGATACACTAGGATTATAAGAACTCTACCAAGGCGAGGGGACAATGCACCTATGGCGTATATCGAGCTTGTGTAACAACTTAATATATTTTTTTGAATATTATGAATTCTGATGTGAACTAAGAGATTTTTTGTTAGTTCCACCAATTATTCCATCCCAATTTCTTGTATGCCATTCAATTTTAATTTGCAGGTCTACCCTGTTTATTTGGTTGGTCACCTTTGATCTGTTTCAAGCGTTTAGTTGTTGACAACTGCATGGGCATAAACTAACCCTGACACTCGCGGTAAAAATTCCATGGGGTACCCTAGTTGGAAAACGTTATTTAGGATGTGTTCAATACGGAGGTTCTCCAATTTTTTCATTTTTGGTATGGATGTTTTTCAATTTTTTCATGTCGGTTTGGTCAATTTTTTTGAAAATTAAACATTTTTCTAGGAAAATAAATTTCTTAAAATGAGTAAAATAACTTCCTAGTGAAAGTATGAAAAACAAGTCCCACAAATGGTATTCCACATTGATTCCGTCATCCCTACCTTTCAACACACCTCATCTTCACTCCCACCCATAGCCCTCATCCCACCACCCACTTATTTTCCAGAAAAATATTTTCCTTCGTACCGAACACATTCTTAACCTGTACCTGATTTGTAATTCCTTTTGCACGTTTATCACTTCAGAATAACTTCAACCATATGTACATGAATTTGGCAAAAATGATTGAATTTGGTCACATATGGCGGATGTTCATGTAAAATAATTGAATTTAATCACATATATGGCGTGTTTGAAGTTTTTTAAGCCTAATTTCAGATACCACATATCTTAAAATTATTCTAAAGTGGATGGACTTGCGAAATTTTTAGAACTTAAATGGTGGTCCTAAAATCGGGTATATGTGCGTACTTCGACCGACACCTCAATGATTCGAGAAAAGAAGGAAAAATAGGCAAGTCAAAAATGACAGAAGCAAAAGTTAAGAGGGGAAAAAGGAAAATATGCAGCAGAATTGGGGTACCAAAATTTGTTGGAAATTTGCCTTTGGCGGGAGTTGCGACCGACCAACTTTAACGGCTTAAACACTAGTGTAACGTATGTTGGAGAATCCGGTTCTTCACACATGCATGATCTACTAAGTACGTAGATAACCGTAGGGCCAAGAATCGTCAAATTTCATTGAGAAATGAAAGAGATATTGGTTCACGAAGTAAGGTGTTTGAAGCATGGAAAGTGTGGTATTGTGTGTAATTCTCCCACATCGGTAGAGGAAGAAAGAATTGTTGTGTATATAAGACTCGAAATTGGTTTGGGGTTTGGGACCCCAAGGGGTATCCCATGTGTTTAAAGGAGGGAGGACCTAGATGTGCTTCGGTTCGAGGAAAGACCACACGCGCGCCGCCGCCGCCCGCCCGTCCGGTCCGGGTCACGGTCACGGTCACGGGGCCGTGGGCGTGGGCCTTCTCGATATTATCTTTTTGGGCCGAAAAACTTTGCCGGAAGTACGGTTTGATCCCGAAGTTTCGGACCTACGCTTTGGTCCCAGAAGTTTTCGAAAGTTGGAATTTCGACAATCAAAGCGAAACGTCCAAGCTCTCAATTCACCATTTATTTTGGCTGAATTACTCCTCCTATAATGGCCAAAACGGTTGGTCTTTCACCATTTATGTTGGTGACTTTACTACCTCCATAATGGCCATTATTTGGCTATTATGGAGGCGAGTTTTCGAGCAGTTTTTCAGCCCCTCCTTCACCTATATAAACACCCCTTACACCATTGTTGAGCACACTTGATATGCACGAAAATACACAACCGAAAAAATCTTCTTCCTACAACTTCCAAGCATCATTTCGTTACTCAATATTCTTCACGGTAGCTCTTGAGTTTTCTTTGCTCAAGGGTTCCATTGTTTGTTTTATCTTGGGAGACAAATTGTCCAGACGTATAAAGGATACATACGGGGCAATATTGTCTTAAGGACAGAAAGTGCTACACTCGACTCAAAGATAAACCGTTTCCATTTTTCGGTCTTTCAACAAAATCGTAATTTCAGCTTTTGTTGTTATATTGTAATTTTCAGATTTCTAGTTGAATTATTGAAATCTTTATTTATTCTTTCGAATACTTGTAATAGTTAAATACTTCCCGTACTGATTTACAAAGTACCATAGAGCAAAATCTCCCAACAACTTAAGACAATATTTGTATTGTATTACTATTAGTATTCGAAAGATGTCGGTCAAAAATTGTGTGACCAAATCTGGATATGGAAATGGTTTTCTGGTAGAAGAGAGTGATGATGATGAACGTGTTCATGGTGTCACCGCTACCAAGACTGGTGGAAACAAGCGCTCACGAGAGCCTGAGGATGTCAACTGGGACAAGAGGAGAAGACTGAAGATGTTATTCTATCTTGTAGCGAGAAGGCCTATATCTGTCCCGGACAAAGGATCCGAATAATGGTGAGAAGGAAATGGACACTCGGTCTGATGAAGTGACTGAAGTGAGCCAGAATCCGAAATTGGAATAAGTAATTTTCTTACTTGTCAAGAATAAGGATTAAATGATAAGTATTTTTCTTACTTGTCAAGAATAAAGATTAAATTAAGTCTGATTAAAAATGGATTAAAGTAAGGAGGAATATGAAAATAATTTATATTCCTTATGCTTTAACAAATCGAAGTTTAATCTCATCTTCTTTTCCGTTTAAAGATTGGATTTTGTAAATGACTTAAAAAGATCCGTTCTCTTAAGTGTAATTGTTAAAGTGTGTAAAGTATGTTCGCACATACGATGGAGAAAGATCCACTAATCGTGCGAAAACTCGTTACCACATTTAAGTAAGCGCCAAGAGTTATCTCGGGCACCAATCATAACGGAAGAAGTCTAAAAGTTAATGACGTTGAGCTCCGTCATACTATTTGGCGAAGAT